>CM035836.1:290822206-291468768 GCA_020510985.1 Pholidichthys leucotaenia | reverse complement strand
TGTGTTGGTCTTTTTTTTCAGCCATGCAGTCTTCATACAATAGATGGTAAAATTATTGCGCACCAAATGTTGAAAAAGATTACATTGCTCATTGATGTAAGCATACAGCTTACATGTGCTCATTGAAATAGTCTTCCCACAATGTCAACATTTTCCTTCTTTTTGCTCTGTGTCATCTTCTTTAAATCCAAAATGTTGCCAAATGACTGACACCACATTTGACTGCATTTAGTCAAAGAAAATTTGCTCTGTTGCTGTCACCACACCAAGGACCAATAACTGTAATTTCCAACAAGAAATCATGAAGAGTTGTTGGAGAGAAAGAAAGGTTTATTGTGCATTTGGCAAATTTTGGTGAGCAGCGTGTTTTCTTCACCTTTCCTTTTAACAACACTCAATAAGCCTTTTGGAACTGAGGACACTAACTGTTGAAGCATAGTAGGTGAAAATCTTTCCCATTCTTACTTGAAGTACAACTTCAGGCACTCAACAGTCCCATGTCTCCATTGGCGTATTTTGTGCTTCATAATGTCCCTCATATTTTCGATGGGAGACAGATCTGGACTGCAGGCAGGCCAGTCTAGTACCCGCACTCGTTTACAATGAAACCATGCTGTTGTAACACGGGCAGAATCTGGCTTGGCATTGTCTTGCTGAAATAAGTAGGAATGTCCCAGAAAAAGATGTTGCTTGGATGGCAGCATATGTTGCTCCAAAACGTGTACATTTCTGGGTGTTGTTGATATATGGCTTTTGCTATGCATGGTAACTTGCACTTGTAGATGTAGCGGACAACAGTGTAAACTCAATGTTTTTCCGAAGTGCTGCTGAGCGCACATGGCAATGCAGTGCTGCCTGAGGGATCAAAGGTAAACAGGCATGTAGTGTTGGTTTTCAGCCTTGCTGCTCATGTGCAGAAATTTCTCCATATTCTTGGAATCTTTTGATGATATTATGGACAATAAATTATGAAATCCCTAAATTCCTTGCAAATGTATGTTCAGAAAGGTTGTTCTTAAACTGCTGGACTATGCAGTTGTTCACAAAGTGGTGAACCTCACTCCATCCTTGCTTGTGAATAACGGATTCATTTGAGGATGTTACTTTTATACCAGTTATGACACTCACTTGCTTCCAGTTAACCTTTTCACCCGTGGAATGTTCCAAAAAGATATGTTTTTTTTTTTTTAACCATCAAAATTTTCCCAGTCTTTTCTTGCCCCTGTCCCAGCTTCTTTTTTTTTCTTTCTTTCTTTTTTTTTTTACAATGTGTTGCAGGAATCAAATTCAAAATGAATGAATATTTTTAAAAAACAAATAAATGAAAATACTAAATTAAGTAAAAAATAAAATAAAGTTTTTCAGTTTGAACATGATTAATATGATTAAGGTGTTATAGTTTTTCTGAAATGCTAAAACACTAAATCACGTTTTCAGAACCAAGTTCTCGGTGGCTTGAACTCAAATCACTCCTTTGGCGCAACCTTAACCACAATATGCAAATCTGTAGCAGACTTTTTGCATAACTCTGCACACATTCTCTCTCTCTCTAAAACAAATTTCTCACTTTGATGCACATGGACTGCTAATGGTGAGCACAGGAAGCACATGTTAAACATAGATACAACACTGTTGTCATCAGTTAGACCCAATGACTCAAAATTGAACACACAAAGGATGTGATCAAACCAATTGCACATTATATAGTAAACCAATTCAGAGTGTACAGGACAGCAACAATGGATGGGAATGACCTGAGACAGAGGAGGAAGAGTATGTGTCAGAGGTAGTGGAGGAGGAGGAGTACAAGAACGAGGAAGAGCAAGAAATGGGATTTCTGATTACAGTTTTTTTTCAGTTGCTTAAGCACAATTTTGAAAAACAGGGCCCCATTTTTCAAAACATACCACGCAATTAACACAATACCACACCCAAGTAGCACATCACCTCAGATCGTTTACAAAAGGGAACACTTCAGTCAAAACTGCACAAAAACCCTATTTTCTTGTCAGAAAATAAAGACATCCACCATATGATCTGACTATTTGAATCAGTTTAAACACCCCTGTGCTCAGCCAGAAACACATTTAGCGTTTACACAGAAAAGGTGTAAAAATAAATTCACCAACACTACATGACACCAATTGCACAGACGAATGAAAATACTTATTTCTTTTCATGTATTGCCAATACTGAACATTTCAACTAAACATTCATAACTGTGGTGACCTGCTCTGCGTGCCTGCTGCCCTAATTGCCTCCACAGCTGTGCACACACCTGGTCATCTCATTTGACAGCCTTCTTAAGCCGTGCTGCCCTGTGGTCTGCACGGAGACGTCAGCGCTCCTTTGGTCTGGAAGGACCTCCTCGACTAACTTCGTCATCCTGCTCCAGAGAATCTTCTTCTTCGCCTATCCTGCTCCATCAGGTCTTCTGAGGGCCAAAGCTCTCCAACGTCAAGTAAGCCTTCAAGTAAGTTCTTGTTCCTGTTTCATCCTCCCCGGTGATTCTGGGTTACCCTTGGCTCCAGCTACACAATCCAGTTATTGATTGGTGATCGGGAAGCATTGTGTCCTGGAGCTCTTTCTGCCTGAGTGCCTGTCTGCAGTCTGCTGCTTGCTCTCGCTCTGTTCCCCTCTGTTCTCCTGACACCCCCCCGCCTGACCTTTCATGGGTACCCCTCGAATACCACGACCTGGGCGCCGTGTTTAGCAAGGCTCAAGCGCTATCGCTTCCTCCCCACCGCCCCTATGATTGTGCCATTAACCTCCTGCCTGGGGCAACTTTGCCATCCAGCCAGCTTTATAGCCTCTCTGCCCCGGAGCAGGAGGCAATGGATAAATACATCAAGGAATCCCTAAGCTCAGGTATTATCAGGCTGTCATCCTCAGCAGTGGGGGCGCAATTTTTTTTAATTTTTTTTTTTTTGTGGGGAAGAGGGACGGTTCGCTTAGGCCTTGTATTGACTTTAGGGAGCTGAATAACATCACAGTCAAGGACAAGTACACTCTCCCCCTCATTAACACTGCTTTTGATTCCCTCCAGGGGGCCTCAGTGTTCACTAAACTGGATCTCTGTAACCTACCACCTGGTGATGTGCCTATCACCTGGTGAGGATCAAGGAGGGGATGAGTGGAAGACGGGATTCCGCACTCCTAGTGGCCTCTTCAAATACTTGGTGATGCCCTTTGGTTTGACTAATGCTCCCGCTGTATTTCAGCGGCTGATCAATGACGTGTTGAGGGATTTTTTGGACTCTTTTGTGTTTGTTTATCTGGATGACATCCTTATTTTTTTTTCCAGTCCCTCGATGAGTATCGGGTACATGTCAGGCAGGTCCTTCAGCGTTTACTGGAGAACAAGCTGTTTGTCAAGGCCGAGAAATGTGAGTTTCACGCCCCACATTTCTGGGATTTGTCATCTCCCATAATCAGATCATCGCGGACCTGGACAAGGTAAAGGTGGTGGTAGAGTGCCCCATTCCATCTTCCCGGAAGCAGCTGCAGCAGTTTCTGGGCTTTGCTAATTTCAATCGCCGCTTCATTAAAGACTATAGCACCACTGCCCTACCCCTCACTCGCCTCACCTCCACCAAGGTGCCATTCCGGTGGACGGAGGAGGCAGAGGCAGCTTTTGTGCAGTTAAAAGTCATTGTTCTCCTTTCCTCCTATTTTGGCCCAGGTGGACCCCGCGCTACAATGTCTGGTGGAGGTGGACTCCTCTGACTCAGGCGTGGGAGCGGTGTTGTGCCAATGTTCTCCGCTGATGACAAGATCCACCCCTGCGCATTCTTCTCCCACCGTCTATTCCCTGCAGAGAGGAATTACGACATCAGGGACAGGGAGTTGCTGGCGGTCAAGTTGGCCCTGGAGGAGTGGCGTCACTGGCTGGAGGGGGACTTGCAAGACATCCTCCTCTCCACCGGTGGGCCTGCTTCATCCCCTTCCCATCCCCAGCAGACCCTGGTCCCACGTGGCCCTTGATTTTGTGACCGGTCTTCCCCCCTCTGCAGGCAACACCGTCGTCCTTACGATAGTGGACAGATTCTCCAAGGCGGCCCACTTCATCCCCCTACAGGGGCTCCCGACGGCCAAGGAGACAGCGGACCTGCTCATCCTACATGTTGTGCAGCTCCACAGTATCCCGATGGACATCGTGTCAGACCGTGGACCCCAGTTCGTCTTGCAGGTGTGGCGAGCCTTCTGCAAAGCTATCAGGGCCACGGTAAGTCTGTCCTCAGGGTGCCATCCCCAGAGTAATGGTCAGTGTGAGCGCACCAACCAGGAGCTGGAGGCGGCACTGCAGTGCGTTACTACCTCCAACCCGTCATCCTAGAGCTCCCACCTGCCTTGGGTCGAATATGCACATAACACTATGGTCTCCTCTGCTACAGGTCTTTCTCCATTTGAGGCCTCCCATGGGTACAACCCCCCACTATTCCCGGAGGAGGAGGGAGCCTTCCTGTGCCCTCCATGCAGGCCCACATGAAGTGCTGTCGCCGGCTGTGGAAGGCTACCTGGGCCACGCTGTGGTGCACGGCGGACCACAACTCAGACATCGTCAACCGCCGCAGGACCCCGGCTCCGTCCTACTGGAGGTAGGTATGATTGTCCACATGGCAGGTATGGTTGTCCACAAAGAACATCAATCTTAAGACTGAGTCCAGGAAACTACTCCCAGAGCTTTATTGCCGCTGTACGCCTGGCTCTCCCCCGTCTCTCCACATCTGTCCCACCTTCCACGTCTCTCAGGTTAAGCCATTTATTTCCAGCCCTCTGTGCCCCCCTCCCAAGTCACCATCTCCACCGGTGATGATTGATGGTGACCCCGCTTGGAAAGTCAACTCCATCCTGGACGTCTGACGCAGGGGTCATGGCCTCCAGTACCTGGGGGACTGGGAGGGTTACAGTCCAGAATGGAGATCCTGGGTGCATCCCTCCTTCGTGATGGATCCACAGCTCATCAGGGACTTCCACCGGACGCACCCGGGTAGGTTGGATTGGCCGCCGAGAGGCGTCCTGTGTGTGTGGGGAGGTACTGTGGTGACCTGCTCTGAATGCCTGCTGCCCTAATTGCCTCCACAGCTGTACGCACACCTGGTCATCTCATTTGACAGCCTTTTTAAGGCATGCTGCCCTGTGGTCTGCATGGCGACGTCAACGCTCCTTTGGTCCAGAAGGACCTCCTCGACTAACTTCGTCATCCTGCTCCGGAGAATCTTCTTCTTTGCCTATCCTGCTCCGTCAGGTCTTCTGAGGGCCAAAGCTCTCCAACGTCAAGTAAGCCTCTGGGATTCCATCCCTTCCACGCGTCACCTTTTCTCCCCTGTGCACAGATGGAAGCCTCCTGGTGGCGGACCTCCTCCTCCTGGCAGCAGAACTGTGCTTCTTCCTGCAAACTGCATGAGCACCGTATACTCACCTGCTAATCCTCACCTCACTCCTTGGCGACAACATGGACACGGAACGGACTGCAGTTGCCTCTGGGAGTTCTTCAGCATCTCAGCCCTTCATCAATTTTGTAAGACTGTACATTCACCTGTTTACTCACCCTGATCTCAGTAAACCATCCGCCTGTCTGTCCTCTCTCCTAGGTTTGCCAGTTCGTACAGTGCTCTGCTCGCCCAGTTGCTCACTTCAGCACACACGCACACATTCACATTCACTCACGCTGCAATAAAAGAGAATAGTATGTATTCTGAGTCTGAGTCTGCTTCTGGGTTTTACCAAACATGTCAATAACAAAACATTTTCAAGTTTTTATGCAGTATTCCTGAACATACCATTATACTGTAAGCTTACAGTTGTTACATAAAGTATCCTTAGTTATGAGAAGAAAAAAAACCCACATCATCTCTCCAGCTAGCTGGATCTGGCTACAGGGACTCATCAACATCACAGGCTACTGTATGTTTTCATGAGCAAGACAACGTGGGAAGAATGTTCTGGAGTGAGGGCTCCACCCTTGTATTGATGCTGCATCAGTTTGGTCACAGGCTTGCTCCATGGCCTGAATGAGGGGCATCTGGACATACAGTCAGAGATCATAAACTTTCCACCACCATGCTGAGAAGAACTCCTCTGTGGCGTATAGGAAGGCGGACTATGGTGGAAGGTACTGGACTGTAAATTCTGGATGTTGATGAAACCAGTTTTGCACCAGAGCAGAATGATGAAAAGAGACATTGTTCCAGAAGACAATGTATTGCATCTGGTCCCTTTGGTTTGCTGCTATGATGATATTGTGTAAAAATGTAAGAATGAGGTCAGTGTTGTAAGGACCCATGTCTGCACTCTCCCTGTTCTTCTGAGACCGTCCATTTTTGTTGAAGACATGTGACCTCTGCCCTTTTTATAGTGCTTGTAACAAACCTGATCAGTGTGTCTATAATTATGCACCAGTGTGTGCGCACACAAGGTGGCTGTGTTTATTTTTTCATGGGTGTGTTTGTTTGAAAGCCTTTGCTTTGAAATCGCAAGGAAGTGACATCGTGATGTATCTCTGTGTCAAATGTATACAAGTGTGTGAAGTGTTTTGCAAAAAGAGTGAAGTTGACTATGTGTTTATAATTGTGCAAATCTGGGCAGGTATTCTGTTCTTTGAGTGTCAGGTTTTGCTTTTGGGACAGTTTTAATTTTAGTATGTAAGCAATCACAAAAACAAAACAAAACAAAAAAAACAAAACTGTAAATTTGAGCAACTATAATTGATCATATTCTTGTTCACAGAATCACCATGGAAGAAGCAGGACAAAGAGTACAACCCAATTTGAGCCAATTCTATGTGGCCATCCTCATCAAAACATTCGGAGAACAGGACAGGTAGCATCAGTGTCTGTTGGTTACTGCAAGTTTACATTTATACTTTGTCTTTAGAAAGGGGGCTGGAGAGAGAGGGAGAAAAAAAACTACAAAGGAACATATTACCTGTGATGTGGGTGAAGTCCTCAGGCCAGACGCTACACAAAGACTGCTGAGGCAGAAAGAATCGGTCATCAATTTGATTTGGAGATATACAGTACAAGATTTTTGAATGTTGTACAGTGATGTGCTTTTCATTTACAGTTTTCTTTGGTCTTCTATGAAATGCTAAATATATTTACAATATGCAATGAACATTCTGTTCTGCATGCACTGGATGCAGTGTTTTCCATTCTGCTGTGTAGTGTTTAATGACTGCTCTGTAGTGTCTACATGTCGACTGGCTGTGTGTGATCCGAAAGAACTGTTTACTTTTGAGAGCAGACAAAATAGTTTTGAGGCAACTGTTTGATTTTGTCAGAAGAATGAGATTTTGTGAATGAAGTGTAGTTTAATTTTTTGTTGCAGCCCTAACACACACACCTGTTATCTGGATTTTAACCTGGTCAGGAGCAGGTTAACTTCACAGCATAAGTTGTCCTGTTGATCGACACCGGTAAGAAGTGAACTAGCTTCTTAGTACCAAAAACCCAGGGTTAACCCCAAAGTTACCTTTCTAAGCCTAAATCCTGTTTCGTAGTAGAGGCCCCAGGTCAGAAAGTTTGGTTATCTACTTGCAGAAAAGTGAAAACTGACTCACAAAAACTGTCTCCTCACTTCACTGACAAACCTATTATATTAATCTTGCTCATGTTCACCTCAAGCTGCCATCTTCCCTCAGAATACATCCCATTTTCCATGTATCTCAAATTAAATTAGTCTCCACCAGCCCCTCTCTGCCATCCATCCAAGCCCCCAGATCATCAGTGGAGAACCAGCCTACAAAGATTGATGCAATCTGGACTCCCACCGCAGGGACTGGGGCCTCTAGCATTTAGTTAACTGGGAGGGCTACGGGTGCTGAGGAGTGCTCATGAATCTGTATACCCTTTGTTCTTTCAATATTTCGCTTTTGAATCAAAAACAGAACTGGAAATAGCTGTTATATGGTTTAGGCCTTGTCAACAAGGCCAGTATCTGTGTGCACTCGGACTAATGGACTGTTGTGCTGACAATGTGTCTTTGTGTATTTGAGTGTGTGTGTGTGATTGTGTGTGTGTTTGTCTGACCACCTTCTGTATGGATGAGGGTTTGTCTATGTTTATGTCTCTAAATGTGTATTATTACTGTGTGATCCCAGTAAATTTTATCAGCTGTCGTGCATAATGATCTTCAATGAATCTAATGAAGAAGGAGTGGATGCGACACAATTTATGGACTATAATAGGAATATAAGCTGTGATCAGTATATTCCTGAGCAATCAACATCTTTTAAAACCAATACAATTATTCCTTCATGCATTTAAACATCATCATGATCTAGTTACTTTACTTACCAGTACAGGCTGCAGCTTTTTTTTTTTTTTTTTTGTGACTTATTTGTACCCGTAGGTAGATTTGGTTTGCAGTCTGGTGACAAGCCACCGGCTGCCGGTCGCTGCGTGCGCGAGCGCCCTAAACCTACATGTTTTTGGTATGCGGGAGGAAACCGGAGAAATCCCGGAGTAAACCCACGCAGACACGGGGAGAACATGCAAACTCCACACAGCTCACTGTTGGTCGGGGGCTGGGATCGAACCCACGATCTCATGATCCCCGCGATCCCCCGGCCGAGGGTAAAACTGTGCTGCCACAGTGCTAAACCACTGCGCCACCGTGCAGCTTTGATGTAATTGGTTGTAGTGAAACTTGGCTGAACGATAAGTCATACATAGACATCTTAAACCTTGATGGTTATAAACTGTTCACGAAGAAGAGATGTGGCAGATCTGGTGGTGGTGTCTGTATATCTCTTGTAGACATGATGTCAGTGTTTATGATGATATTGTCATGGAAGACTGTCATATTGACTCTCTTTTTGTTGAGATACATGTCAAAAATGGGAAAAATTTAATTGTAGGTGTGATTTTTTGCCCCCCGGACACCAACCTTAATATTTTCACAACCAAACTAGAAGAAATTTTATTCTCAATCAACAACAAAAATAAAAGTTGTATTCTCCTTGGAGACTTTCAACATTGACCTCTCCAGGGATGATGCAGCTAAAAATGACTTTATGAATACACTACACTGCTCTGCCTTCTTTCCTACCATTAATACCTACGCTAGAATCACTCCTCCACCAAGTCCATTATCGATAATATCATTACTAACATTCGCAGTTCCACACTGGTATCTGGAGTTGTGCTCTCCGAGATTTCTCATCATTTCCTTTAGGCCCTTAATCTCACAACATAAACTAAAAATAAAAATACTTAATGAAGAAACTTTACAATGACTGAGTGAGGACTTGCATGTCAAGGAATGGGATAGAAACTACAATTGTAATGATGCTGATGCTGCGTTTGACGCCTTGACCAAGGAAATAACAGAATCCATCCAGAGGATAATTCCTGTCAAGACTGTCACATGTAATCATACTATTCAACATCCATGGCTTTCTAAGGGCATACTAAAATCTATTAAGTACAAAAATAAATTATATAAATGCTACATAAAAAATCCAACTTTTAACAATAAAAATCAATATGCTAATTATAGAAATTAACTAACACATATTATTAAACAGAGTAAGAGTAATTACTATGCAGAACTTATAAACACACCACAGGGTGATTCCAAGAAATCCTGGAGAGTACTAAATAAGGTTCTAAATAGGGACCAAAAATCCCCCACACTTCCGAACAATAACGCAGTCAGTAATCACACCAGTAATGCCACTCTCGCTGACAAATTTAATAATTATTTTGTTTCCACTGGAGAAAACTTATCTAATAAAATTAACCAACCCCAGGCTGCCTCTTTCAAACACTGTTCAGGTTCAGGTTCAGGTTACTTTATTTGTACCTGTAGGTAGATTTGTTTTGCAGTCTGGTGACATCCATATATACAAGCCACAAATTACATTCAACATAGACACAAACACAGGCACACATGAAGCTGACTATAAACATGACAAAAATACTCGAGGCTCCATCAATCAGGGTATAAAAAGACAATGAGATGGGAGAAAAACCAGAGGTAAGAGAGAAGGGTCATATTAAAAGTTAAAAACTAGTCAAAGAGGTTAAAAACTCAGAGGTCTAAAACCCAATAAAATATTTAGAACCCAAGTGACATCCTACAAAAATAAGTAAATATAAAATGGAGTTAATAAATAGGTACCTAAATTGTGTGCAATATATTTTTACAGCTTGTTCAACTCTTTGACAGCAGCAGGGACAAAGCTGTTTTTGTAGCGCTGGGTTCTACTTTTTGGGACAGCAAACCTCCGTCTTGAGGGAAGAAGCTGAAAGTGGCAGTGCAAAGGGTGGGAGTCATCATTTAAAATGGAGGTAGCCATCCTCTGTACTTGTCTGGTGTACAGGGATGTCATGCTCAGCTGTGGCTCACCAAGCAAACGACTGGACCATCTAACTACCTGATCCAAGGATTTCCTCTGTTTCAGTTTTATCTGACCAAACCATGACACTAAAGAAAAGGATAAAACAGATTCAATAAAAGCCCGATAAAACATTGTCATTATGGTTCGGTCAACTTGGAAGCGTGCAAGTTTTCTCAAGCAATGCAAATGTTGCTGACCCTTTTTGCACACCCTTTCACAGTTCTCTTCAAACTTTAAATTACTATCAATAATCGTCCCATGGTATTTGTACTGCAACCGGTCCACCCAATTTGCATCCGTAAGTGAAGCCCTGAGCGCTGCTTTAAGCGACCTATTGAAACGCTTGCATAACCCATTGGCCTGGGGGTTGTACGTGGCCGTGTGATGAAGTGTGACGCCCAGGCTCCGGGCCATGGTGGACCAGAGGTCGGAAGCAAACTGCGGGCCCCAATCGGACGTGATATCCAAAGTGGCATCGAAACGTGCCACCCATGTCGTCAAAAAAATGCGTGCAACGTCTGCGGAAGTGGTGGAAGCTAGCAGGACTGCTTCAGGCCAGCGCGTGGTGTGGTCCACCACTGTCAGGAGGTGCGTGAACCCCTGCAATGGCGGGAGGGGGCCCACAAGGTCCACGTGAACGTGGTCGAACCTCTTACCCGGGATATGGAACGGCTCCAAGGGGGCTTTGTGTGCCTGTGCACTTTGGCTCGCTGGCACACTACGCAGGCTGCAGCCCACTCTTTCACCTGTTTGCACAGGCTCGGCCAGACAAACTTTGCTCCCACCATTTTGACTGCCGTGCGCACTCCTGGGTGTGTCAGGGAGTGAACCGACTCAAAAATGCGGCGGTGCCAAGTGTGTGGGGCCACTGGGCACGGGCGGCCCGTGGAGACATCAAAGACTGGGGGGGGCGTCTTACAGTACTCTGCTCTCCTGGGGGGGGCGTCTTACAGTACTCTGCTCTCCTGGGGGGGGCGTCTTACAGTACTCTGCCTTAACCCTGTTGGTCCAGATTGGAGCGTGCAAACGTCTGCATTGCTGATCTGTTCAGTGGCCACGGCCGTGTAATCTATCCCCACGTAGACTGGGGCCACTAATGCGTGTGAGAGGCAGTCCGCCACCACGTTGAGTTTACTGGCCACATGCTGAATGTCGGTCGTAAACTACGAGATCACGGCCAGCTGCCTCTGCTACCGGCCCTACCGTGGTTCTGAAACCTTGGCCATAGTGTACGTTAGCGGCTTGTGGTCCACAAATGCAGTGAAGGTGCACCCTTCCAGCCAGAACTGGAAGTGGCGTATGGCCAGGTGGAGAGCCAGTAACTCCCTGTCGAACGCGCTGTATTTACGCTCACTGCCGTGCAAAGACCTGCTAAAAAAAGCAAGTGGCTGCCAAGAACCTGCGACGCGCTGCTCCACGACGGCCCCTATGGCCACATCTGATGCATTGGTAGTGAGCGCTATCCGAGCCGCCGGGTCTGGGTGCGCCAGCAGTGCGGCATTCGCCAGGGCTATTTTAGCCTCAGAAAGCATCTCCTCTCGCTCAGGAGTCCAGTCGACTCCGTCCGCAGGTTTCCGTTTCTTAATTGCGGCGTAACACGGCTGCATGAGTTGGGCTGCGCGGGGGAGAAAATGGTTGTAGAAGTTAACCATCCCCAAAAACTCCTGCAGCACCCTGACCGTCTGAGGCTGGGGAAAACCTGTCACTGCGCACACTTTGTCCGGTAAGGGTATTGTGCCCTCCAGTGAGATGCGGGGGCCCAAAAAATCGATTCCCGTCACCCCGAACTGGCACTTTGCCGGGCTGATTATTAATCCGTGCTCCTCCAACCTCTGAAAAACTGTCCTGAGGTGAGCTACCTGTTTGTCCTCGGATGTGCTGGCCACCAGGATGTCGTCCAGGTAGACGGACACAAACGGCAGATCGCACAACACCGCATCCATCATGCGTTGGGATGTCTGCGCTGTGTCTTTTAACCCTAAAGGCATGCCTAAAAACTCAAAAAGACCAAACAGGGCTATTACTGCCATCTTAGGTATGTCCGCAGCGCGCACCGGGACCTGATGGTAACCGCGGACCAGGTCTATCTTGGAAAAAATGCATGCCCCAGTGAAGTGAATGGAAAAAATCCTGAATATGGGGGATCGGGTAGCGGTCGTGTGCTGTGGCGTTGTTCAATCTCCGCACGGTCGCCACAATCCCTCGGCTTTAGGAACCATATGTAGCGGGGATGCCCATGGGCTGTTTGAGCGTCTGATGATGCCCAACTTTTCCAAGTTGGCAAACTCCTTGTGCGCCGTGGCCAGTTTAGCTGCGTCCAGGCACCGAGGTTGTGCGAAAACTGGTGGCCCCGTGGTGGTAATGATGTGCTCCACCCCGTGTTTAGTGACGGTCGCCGAAAAAGTCAGGACCGTGAGGGCTGGGAACTGGGTGAGTAGTGTGTGGAACTTACTCCCTGGAGCTGTGACGTTGGCTAGCGTTGTGGGCCCGGCTCCTCTAGCTGTATAGGGGAGAGAATCAAAACACATTGTGTTAATCAGGCGTCTGTTAGCCACATCAACTAGTAGACCGTGTGCACACAAAAAATCAGCACCCAAAATGGGGAAGCTGCATGCCTCTATGACGAATGTCCATTGGTATGTACGGCTGTGCAAGGATACAGTCAGTGTCCTCTCACCAAAAGTCTTAATGTCTGAGCCGTTCGAGGCCATCAGCTCTGGGCCGCTAGTTCCCACCAGCCGGTCTGCATAGGACAGTAGGATGACAGTCTTTTGGGAGCCGGAGTCCACGAGGAACCATCTCCCCGAGTGTGAGTCTGTCACATAGAGCAGCTTGCTCACTTTACCGGCGGTCGCAGATTCTACCGAATGCCAGCCCTGACGTTTCCCGAATGCTTGAATTGGCACGGTGGCACGCATCGGCGTGAGTCATCTCCAAAACGGCGGTGGTAGAAGCAGAGTGTGTCTCTCCGGTGCTTCTTGGCTTCCGCTTCAGCCACCGTCATTGGCTCCTCACCCCCGCTGGCCTTCTCGCTGTGTTCCGACGCCGCTGCATTCACTGCGAGGGCTCTGGTGGTGAGGATAATCCGATCCGCCTCTTGCGCTAGCGCCCAGTAGTTACGCGCGGCCAGCAGCGGCGAATTGGCAAGGACCACCCTGGCTGCCGTTGGGAAGTTCCAGAGGAAAAGGTAGGCAAAGAGGAAATGCCCGTCATCTGTGCCCATCAGCACCAACATCTTCTCCATTAACTCGAACGCCGACCTGTCTCCCAACTCGGAGCACATCAGGAGCCTTTCTGCTCTCTCGCAGTCTGAGAGCGTATAGCGTCGAGTCAGTGCGGTTTTGAGAGCCTCGTATTTGTCGTGGGCTGGGGGCCGTTGGAGCAGGCTTGCCACCTGCTGAGTTGTGCGTGCGTCCAGTGCTGCAACCACGTAGTAGTGTTCTGGTGTCATCTGCCGTTATTCCCTGGAGCGCAAACTGGGCCTCGGTGTAGAGGAACCAAGACTTCGGGTCGTGTAGCCAAAAGTCTGGGAATTTGACCGAAATGGCGCACGCGTTGCCAGCACCTCCAGTCTGGGTCGTCTCTGAGGTGTTCGCCTCGAGTTCCATTGTGCGTCAAGGGTCACCAGTGTGGAGAGAGGAATAACCAGGCAGAGCAGTCCAGAAAAAAGCAGGCTTTATTAATTTCTCTCTCTCACATCATCCAGAATCACAAGCATCAGAAAAAGCCACAGGTCGCAGGCACCTCTCCTTTTATAGCCTACGACCCGCTCAGTCACCTGTGGTGCTGCAGTAACATGAAAGACTTTGCAATTCCCATTCTCTTTGTCCCTGTTTGCATCAACACACCAACCCCCACATCAACACACAAACCCCCCATGACGATTCCCCTTGTCCTTCCGTCTGAGTGGAAACATACTGACATATTGAGTGGGTTCCCACAACACTACTTACAGTATATGGCAGTACTTGACCTAACTGGAAAAATCAATGACACAACTGAAAGAGGCAACTATGGTATTGACATTTTTTCAGACCTGTCTAAAGCATTTGATACCATTAACCATGACATCCTAATTAATAAATTACAACATTATGGTATCAGAGGCCTTGCATTAGATTGGTGTATTAATTATCTGTCTGGAAGACTACAGTATGTTTATATAAATAACCACAAGTCATCATATAAATCCATCAATCATGGGGTTCCCCAGGGTTCCATTTTAGGACCAGTTCTATTCATTCTGTATATAAATGACATTGCTAACTCCTCGTCTCTACTACATAAAGTACTATTTGCTGATGACACTAATTTATTTTTTGCTCACCAGAATCCAAATGAACTTGAACAGATAACAAATAGTGAACTTATGAAAATAGACACCTGGCTTTAGTGTAACAAACTTTCACTTAATATCAGTAAAACTAATTATATTGTATCCCATTCCAATAAAAAGCCAGATACCAAGGAACTTTGCCCCAAAATTAATGGACAGAATATTACAAGTGTTAGCTCTATAAAATTCTTGGGGGTCCTCACTGATGAACTTCTCAATTTCAAATGTCACATTGACGATCTAACCAAGAAACTGGCCAAATACACTGCTCCGTTTTCTAAAGTGAGACATTTTCTACTACTTTCACCACTTCTCACTCTATATAAAACTTTAGTTGAGCCTCACTTACATTACTGCAATATCATATGGGGAAACACATTTCCAACTCACCTAAAAAAGCTAGCAGTTCTCCGAAAGAAAGTCATACGTGCCTTATCATGGTCTGAACATAATTCTCCTACTAGTCATCTTTTCCATCGTTATAATCTTTTAAGACTTGCTGAGCATAATTACTTCCAGAATGCCTATATAATGTATCAGGTTGTCCACAAACTCAACTATAAATTATGTGAACTCTTTCCGACCTTCCTTCCCAAACACACCTATACCACCAGAAATAAAAACCAAACTACTGGGAAAAAACAAAGACTAAAATCCACCAGGTTTAGTATTGTGTGCAGAGGACAGCAGATTTGGAATGAGCTTGATGAGAATCTACAAATGTCACCTTCCATCTCCATCTTCAAGAAAAAAAACTAAAAATGCAACTCCTATCATTATATAATTAATCTGCTATCTTTTACACAAACTTGCTTACTGATGAGTTGTTACTCCATTGTAATTTTGTTTTATATGTTGATTCACTCCAATAGTGTTTAATAACTTGACTATATATCTTGAACTCACCTACTAATTCAATGTAAACAAATGCTGGGATTATGTGCTATATGTCTGTCATATGATTGTTTGATCCTGTAGTGTACACAAAGACATCAGACTGATTTCTGTCATCATTTTATAGTAGAATTGGGCTCCCTACTAAAAGCTTTAAATAGCTTATTTGGGATGACCCGTTCACACTCCAAAACAATGTAAAAAAAAAAAAAGCCTATTGTACACTGCTAATCATGCTGTTGATAATTCATATTATAATTCATTCATGCTGTTGATAATGTATGATGTGTGTGTGTGTGTGTGTGTGTGTGTGTGTGTGTGAATAAACTGTTAAGAGTTAATATAAAATTGGAATTAAGCCAAAATGGGATAACAGATCTAATTTTGATATTTTTTTTTAATGTGTTGGTCACGGGTTTAGTTCTACTTATCCCTTATTTTTGTAGTGCCAGATTTAGTTGTTGATTTTGCCAGTAATGTTTGTTTTATAGAAATTATCAAAGTGACTTGTCAATAAATTAACACAATACAATTGTAAAGGCAAGTATTTTTTTTTCTTAACTTCAGGCTCTTCCTTCCGATTGTGACCAAAAACAAGAGGGAAATGACTCCCTTACCGGCCATCCCTCCTCTCAAGGTCTCCACTGGTCCAGCGCATGACAACAGACAGTACCAGATCAATACACAAGATAAGGAAAACCTAGCAAGATGAATGAACTGCAAACGAAGATGTAAAGTGCAGAATTAATTTCTGTCACCCTGCATAGTATTTGCAAGTGGCATTTAAAAGAAAAGGACAGTTTTGGTAGACATGCTCCAGCTCTAATAGGAAAGGGCTACAGTATGTCTTTAGGAAAGCCATGAAACGCTAAATTAGAGAAGCACCGTTAGACTGAGAGATGAAGCGATGTAACTTCACATTTGTGAACTTGTTTGGCAAATTGAGAGGGCTGTGTGAAAGCTAGTTGTTGGCAAATTTTCTCTGTAAATACAACCTTCCAGGAGTCTGAAGGGAGAGACATTCTATCCTTGTGCACTAATTAATTGAGTGCTTATTGATATGTTCTCTCCAGTTTTTCATTTATCACAGTGTTCAGAATATGCTCAACTAAGCGGTCTCAGAGGTTTCTTAATTGCATTACAGCCACAAGGAATGCTGAATGCCATGAGAGTGTGGGAGGAAATGTATTAGCAAAGACCAAAACACAGGCTGTCATGTACCTCAGAGTAGATGGAAAAATAGAAAACATGAAAAAAAAACCCATCAAGGAAACAATAAAAGAAGAATTTAAGACCAGATTTTGAATACAAGTAGATTAAAACTTCAAGGGGTAAGAAAGGTTCAGAATAGGTCTGGAAAGCCTTTCCTACTCCTGTAGAAATGTGGTTTAGGAAAACAAAAACAAACACCTGCTTCTTCCTGTTCCCATAGAATTTGTAGCTCAATGCACCAGCCTACTTTCCTTCATTGTTTCTAGTGGAAAGAGGTTATAATCATATTTCATTTAGTTCTCTCTCATCACACCAATAAACTAAAACCACTCATCATCATCATCATCATCATCATCATCATCATCATCATAGCAGTCTGTCGGGGGCGACAATGACTGTTTCATTTAGATCTGATCAGATTCCTCCACGCAGCTCTGTCCTTCGCCCTCCCCTGTCAGGAACTCCTGACCTTGTTAACCTGGGTGATGTCCGAGCCGGTATGAGTTGCTCTCTGACTGACCATTTCATGAAACTGCTTGCAAAGTATTTGAGAACAATTGGCTTTTGCTGGACTAGCGGCACATTCTTGGCAGATAAAGATATTATCAGTGGCAAGGACAGGCCAAGACAAACTGACTCCAGTATCTGTTGCAGTAACTGACCAGATGATAGGTTTGTTTATCTCTGCTCTTTGTGTAGTGCATGCCACAATGCACCGACTGGCAAAAGTCCACCACAAGCCACAGATGTGCTTATCTGCCAGGATGTCCAGTCTTACCCAGTGTAACTGGGAGTGGTCCACCACAGACCTGTGGCAGATATTGTTTTTAGTTCTGCCAGGATGCCCAGTTTCACCCTCTACACCCTCTGAAGGGCGGGGTTGCCGGTTGAGTCGCCGACGGCCAGACCCGTGAGACAGGTAGTACCGGTTTTCATGGTTATCTGGTAGCAAGCAAACCAATGCCTGACCTGACATGAGTTAAAACCTCTATCAACCAAATAATCATATTACAGACAGAAAGGGTGTAGGCCAGGGGTGTCCAATCATGTGCCATGGAGGGCCAAGATCCTTCAGTCTTTACCTCCAACCAGTGTCTTCAACAGCAGATTTCACTGAATTTCTTCCCACTGATTGCTGATAAGTGAAAACACCTGCTGAAGAGACTGGGATGGAAGAGAAAACCTGCATGGTCTTGGCCCTCCATGGAACATGATTGGACATGCCTGGTGTAGGCTGAAGCAGGAGCTTATGAGCCTACCCCTTATACTGTACAGGTGTATAGCCAACCATATGGTGACTATGCAGCAGGAAATTAATCCATTTACATAACTGTGTTCTGTCAGTAATATGATTTTTTTTAATGGAGAGCAGATGACCTCATTTCAGATGAAAGTAAATTTTGTGTTTCATTTGGGAATCAAGGTCCCAGAGTCTTGAGGAAGAGTGGATAGGACCAGAATCCAAGTCGCTTGAGGTCCAGTGTGAAGTTTCTGCAGTCAGTGATGATTTACTGTACATGATACATGATGATGGGTGGTGCGGTGGCGCAGTGGTTAGCACTGCGGCAGCACAGCAACTCACCCTTGGCCATGGGATCCCTGGTTTGATCCCAGCCCCTGACCAACAGTGATCTGTGTGGAGTTTGCATGTTCTCCCCGTATCTGCGTGGGTTTACTCCAGGATTTCTCCGGTTTCCTTCCACAGACCAAAAACATGCAGGTTAGGTTAACTGGAGACTCTAAAGTGGCCCTAGGTGTGAATGTCTGTGTGAATGGTTAGGGGATAGCGCCGTATCGTGGCTGCTTCATCCATCCAGGTGGATGCCCTCAATTTCCCCTCTGGGGATCAATAAAGTATACAAAATCAAAAAAGAAATGATTGGTTGTATGGTTGAATGACAATAAAGGGTGATTTAATTTAATTTAATTTAATTTTAATTTGAGGAGCCATGTTCTCTGCTGGAGTTTGTCCACTGTGTTTTAACAAGTCCAAAGTTAGCACAGTTGTCTACCAGGAAATTTTAGAGCACTTCATGCTTCCCTCTGCTAACAAGCTTCATGGAGATGCTAATTTCATTTTTCCAGCCAGACTTGGCATGTGCCCACACTGCCAAAAGTATCAAAACCTGGTTTCATGACGATGGCATCACTGTGCTTGATTGGCCAGCAAAATCTCCTGACCTAAATCCCACAGAGAATCTATGGAGTATTGTCAAGAGGAAGATGAGAGACACCAGACCCAACAATACAGATAAGCTGAAGACCACTATAAAAGCAACCTGGGCCTTCATAACACCTCAGTAGTATCACAGGTTGATTGCCTCCATGCCACACCGCACTGACGTAGTCTTCTTCTTTTGCTTTCGGCTGCTCCCTTTAGCGGTCGCTACAGTGGATCATCTGTCTCCATCTCACCCTGTCCCCACATCTTCCTCTGTAACACCAAGCCTCTCCCTGTCCTCCTTCTCTAGATCCATGAATCTTCTCTGTGGTCTTCCTCTTTTCCTCCTGCCTGGCAGCTCTATCTTCAATGTCCTTTGTCCAATATATCCACTATCCCTTGATAGAAAATTCCATATTTGTCTTATGTTTGTGATTTGTCTGGTCTCAGAGTCTAACTTAGAGTTTGTGTAAAAATATCAAGGCTACAGCTGCACTAGTTATCATCTTGTTTTTAGTCTGGTCTGCATGGCTCCTGTGTGACTGGGACAGAATGACCTGAGAAAAGTTAATCTGTACACCAAGTTTTGACCAGATGTACTGGACCAATCATGATGGACAATTTGCTCCTCCACCTCTCAGATAACGAGGAGCTTAAAGAATTGAGTGATGTGTGTTTGAGTCAGAATGATGCGCGGATAGGATCTGAGCCCGTTTCTGTATTGTTCTCCTCTGGCCAGTGAAATTAAAATTGCTGATCCAGCCTGTTTTTTGACTGAAGGTCTTCAAGTATTTTTTTAACACCCTCCTCTGCAGATGTCCAAGCCATCTCAGCCTTGCCACTCTTACTTTATCTCCAAACCACTCAACCTGAGCTGTCCCTCTGAAATACTCATTTCTAATCCTGTCCCTCCTAGTCATTCCCAGTGAGAATCTTAGCATCTTCAACTCTGCCATCTCCAGCGATGCCTCATGTCTTTTTGTCAGCGCCACCATCTCCAAACCATACATCATAGCAGGTCTCACTACTGCCATGTAAATCTTCCATTTCACTCTTGCTGCTACCATTCTGTCACAAATCGCCCCTGACACTCGTTGCCACCCACTCAACCCTGCCTGTACTCTTTTTCATCACCTCTCTTGTGCATTTTCCATTGTTTTGGATGATTGACCCCAGGTATTTAAACTCATCTACCTTCACTACCTCTATTCCTTCCATCTTCACTGTTACACCTACCTCCCTTTCATTCTCATCTGTCAGCCTGTCCATCACCCTGGCAAACAAGATGTAATAATTCAAGAAAAATGACTCCCGACCAAGTAGTGAGTGCATACATGGACATACTTTCTAGTCTGCCAGTATTTCTATTCAAATATTTGTAATTAATTTTATGTATTCTAATTTTTTGAGAAACTGAATTTGAGGATTGTATTAGCTGCAAGCTATAATCATCAAAATTAGAAATACAAACACTTGAAATATATCACTCTGTGTGTAATGAATCTATATCGTAATCTATGAGTTTCACTTTTTGAAATGAATTACTGAAATAAATTCAGTTCCCTAACTGAATTTACCCAAATTATTTCTATTTGCAAAAAAATTTTTTAATAATAAGTTGTTTTTTTTAATTACTTTCTTCAGAGTCAGAAGTTTACGTACACGAAGATTACAATGCCTTTACAGAATTTGGGAAAACCCAGATTTCCACTGTTGCCATGTAAAATGGGTTGAGCACTTGTAAACAAGCTGCTGTTGTTTCATAGTCCTCAGAAGAGAAAGGATAAGCTTCCATTCTGAGTGTTGCCAGAGTTGCTCCCACTGTCTACCTCTCACCAGCATTGCAGCATCAAGAACATGCTGATCCAGCGTGTGTCCTCCTGGCTCCTGGCAATAGTGCTCTTGGATCAGCTTCATCACTGCCCGATTCATTTGCTTTTGCACATTTCTCAGCTTCTCTTTAACAGTAGTAATTTATCTAAAACTTTCTGTGCCCTTGTGCATAGATCTTGGAGCCCAGGTGTTTGATCTAGGGATTTTTTTTAACCACTAAGTTTCATGCACGTGCAGTGCACACAGCATGCCATATGGCTAAATTTCTGGCAGTGGCTATCATGTTTGTTGCAGCATCAGTCACAAGGCATTTAGCCTTTCCTGCAATGCCCCACTCCACCATGAGCAACCTCTTAGCAGCTGCAATGTTTTCCACAGTGTGGTCTTCAATGAATTGCAAACAGTCCTAAAATTACCATGGCCAGCTTTGCATTGTAAAGCACATAATAGTAACTGAAATATCTGTATCCATATTAATAGAGGTCCACATACCAGAAGTTAGGTTCACTCCATCCGGGCTCTGCAACCTTCATCTTCTCCAGCTTCATATTTGTCACCTGCCATCTTCAGTAGAGGTGGTTTAGATCGCAGAGTGTATGCAGGATCTCGCTTTGCTACAAACTCTTTGAAGCCCTGATCATCCATAGTAGAAAAAAGACTGGAAGTCTTTAACCAGCATATTTAACAAGACTCTCATCCAGCACTTGGTTCCAGTCCACTAAGGGTGTTTTCACACCTAAATTTGTTTAATTTGGTCTGAATCAGTTGAGGAGTTTGTTACTTTGTATCATTTTCTCCTTAATGCGGTCCCCTTTCACACAGGCAAAAATTCAAGCAGACCAAACTGCGTCACGTTAAATCCCCCGAGACTTACGTCAGAACGTTCTTTGTTCTTATTGGTCAGATTTTTTTTGCCACAAGAACAGGAAAGGTAAATACAGGAAGTAGGATGATTATTGCAAAACATATTGATGGTATTGGTTACAGGTGAATTTCTAAACTGCTGAATGTTCCGGTGAACACTGCTGGAGCCATCATTCAGAAGTGGAAAGAACATCATTTTACCATAAACTGGCCACAGCCAGGAGCTCCTGGCAAGATTTCTGGTAGAGGAGTCAAAAGAATTATCAGAAGAGATGTCCAAGAGCCAAAGACCACTCCAGGACAGCTCCAGAAAGACCTGGAGTTAGCAGGTACTGCTGTTTCAAAGAAAACAATAAGTAATGCACTCAAACAACATGGGTGCTATGCCTGCTCACCTTGCAAGACTCCATTGCTGAAGAAAAAGCATATTGAAACTCGTTTAGAGTTTGCGGCACAACATTTGGGCAAACCAGTAAAATACTGGGAGAATAGGCTGGTCAGATGAGACCAAAATTAAACTTTTTGGATGCCACAACACACAGCATGTTTGGAGGAGAAATGACACTCCACAACCCATCCAGGTGTGGGGGTGTTTTTCAGCACATGGTACAGGCAGACTTCATATAATTGAAGGAAAGACGAATGGACAAATGTACAGAAACAACCTTGATAAGAATCTGTTGCCATCTGCCAGGATGCTGAAGATGAAATGAGGGTGGACATTTCAGCAAGACAATTATCCCAAACGCACAGCCAGGAAAACTCTCAACTGGCTCCAGAGAAGGAAAATAAAGCTGCTAGAATTGCCCAGTCAGTCACCTGACCTGAAGCCAATGGACAATCTATGGAACAAACTGAAGATCAGAGTTCACAGAAGACACCCACGGAACCTTCAAGATTTGAAGAGTTTGTATGGAAGAATGGGCTAAAATCACTCCTGAGCAATGTCTGCAACTAGTTTCTTCATACAGGAGGCATCTGGAAGCTGTTATTACCAACACAGGCTTCTCTACTAAATATTAAATGAGTTTCACAAAGTGTGTTCAATACTTATTCCCTGTGTCATTTCACTTTATTAAATAGGACTTGTTTTTTGAACGCAGTTGCTTTAATTTCTTTGTATGTATGGATTACTTGGGTTGTTGTTGGGCAGCACAGTGGTGCAGTGGTTAGCACTGTTGCCTTACAGCTAGAAGGTTCCTGGTTCGAATCCCCAGGTTGGCAGGGGTTGGAACCTTTCTGTGTGGAGTTTGCATGTTCTCCCTGTGCTGCGTGGGTTTACTCCGGGGGCTCCGGTTTCCTCCCACAATCCAAAGACATGCATGTTAGGTTAATTGGCTGTTCTAAATTGTCCCTAGATGTCTGTTTCCTATAGGCCCTTAGAATAGAGGGTTAGTATTAGTGAAAGCGCTTTGAGTGGTCTTTGTGACTAGAAAAGCGCTATATAAGTGCAGGTTAGTTAGTTAGTTAGTTAGTTGTTACAGATGTTTGATGGAAATCTCAGGTCAGTGGCTCCATCAGAAATATGTTTAATGAGAAAAATGTTGGCCTGTTTAATACTTATGTTCCCTACTGTAGTTACACAGTCTGAATAAAGTTCATGTAGCAAGAGAATCACATTTCAATCTGGCTCATATCTACTACAGGGCAAATCATGGTCGAACTGTTAGGAGAGATACAGCTGGACTGAGGCATGCTGCATGGTGCTGTAATGTGGTGGTCCCAGCAGAGATACAGAGTTTGGTACTGCAACACTGAATGTAAGTAGTGGAAAAAGCTAATCAACCCAATGATGAAAGTCATCAAAATGACGTGTTGGGCAGATTGCTGGTGGCTTACATTTTATCTTGCAGGGTGACTCAGTCTGTGAAGACTTGAGGTGAAGGTGGCGGATGGACTTGCCTCTTGCTCTCCAGAAGACATTCTTTATTGTTGTTTTAGTATTTTAGTATTTCCTGTCTTTAGCCCATATTTTTTGCATTTGGATTTTTAAAATAGTTTTAGGCAGTCCTTATTTATAGTTCTTTTTAGATTAGTTTAACTCCGCCATTGCCAGTCCCAAGTCTGATGAGAAAGTGAGAAGGGTTGGGGCAGGGTTAGCAGCTCTGTCCCTTAAAAACGAACGGCAATCATACTAAGACTTGGCCCTCATGGGCTCAGCATCAACCTCATCCTCGGTGGGACGCTGGCAGACGTAATGACAGGGCTCCTCCAAACCTGCAAGGGAGGGGTTCCCCTAATCCCCCACCAGTGCAGCTGCCATCCATCGACATCATCAGAAATCCCATTTGCATCACCACCTGGAACATTCTGACCCTAAACGAGCCTCGCCACTTTCAGCTTCTTGCCTCCGAGCTTACCTGTCTCCATTGCTAGTCTCCAGGAACTCAGGTGGACACAGAACAATAAGAAAACAGTGGGTGAATACAAGATCATATGGAGCGGCAACGACACCAATGGCAATGGCCACCCAAGGCGTGGCCATTGCCATTCAGTAACGGTATGTGACTCCCCTCACCAACTGGAAGCCACTGGGTCCCCGCTTGCTGTATGCTCACCTATGACACTCTTTTGTCTACCTTTCCATCTTCGTGACCTACTCCACGAAGATGGAGTAGGCCACAACATGTCTGCCACAACATCACCATTGTCCTAGGGACGTGAATACCACCGTGGGCCCCGAAAGAGCAGCTTGGAACAAATCATCGGACCGTTGCCGTCTGATGTTACCAACGACAATGGTGACTGTATGCTGGAGGTGTACGCCACACACAATCTGAAGATCCTGGGCACCTGGTTCCAGCATCATCAAATCCACCTCACCACCTGGTACTGTAACACTGGTGCTACATTCAAGACCACTGACCACATCTTGGTCAGTGGGCACTGGAGAATTGCCACTGACTGTGTCTACCACAGTGCTGAGCTGGGGCGGACCGACCATCGACTCTGCACCACCACTGTCCGCCTGCCCCTCAGCCGCAATGCCCCCCTGGCCCTGCCCGTCGCCACCCCCCAGACAACAAGAAGCTTTACACCTCTCAGTTTGCCCACTGCTACTCCATCAAGGTCACAAACTGTTTTGCTGCTCTTGACCACCCAGAGAGCCTTGAGTATGCCTAGGAGCAGATTACCACCACTCTCACTCTGGTTGCCACAAACGTCCTTGGTGATCACCGCCCGAGGATTCAGCCATGGATCTCTGACGCCTCACTGGAGCTGGACGATTGATGCCATAAAGCCAGACTCCAAGGGAAGGATGATTACCACAAGCTAAACAGAGAGAGATGCCACAGCCTTCAGCACGATGAAGCCGCTTGGCCCAACCATATCACCGACAAGGCCAACAACAGCTTCCAGGCAGGAAACCTTCAGGCTGACATGATTACTGATAATAGACCCAAACGCAGGAAGCAAGGAGACCAAAAAATAGTGAACAATAATCTTTATTATTGTTCACTGTGGCTGTGGCGCAGGTGTAGTGTGGTCGACTACTGATCGGAGGGTGAGGGGTTCAATTCTCGCTCTTGCTGCAGTCTGCATGTTGAAGTGTCCTTGAGCAAGACACTGAAACCCCAGTTGCTCCTGGTGTGTAAGGCCAGTGCCTGTGCATGGCAGCTCTGCCACCATCAGTATGTGAATGTGTGTGTGAATGGTAGATAGCAGGATTTCTAAAAGCACTTTGATCATCCAGAGATTAAAAATAGCACTATATACATAAGTGAAAGCCATTTACCATTTATTTACAACAATAATAGTGAAAATTTGCATGAATAGTCTAGCAACCCTGCAGAGAAGAGAGAAGAGACCAGGGGTTAGTTTGGAGTTTAACCAGGTTGATAATGCTGATGTGTGTGTTTGTCTTACAGGTGTAGACAATCTCCTTAACGGGGTACAGGGAGGCAGCCGACTGTCAGCGTGACAGTGAAGAATCCAACATGGTGAATATATGCAAATGGTGGTGATGAGATGCTTGGGAGAGAAGGGAGAAGGGGTTGATTGTGCACAATTGTAAGTCGACTTATGGGGCTTGGCCATAGTGGGGGGGGATCCAGGAACGGGGATTCCGCCAGGCAGGGACCAAATCCGCCAGCTGGTGTCTCCTAGGGAGGAATCACAAAGGAGAAAATTTGGGGAAGAGAAATTGCCATTACATGCCCACAGGTAGATGGAGTTAAGTAGACAGGCTGCAGGCTGCACACTGGGAGATGAGTGTCCAGAGTCCAGCATGGAGGAGGTCTTAATGTGCTCCTGAAGCTCTGGGGGAGAGTGGCCCAATTTAAAAGGTACAATGATTGCCCACAGGTGGTAGGTGTAGCTGTGGGGAATAAGTGGGTCAATTGGGGAAAGAGAGAAAATGTGCAGCCTGAACCACTACAATACCCCCACCCCCACCCCCCACCCCACAAATGGGTGCCTCCACTGGGGACCCACAACCATTCCATAGAGACCCCAAAGCATTCCTCAGGCCCATAACCCTCCCAATCGACCAAGAAATGGATGCCCCTACCTTGGCGATGAGTGTCAATAATGCGATTGACGGTGTAGATCAAACCATAATCAACTATTCTCAGAGGAGAAGGCGGCTTGTCTGGGGGAGGGGGGGCAGAGAGGACTAGTGGCGATTGGCTTGACCTGGGAAATGTAGAAATTGGGATAAATGCAGAGAGTAGAAAGGAGACTGAGATAAACAGAAGAACGATTAATGATTTGTTTGATGGGAAAGGGACCATTGATACAGGGAGACAACTTCTTTGACTCAATCTTGAGTTGAATGTTTTTGGGTGAAAGCCATAACTTCTGACCCACCTGGTAGGAGGGTGCTGCACTCCTCTGCCGATTGGCCCACCTGGAGTTTCGATCTGTACAAAGAAGCACCACCTTGGTGTCCCTCCAGATGTGATGACACCTCTGAATGTGGTGCTGAATGGAGGGCACCACAATCTCTTCCTCAGAGAAGAACAGCAGAGGGGGATTGTACCCAAGGGAGGCTTCAAATGAGGAAAACTAAGTAGCAGCAGAGGTGATGGAATTTTGGGCATATTCAGTCCAAGGGAGGTGGCAGCTCCATGACAAGGGGTTGGAAGAAGTGACCCACTGCAGAGCAGCTTCCAATTCCTGGTTGGCCATCTCACACTGTCCATTACTCTGTGGGTGGTATCTGGACGTGAGGCTGACTGTGTCCTCAATGGTCAAACAGAAGGAGCGCCAGACCTGGGAAGAAAAATGGGGACCACTATCAGACATGATGTCAGCAGGAATGCCATGGAGCCTTAACACATGCGTAGTCAGGAGTTCCACAGCCCTACTTGCAGATGGCAGCTTGGAGAGAGTAATGAAGTATGCAGCCTCGGAAAACCTGTCTACAATGGTGAGGATGACTGTGTTGCCGTCAGAAGGGGGCAAACCGGTGACAGAATCCATGGCATTATGAGACCATGGCTGGCTAGTAATAGGCAGGGGCTGCAACAAACTAACTGGCGGGTGGTGAGGGAATTTCCAGTAGAACACTGAGCCCTCTCAGCGGGGCTCAATCACCCAGAGAAAAAGGCGCAGGGGTGGAGTTTGCCATATGCAGGTGTAGGGGATATTTAATAAAATATCGTAATAAGGCACAGGAATTATTTATTTTATTTAATAGTGGGTGTGAAAGGAGGCGGAGTTAAACCGTCGCTCCTGTACCCGCTAAATAAAATAAATAAGCACTCGTAAAAGGGGCACCAGTCCTAATGGACACTTATATTAAGCTTAGTTTTAATTAATTTTGTACCTTCAATTACTTAATGGATCAGTTTCAAAATTTAAGGGAGTTCTTCTCCTGCCGTGATCTAAGAAACAGATATATGCGAAGGAAAACACTTCAACTTCTCTCATTCACCCTTTAATTAAACTCATTCAGGTTACATGATATGGCATTCAAATGATGGATAAACAGATTCAAATGATAACAGGTGTCCGATATCACATCAACTGTTATTGTTTTCCTGAACATAAAATCTAGCGTTAAACCTTTATGGAACCAAAAAGAAACCAGACTTATGTTTCAACGGTAAATGAGGCTGAAATGTCTAACAAAACAGAACGCAATTTTATGGTGAAAATTCATAAGCTGATTATCTAAAAATGAACTTCTGAATTAATCTACAAAAATTAAGGGAAGTTACTTAAAAATGACTAAGAGTCTTCCTTCAGTTTATAGCTTTATCCTGTGGCTGAGAGACTAATTGTACCATGAAATACTGGTTATATTCAATTGTAATTTAATTGTTCGGACATCACGTTTTTAACCCAGCAGATAGGAAAAAGGAGAGTCTCACTTACAAACAGCTGAAGGTCCACGTGTTCAGCGGGTCAGTACCAGCTGAGTTTAGAGTCGGGACATCGGGAGAAAGTGGCTGCTGCTTCCTCACAGCCGTCAGAAGTGTAGACCCAGCCGGGGGCTCGTACAGGACCATGGCAGCGGTGAAATAATTGTCCCAGAGCAGCGTGACAAGTCCTTGGAAACAAGTCCAAATTTGAGGTCTCTTATAGCGGGATAGACCAAAAAAACTGAAGGAGAAACTTCTCAGTCAGGCAGGTAGGAGGCCGGAAAGAGAGTCCAAAACACAATCCCTGTACACTTTAAATTAGGAAAATTAAAGGTCCACTTTAACGGCGTGAAAAGTCAGAAAATCTGAGAAAAACATTTACTAGGATAAGAATGGCTTCTGAGTTGAAGGAAAAAAAGTTTGAGAGTTTGACTCTCTATTTAAGGCGAGCTCTTAAGGAAAAAAGATGGTTTCTCCTCAGTAACCAGAAAAACTAACACAGGATTTGACAATCTTCACACAGGACAATTTAGATAAAATAAAACTACACGGAACCTTGAAACAGTGGAATAAAATTTTCCTCTGAGACCTAGATCGCTATTCTGCTTCTTTAATCTTAATCTAGTTCTTAATCTTCCCAGACATCTCTGATCTCACATCTCTCATTTCTTTTTCTCTTTTTCTATTCCATTCTGTCTTTTAATCTTTTGATCTCTTTCTGCCTTGCATGCAGGGCGGCTCCTCACCCCTTTTAACTGAGCACGCCGTTGGGTCATAATGCAAGACGGACCAATCAACTTTACAAAAAGCAGTTTGAAATGGCCGCCATCCAATGTGAAAACATTTCTTTGTTTGAGAGCAGCCAATCAACCGAAGACACCATCCCATGAAAATGCGGAGAAGAATTAATACTCATTCAGTTCTTATAAAATTAGGTGCTCAATATAAGATCTAACTAAATTAAATGACTTGGCTAATATTTAGTGAACACACATTTATAACATTACTCCTGATATTACATTTGTTTGACTAACACTCATGAACATAACATTTCTTATACATAACTATGATACATGCGCTCATATTTAGATCAAAGATTAATGAAGTACTGCAAACCATGGTCGGTGATCAAAAAGATGATTTTCAGTGTCCTTAGGATCCGGGGGAGATGATAAGCTGAAAGAAACTTAATGCTTAGTGAGAATTGACAGTCAATTTACACATAATGAAACACATTCCATAGGTATCCACTAGGAGGTACTGTTGAGCTGTAGATAATTTCTTTAGGTCCATGATATCTGGACAGAGGATCTGGTAATTGTCGAAAGTCATAAAACTGTCTGCTTAAGCTGTTTATGACCCTTTAAGAGCATTACTTTCCTGTAGGGCGGATGCTATCCACATGAACTGTTCACGTTGGGGATCTGGTCTGGAGTTTTTATGGTCCCTTTAAGCCTTTAAAATCAAATTCTGATCCTTATCATCTCTGCAAGAGGCAACTGTTTACATTGGGGTCCTGGGAAAAACATCCTTGGTCAGGCCTTGAGTGAGTGTAGTTAATATGAAAGCAAGCGATATTCCTGTAGAATGAAGAAAAGTGATTTTTCCTGCAGAAGGAAGAAAGTGAAATTCCTGTAGAATGGAGGAAAGTGATCTTCAGTCTTGGTTTGAGGAGACGATGATGCTACACAGGTGAATGTTGCAAGAGCACAGCACCAACCCCCATCTCCGATGCATCTACCTCCACAATAAATTGCAGGGTTGGGTCTACCTGTGCCAGGATGGGGGCATCAGTGAACCTCACCTTAAGGGATGTGAAGGCCATGTCCACTTCGTGGGACAAGAGGAATGGGCTCTTGGTCGAGGTGAGGCTGGTGAGAGGGAGAGTGACATTACTCTAGTTGCGAAGGAATTGCCAGTAGAAGTTGGCAAACACCAGGAACTGCTTTAGGTGTTTCCTAGAGGTTGCAGTGGACCACTCAAGGAAGATCTTAATCTTCTGGGGGTCGGGCTCAATCTGATCCTTAGAGATGATAAAGCCAAGGAATGTGGTTTATGGTGTCTAAAACTCGCACTTCTCCCCCTTCACAAAGAGCTGATTCTCCAGCAGACTTCATGGCACAGTGCAGACGTGGACCCTGTGCTCAGCTAATGAATGGGAGAAGATGAAGATGTCGCTGAGAGAGACAAAGGCAAAGGTGTTCAAAAAATCTCTCAGAACATCATTGATAAGTCTCTGAAATACTGCTGGGGGGTTGGTAAGCCCGAACGGCATTACCTGGTACTCGAAGTGGCCACTTGGGATACAAAAGCCAGTCTTCCACTGATCATGTTCCCAGATCCACATGAGATGGTCAGCATTCCTCAAGTCCCGGCAAGTAAAGATGGTTGCGCCCTGTAGCAAATCAAAGGCAGAATTGATTAAGGGGAGACCATACATGTCTTTGATGGTGATGTCGTTCAACTGTTGGAAATTATTGCAGAGGCGGACCGACCTAGCCTTCTTCTTAACGAAAAAAAAAACAAACCCTGCTGTCACAGCTGAAGAGGAGGGTCCGATAAGACTGGAGCTGAAGGACTCCTTAATATATTTGTCAATCGCCTCCCCCTCGGGCCCAGAGAGGCTATAAAAGTGGCTAGAGGGAAGGCAGCCCCCTGCTGGAGCTTGATGGCACAATCATACGGTCTGTGGGGGGGAAGAGACAAAGCCCTGGCCTTACTAAACACTGGACCCAGGTCATGATACTCAGGAGGGACATTGGACAGGTCTGATAGTTCAACCGCAGGGGAAGAGATGGGAACTGAGGGCGAACAGTCAGCAGACTGCAAACAGATGGACAAACAGAAGGTACTCCAGGAAGCAAATGTCTCTTTTTGCCAATCAATGTGGGATTGTGTAATGTTACAGCTCCGCTCCTTCTTGGAGTGAGTCCTTTGTGTGTTTTTTTTTCCTGTGTTGCAGGGGGAACTGTGAAGGACTGCCCCTTGCTGAGGGTTGCCCTATATAAGCCACACCTGCACACTTGTCAGCAGCATTTTTTCTCCTGTTAGATGCCGGTTGCCTTTCTGTGTGTCTGCACTCTGCCTGCTGTTGTTGTTTGTTGTTTTGTCGGGGCTGTGCTGGTGGCCCCTGTCTGTGTTGTCTGTGGCTTGTGGACTTTCTGGTTTTGGGTTTGCCGCTGGGTGCATTTGCAACCCTGACAGAGGTATGGTTGCTGGGTTGACCAGTGACAGGTTTGTTCCTTTGTTTGACTCATGCATCCAGTATTCACACACCACTGATTATTAAAGACACCCTTTTATTTTTTTTTAAACAATAAATATGTGCATAAATTGGCACCTCTGTGTGGTCTCCCTTTTTTGTCCAGCTTCGACAGTAAATGGAACCAGTGGTACCCTAAAGCAATGGGTGTAGAAATGGAAGGGAGGACGAGCAATTGAATGCTCTCCCTATGACTACCAGAGACCAGTAGGGACAATGGGGCTGTCCGCTGGGTAACAGTAAATAGGGGGATAGCTGACAGGGAAACAACCCTTAAAGGCACTTGAAGGGTGGTGCACTGAACCTTTAACCCAATGACTGGCACAAGTGCTCCATTGTGTCATAAGCCCATAGTGGTCAAGATGTTTTTCAAGAAAATATTCAGCTCGGATGCCAAAGATTTCCAAGGCTATAACTTGAAAGTGGTAAGAGATAATGTCTTACTGTCAATTAGAAAGATGTAGAATATGATCCGAAGTTTGAGATAGGAGTAAATTTACACATCTCTTTGCATAATGCCATGACAGCCATATCAAATTACATAACTTTCAGTCAAAAATGGACTTTGGACATACACTACCGTTCAAAAGTTTAGGGTCACTTAGAAATTTCCTTATTTTTGAAAGAAAAGCACTGTTTTTTCAATGAAGATAACTTTAAAATAATAAGAAATACACTCTAATATCTCATATACATTGCTAATGTGGTAAATGACTATTCTAGCTGCAAATGTCTGGTTTTTGGTGCAATATCTACATAGGTGTATAGAGGCCCATTTCCAGCAAATATCACTCCAGTGTTCTAATGGTACAATGTGTTTGCTCATTGCGTCAGAAGGCTAATGGATGATTAGAAAACCCTTGTGCAATCATGTTAGCACAGCTGAAAACAGTTTAGCTGGTTAGAGAAGCTATAAAACTGACCTTCCTTTGAGCAGGTTGAGTATCTGGAAAAAATTATTATTTCAAATACAAATCATTATTTCTAACCTTGTCAATGTCTTGACTATATTTTCTATTCATTTTACAACTCATGGTGGTAAATAAGTGTGACTTTTCATGGAAAACACAAAATAACTGTCTGGGTGACCCCAAACTTTTGAACGGTAGTGTATTTATACAAAGAATGTTTTTTTTATTCCTCACCATTTTCTGTTTTGGGCATTTTGTTATCTTACCTTCAAAGTGTATGAACCAGAAAATCAGTTACAATGTAAACAAACAAACAAACAAACTCGTCACTTACCGCTGGCCAGGAGGCTCGCTTGTGTCATCCTGTTGCAGCATCCTGGTTGTTATTTTCTCTTCTGTCAGTCATTTTATTTTCCCCCCTCATATTCAGAAACTGTTATGATTTTTGTTATGACTGTTATGATTTTTCCACCTCAATTTCGCTTTTATCCCACCGCTATTTATCTTATATGACGACACAGAACCTGCGCAATTGTTCTCCCCAGTCATATGGTGCTGGGGGCAATGGCAGGTGCAAATCAACCTGCTTCGCCCACCCTCTGTTATAACAAAATGTACATATTTACCTTCATAAGCTAAATAATCTCTTTTTAGAATCATAGCTGGCAAATTCGGGAGCAAATGCTTCCTCAGTCTTCCTCAGTCTTGCGATCGAGTAAGATCTAGATTTGTTTACAAACTCTTCCTCTCTGGTGAGGTTTCAGGATGGTTCTATGTCCACCATAATTCCTCCAAGGCAAGAGCAGTAAGTTTTACGTGTCTGCCACCTTGTGAGGTGGAATCCTTTGTACAACTTAAATCAACTGGGGAGTTTTTGTCCACGTCATATAACATCACATGACATGCGCCGCACTGCGCCTGTGCCAGTGGGGGCGTTATATGTCCATGAAATCTTGTCACAATAAGGGTTAAAAAGGTTGCCAGACTCTGGGAAATAAAGTTTTGTTTGGTCCCGGAGTCGATTAGTGCTTCATCAGTATGCTCGAGGGTGCTGAACTGCAAACAAACCAGGAGAACAAACTTTGACAGAGGGAATTTTGAAGATGCGCCCACCAGTCCCCCTACTGAGACTGACTACTTTGGGACTGACTACTGACTACTTTGAGACTGAGCTGTTTTGGGCCATACTGGACAATGCTCAAGGGTGGGATTCTCACCCGCACAATACATGCAAAGGCCCCGTTCCATGCACCGCTGTTTCTCCTCGTAGGAGAGCCGAGAACAACCCAATGATATGGACTCAGATGTCATGGGATCCGGCCAGTGAAAGCGCCAGGAGGCGTGTCCTCGAGGAGGCTGGAGATGGCGTTTGGGAGCAAGTACCATGTTATTGTTCCTAAGCATGTTCATGAAGGCGATTGTCCAGCCAAATAACCAGGGAGATGGGAGCGTTGGGAGAATCAGGCTGGTCATGGCTGGCTAGCTCATCTCTAAGGTTAGAGCTTAAACTTCCCCAAAAAACTGCATTAAGTGTGATGTTGTCCCACCCCACCTCAGTGGCAAGCACCCAGAAGTCTATGGAATGCTCCACGGCTGAGCCAGGAGGTTAAGAAGCCAGGTGGAAATGCTCCCATCACAGTCGGCATGATTAAACACCTCAAGAAATTCAGTGGAGAAGCGGTCAGAAGTGTAGGAAGAATATGGCAGGGGCCCAATCGAGTGTCGTGCTTTCTAGTAAACCAACCATGCAACTAATCATACTATGATCAGTAGGAAAGTTGTCGGGAACGTGCTGGAACACTAACCTACACTGCAGGATAAATCCTCCACCCTCTCCCAATTTCCCACTGTAATGGGCAAGGGTCGGGATGGTACATGAATGAGCCGGGCATGGAAAAGCTGGCGCCGGAGGAGGTGGTGAAGTGGAACGAAGACAGTCTAAACAGTCAGTGACTTTGGCTAGCTGGGTAAGAATTGACTGGGTTTGTTGTGTTAAATGATCGGGCTGCTGTTCTAACCCATTTACCCAAGCCAACATGGCTCCCCAAGCTGCAGCTGCTGTTTCTTGTTGCTCAGGAACACACGCTGACATGATTACTGATAACAGACCCAAAGGCAGGCAGCAAGGACACCAAAAAATAGTTAACAATAATCTGTATTTACAACCCTGCAGAGAGGAGAGAAGAGACCAATGTTTAGTTTGGAGTTTAACCAGGTTGAAAATGTTGGGGTGTGTGTTTGTCTTACAGGTGTAGGCGATCTCCTTAACGGAGAAGCAGAGAGACAGCCGATTCTCAGTGTGACAGTGAAGAATCCTACATGATGAATATATACAAATTGTGGTAACGAGGTGCTTGGGAGAGAAGGGAGAAGGGGTTGGTTGTGCACAATTGTAAGTCAACTTACAGGGCTTGGCCATAGTGGGGGGGATCCAGGAATGGGGATTCTGCCAGGCAGGGTCCAAGTCCGCCAGCCGGTTTCTCCGAGGGATGAATCACAAAGAAGAAAATTTGGGAAGAGAAATTGCCCTTATGTGTCCACAGATAGACAGAGTAAAGTAGACAGGCTGCAGGCTGCACACTGGAAGATGAGTATCCATAGTCCAGCATGGACGAAGTCTTAATGTGCTCCTGAAGCGCTGGAGTAGAGTGGCTCAATTTAAAGAGGGCACTGATTGCCCACAAGTGGTAGATGCAGCTGCAGGAAATAAGTGGATTAATTGGGGAAAGAGAGAAAGCATGCAGCCCGAACCACAACAGAAACAGTGTGCTTTCAGCCTACCATTAATAAGCCCGTAAAGTAATCCATTAATTAAATTATCTTGCTATGTGTGGAAGATGATTTAAGTATGCATTTAAATGTAATGTGAAAGTTAATTGTCCAAGTAACTGATTACTTTAATCATGCAGTGATTGGTAAAGTAACTCAATTACTTTTGAAAAGAAGTAACTAGTAACTAATTAGTTACAATTTTTTAGGAACTTGCCCAACACTGTAAACAACACACACACACACACACACACACACACACACACACACACACACACACACACACACACACACACACACACATTAACAAATTGACATGCAACCCTATGGATTTTGACACCCCTTCAGGGCTGCATTACATCATTAGTAGCTGCTGATCGATTTAGTCTAAATGGATACTACAATAAGATGATACTAATCAATTAGCCAAGTTAGAAGCCTGTCTTAAGGAAATCAAAGTTTGGATGACTTGTAATTTCCTGCTATTAAATTCAGATAAGACTGAAGTCATTCTTGTTGGTCCAAAAAACCTTAGAAATTCCTTTCCAAATCAAACTTTCAGTTTGGATGCAGTTACTCTTTCTCTTAATAGCTCTGTGAGGAACCTTGGAGTTATTTTTGATCAGGATTTGTCCTTCAATTCACATATTAAATTTGTTTCTAAGACTGCCTTCTATCATTTGCGTAATATTGCCAAGATTAGGAGCATCTTGTCTCAGAGTGATGCTGAGAAGCTGATCCACGCTTTTGTTAGCTCGAGATTAGATTATTGTAATTCTTTATTATCAGGCTGTCCTAAAACATCTTTAAAAAGTCTTCAGCTGATCCAAAATGCTGCAGCAAGAGTTTTAACAGGTACTAGAATGAGAGATCATATCTCTCCGGTTCTGGCCTCCCTTCATTGGCTTCCCATAGAGTTTAGAATTAAGTTTAAAATCCTTCTTCTTACTTACAAAGCTCTAAACAATCAGGCTCCTTTTTATTTAAAAGATCTGATACTACCGTATCATCCTAACAGAGCACTACGCTCCCAAAATGCAGGTTTACTTGTAATACCTAGAATCTCCAAAAGTACAATGGGAGGCAGAGCCTTCAGTTATCAAGCTCCTCTCCTGTGGAATCAGCTGCCAATCTGGATTCGGGAGTCAGACTCGATCTCTGTTTTTAAGAATAGGGCTAAAACCTACCTTTTTGATATAGCCTACAATTAGGGAGGGATCATGTGTTTCTGAACCCTCCCTTAGTTATGCTGCTAATAGGTTTAGTCAGCCGGGGGACCTCCAGTAATGCACTGGGCCTCACTCCTTTCCTCACTCTCTATGAAATATTTTTTTTTTGCTGGTCATTAACATTTGTTTGTTCTCTCCCATAGATTGAGTCCCCATCGTGCTGTTTGCTCTCTACATGTCTGTTCTTTTCTTCTTCTCTGTCCCCTCACCCCCCAGCCAGTCGCAGCAGATGACTGCCCCTCCCTGAGCCTGGTTCTGCTGGAGGTTTCTTCCTGTTAAAAGGGAGTTTTTCCTCTCCACCGTCGCCAAGTGCTTGCTCACAGGGGATCGCCTGATTGCTGGGGTCTTTCTGCAACTGTGGGGGTCCTCCCTACAGTTGATAGTGCTATGAGATGACTGTTGTTGTGAAATGGCGCTATATAAATAAAGTTGAATTGAATTGAATTGAATTGAATAAAACTGATGAGAAAAAAGTCTCAGCGCAAGGATAAAAATGTCTCATATTTACAGTGCATCCGGAAAGTATTCACAGTGCTTCACTTTTTTCACATTTTATTTCGTTACAGCTTTATTCCAAAAGGGATTAGATTCATTTTTTCCCCTCAAAATTCTATAAACAGCACCCCATAATGACAATTTGAAAAAAGTTTTTTCAGATTTTTGCAAATTTATTAAAAATAAAAATCTAAGAAATCACAAGTACGTAAGTATTCACAGCATTTGCTCAGTACTTTGTTGATGCACCTTTGGCAGCAATTACAGCCTCAAGTCTTTTTGAATATGATGCCACAAGCTTGGCACACCTATCTTTGGGCAGTTTGGCCCATTCCTCTTTGCAGCACCTCTCAAGCTCCATCAGGTTGGATGGGAAGCGTCAGTGCCCAGCCATTTTCAAATCTCTACAGAGATGTTCAATTGGATTCAAGTCTGGGCTCTGTCTGGGCCACTCAAAGACATTCACAGAGTCATCCTGAAGCCACTCCTTTGATATCTTGGCTGTGTGCTTAGAGTCATTGTCCTGCTGAAAAATGAACCGTCGCCCCAGTCTGAGGTCAAGAGCGCTCTGGAGCAGGTTTTCATTCATGATGTCTCTGTACATTGCTGTATTCTTCTTCCCCTCTTTCCTGACTAGTCTCCCAGTTCCTGCCACTGAAAAACATCCCCACAGCATGATGCTGCCACCACCATTGGCGTGGTTATGAGTGGTGCCTGGTTTCCTCCAAACATGACACCTGGCATTCATGCCAAAGAGTTCAGTCTTTGTCTCATCAGACCAGAGAATTTCTCATGGTCTGAGAGTCCTTCAGGTACCATTATACAAACCCCAGTTTGGCTGCCATGTGCCTTTTATTAAGGAGTGGCTTCCCTCTGACCACTCTACCATACAGGCCCTCTTGGTGGATTACTACAGAGATGGTTGATCTTCTGGAATGTTTTCCTCTCTCCACAGAGGAACGTTGGAGCTCTGACAGAGTGACCATTGGGTTCTTGGCCACCTCCCTAACTAAGGCCCTTCTCCCCCGATCGCTCAGTTTAGATGGCCGGCCAACTCTAGGAAGAGTCCTGGTGGTTCCAAACTTCTTCCATTTATGGCTGATGGAGGCCACTGTGCTCATTTGGACCTTCAAAGCAGCAGAGTTTTTTCTGTACCCTTCCCTAGATTTGTGCCTCGAGACGATCCTGTCTTGGAGGTCTACAGACAATTCCTTTGACTTCATGCTTGGTTTGTGCTCTGACACGCACTGTCAACTGTGGGACCTTATATAGACAGGTGTGTGCCTTTCCAAATTATGTCCAATCAACTAAATTTACCCAAGGTGGATTCCAGTTAAGCCGTAGAAACATCTCAAGGATGATCAGTGGAAACAGGATGCACCTGAGCTCAGTTATGAGCTTTATGGCAAAGGCTGTGAATACTTATGTACATGTGATTTCTTAGATTTTTTTTATTTTTAATAAATTTGCAAAAATCTCAAAAGCTTTTTTTCACTTTGTCATTATGGGTTATTGTGTGTAGAATTTTGAGGAAAAAATTAATTTGATCCCTTTTGGAATAAGGCTGTAACATAACAAAATGTGGAAAAAGTGAAGCGTTGTGAATACTTTCCAGATGCACTGTACATGGACAGTAGAAAAAGTCAGAAATTTTCTAGAAATAAAACTGCAAATTCACAGTGAACATTAATTTTATGCACAAAAATGCATATTAAAAAGAAATTTTTCAAAACAGCTGCATTTAATAAAGTGCAAAAAAAAACAGTGGTTTCACTCAGTCTGAGAGAGAGAAGACCATAAAAATACATGTACTTCAATGTAATAGCTTCATATCACAACAGCATGAAAATGAAGATCAATCAAATCAAAATCATAGATTAATGAAAGTTCTCCTCAGAAGAAGCTTCATTTGTTTTTAACAGCAATAGATTAATACTGTATTGATCTCAGGCTGCAGCCCTTGTCCATGCTTTGTGTTCCAGTTTTGACCCATTTACATGTATCATGTGTAGTGTCAACCCCTTTGGTTCCAATCTATAAAATCACTCTTCACTTTAAAGAAATTGTTTCGCCCAAAAGTCTGGTCAAGAATTGTTTTCTTCACCTAAGCACCACAGTTTGAAAACACATTCCATGGTAAAAGGGACAATAAACGATCCTGTTCGTGCCAGGAACGGATTAGTCTGCGATCATAAATCCCAGAGCGTCCTCCCCAACCAGGCAGTTTTAGGCTTCAAGAAATGTTCAAAACGCTCCAGGCCTATCAACAAAATCCCTCAAAGTATCCCAGGAATTAGCCAAAGCTCAAAATTGCCCCATTGGACAGCTCAGGAATATGTTTGCATTGCTTCTGTCAACTGCCAGACTGTTTTTTTTTTTTTTTGACTGAACATTAACTCTCCAAGTTTTCATTCCTCAGGATAATTCTCAGGACACCATTTGAAGAGATGACCAACTCTGTGATGAACAATCATGGTTTAAAATGTTTCATTAATCACTGATTTGAAATGTGTTGCATGCCTGAAAATATGCTTAAATGAACCTTATTTTAATGCATGCTTAAGGAGCAGTAATGAAAATTAGTTATGAATCACTGAAGTTAGTTTAGCTTATATATATTAGGTGATTCTTTGCAGTTTTCTTTTAATCAGTATGTGTTCTTCATATTCAAAAGTATATGCAAGTCATCTGACTGGCTCAGCCAATCACCAGCCAGTCTCTGTTGGACAATGCCCCCTTTCATTCTATTGGTCGGTTACAGACAAAGGACTGCTTTCTTGTTGGACCAGAGGTTCTTCAAATCTCCCGCAACGGGAGACACTTGGTTCCCTTTCATGTCAGTCAAGTTTTTCTCCTTTGAAAATGCTCAGTTTAAGCAAGAAATGCCCAAGTTTGTTAAGTTGTCTTTGTGTCCTGTTCAGTTACGTTCCTGCCTTGAATTCTTTTTTTTTTTCTTTAAACTTCTGGGAAAAATACTTTTTCTTCTGTTTAAGCTCAAACTTCTCTTTTACATGGAGTGAAACACCGTGTTGTCAGACTTTTTTTTTTCCTATTTTATTCTGTTAAACTTTTTCTATTGATTTTCCTTAACTCACGCTGGAAGCTGCTTTTGCCAATCACCACAACATCTGAAGAACTCGGATTTCGTGGTTAAATAATTTTCTTTTTCATTTTTGTCTCTTAGATTCTGTGACTTTGATCAGACTTTGAACTATCTAATCAATTTATTTTGACCCGAGAAAGCCACTGGAAAAAACCCTCTCGTGTTGTCCACATGACATACTGCTTCAGCGGCCAGCAGCAGTCTCATCATCATTGTTGGAGCTCAGCTCCTGATGTTCGCTTCTGGGAAGAAATTATCTGCTGGCAGATAATTTCTGATATCATCATCAAATAAAGCTTCAGCGAAGGATCCAGCTGAAAGCCAATGCAATGGGTCATGTGAGCCAGATCCCTTTGTTTCATCTGCTGAGTTAATGTGATGTTCATCGCCTTAAAGTATATCATAATTTGTCTCAGGTTTAAAACTAGTACATAAAACTCAGAATTATAGAATTAAGGAGAAATAATTCAATTCAATTCAATTCAGCTTTATTTTTAATGCGCCACATCACAACAAAAGCCGTCTCGTGGCGTCACAGTGCAGATAAAAAAATCACACAGTCACAGAAAGACCCAGCAATCAGACGATCCCCTATGAGCAAGCACTAGGCGACAGCGGAGAGGAAAAACTCCCATTTGGAAGGAAGAAACCTCTAGCAGAACCAGGCTCAGGGAGGGGCAGTCATCTTCTGCGACTGGCTGGGGATGAGGGGATAGGGAGGATGGAAAGGACAGACATAAAGAACATAGCAGTAAGATGCCAAGTACAATATTGGAGATCAACCAGCAGTATCGATCAGATAACAATAGAACAAGAGTGGGGTTAAAAGACACAAATACCCTCCTTAAACGAAAGCTATATTAAAAAGGAATGATTTTACCCTGTTCTTAAAGACAGAGACCGAGTCTGACTCCCGGACCCAGAGTGGTAACTGGTTCCAGAGAGAAGGGGCTTGGTAGCAGAAGGCTCTGCCTCCTACCGTACTTTTGGAGATTCTGGGCACCACAAGTAAGCCAGCATTTTGGGAGCGTAATGCTCTGTTAGGATGGTAAGGTAATATCAGATCTTTTATATATTGGGAGGCCAGATTGTTAAGAGCTTTGAAAGGAAGAAGAAGGATTTTAAACTTGATTCTGAATTCAATGGGAAGCCAATGGAGGGAGGGCAGAACCGGGGAAATATGATCTCTTTTTCTAGAACCAGTTAAAACTCTAGCAGCAGCATTTTGAATCAATTGAAGACTTTTTAAAGATACTCTAGGACAACCAGATAATAGTGAATTACAATAATCTAATCGCCAACTGACAAAGGCGTGAATCAGTTTCTCAGCATCACCCAGAGACAAGATGCTCCTGATCTTAGCAATATTGCGCAGATGATATAAGGTGGTCCTAGAAACAGTTTTAATAAGTGAATTAAAGGACAAATCCTGGTCAAAAATCACTCCAAGGTTCCTCACACAACTGTTCAGAGTGAGAGTGGCAGCATCTAAATTAAGGGCATAATCTGAAAAGGAATTTCTAAGATGTTTTGGGCCAACAACAATGACTTCAGTCTTATCAGAGTTCAATAGTAAAAAATTACAAGTCATCCAAGCTTTGATGTCCTTAGGACATGCATCTAGCTTGGCCAACTGGTCACAATCATTGGGCTTCATTGACAGGTATAGTTGTGTGTCATCAGCGTAACAATGAAAATGTATACAGTGCTTTCTGATGATATTGCCCAGCGGGAGCATATATAGACTAAAAAGAGTAGGACCCAACACAGATCCCTGTGGAACTCCGTGAGTGAGCTTAGAGCTGGAAGAAAATCCATCACTGACATGGACAAACTGAAATCTATCAGACAAATAAGAGCTAAACCACTGCAACGGAGTTCCACTGAGTCCAACAAAGTGTTCCAATCTATCAAGTAGAATGGCATGATCGATAGTGTCAAAGGCTGCACTGAGATCTAAAAGAACAAGAACAGAGACAAGTCCATTATCAGATGCAGTCAGGAGGTCATTAGAGACCTTCACTAAGGCAGTTTCAGTGCTGTGATGAGCTCTGAACCCAGATTGAAACACCTCAAACAAACCAACTCCCTGCAAATGGTCAGATAATTGCACAGCAACAACTCTTTCCAGGATTTTTGAAATGAAAGGAAATTAGAGATTGGTCAATAATTGGCCAAAACTCCAGGATTGAGTGTCGGTTTTTAAGTAAAGGTTTAATTACAGCAGTTTTAAAAGCCAGTGGAACATAACCCAGAGTTAAAGAAGAATTAATGATAAGAAGAATACGGCTACTAATAATTGGGAAAATAATTTTAAATAACCTGGAAAGAATAGGGTCCAGAAGGCAAGATGAAAGCTTAGAAGAGGAAACTACCCTATCCAACTCCAAGAGGTTGATTGGAGTAAATCTATCCAAGCAGATATCAATTGAGGGAGCTGCAGTAGTTAATGTACTAGAGTTTACGGTAGGAAGAATCTGACTAATTTCATTTCTAATAGATAACATTTTAAGATTGAAATAGTTCAGAAAGTCCTGACTAGAAAGCTCAGGGGGGATGCGAGGACTGACCGAGTCATGGCTCTTTGTAAGCCTGGCTACAGTGTTGAAGAGAAACCTGGGGTTATTCTTGTTTGCTTCTATTAATGCAGAATAATAGCTTGATCTAGCTTTTCTAAGAGATTTTTTTATAGATTAAGAGATGATTTCTCCACGCCAAGTAGAATTCATCTGAATTAGTTGAACGCCATTTTCTTTCCAATTGACAAGCCTTCTGTTTCAAGCCACGAGTTTCTGAGTTAAACCAAGGAGTAAGAAATCTCTGGTTAGGCTTTTTTCTTTTTTAAAGGGGCTACCAAATCTAGAGTCCGATGCAGAGAGGCAGTAACACCATCCACCATGCTATCAATCACGAATGGAGCAAACTCTCCATCACTTATTTCAGGTGTTTCTGTTGTGTTGACCCATGGCATAGAGGAGACAATCTGCAAAAATTTAGCAACAACGTCATCGGAAAGACATCTGTTGTAGTAGTATTTTTCTTTAGGAAATAAGTAATCAGAGAATGAAATCAAAAATTAACAGACAATGGTCAGACAGTACAGGATAATGAGGAGACACAACCAGATTTCCGATATCTATACCATATGTCAAAACAAGGTCCAATGTATGGTGGAAATAATGGGTAGAATTTTTTACTTTTTGGGAAAACCCCACTGAGTCTAAAATTGAATTGAAAGCCTTATTAAGACAGTCACTCTCAACATCAACATGTATATTAAAGTCCCCTACAATAATTATTCGGCTTTCAGCACCAAATCAGCTAAAAATTCGGCAAATTCCGATAGAAACACTGAATAGGCCATGGGAGGATGATAAACTATGGCAAAGAGAACTGGGATCAAGCCAAGATTGCCAACATGCCCCACACTGAGGACCAAACCTTCAAAGGAATTAAAACATAATTTCTGCTTAACATTAACTAGCAAATTAGGATGGAAAATTGCCGCCACTCCACCACCACGACCAGAACCTCTGGGGTTATGATAGTTTAAATACCCAGAGGGAGTTGATTCATTCAGACCAACATAATCATCAAGTCCGAGCCAGGTCTCTGTGAGGGATAGTAGATCGATCCGGTGATCGATTAATAGATCATGGACCAGAAGAGACTTAGAAGATAGAGACCTAATGTTTAATAAGCCACATTTAATTTTTAAACTTTGGGGGGGAAGAGAGGCCAAATTATTAATTTTATTAATTTTAGAGACTTGAGACTGGATTAGAATTCTCCCAACATTTTGTTTAATCAGTCTGGGAAGTTTATGCATTCTATTTTTTTAAACTTTTTTATTAACTTTAGATGGAGCAGAAAAAGGTTCTCTAAGGGAGGAGACGGGGGCGAAGTTGAAGGGTGGTGGATGAGGAGGAGCTGCAGGAGTGCCAGTGTTTTTCAGGTTGTGTTGTAATAGTCCTGGGTTACAATATTTAGGGCAACGGGAGACAGACTCAATCTCTGAAGGATTATATATCAAAGGCTGATCCAAACGGTAAAAACCACCCGAGTTAACGGGATCGATACAATATGTGGGAACAGGACCAAAAAAGGGCAGATTGGCAAACCCAGAAACTTCAGAGTGAGTAAACACACCAAATTTCAGTCACTGTACCAGAAAACACTGAATAAAATAGAAAAGATTGTCTGTTAAAACACGTGCACCAAGTCTATTTGGTTGGATGTCATCAGGCCTCATAAGTGATGGGCGGTTCCAAAATAAGTTAAAATTGTCAACAAAACCAATGTTAAAAATAGGACAAGTAAAACACAGCCAAGAATTAAGGCTGAGAGTTCTACTAAAATGATTACAGCCTCATCTGAGAGGTGCCAAAGGCCCAGAGATGAGTGCACGTCTGCCACAGTTCATGAGAGTGGACAGAAGGCTCCTAAAGTCACTTTTTAAAATCTCAGATGCTTCATCTGGGATGTTATTGCATCCCACATGCACAACGACAGTTTGAACGTGAGGGAATTCATTCAGCAGGTCAGGGATAAGAGCATCAATGTCTGAGACTCTAGCCCCGGGAAAAAATCGAGTAACACAGAACCTGCTTCTGACGTTCCTCACGATCGAGTCACCAATTACCAGCGTCGTCTGGGGGGGGGGTTGTCGGTGGATTCTGATGTGGAGAGAAATTCTGAAGAAGATGATGTTGTTGCGAAGGCGGGGAGATGCACTCTTTTCTTCTGTCTGGAGCAGGTGTGTAATTTGACACACCCTGAGCGGTCTTAATCCGGGGTTTGCGGACATGAGCCGCCGCTGAAGGAGGGGAGGGAAGATGAGGGGCATCCACGGGCGGGCGGCCAGCTTCCAGGTGGGGAAAATCCTCCAGGGAAAGGATATCAAATCTGTTATCCAAGGACACCAGAAGGGAAGAGGCGCGGCCCGTTCCGATCGATCGATGATGGCCATTAGCTGGTTGAACCAAGGTCCAGGGCGCAGATGGAGGATGAGAGGGACCAAGCGAAGCTTTTGGTTTAGCACCGAGATGAAACCAGTGATTGTTGCTGAGGTCATGGACGTCAGCGGAGGCTGGAGCAGGTGTGGAGGTAGGTGGAGACGTGCTCAGCTCACCCAAATAAGTAGCAGTTTCCGCCAGCTGCAAGGCGGTGGCCGGGGCCGATGATCACCCGAGAATGATGGTGTTGATATGGTCTTCGGCCTCCTGAATCTTGTAAAGATTGGAGAGCCTTGTTTCCAGCTCAGAGACCTTCTCGAGGAGAGATGAACAGCGGGAACATGACGGAGAAGGAGCCATGGTGTTCCAGGCGCTGAGATGGGGCAGCTAGCCAAAAACAGCTACTCGTGCGTCCGGACGGACTTTTAGGCAAGGCCGATACCGAGATAACAGTAAATAAAAACTGCTAACAAAAACAGGGATAAAAAATAAATAAATAAATAAAATCGATAAAAACAATCAATAAAAACAAACAAAAACGGAGAAAAAAGTAGTCTGATGCGAGTGAGTGTCAGACGCAGCTGTCAACGTCAAACACAGCAAATAGTATAATAAGCATCCCCTGGCTCCAGCCCTTTTTTCTCCTGCTCCAGTGCATCTCTCCCCAGCTCCGCAGCCTTTTCACGGATTGGAGGAGAGCACCCCGGATGAGACAGAGTATGTGCTGATGATACAGCGTCCCCTGACTCTGACATCATGCTCATCTCCATAACACTTGCCAGTCCCACCGCCATGTCTTGAGAGAGAGAAGGGATTGCTATTAATGTCAAAACCTATGCCAACGACAGAACGTCCCCTGGTTTCGGCATTATGGGACCCGGTCCTATCTGTGAGATGTACTTTGGCTCTTTTACGAATGACTCCTTGCTCCTCTCCTGTTCCTGCTCAGTGCAAAGTGCACAAAACAGCTCCCATGGTTCCTGAGGGGCACATCACAGTTCCAGCCCTCTCCTCAGTGCACACTTCAGTTTGCACTCCACCAGCTTCACTGGTCATCACGCCTGCAGTGCTGGTTCCAACATCTCCAGTGCCGATGCCCACGCCCGCTGCTGTGCCTCTGACTGTCTCATCTGCTCCAGGATCTCCTGTGGTGGTCATCGCCTCTCCAGCTGCAAAATCACCGGGGTCCTCACCAGCGGAAGAGCAGGAGATAAGGCAAGTCCTCTTTTTTGTTTTGTTAACTCTTTAGCTGTCCCAGTCTCCATATGGTGACTGTAACAGTTAAAGGGTGGTCAAGGCCCCTAGAGGTCAAGAGTGGTAAAAAAATTTTGTCAGTAAAATAGTTCAGATTTCCAAAGTTATAACTTGAAAGTTGCAAGAGATAATGGCTTACTGTTAGTTAGAAAGATGTAGAATATGAGCCAAAGTTTCAGATAGGAAAAAAAAAAATTACGCATCTAATTTGCATAATGTTGCGGCAGCTGTATAAATTACATAACTCAGTGAAAAGTGGACTTTGGACACATTTACACAAAGAATGGTTCGTTTTTTTTTTTTTTTTACACAGTCTTGTCTATAGGGGTATGTTTTTATCCAATCTTCAAAGTATATGAACCACAAAATCAATAAGATGTAAAAAACCATAAATTTGTGACTTACCTGTGGTGGGTGGGGGGGGGGGTCGCTCGCTCACGTGACCGGTCTGTTTTCGCCCATCGTGGTTGTTGTTTTGTGTTTGGTTGGTCATTTACGGTCGTTACTACATCTACAAACTCTTATGATTATCCCACGTGAGTTTTGTTTGTATTACGCAGCTATTTTTTCTGTATGACGCAATTTCGGTGAGACTCCATGACGATGATGGGCACGGCCATCTTGGTGTTGTCAGCTCAATTTTCGCCCATCGTGGTCGTCGTTTTGCGTTTGGCCAGTCGTTTACTCTCTCTATCACATCTACAAAGTCTTATGATTATCCCACATGAATTTCATTTGCATTACGTGGCTATTTTTCCTGTATGATGCAGTTTCTGTCAGGATCGCCACTGCCATGACCGGTCATGGCGACGGCCACATTGGAATTGTGAGCTCAAAGCGGAAAAAGTAAGAATAATAATGAGGATTTCTTCTTCTTTGCTGTATTCCATGTCAGCCATGATTCCTCCGATGCATGTCTGCCACCTTCTGAACTGTCAGATCAGTACAGAACAATACAAATTCTCATTATAGCCGGGGGGACGTCAGTGAGTTGACAGGTGCAGTTGCTGCGCTGTGCCACTGGGGGTGTGCGACCCGTCCATGAAATGTGGACAGTTAAAGAGTTAATGTCTGTATTAAAGAGGTTTTGTCTAGCTCCCAGTGGGGAGACCCAGTTACAGCCTCCATCTGCTTCTGATCCCTCCCCACTGAGCTCTTCTGCTGACTGTTTGGGTGTGGCTCCTGCTTCAACCTATACCTGTACCCTGTTCGAGGTGGGGGCATTGGAGGAGGATTCCTGGGTATCTGGACCAGACGTGCCCCTGCCGTCTCAGCCTGAGGTCAGCGTGCCCCAGCCGTCTCATTCGGGAATCAGCGTGCCCAAACCATCAGCACACGAGGTTGGGGCGTTTCAGTCATCTGATCCAGAGGTCAGCCCTTCCCAGCCATCTCATCCAGAGGTCAGCTTTCCCCAGTCATCTCATTCAGAGGTCATTGCTCCCCAGTTGTCTCATCTAGAGGTCAGCGCACCTCAGTTGTCTCATTCAGAGGTCAGCCTGCCTCAGTCATCTGTTTTTTGAGCAAAATACTCTAATGTTACTATCCCCAGAGCTGAAGGCTCCCATGTTGCATCCTGGGTTTGGAGCCTCTATGTTATTATCTTCTGAGTTTAAAGGTTCTGTATCAATTCCTGTGTTTATGGGTCCTTTGTTATCAGCTCCTCAGCTTAAGATTTTCTTGTTGCCTTCACCTGAACTTAAAGCGACCTTGCAGTTGTTTGTGGACCCGTACTGCTCTCCGGTCTGGTGGTCCAAGGACTCTGGGAGACAACCTGACTGGTTATGCTTTGAAATCTGGAGGTCCGTGAACTGGGTTAGGCCCACTGATGTGTCTTTGTTCTCTAGTCCGTTGGTCTAGGGACTCTGGTAGACCACCTGACATGCTCTGTGCTCTGGTCTGGGGCCCCTCCCCTCCTGCTGCACATTCACAAACTCATCACTGCACCTGAGAACACACTTGCGCCTGCTCATCAGCCAGCGCACTTAAGGAGACCTCCTCTGCGCAGTCAATGCTAGCTCGTCTGGGTATACTGCCTTAATTCAGGCAAGCAGGTTGTTTGTACTAAGCTTAGACACGTCGTCTAAACTGTACTCTTTTCTCTCCTTACAGGTTGCTGCCATCGTGTGGGTGTGTCTTGGGACTGCGTGCGCTCTCCTGCCACCTCACCACTACCACAGCAATGAATCTTCACCCGGTCAGGCGGTACTAGCTCATTTCCCCTACCCTACTGGTTCGTCTATTCCCCACTGGAGTCCTGCCGGTCCATCCTCGGAGTCCCGAGTAAGTGGCAATTTGGCTCGCCCATATTCCCTACTTTGTTCCTCCACTGACAGCTCTCGCTTTTTCTCCACAGGTGGATTGATTCTTCTGGCGAATGGCTGTTTAATTAACTGTGCACTGTTTTCTCACATTTAATAAACTGTTGAACGTTCCCCCCTTGTGTGGTTCCATCCTGTGCTGGCATCGTGCACATGAGCTGTTAGCTTAACCATGACAGAATGAGCCAGCCTGGATGATATCTCAGATGGTGCTTTGCCACAGGAGCTGTCAGCTCTGGCTTGCTTGTCAGCGACCGAGCACCAGCTCGCCGTGCTGACGCAGCAGGTGACAAACCTAATCCAGCTTTGGTCTCAATCGTCTCCCCCGGCTCCACCTCCTCATTTTACTTCCCGCACTATGGTACGGTATACCACCACCATTCCTATGTCTACCCCGTATGTGGGGGAGGTGGGGAAATGTAAGAGTTTTCTAATTCAGGTACATATGTATTTGGAACAGGTAGGGGAGGAGTACCTGGGGGACAAAGCCCCAATACAGCTTTTTATGCTGCTATTGAAGGACTGAGCGCTTGATTGGGCACGCTTCACGTTAGACAACTCCGAGGGGCGGCACTATATGATCAGTCAATTTGTTGACACCTTCACTTGCACGTTCAATCGGTCCGAGAGTGAGGGCAATGTGATGAGCCGCCTAATGACGCTCCTCCAGGGCACCCGGTCAGCAGCTGAGTACTCGGTGGAGTTCTGAGTTGTTGCTGCAGACTCGGGGTGGAATGAAATTGCCTTGCGCAGTGCATTCCTCCATGGCTTGAACGAACAGCTGCGGGACGAACTGGATGTTCACCCTGTCCCTAAGACCCTCGACAATCTAATAGCTCAAGCAGTCGGTTTGGATAACCGGCACCGTGAGCGCACGAAGGAGCACAAGGACTCCTCTCGCCCGCGTGCCACGCATGAACCTGCCATGACTACTGACACTGGCGGCATCGCCTCTTCACCTGAGCCGATGGAGCTCTCTCGGCATCTCACCGATGATGGGCAGCAGCGAAGGCGAAGGGCTGGCACATACCCGCACTGTGGTTTGCTGAACCACGGCTGGGACAAATGCTGCCAGCGGCCAAAAGACACGGCCCATCAGTAACCATGGGGGGTCTGGCGGGCAGGACTAAAATCACTCCCCCCGGTAATTTGTCTATTTCGGCCAGCTGCCGGGGGTCGAGAGGAGGGTTAAGGCGATGGGTGACTCGGGGTCGGAGGGTAATTTTGTATCTGCTGAGTTCGTTAAGCAGGTGGGTATTCCCACACGTAAATTGCCCCGTGATCAGAGAATCACAACCATATCTAGCCAGGACGTCGCGGTAGTCACTCGTAGCATGGTGCCGATCTCCATCCTCCTTTCCAGGAACCACTGGGAGGAACTAACTTTCTTAGTTCTCCCTATTTCATCTTCCCTGGTGGTCCTTGGGTATCCATGGCTCCAGAGGCATTACCCTATGATCAATTGGGTCCAAAACACCATCTCCTCCTGGAGCCACTTTTGCATGGCCCATTGTATGCGCTCAATGGAGTGGTCCCCCTCTCTATCCGTCTCCCCCTCTCCGGTCGAGCCGCCGGACCTCAGCCTCGTTCCCCGGGCTTATCACAATCTTGGAGTGGTCTTTAGCAGGTCTAGATTGTTGTAGCTGCCGCCTCACCACTCTTATGACTGTGCCATAGACCTCATCCCGGGGGCAAGGCTGCCGACCAGTCGGCTATACAGCATTTCAGGGCCAGAGAGGGAGGCGATCGAGAGGTATATAAAGGAGTCCCCGAACGCCGGCCTTATTCGGCCATCTTTGGCTCTTCTCAGAGCCGGGTTCTTCTTTGTCAGAAAGAAGGATGGCTTGCTGCGCCCATGTATCGACTACTGGGAGCTTAACGCTATTACCATTAAGGACAAGTACCCTCTACCCTTAATCAATTCAGCATTCGAGCTCCTTCAACGTTCGTGGGTGTTTACCAAATTGGATCTCAGGAATGCGTATCATTTGGTAGGCATTCGCGAGGGCGATGAGTGGAAGACGGCATTTAAGATAAGATAAGATAAGATAAAATAAGCCTTTATTAGTCCCACAATGGGGAAATTCCAGGATTGCAACAGCACAGGGATAGCAACACTCAGAGCAATAATTAAGAAGATAAGGAAGATATACACTACCGTTCAAAAGTTTGGGGTCACTTAGAAATTTCCTTATTTTTGAAAGAAAGGCAGTTTTTTTCAATGAAGATAACTTTAAACTAATCAGAAATACACTCTAATATCTAATATACATTGCTAATGTGGTAAATGACTATTCTAGCTGCAAATGTCTGGTTTTTGGTGTAATATCTACATAGGTGTATAGAGGCCCATTTCCAGCAACTATCACTCCAGTGTTCTAATGGTACAATGTGTTTGCTCATTGTGTCAGAAGGCTAATGGATGATTAGAAAACCCTTGTGCAATCATGTTAGCACAGCTGAAAACAGTTTAGCTGCTTAGAGAAGCTATAAAACTGACCTTCCTTTGAGCAGGTTGAGTATCTGGAAAAAATTATTATTTCAAATACAAATCATTATTTCTAACCGTGTCAATGTCTTGACTATATTTTCTATTCATTTTACAACTCATGGTGGTAAATAAGTGTGACTTTTCATGGAAAACACAAAATAATTGTCTGGGTGACCCCAAACTTTTGAAGAGTAAATAAGACACACCAGGGGCAGTTTGAATATCTTGTGATGCCCTTTGGGCTCACTAACACCCCCGCCATCTTCCAGTGGTTAATTAACGACGTCCTCTGTGATACGCTGTATCAATTTGTGTTTGTTTATCTTGATGACATTTTAATTTTCTCCCGCTCGCCGGAAGAACATGAAGCCCATGTAAGAGCCGTTCTGCAACGGCTCTTGGAGAACCGGCTCTACGTCAAAGCTGAGAGGTGTGAGTTCTCAACTACATCTACCACCTTCTTGGGCTTCATAGTAGCCGAGGGGAGACTGATTGCTGACCTGGCCAAGGTGAAGGCAGTGCTGGATTGGCCAACTCCTCACTCCCGTAAGGAGCTCCAACGCTTCCTCGGGTTCGCAAACTTTTATCGCCATTTCATAAGGAACTATAGTGGGATGGCACTGCCTTTAACTCAGCTGATCTCCATTAAGGTCCCCTTTTGCTGGACCCAGGCAGCAGAGCAGGCATTTAAAAAATTAAAATGCCTATTCATGTACACACCCATCTTGGCACAGGTCGACATGCAGCTCCAGTTCGTCCTCGAGGTGGACTCATCTGACACGGGGGTTGGTGCTGTGCTGTCACAGCTCATGTCCTAAGATCAGAAGCTCCACCCATGCGCATATTTCTCTTGTCAGCTTATGCCGGCTGAGAGAAATTATGACGTGGGGGACAGAGAGCTGCTGGCCATTAAGTTGGCACTGGAGGAGTGGAGACATTGGTTGGAGGGTGCCATTCACCCCATCATCGTGTGGACCGACCACAAGAATTTAGAATACTTGCAGAAGGCCCACCGATTTAACGCCAGCCAGCCTCAGTGGTCTTTATTCTTCCAGCAGTTTCATTTTACCATCACTTACCAGCCTAGCGCCCGGAATTTTTTATTTTTTTTTTTTGTTACTTATTTGTACCCGTAGGTAGATTTGGTTTGCAGTCTGATGACAAGCCACCGGCTGCTGGTCGCTGCGTGCGCGAGCGCCCGAAACCTACATGTTTTTGGTATGCGGGAGGAAACCGGAGAAATCCCGGAGTAAACCCGCGCAACACGGGGAGAACATGCAAACTCCACACAGCTCACTGTTGGTCGGGGGCTGGGATCGAACCCACGATCCCCGCGGTCCCCCGGCCGAGGGTAAAACTGTGCTGCCACAGTGCTAAACCACTGCACCACCGTGCACCGGAATGTCAAACCGGACACGCTATCGTGCCAGTTTGATTCCAGGGAGGTAGACCCCCCCCCCCCCAAAACCATCATCCTGCCTTCGTGCGTCCTTGGTGCTCTTACTTGGGATATCGAGCGGAGGGTCCGTCAGGCCCAGTCCCAGGAGCATGTGCCAGTAGGGTGCCCCTGGAATCACCTCTACGTCCCGGCCGCCCTCTGCAGTGACGTTCTCCAGTGGGCCCATACCAGCCTCTTCGCTTGTTATGCTGGCATCGCCCGCACAGTGGACTTTGTCCGGCGGGCATTCTGGTGGCCCACGGTGTCGTGGGACACGCAGGACTATGTCAGGGCCTGCCAGGCCTGCGTCAGGGGTAAGTCTGACTCCTCTCCCCCCTCGGGACTCCTCCACCCCCTTCTCACCCTGGGTCGTCCTTGGTCTCATATCGCTGTGGACTTTGTGACCGGAATCCCCCCCTCCCGTGGGAAGACTGTAATCCTGACGATCGTGGATCGCTTCTCCAAGGCGGTGCATTTGGTGGCCCTCCCAAAGTTCCCCTCAGCCTTGGAGATGGCGGTCCTATTGACAGACCACGTGATCAAGGTCCACAGCATCCCCATTGACATCGTGTCTGACCGGGGTCCACAATTTATGTCCCAGGTCTGGAGGGCCTTTTGTCGGACTTTGGGCAGGGGTGGACCAGCACCTGTAATTGTGGATCCTGGACCACCTCACAAACCGGCCACAGTTTGTGAGAACCTGTGATTGTGTGTCTGACACAATCATCGGCAGCACGGGGGCCCCCCAGGGAACTTTTTTGGCTCCCTTCCTGTTCACCCTTTATACTGCGGACTTCTCACACAACACAACACACTGCCATCTACAGAAGTTCTCTGACGACTCTGTGATCGTCGTCCTCATCTCCAACAGAGATGAAGCTGAGTACAGAGGACTTATCCAGGACTTCGGGGACCGGTGCCATCGGAACTGCCTCCAGATCAACGCAAGAAAAACTAAGGAGCTGATAGTGGACTGCCGCAGGCAAGGACAACCCCTCACAGCACCAGTAAGCATCCAGGGAACAGACATTGAGATGGTGAAATCCTACAAGTACCTGGGTGTTCATCTGAACAATAAACTAGACTGGTCACACAATACCGATGCACTCTACAAGAAGGGACAGCGCAGGCTGTTCCTACTGAGGAGGCTCAGGTCTTTTCGTGTACGAGGGGTGCTCCTGAAGACCTACGATTCGGTGGTGGCATCAGCCATCACTTTTGGAGTGGTCTGCTGGGGCAGTGGAATCACAGCAGCCGATAGGAAGAGACTGAACAAACTGATCAAGAAAGCTAGCTCTGTCCTGGGGCAGCGCCTTGACCCAGTGGAGGAGATAGGTGAGAGAAGGATGGTGGCTAAGCTGTCATCTCTGCTGGAGTCCACCCTATGCAGGACATACTGAATGCACTGAGGAGCTCATTTACCAGTAGGCTACATCATCCTAGGTGCACCACCGAGAGGTTTCGCAGGTCCTTCCTACCTACGGCTGTCACACTTGATAACCTAAGCAGGGCTTCTCGCAGAGATAGCAAAAAAACATGACGACCTAATAGTATTGAATGCAAAAGACACAACAGACTTACACAAAATGGTCCCCTCCAGTATACAACTAGGACAATATAAATCGCTACGGAGGGTGACAATATGTATGGGTACATATTCATACTATGTAGGATAACTAAGTAGACCGTTATGCTGTGTATTCCATCTAGCTACAATGCTCCGCACTGTGTATATGTATTTATATATTTATGTATACATATGTATATTCACTGCTCTTATTTTCTTATCTTCTAAATTATTGCTCTGAGTGTTGCTATCCCTGTGCTGTTGCAATCCTGGAATTTCTCCATTGTGGGACTAATAAAGGCTTATCTTATCTTATCTTATCTTATCTTATCTACAGTGAGTCTCTCCTCCGGGAATCATTCTCAGAGCAACGGGCAGGCAGAGCATGCCAATTAGTCCCTGGATGCCACCCTGCGGTGCTTAGCAGCCGAGAACCCGGCTTCTTGGAGCTCACACCTGACCTGGGTGGAGTATTCCCTCAACTCGGCCATTTCCACACCCACGACTCACTCCATTTCAGGTGTCCTTGGGTTACACCGCGCCTCTTCTTCCTATAACCGAGAGGGAGGTGGCGGTTCCATCCGTAGAGGCCCATGCTCGTCGATGCCGGCGAGTCTGGAGGGCTACCTGGGCTGCCCTGGCATGCACCACGGAACACACCTGGGCCGCTGCTGACAGGAAGTGGGTCCCGGCTCCCAAGTACACTGTGGGACAGCAAGTCTGGCTGGCGGTGAGTAAGAAAGAGAAAAATAAGAAGCTGTCTCCCCATTTTCTAGGACCGTATCCCATCTCCCAGATGGTCAATGACGTGTCGGTTCAGCTGAGGCTTCCTCCTACTCTACGGGTGAACCCCTCTTTCCACGTGTCTCACATTAAACCCCTCTCAGTCAGTCCTCTCCCCTCCCCCCCCAAGCCGCCTCCTCCTCCCCGAATCCTCAATGGTCACCCTGCCTACACGGTCCGCCGGATTCTGGACGTTCGCCGTCGGGGCTGGGGATTGCAGTACTTTGTGGACTGGGAGGGCTACGGCCCAGAGGAACAACCCTGGAGCCCCTTGTCGCGGGTTTTGGACAAGGAGAAGCTCCAGGCCTTCCACTGAACTCATCTGGAGAAGCCCTCTGGACCGCCAGGAGGTGCTCCTAGAAGGGGGGGCCCTGTCATGGGCAGTGAGAGCACACGCCTCCCCTCCTGCCGTACGTTCACAAACTCATCACTGCACCTGAGGCAGAGGACACACCTGTGCCCGCTCATCAGCCAGCGTACTTAAGGAGGCCTCCTCCGCGCAGTCAACACTGGCTCGTCTGGGTATACTGCCCTAATTCAGGCAAGCAAGTTGTTTGTACTAAGCTTAGACACGTCGTCTAAACTGTACTATTTTCTCTTCTTACAGGTTGCTGCCATCGTACGAGTGTGTCTTGGGACTGCGTGCGCTCTCCTGCCACCTCACCACTACCACAGCAATGAATATTGACCCGGTCAGGCACTACTAGCTCATTTCCCCTACCCTACTGGTTCATCTATTCCCCGCTGGAATCCTGCCGGTCCATCCTCGGAGTCCTGAGTAAGTGGCAATTTGGCTCGCCCATATTCCCTACTCTGTTCCTCCACTGACAGCTCTCACTTTCTCTCCACAGGTGGATTGATTCTTCTGGCGAGTGGCTGTTTAATAAACTGTGCACTGTTTTCTCACATTTAAAAACTGTTGAATGTTCCCCCCTTGTGTGGTTCCGTCCTGGGCTAGCATCGTGCATGTGAGCTGTCAGCTTAACCATGACAGTTTTTATGATTGTTGTGGGCTGTCACATGACCGAGCAGACGAGGCACCAGAGAAAGAGCGGAGGCTTCCAAACAGTTTGCAATCATCAGTTTTTCATTTATTCCAATAATCTTCACAGGGAATAATTCTCATGCACATCCGACACCCCACACAAACCAAATGAAAACACCTGTTAATATACACAGTGAGAAAATTTGCCTAATTGGCGCATACCAAAACCCTAGGTAAGACAATAAGCATTTTCATATTTTTCCACATACCCAATGATATCTAAAAGACCACAAATACATAAATACTTTCTCCAGAATATTTACAGAATAAATAGAACCATAAATACACCACAAATAATACAATAAATACTTCAATCCCCTATTTACATATTTAATTCCCCTCTACTCAACCATCATATAATTTCTTCCTGCTGGCATCCTTTAAAAGGCCCTCAAACCCCTGAGGAGCCTTTTCCCGGATCCCTCCAGGAAGCATGCTGGCAAAGGTACGTGGTTTTAAGATTTAAAGATTAATTGCCTCACCCAGTTAACCTAATTAATATCAACAATTATCTCACAGAAGGATTCAATTAGTCAGAAAACATTATACAATTATATGTGCATTTTTCTCATCAAATACAAGTTGACATTTACAAATATAAATCCTTTACACATAAAATATAACATTCAATACACAGACCATACAGTTGCGACACTCCGTCGTCACACGGGCCAAAAAGCCTAAATTCACAGGAGCTTTTTTAAAAAGTTGCGATAAAAGTTGCAATGTTTTTAGAGTGTTTTTCGCACTAAAAGTTGTGAGAAGAATTCCAAATTTTAAAGCAGATGTTTGTTTTTTTTCCAGTTTACTGCAGTGATATTCTATATAACAATATAAGAAAAGCACAGGATTGTTAAAAATTTCCTATTATAGTGATTTGTAAATTAAACAGAAACTTCTGCTATACAGAAAAACGCTTGTGCAACAGCAAATACAAGCATTAACACAATATCCATTACAACAGCTAAATTGCACTGAATGTATCCTTTTTTTTTTTTTTTTTTTTTTTTCCTTTGAAAGACAAAAGCAAAATAGAAAGATGTCTTTACCTTCTTTACATGTTTCAACTGCACTGCAGCCTTCATCAGAAGAGTCAGCTGATTGCTGCCAGGTGACATTTATCAGCTGATTTTCGTAGGCGGGGCCAGCTCAGCAGATCTGTCAGATCCGCCGAGCCGGCCCCGCCTCCCGCCGTCAGATGGTCTCTGGAGAATGTGGTCCCAGGTGTGAGAAAGCATAAAGGCCCCCTCATCTCGGTTCATGGTGTCTTTTCCCCGCTTTCTGATCTCTATTGCCTCCTTGATCCAACGTTTGTGTCTGTTGCTCTCCGATCCAATAATTTTTGTGTTGTCCCAGTCCATGATGTGATTATTTCTTTTGCAGTGGTCCGATATAGCTGATTTTAATGTTTCTTGTTCTGCTTTTTCTTTTTGTGATCTTGTGAGTCGTCCTTGCGTTTCCTTCTCACATTCCTTTTGGTGTTCTTTTTTTCTTGTGGTGAATAATCTTCCGGTTTCTCCAATGTAGGTTTTGTTACATGATCTGCATGATATTTCATATAATACATTGCATTTATTGTCTTGTTCTATTCTGTCCTTGGGGTGTACTAATAACTGTCTTAATTTTTTGTGTGGTTTGACTGCTGTGTTTATTTTGTATTTTTTCATGATCCTTTGAATTGGTTCCGTGATCCCTCGTATGTATGGTATAGTTATGGTTTCCTTGTTTTTGATTTCAGCTTTTGTTCTGTGTCTTGTGTCCTGTTTATTTTCTTTGTTTTTGACTTGCTGTTTCCCTTTGTTTATGGCCCATACTGGATATTGGCAGCGTATAAGTGCATGTTTTATGTGGTTTTCCTCTTCCTGTCTGTCTTCTTGTTCCGTGATGATGGTGGCTCGTTCATATAATGTCCTGACGACTGATAGCTTGTGTGCTGTGGGGTGTTCCGATGTCCAAAGTAGGTATTGATCTGTGTGGGTTGGTTTCCTCTAGACTGTGATTTTTATGCTGACGGAGACGTGGCGAGGCGTCCACGGGCAGGCTGGGGGAGACAGAGGAAGGGTCGGTGCTGAAAACCTCAAGGGTGAGTGTTTTTTTTTTAAATCACACACTCTACTGATTGTTAGACTGACTGTTTCAGTGCCAGTTAGACAAATTTGATAGGTGAAATTGGCGGAAGTTGGCGAGGATTGGCCAAAATTGCGGGAAAGTTGGGGTGATTGGATAAAGTTGCAATGTCGCACAATAGCTGCGCTGATTGGCTGATTTTGTGTGAATTGGTGCAATCGCAACATCGTGAAATCTTGGAGGGACTGATAAGAAAACTCCCATTTGTGCAACTGCAGACAATAAACAGAATCTTCTTGCTGTAAAAAAAATTATGTTTAACCACAGAGATAGAAGCTGGTGTGAGGGGAACATAGGGATCAATGCCTACTAACCTGCCAGATGGACTGGAGGGAGGGGCAGTTGCCCCAATGATCTGATAGCTGAGAGCAGGAGCCGGTGTGTGCTGCCAGTGGCCAGCCTGTGCATCGCCAGCCCTTGGTTTCTCCAGACCAATATGATCCCACTGTGGATGGATGGCTCCACTGAGGCCCCAGTACAGGAGAACCTGTGGACAGACTCCACCAAAGGTCAGTCTCCCTTCCTGCTCCCCTTTTCTTCACACCACAGCCTACCAGGTAGAAGTGCTGCAGTGGGTGACAGACAACAGAGCAAAACCCGTGTTCCGGATTTGTCCACCATTTATTTTTTTTATTTTTTATGTGTTTAAAAAAATTGCATAAGGCAGACCATCCATATAATGGTGCACAGTCAAATTAGCAGTGATATGGCCAGACATTAAAACAGTTGATGTCAGCTTAAGATTTAATTGGGTGAAGTTATATTTATACACATATTTCTTTCCATAGCTGGATTCTGCAGCCATCTTGATGAAAATTTACAGTGCTTTATATGGTACATGTCATGAATCAGGCTTGGGATTCTCCCAAGCCTGGCTTCATGACTTTTTTCTGTTTCTGTATGTTATCTTTTGAGTTTCATATTGTGCTTCATTGTTCAGTTTTGTTCTGTTGTATTTTGGTTATGGTGGGCCTCTCTCCTGTCAAGTTCTGCCAGGTGATTCCAATTTGTCATTGTCTGTTCCTCTGCCTGCTCAGGTTCACACACCCACACTCACATACACACATACGCACTTCATTACACACATGCACACACTCACCCACACCTGTACTAATTACACACCCATGCATTGCTGCATACACGCACTCACTCACACCTGGTTTCACTCAGCTTATTGTTCTTGGTATTATTTCAGCTCTGTCTGCACACCTGTGTCTTGTTGAGACATTGAATTGTCAACCTTTCACCAGAGCACTGTTTGGCTCTGGTGATCTCTCCTCTTTAGGCCCTTTTCCACTAGCCCCACTTGGCCCAACACGTTATGCCTCGGCCCACGTTTGTAGCCTTTTCCATTAGCCCCAGCACTGGTTAGCAGGCGCTATTTTCATGCCTGATCGAGGGCAGGGTACAACTGTGCTGAGTCGAGCCGAGATGTGACGTCAACAGACTGCGAGCCCCTGATTGGTCAGTGCATAACATCACAAAAGCGTCCGTCTTCAGTGTAATCTACACGACCGCCATTTGCAATATTTCATGGACTAACTCGGTCACCTAGTAAATACGATATTAATACAGACAGCGTTGTAGGTTTTGCTGAAATCTACACCGTGGTCCAACGAAGAGGTGCGGGGTTTTCTCTGCTTGGTGGCAGATCTACAGTGAGAGGAGCGATCCGCACCGATACAGATGCAGCCTAGCATAGAACCGGACTACGGACAAGCTGAAGATGAACGTGAGAGAACCATCGATGGTGAGTGATTTGTAATATTGTGCATCTGTTCGCTTATTTATCCTGTTGGTGGTAAACTCACTTTTTTTGAGCCATACAACGCCGTCCTGTGCTGGCTAATGAGTGTTAGCTAGTAGCTAGCTAGTAACCAACTGCTGATTCGCGCTTGTTTTCTCCTAAGTATTCGCTTGTGAGAGCAAAACGATGAAATATGTTAATCCTGGTTAAAGTCCTGGTTTGTGTACGTATTGCACTTTGGTGCTGTGCATTAAATTGTGTGTAATTTCTTCCTAGAATGTGTATCCACATGCCAGGGTTTAGCCTCCCTCAGTGTTTATATTGTGGATGCAGGTCAAGTGGACCACAGGAGCTGAAATCTCAACATATACAGGTGCTTTTTCAAACCAGTGATTTATAAAGTCATTCATATAATTTTCTAAAGCGTCAGAATAGACCCACACACCTATTCTGTGGATTTTCCATAAAAGGTGTTGGAACAGTGTTGTTGTGCTGTTCCACCATAAATCCCTGGATTGATAATGTACTTGTACCTGTACAGAGTGGATCCTGCGATGCTTGTCAGGGAAACGAAGCATTTTTGTCACATCCCACCACTGACTAATTAGAATGTCATGAAAAAGTTCAATATTTTTTGTCATTCATTCAGAAAGTGAAATCCGTATATTATATAGATTCATTACACAGACAGTGATATATTTCAAGCATTTATTTATTTTAATAGAATTTAAGTTTTTAGATAGAAATGTTGGCCACTGAGGTGTTGGTTAATATGGGCTGTAGCCATAATCATCAAAATTAAAATAAACACTTGCAATATATCACTGTCCGTGTAATGAATCTATATATGGGTTTAACTTTCTGAAATGAGTGACAAAAATATTGAACTTTTTCATGATATTATAATTTTTGAGATGTGCCTGTATAAGTGTTGAACTTGCGTTAACTAATCACCATCCACTTCTGTCGTTCGTCTAGGCAAGAGGAAAGGAAAAGCAGCCGCCCAACAACGGACCTTGCCACTGTGGAAAGTAATGAAATCCTTTGCTTTTATAGGTAAAGTGTCAAAACCAAAGTAGCACAATTTCCACTTAATATAAAAGGGACTGAACTGAGATTTATTTGATTGTGTGAATATTAATTACAGAATTATTGAAAATGAATGGCACATCAACTGTAAAATAAACCACTTGTTAATGTATTTTTTTTTTTTTTGTCAGATCACTTGTGTGACCCTTTGTGAGTTATGTTCATAACTGTATCTTTTGGGGAATGGGAGTTGTTCAGTCATCAATATAATTTAGTTTATATGTGTAGTTTATAGTCTATCATCAATAAACTCATGCAGTAACAGGACACATTACAAATATTTGAGACCCATTGTAGTGCATCCTTTTATATTTTAGCAATACAAGTACAAAACACCATCCACACATGAAGCCAGGGCAAGAAGAGACACTTTTACAGACAAGACAAACTTTTATTGATAAAAACTCCATATTTTGACTGAGCGACTCCATACTCTGTGATGCACACCCTCAGTTAAAGTACTAGATTCCATTCAAGTGAATGTATTAATTCATTCTGATTGCTGAGGCCACAGTAAAAACAGATGATTTTAAATGTAACCCAGCCAGTGTAAAATCGACTTTACTGAAGTGCAGCTACATGAAAATTGTGGTTAAATACAACAACGAAGTACTTTATTGTCACATTGGAATTGGAATCGCTCCTGTTTTGTTTTTCTTTTGAATTCTTGGATGGAACATGGGTGGGCAATATAAGCTGCAGCTTCAGCCATCACCCTTTTCAGATAACCTATGTTGAACTGTATAATCAGAGGAATTATTGTTTAATTCGACCTTGTTAGATTTTTCCCCCTTTGTTATATTATTCTATTTTCTTTTAATCTTTACTTTTAATCTATCCGAAATAAAGATTCATTCATTCATTCACATTCCACCACTGGCTTTTAGCAACAAGTGTATTTCCCAAATACTGTATGTTTTAAACTTCCTTTATTTAACCACCACCCATTTCTGTCTTTTGTCTAGGCAAGAGGGAAACGATCCACCCCAAACTGGACCTTGCGTCACTATTTACAGAGATGCAGGCCTAAGATCTGCTGAACTGGGACCAGTGTGAGCTGCACATCCCAGCTGCTGAGTGACCCTGTTTTTTTTTTTTTTTTTTTTTTGTTTTTTTTTACAGTTTGAATTTTGCACATTCTGAATAATCTAGAATTTGCTGCTGATTGTAATAAACAATTTTGTGCCTTATGTGTTTGCATCATGATTTCTATTTTTGTCTGTTAACACACTGGTGGGAAAAGAGTCAATAGTACAAACCATTAATGGGTGATCTTGAAAATAATGGCTCATTTTTAAGAAAAGTAACCAAAACATTATTTTATTTACTGAAGACTGTATTGTTGGATGTGCCACCGCAGAAGACCCTGCATACTTTAGTGATAGTACCAGTATATGGAGGAATTCTGGGTCATATTAGCATCTGCTCTTCATCATAATGGGTTTGGGCAGGGGTGTCCAATCATGGTCCATGGAGGGCCAAGACCCTGCAGGCTTTACCTCCAAACAGTGTCTTCATCAGCAGATTCCACTGAACTTCTTCCACTGACTGCTGATCAGTGACAACACCTGCCGAAGAGACTGGGTAGAAGAAAGAACCTGCAGGGTCTTGGCCCTCCATGACACATGATTGGACACCTGTGGGTTAGAGTTTAATGGGATTTAACATTTTAACACAAACTGCTTTATGGTTCATAATCCTGTTGACAGACTTGTTTTGGCCTAAAATGCATCATAACTGTCAAATATATCTTATTATACCTAACTCAGTATGGTTTACTTTTTGAATATATATTTTGTGGCTAATATAGTTATTAACCTGGTGATGAAGTTGTGTCAGCTGATCATTTTTTGCTATGACACAACCTCAGACTCAGTGCTGCTGGAGCAGCTACATCCATGATGTCTCAACAGTCTCTCCATGATTTGTATGCAGATCAGAGCAATTTGTTGCACAGGAAATAAACGTTTCTACAGACATTCTTAAGCGCTACAACCTCTGATTGTTTGTGAAGCTGTGTTGACATCAATGCTACAATGCTCCGCACTGTGTGTGTTTATATATTCATATATTTATTCCATCTAGCTACAATGCTCCGCACTGTGTGTTTATATATCTATATATTTATTCCATCTAGCTACAATGCTCCGCACCGTGTGTCTATATATTTATATGTACATATGTATACTCGCTGCTCTTGTTTTTTCTTGCCTTCTGATTGTTGCTCTGAGTGTTGCTATCCCTGTGCTGTTGCAATCCTGGAATTTCCCCACTGTGGGACTAATAAAGGCTTATCCTATCTTATCTTATCTTATCAGTGACAGGCTGTGTTGACATCAGTGACAGGCTGTGTTGAACGCCCAGACCGACCATTTGAAGCAGTAATTTTCCCACAACAGAGCCATCTGAAACACACACAGCATACATATTTTAGTACGTAACAGCGATAACTTGCAGACGTTACAGTGTAGTACGACGTACTTATAGCAAACTAGCATTAGCAACCATTAGCTTACCGTCATATATGACCTAGTTTGTATCCTCACGTCTTCGGCTCTCCCAGAAGCTGCAGTACTATTCCAGAGTGTTTCGACTCGCTGCCTGTACCCTTTTCTGGCGGTCATTTTTGACATTTAAGGTGAAAAAAGCCACAGACCAAGGAGTCGCCTTGTACAGCCGCCATGTGTTATGTTTTGCTTGGGTCGCGTGTTTTACGTCACGGGAGTGTGGCGCCGCCTTGCTGTTCAAGAAATCCCACCCACCGCAGGCGTATCAGCAGTAATGTGGAAACACAATCGAGGCCGAAACGAGTCGTCGTGAGTCGTGTCGTGTTAGCCAATCGGGGCCAAGTGGGGCTAGTGGAAAAGAGCCTTTTAAGTACCTACACTTGTCAGTAGCTCACAGTGTTAGGGTTTTTCTCTGTGTTTCCTGGCACTACCTTGCTGCAGCCTGTCGAGCCTTGAGTTGCTTGGCTCCAGGCTGTACTTTTGTCTCAGGATCGTTCTGGGGTTAATTATCTCTTACCCCCGCTCACCTTTTACGCATGGGAGCGTTTAGGTTCATTTTTGTATTACTGTCCATACCATTTCATCTGGGGACAGTTACTCTGACTGTTAATCATACTTGCTCACCTGTTTTCTCTTTGGATTAATTGTGTTGGACTATTTATGTTAATAAGCACCACTTCCTCCTGCATTTGGGTTTTGCTCGTCTCTGCTTCCTCTAAAATGGCAGCGATTTACAAGAATACCCTGTGGTGAACACTCAATGGACCTGTTGGATTGGTTCTGTGACTCGCATTTTAGGTCAGAACAAAGGCAGGAAGCTTAGCCTTGTTATGCAAGGCTGGAGACTGTGGGGGGTCGATTAAAGGATGCGTGGGAGACAGTGGAAGTGATATCATGGAGGGAAATGCATTGTGACTGTCTTTATTATGCCAGGTGGTGAAATGCATTGTGACTGTCTTTATTATGCAAGGTGGTCTGTGGGACATGTAATCTATGAGGTGTGAAGTCCCTGATATTTAAGGACAAGAGTTACTGTTTCATTCTCTCTTTTTTCTGCTTTGAAATGATGGAGATGTGAATAAAGCTGACTCTGAGAAAGAACGCTGCCTCGTCATTTTCACATCTTCCACACTGGTGACCCTGAGACATATCATGGAAGAAAGAAATTCCCCCGGGCCAGCCGCGTCAAGAGCCCCCAGCCAAGCGAATGCCACTACAGTCCAACTACTGGACTTCTGGCAGAACAATTTGCGCTCCTGGTTCAACGCAGTTGAGGCGCAGTTCAGCCTCCGGGGGATATCGGTAGATGTCACGAAATTCTACCACGTAGTCGCAAAGCTGGACCACAATACGGCCCAGCATGTGGAGAGCCTGATTGACCAGCCGCCGGAGAGCGACAAATACGACGCGTTGAAGGCTGCACTCATCCAGCAATTCACCCCCTCAGCGGAGGAGCGAGCAGAGAGGCTCCTGGCGCTGACGGAGGGGGAAAACGACATGCCCGCGAGCCTGATGGAGAAGTTGTTGAGGTTGAAAGACTCTGACGATGATCACTTCATTTTCACCCACCTCTTCCTCAGGACTCTACCGTCAGCAGCGAGGGCGGCTCTGGCCAGTTCGCCACTGTTGGCCCTACAGGACTACCGCGCGCTGTGCCGAGAGGTGCAGCGGATTGTCAACGCCACCAAGCGGCGCGCAGCCACGGCCGCTGCAGCGGAACTCGGCGCGACGACCGTAGACGACAGGAGGCCAGAGACAGCGGTGCCAGACTCACCGATGACGGCGGCGGCAAGGGCCAGGGAGCGTGGACCGGACGTCTTTTGTTTCTACCATCGCCGCTTCGCAGAGAGGGCACACAAGTGTGTACCGCCGTGCCAGTTCGGGCGTTCGGGAAACGCCAAGACCAGGGGTCGGTAGCAGCCGCGGCCCTCGGGGAAGAGAACAAGCTGCTCTACTTGTCGGACGCACGCTCCGAGAGGCAGTTCCTCGTCGACACAGGCTCCCAGTTGAGTTTCATCACTCCTTCCTACGCGGACAGACTGGCGGGTTCCGGAGGTCCCCTGGTGATGGCGGCGAACGGCTCGGAGATTAAGACCTTTGGTGAGAAGACTCTGCTTCTGTCTCTACACGGCCGTGCATATGAGTGGACTTTTGTTGTAGCAACAGTAAATTTCAATATGCTAGGGGCTGATTTTTTGTGCTCACATGGGTTGTTGGTTGAGCTCGCTAACAGGCGCCTGGTTAATGCACTTTCTTTTGATTCTGTCCCCTGTGCAGCGTGAGTGGCCCCGCCTACAGCACAAGCCAACGTCACAACAGCAGGCGGTAAGTTCCACACACTGCTCACTCAGTTCCCAGCACTCACGGTCCCCACATTTTTGGCAACAGTCGCTAAGCACGGGGTGGAGCATTTTATTACCACTACCGGACCACCCATTTTTGCAAAAGCTGGGTGCTTGGACGCAGTTAAACTAGACATAGCGCGCGAGGAGTTCACCAGCCTGGAGAGGTTGGGCATTATCCGCCGTTCAAACAGTCCGTGGGCTCCCCCCCTACATATGGTCCCGAAAGCTGACGGATCATGGCACCCTTGGGGGGATTTTCGCAGGTTAAACAACGCTACAGTGCACGACCGCTACCCAATCCCAAATATCCAAGATTTCTCGGTTCATTTGGCAGGGGTGCGCATTTTTTCTAAAATAGACTTGGTCCGCGGTTACCACCAAGTCCCAGTGCACGCTGAGGACATACCCAAAACAGCGGTAATAACTCTGTTTGGGTTATTCGAGTTTTTACGCATGCCATTCGGACTTAAAGGGGCTGCTCAGACGTTCCAACGCATGATGGACGCGGTGCTTCGCGATCTCCCTTTCGTGTTCGTCTACCTGGACGATATTTTAGTAGCCAGCGCATCCGAAGATGAACACAAAAAACACCTGGCCACAGTTTTCCGAAGGTTGGGAGATCACGGGTTAATAATCAACCCAGCAAAGTGTCAGTTCGGGGTGGCGCAGATCGATTTTTTAGGACACCGCATCTCCCCCGAAGGAGCAGTCCCGCTGCCTGACAAAATGCGCGCTGTGGCAGATTTTCCCCGGCTGCAGACAGTCAGGGCATTGCAGGAGTTTTGGGGAATGGTGAATTTTTATAACCGCTTTCTCCCCCGCGCAGCACAGCTCATGCAGCCGCTGTATGCCGCGCTCAAAAAAAAGAAACCCGCGGATAAGATCGAGTGGTCCCCGGAGCGGGACCAAGTGTTCTCGGAGGTGAAAGCAGCCTTGGCAAAGGCTGCGTTGTTGGCACACCCAGACCCAACGGCCCGCATAGCGCTCACCACTGATGCGTCAGATGTGGCCATAGGGGCGGTCGTGGAGCAACACGTAGCCGGGGTTTGGCAGCCCCTCGCCTTTTTCAGCAAGACCTTGCGCGATAGCGAACATAAGTACAGCGCGTTCGACAGGGAGCTGCTCGCTCTCCATTTGGCCATCTGCCACTTTCAGTTCTGGCTGGAAGGACGCGCTTTCACCGCGTTCGTTGATCACAAACCGCTAACATTCCCAATGGCCAAGGTCTCGGAACCGTGGTCAGGCCGGCAGCAGAGACTGCTGGCCGTGATATCAGAGTTTACCACTGATATTCAGCATGTGGCGGGCAAACTCAATGTAGTTGCAGATTGCCTCTCGCGCGCTGTGGCGGCCCCAGTCAGCGTAGAGTTAGATTATGCAGCCATGGCCGCAGAGCAGGTTAATGACGCGGACGTGCGCGCGCTCCAGTCTGGACCAACAGGGTTAAGGCTGGAGAGCAGGGTGCTGCAAGACGATATGCCCCCCCTAATCTGCGATGTCTCCACTGGATGGCCGCGTCCAGTAGTACCGGCCGCGTGGTGCCGCCGCGTTTTTGACTCGGTTCATTCTTTGGCGCACCCTGGAGTGCGCGCGTCGGTCAAAATGGTGGGAGAGAAATTTGTTTGGCCGAGCCTCCGCAAACAGGTCAAAGAGTGGGCAGCAGCCTGCACGGCGTGTCAACGAGCCAAAGTACACAGGCACACGAGAGCTCCTTTGGAACCGTTTCATATTCTGGCCAAGAGGTTCGATCACGTTCATGTGGACCTCGTTGGACCCCTCCCGCTGTCACAGGGGTGCACACATCTTCTGACAATGGTGGACCGCACCACGCGCTGGCCTGAAGTGGTCCCGCTGGCATCAACCACGGCCGAGGAAGTGGCGCGCGCGTTTTTAATAGCTTGGGTGGCGCGCTTCGGCATTCCGTTGGACATTACGTCCAACAGAGGCCCTCAATTTGTTTCCGAGCTTTGGTCGACAATGGCCCGCAGCCTGGGTGTCACAATTCACCGCACAACCGCGTACAATCTGCAGGCTAACGGGTTATGTGAACGTTTTCATAGGTTATTGAAAGCGGCTCTCAGAGCATCACTGACGGATACAAATTGGGTTGACAAGTTACCGTGGGTGTTATTGGGGTTGCGCTCTGCACCTAAAGAGGATCTAGAAGCCTCCCCAGCGGAGCTCGTGTTTGCGCAGCCACTCCGGCTGCCTGGGGAGTTTCTCCCAGATAACCCTGCGCCTAACGCCTCCCCGTCTCAGCTGTTGCGGAGTACCATAGAATCAAGCATGCTGCCCGGCCCCGCGCACCACAGTTTTCCGCGCGTTTTTGTACCTAAAACTTTGAAGAACGCAGAGTTTGTTTTTGTTAGACACGATGTGCATCGAGCCCCGCTGCGACCGCCTTATGACGGACCATTCAGAGTGCTAGAAACAGGGAACAAGCAGTTTTTGCTAGATTTGGGGGGTAGGAAAGAGAAAATTGGCGTAGACAGACTTAAACCCGCTTTTGTGGTGGCAGAGGAGGAAGTGCTGTTGGCAAAGGCCCCGCGGCGAGGTAAACCACCACGGAGGGTTTCACACAGTAATGTTTCCCAAAGTAATGTTTCCCCAGAGCACCCACAGAGACTGACAAAGGGTTTCCGCCCCCAGACAGCAAATCCCCAGCGGGACAGCGCAGCAGAGACGGTGAACCCCAGCTACAGCAGATTCGGCAGGAGGCTGAAGCCTATCCAGCATGTGGACTGATGTGTATTGATGCTATCACGGCATGCATGTGGTTATTTTCTTGTTGTTCTGTTTTTCTAAAATGCTGGGGGGGGGGGGGGGGGGGCTTGTGTGGTGAACACTCAATAGACCTGTTGGACCGGTTCTGTGACTCGCATTTTAGGTCAGAACAAAGGCAGGAAGCTTAGCCTTGTTATGGAAGGCTGGAGACTGTGGGGGGTCGATTAAAGGATGCGTGGGAGACAGTGGAAGTGATATCATGGAGGGAAATGCATTGTGACTGTCTTTATTATGCAAGGTGGTCTGTGGGACATGTGATCTATGAGGTGTGAAGTCCCTGATATTTAAGGACGAGAGTTACTGTTTCATTCTCTCTTTTTTCTGCTTTGAAATGATGGAGATGTGAATAAAGCTGACTCTGAGAAAGAACGCTGCCTCATCATTCTCACATCTTCCACAATCCCTTCATTCATCCTGTGTGGTCCTGACCATGGGTGATTCACCCTACTCCTCACTGCTTCCCCTACGCTTCAACGAAAATTGAGACAGCAGGGCTAATGTGTAGGGCAAAGGGGTGAATTGGGACACACTCTTTGAGTCTCTTTTCTTACATGTAGTTTATATGGGTACAGTTATTGCAAATGAAACTTTATAGCTTTGAAGTTGTAAGTGTACGACATCCTGTCATACAGTGGACTACATGGAGAACCAATAAGCCTATACAGGCAAAAATATCATCTGGATAGATTAATGAAATACAAAGAATCTTAGTAAGCTGCAGATTATTAACTGATAAAACTGTTTTACTGATCCCTGAAACTAATTCTTTAAATCTCTTGAAACGTACTGCAGGGAGGAGCACTATTCCTCCAGAAGACACTTACTGGGTTCCCATCCAACTTATTCACATTTTTAATATGCTTTTCTCACAAAACAGTTTCTGTTTTCATCAGTTGTCTTAAACTATTCAAGAGGTAGTGGAAACATTACAGTATATGCAGGCCTAATGGATAATAAGATAAGATAAGATAAGATAAGCCTTTATTAGTCCCACAATGGGGAAATTCCAGGATTGCAACAGCACAGGGATAGCAACAATCAGAAGGCAAGAAAAACAACATCTAGTAAACATATGTCCATATTACTATAAATGTATATATATAGACACACAGTGCAGAGCATTATGGTTGGTGAATGTGCAGCAGAAAGTCTAAGCTCTCTCTCCGCGGGTGCAGCGGGCCAGCTGGAAGTCTTTGGGCATGATGGTGACCCCCTTAGCGAAGAAGTGACCACCAGGTGGGCCTCGCTGGCCTCCTGCAGAGCCATGACGGCGAAGCTCAGGAAACGCAGGACGGTCTTGAAGTCCTGAGCGATCTCCCTCACCAGGTGCTGGACGGGCAGCTTATGGATGAGCAGCTCCGTGGATTTCTGGTAGCGACGGATCTTTCTCAGAGCCACGGGCCTGTGACGGCGAGGCCTCTTCACTCTGCCGGTGGCCAGAGCGCCACTAATAGGTTTAAGCCTAAAGCCTAATAGGTTTAGATGTCTTGCTAATTATAACTAGAAAAGCATTAAGAGAATGCATACCTCCGCCAGGGCTCCTTTCATCCCCCATGGATCACCTCCAAAATGTAACTGGTTTGTGTGTAGACCAAGAGCCACTTCTGGTGAAAATTGCGTCAAAATCTGTCCCATTAGTTTTGCCGTATTGCTGCCAACACACTGTGAGAAGATAAGAGCCTTAGCGGAGGTATGCATTCTCAGATCATCAATAAAATGTAATTGCTTCTTCTGTAGCCCAAGAAGCACCTCTGGTGAAAATTTCATCAAAATCCATCCAGTAGTTTTTGTACAATAGTGCTACACAAATACAAACAAGCCCTTGGTGGAGGTATGCACTCTCAGATCATCAACAGAATCTAATCATCTGTTCTCCGTGCCATTACACACCTTTCTTGAAAATTTCATCAAAATTTGTTCATAACTTTTTGAGTTATGTTGCAAACAGTCAGACAGATATACCAACAAAACAGCCCCGGCAAAAACATAACCTCCTTGGTGGAGGTAATTCAATTTTCAATGCATTTCAGTTAATTTTATTTTGAATGTATAACCAAACAGTGAATTTGTATCAAAATTATAATTTTACATACCATATACTGAAATATCAAAAATAGCAGTAAATAAGCAAACAGAACAAGACAAAATAAACAAAGCAAAAGAAACAAATCTCAATAAAAACTAGAAAAGAACTCAGAGAGCGCATACCTCTACCAAGGCTCCTTCCATCCCTTATGGATCACCTCCAAAATGTAATGGGTTTGTTTTGGAGTATTCTTGCTAACAGTGTGAGAAGAGCCTTGGTGGAGATATGCATTCTGGGATCATCACAGCACCAGTAAACATACAGGGAACAGACATCGAGATGGTGACATCCTACAAGTACCTGGGTGTTCATCTGAACAATAAACTAGACTGGTCACACAATACCGACGCACTCTACAAGAAGGGACAGCGCAGGCTGTTCCTACTGAGGAGGCTCAGGTCTTTTGGTGTACAAGGGGCGCTGCTGAAGACATTCTACAACATGGTGGTGGCATCAGCCATCATTTTTGGAGTGGTCTGCTGGGGCAGTGGCATTACAGCAGCCGATAGGAAGAGACTGAGCAAACTGATCTTGAAAGCTAGATCTGTCATGGGGAAACACCTTGACCCAGTGGAGGAGATAGGAGAGAGAAGGATGGTGGCTAAACTGTCATCTCTGCTGGAGTCCGAGTCCCACCCTATGCAGGACATATTGAACGCACTGAGGAGCTCATTTAGCAGTAGACTACATCATCCTAGGTGCGTGACCGAGAGGTTTTGCAGGTCCTTCCTATCTACGGCTGTCAGACTGTATAACCTAAGCAGGGCTGCTCGCAGAGATAGCAAAAAAAAGTGACGACCTAATAGTATTGAATGCAAAAGACACAACAGACTTACACAAATGGTCCCCTCCAGTATACAACTAGGACAATATCAGTTGCTACGGAGGGTGACAATATGTATGGGTACATATTCATACTATGTAGGATAACTAAGTAGATGATTATGCTGTTTATTCCATCTAGCTACAATGCTTCGCACTGTGTGTACATATTTATATATTTATGTGTACATATGTATATTCACTGCTCTTATTTTCTTATCTTCTAAATTATTGCTCTGAGTGTTGTTATCCCTGTGCTGTTGCAATCCTGGAATTTCCCCATTGTGGGACTAATAAAGGCTTATCTTATCTTATCTTATCTGATCTGATCTTATCTGATCTGATCTTATCTTATCTTATCACCAAAATGTGATGGGTTCAACCAAGGTTGAACTTTTTGGCCATAATTCCAAAAGGTATATTTGACACAAACACACCACTGCTCATCACCAAAAGAACACCATACCTACAGTGAAGCATGGTGGTGGTATCATCATGCTTTTGGGCTGTTTTTCTTCAGCTGGAACTGGGGCCTTAGTCAAGGTGAAGGGAATTATGAACAGTTCCAAATACCAGTCAGTGTTGGCACAAAACCTTCAGGTTTCTGCTAGAAAGCTGAAGATGAAGATGAACTTCATCTTTCATCAAGACAATGACCCAAAGCACACATCCAAATCAACAAAAGAATGGCTTCACCAGAAGAAAATTATGGTTTTGGAATGGCCCAGCCAGAGTCCAGACCTGAATCCAATCAAACATCTGTGTGGTGATCTGAAAAGGGCTGTGCACAGGAGATGTCCTCGCAATCTGACAGATTTGGTGCATTTTTGCAAAGAAAAGTGGGCAAATATTGCCACATCAAGATGTGCCACGCTGATAGACTCCTACCCCAAATGACTGAGTGTTGTAATAAAAGCCAAACGTACTGCAACAAAGTATTAGTTTAAGGGTGTGCATATTTAGGCAACCAGATTATTGTAAGTGTTTTGTATTTTTTATTTTTCCCCTTAAAAAATTTCAGTTTGTTTTTCAATTGGGTTGTGCAGGTTATAGGTCACATTAATGGTGGAAAAAGTTTTGAAATGATTCATCTTGGTCTCATTTTTTTTACATCAAAAATCCTGGCATTTGAACAGGAATGTGTAGACTTTTCATATCCACTGTATATTTTCTTCTCTTATTGTATAATACTATACAATTAATATATGTTCTCCATAGTCAACTATTTATATGAAGTACATTATGTATTTATATTAGGATACCCTTTATACCAGTATATCTGACCATAAAACAAAAGGAAAAAAGAGGAAAAATGTTTATTTTAACGAGACAAAAAACAAAACAAGACAAAAAACCCCCAATGTGCATACCTGGTGTCAATCAACCCCCTTCTCCTTATACTGTGTGCATTTTTTTTAAATTCCACATTCAAACTACTCCATCGTTTCACCCAATACACTGAAACATATAAACCTCTCCTTTTCGTTCTTACCCATCCCAATTTAAATTTAAATAATCCCCTTAAGTTATATTCTCCCTCTCTTTCTGTGAATGTGTTTTGAATATTGCCTGGTAGGTGATTATATTTTGCTTAAATATGATTTGTGAAAATCATGATTTGTGAAACAACAACAATGAATGCAATCAGCATGGTACAAATATGTGGAGTTAACATAAGGACGCAGCAAAGGACACAGACTGAAAATGCACAAATATAGAGAGGGGAGCAATCAAGATAAACCGTAACAGGTGAGCACCATCAAGGCAATCAGGCAGCACAGACCGGGCAGGGCTGTACAAATACAGAGGGGATACACACCAAACATGATAAATAGGTTAAACTAGAACACAAAGCGTGGACAGGGGCTGCAGTCCTGTCTGGGCACTACAAAATGTCTGCTATGGGAAAGATGACCGTAGATGAAAACAGATCAAAAGTGAGTAAAAATGAAAAAGACAACATTTGCCAGATTTGCCCCTCTAGGTCAAGGAAGAAGGCCCAAATGCAAGGGGAATTTCGTAAACCATTTATTGTGGAGAAAATAAACAAGAACAGAAAATAATACAGATCGTGGGCTGAAACAAAAAGCACGGCTAGGCTAGGCTAAGACACATACAGGACGAGGCAAGGTTATGGTACTAGGCTAAGGGTAACGCACCGATATGAGACAAGGACACTGCACAAGATAGAGACTCACACTGACATAAATAGACAACAGGTAATCAAGACAATACGAAACAGGCAGGAACAATCAAGGACAAATGGAGACAGCAGGGAAGTAGCTACAGGTACATGAGACATGAGGGGTTGAGACAAAAGGGTAACCAAAACAGAGGATACACATGAAACATGAACAAAGGACCAGGGGTAACATGGCCACAACAAGGACTAAGACTGAGACGAGGGCAAGAATACAACAAAGACCAGGATGACAATGACAATGAACATAAAGACCAAACAACACAGAGCCAAAAGCAGGGAAAAATATAATGTAAACAATCAAGATAATAATAATAATAATAATAATAATAATAATAATAATAATAATAATAATAATAATAATAATAATAATAGCCACAGAGAAAAACAAGAAAACCCAACTCAAAGTGAGATGTGGGCTGAGCTCATGTCCCGGGGACAAGAAAATATAACCTATAAAACAAGGTGAGGACATGGGCCCAACCCATGTTCTGACAACACTGGCATTATGATGGTTTAACCCTCGTGTTGAGTTTGTTTCTGTTAACACTCATTGTATCCAATTATAAATCCAGAATAATATACTGTATGTTATCAACACTCAGGACAACAACGTGGGTTGTTTTTAGGGGAAAAAATATTATATACTGTAGATATTTTAACTATAACAAATACTAAGCTGAAACATATTCTACTCTGTTTGACAGAGTACTGCACTGAAATGTTTACCAAAGTCACTGTTTTGAAATCATTTACATTTTGTAAAGTCTAGCACAAAATAACTTTTGCATTCCTGGTCAAAACTGGCCAAAACTGGTAGGATGTCTTTAATAAATTACAAAAGCCCAAATCTACACAGGAAAAAATTGAACCATAGACTGTATGAACACATTTACGACTCTTTTCCCATGTAGCTCTGAACATGAACGGATACTGTGAGACAGTGCCATAGTGCCATTTCAGTGATCCTCAGTGTTGCATCGTTATTGATGATTGCTCTTCACCTTTATAGCTCTAGAAGTTTTTCATTCTTGTTGAAGATCAGCAGTAACACAATTGACAATAACAAAAACAAAATCTTCACAACCTGTCAATCATTATTTATTTATTTATTGCTTTTCAGCTGCTCCCTGTTGGAGTTGCCACAGCATATCATCACCTTATAGTGTGATGATTTGTGTGTCGATCTGGCAAACTGGCAGTTAACATAGTTCATGGCTACATCTACAAGTGCAAGTTAAACTCTGCTATGCAAAGTGAAAGCCAAATATCAACAACACCCAGAAATTTCACTGGTTGCTCTGGGCCTGAGCTCATCTGAGATTAACTGATGCAAAGTGGAAAAGCGTGCTCTGGTCTGACGAATCCACATTTCAAACTGTTTTTATAAATCATGGACATTGTGTTCTCCGGGTTAAAAATGAGAAGAACCATGCAGATTGTTATCAGGGTTAAGTTCAAAAGCCAGGATCTGTGATGATATTGGGGGGGGGGGGTGTTAGTGCCCATGGCATGGGTAAGATGCACATTTGTGAAGGCACCATTAATAGTGAACGATACATACAGGATTTGGAGCAACATATGCTGTCATCCAAGAAATATTTTTTCAAGGACATCCCTGCTTTGTCAAACCATGGGCTGAGCTCATGTCCTCATCCTGTGTTGTAAATTATATTTTCTTGTTACAGGACATGAGTCACGTCCTCGCTTTTAGTTCTCCTTTGGAAGTTCTCTGTATTTATTATTATTATTATTATTAGTATTATCATGTCCTTGGTTATGTATCCATTCCTTGTCCGCAGCTTCGGGTTTCTTCTTGTTATTATTATTTCTGCCTTTGTCTTAGTCTGTGATCATCCTTAGTATTATTTTCATCATGGTCATGTCTTGTATTTTATTCCTGTCATCATGTTGGTTTGGACTTTTATTTTGACAGTGCCTTTTGTTTTCTTCTGTTTTCATCTAGCTTGTTTCTTTCTTATTAAGTTCCTGATTATTTGCGGCTGTTTGTTATTTGATTAATTATTTTTGTCCTATTTAAGGGATGCCACCTTGTAGTTCGAGGGGACATCCTTCTAAGTTATGTTGGCATGGATCACACGCTTCTGTCTGCCTGTATCCTGTCTTTTCTTGCCGAAGCCTGTCGAGTTTGCATCCTGCCTGAGGTCTGCCTAGTTTTCATGAGTTTTTTGATTTTTGTTCCATTAAAACTGCAAACAAAGGTCCTGTGTTTGGGTCTGAATTCCACCCCGGAGGGGCTCATCTGACAGAGGGGCATTGCCAATCATGGACCCAGGGGACATAAAGTTCCAATTAATGGGCCTTGACAAAGAGGAGGTTGAGGTGGCTTCCAGAGTCGAGGACCTAATCGAGCAGCCCGCACCTCCCCCATGCTGGAAAAGGCCCTTAAGTTCTTTGCCATGTCTGAGGAGTTAATGAAGGCTTTTCCCTCTCTGCAGCAGTATTCCCAGCTCGCCGGACTCCTGTGCTCCATCCCCAATTTGCAGCAGATGCTTTGGGAGCTGATGAGGCTGTCACCGGCAGTTGGAGAGGAGTGGAGAGAAGGGGAACCAATGGGAGCCAAAGGACACAGCTTGCACCGACATCGACGGACACAGTGACCCGGCTTTTCTTCTCTGGTGGAGGAGCTCCAGACCTCCATGTCCTCCTCCCTCAACACAGCACCACAACACTGAGCAATGGTGCCTCGTCGGACAAGCCACACCTTTTCCTGGGATGGATCGCCTGACTACCCAGTGGCAGCAGAACGGGAACAATGGTAAGTACCCTCTTATTTTTTACCACCTATAAATAGAAAGGCTTGCCTTGTTCCCGGGGAGGATGCTCAGCTACAGTCACCTATCATCACTGCTGAGCTCTCTCTACCGCTCTCTGCTGCCTGTTTCATCCATCAATGCTCACCTGCATTTCCTGTGTCCCCTTGTGCTTTTTCCGAGAGTTTGTCAATACTGGGTGGAAACTGGATAGTCTGGGATGAGTCTGCTGTTCCCGAGGGCCCACTAGCAGCAGCTGCCTCCACACCGATGCCGCACGATGCCGAGGCCTGCCAGATTGGGTTTGCTATGGTGGTGCTTCAGTGTCCAGTAGACAATGAGGGGCAGAAAGAGCACTGAAGGGTTGTGCTCACCCAGAAGGAGCTTATGCTGGACTATAAACTGTAGCTTCTTCCAGAACATGTGTCCCAGCTTGGTTGGAACCAGCTGGCAATGGATATTCCAGCTCCAGTACCTGCTCTACAGTGCAACCCAGCTCCAGTTCCAGCTCCTCATCACTCCCCAGTTGCAGTACCTGCTCCACGACACCTTCCAGCTTCATTACCTATTCCACCAGTAGCTCATCCAGAGCCCGCCATTCCAGCTCCTGATCGTGAGGTGGTCACCCAGGCAGCAGGAGACCAGAAGTTAAGGCAAGTACCTTTATGGTCAAACACAATTTTTGAAAAGACTTGTCTCGCTTCTGGTGGGGAGACCCAAGTGCACATTCTGCCAGCTGCTGAGTCCTCCCCACCAGTATCTGCTGCTAATGATTGTGGTATCACCTCAATGACCTCCTGTTTTCCTCCATTGTCTGAGGTGGCCGAGTTGAGGATGGGGTTGCAGGAGGACCATACACCAGCCAATGCTTCAAAGATTGGGAGACCTCCAGCCAATGCTTCAGAGACTGGGAGATTTCCAGCTGATGCTTCAGAGGTTGGGAGACTTCCAGCCGATGCTTCAGAGGTTGGGAGACCTCTAGCCCTTGAGATGAGATGAGATGAGATTCAACTTTATTGTCATTACACATGTATGAATACAAGGTAACGAAACGTGACTTGGCATTTGGGCACGCTCTGCAGAGCGCATCCAAGGCTGGGGCAGCCGCTAGGCGCCAGTCAAAGCCCTTGTCCAGGGGGTCGAGCGGGCTGCTCCACCTTCGCTGCTTGGGGTCATCGCTTCTCAGCTGCTGTTGGCCCCTGCACCGAAGGCCCCTCAGGTACTATCTTCTGGATAAAAAAACTCCTGTGTTCAGTGCACGGCTGACATCCACTCCAGAGGACTGTGTGCTGCTGTCATCTGTTACTAAAGTTAGCACGCCATTGTCATGATATCTGAGGTTAGTGTGCAACACTTATCTGTTCCTGAGTCCAGCGCACTTCTGTCAACTGCTTCTAAGGACTGTGCACCTCAGCCACCTGCTATGGAGCTAAAAGCACCTTCATCACTGGCTACAGAACTAACAACTCACTTGTCTTTGGTTCGTGGACTTAAAACTTCTGTATCATTAGCTCCTGAGCCGGAGAAATCATGTAGTGGTATCATCAGAGCTAAAATGATGTTGTTGTCCCAAGAGCAAAAGACTCCTTTGCAGTCTCCTAAAAAAAGAGCCCCAGTGTTACCTTTTGAGTTTGAAACCCCCATGTTTTATTTTGTCCAAAGGTCTTCAGTGTTATTTCCTAAGTTTAAGAGTGCTATATTTTCACTTTCTGTGTTTAAAGGTTTTTTGTTTTTGGTTGTCACCTCCTGAGGTTAAAAATTTTTCTTTTGTGCAAGGAACTCCAGTGTTTTCTCTGGAGTCTAGAGCTCCTACATTGTTTTTCCCAGAGCAAAGGGCTCTTATATTATTTTCCCCAGAGCACAAAGATCCTATATTATTTTCCCCAGACCAAAGAGCTTCCGTATTGGTTTCAAACATAGCAAAGAGCTCCTGCATTGTTTTCTCTAGGACGAAGAACTCCTAGGTCATTCCCTGAGATTAGAGCTGCTGTGTTGTTTTCCCCAGAGCAAAGGGCTCTTACTTTGTTTTCCCCAGAGGAAAGGGCTCCTACTTTGTTCTCCCTACAGCGAAAGACTCTTACTTTGTTTTCTTCTAAACAAGAGGCTCCCGAATGGTTTTCTCCAGGACAGGGAGTTCTCATGTTATCGTCCACTTCTGAAATTCAAGCTCCTTTGTCATCATTGTCACCCCCTGAGGTCAAAGGGTTCATGTTGTCACCTCCTGAGGCTAAAGTTTCCATGTCATCATCTCCTGAATTTGATATTTCCATGTCACGTCTAGAGTGTAAAGATTCTTTTTTGCCAGCTCCTGAGGGTAAAATTTCTTGTCTTCTGCAGAGGTTGAAATTTCTGAGGGTAAAGTTTTCATGTCATTTTTCCCTGAGTATGGTGTTTCTGTGTTGTTGTCCTCTGTTCAAGGGGCTCTCATGTTGTTACCTTCAGAACTAAAAGCACCCATGGTGTCATTTTCAGAGTGAAACGCTCATGTGCTTTCTCCCGCCTAGTGGACCATGGACTTTGGTAGGCTGCCCAGCATGCTGTGTTCATCCGTCTGGTGGTCCTTGGACAGTGGGAGACAGTGGGACAGCCTTGTTCTCTGGTCCAGTGGCCCGGGGACTTTGGTAGGCCACCTGACCCACCTTGTTTTTGGTTTGGGGCTGTGGACTTGGGTTATGCCCCACAGTTTGTGGGGCAAAGCCCAAAAATTATTTTGGGGCTATGTCGGGGGAGGAGGGATTTGTTTTCAACCCGCCTAAAAAAGGAACCAAAAAGGACCACCCACCCTGGGAGGGTGTTTTTGTATTTGTGGTTTATTTGTATGAGGGTCGTCTAGAAGCCGCCCCATAAGAGGGGGGTAATATCAGGCCATGGGCTGAGCTCATGCCCTCACTCTGTGTTGTAAATGATATTTTCTTGATGCAGGACATGAGCCTCAACTCACGTCCTTGCCTTTACTTCTCCTTTGGGAGTTCTTGGTATTAATTATTATTATTATTATTATTATTATTATTATTATTATCATTACCTCAAGTAGGTTAATTTTGTCTTCTTTTTAGTTTTAATTTTTTTAATTTTTCTTATTTAAGACGAGAATAAAAAGGAGATGTTTTTACCTTTACATGTTTCAACTGTCCACTGCAGTCTTTGTCAGAAGTGTCAGCTGATTGCTGTGAAGTGTCATTTATCAGCTGCCTTTCCAAGGCGGGGCGAGCCCAGCAGAACTATCAGATCCACTGGGCTGGCCCCACCCCCTTCCTGATTACTATGGCCTCCTTGACTATCAGCCATCACAGACAGCTTTTTCATGGGAAAATAAAGCCATCAGCACAGCACCTATACAACGCAAACCCACCCTCTGGAAGAGATACATGGATGACATATTGGAGAAAATAAAAAAAGGACACACATACAAGAACTCACAGACCATCTGAACAACACACCACGGGGAACATAAAATTCACACACGAAGAGGAAGAAAATGTAATGTAATGTAATGTAATGTACTTTATTTATATAGCCCTTTAAAACAACCCGTAGGTGACCAAAGTGCTTTACAGAAAATAAACAGCATTAAAAACACACAGAGCATTAAAAACAAATAACATAAACATAAACAACCTAAAAATAAAATAAAAACAAATGCCAAGACAAATATCACCACTACTGGGTATTAAAAGCCATCCTAAACAAATATGTCTTAAGTTCTGATTTAAAAAGGGCCAGGTCAGAGATAGCATGTAGGTCAGTGGGGAGATTATTCCAGAGCCTGGGGGCGGCAACAGAAAAGGCTTGGTCACCCCATGACGTAAATGGTACCATAGCTTTTCTGGAAATGAAAGTCTACCACAATGATTCCGGTTCCGCCGGACCGGCGGCGCCACATGAGTCGGCTGCCTGTTGCAACAGCCCTTTTTTTTTTTAATCTTCCTTCTTGTTTCTACACCTTTCACTCTGTATATATATCACGGACGCACGGATCACCCCGGGGGTCTCCCGGGTCGGCGGACGGAGCCACGGTTTGCAGCGGGAGACGTTACAGCGGGGAGGAGCTAGTGCTAGCTAGCACTTGGCCGCCGCCCGGTGCTAATGGGAAACTCGACATACCGGGAACTGTAGCGAAAATGACGCGGGTGCCGGGCTGGAGTTTAGGCGGCGTGAAAGAAATATAAGACAGAATAATAAAGAGCGATGGCAAGAACCAAGCAGACCGCCCGTAAAATCTACTGGAGGAAGAAGCCCCCCCCCCCCAGGAGACAGCTAGCCACCAGGGCTGCTCGGAGAGGCGCTCCGGCCACCGGCAGAGTGAAGAGGCCTCGCCGTCACAGGCCCGTGGCTCTGAGAGAGATCTGTCGCTGCCAGAAATCCACGGAGCTGCTCATCCGTAAGCTGCCCGTCCAGCGCCTAGTGAGGGAGATCGCTCAGGACTTCAAGACCGTCCTGCGTTTCCTGAGCTTCGCCGTCATGGCTCTGCAGGAGACCAGCGAGGCCCACCTGGTGGTCTCTTCTTCGCTAAGGGGGTCACCATCATGCCCAAAGACTTCCAGCTGGCCCGCTGCATCCGCGGAGAGAGAGCTTAGACTTTCTGCTGCACATTCACCAGCCATAATGCTCTGCACTGTGTGTCTATATATATATATACATTTATAGTAATATGGACATATGTTTACTAGATGTTGTTTTTCTTGCCTTCTGATTGTTGCTCTGAGTGTTGCTATCCCTATGCTGTTGCAATCCTGGAATTTCCCCATTGTGGGACTAATAAAGGCTTATCTTATCTTATCTTATCTTATGATGATGACAGTATAAAAATCTCAGTCTACAGGAAACCAACACACGTGGATCAGTACCAACTATGGACATCAGAACACACCACACCACACAGTTGTCAGTACACTATATGAACAGGCCACCATCATCACAAACCAAGAAGACAGACAGGAGGAGGAAACCACATAAGACATGCACTCACACGCTGACAATATCTGATATGGGCCATAAATAAAGGGAAACAGCAAGTCAAAAACAAAGAAAACAAACAGAAAACAAGACACAGACCAAAAGTCGAAATCAAAAACAAGGACACCATTACCATACCAAACATCTGAGGAATAACAGAACCAATTCAAAGGATCATGAAAAAACACAAAATAAACACAGTGGTAAAACCACAAAAAAATTAAGACAGTTATTAGTTCACCCCAAAGACAAAATAGAACAAAACAAAAACTGCTATGTACGATATGAAATATGCAGGTCATATAACAAGACCTACATCGGAGAAACAGGAAGAGCATTCACCACAAGGAAAAAAGAACACCAGAAGGAATGTGAGAAGGAAACATAAGGATGACTCACAAGATCACAAAAAGAAAAGGCAGAAAAAGCAATATTAAAATCAGCAATATCAGACCACTGCAAAAGAAATAATCACATCATGGACTGGGATAACACAAAAATCATTGGATCAGAGAGCAACAGACACAAACGCTGGATCAAGGAGGCCATAGTAATCAGGAAGCGGGGAAAAGACAGCATGAATCGGGATGAGGGGGCATTTATGCTTTCCCACACCTGGGACTACATTCTCCAGAGACCATCGGACGGCCTAGGGCAGGACCAGACCAGTGGATCTGACAGTTCTGCTTCGCTGGCCCCACCTAGGAAAGGCAGCTGATAAATGACACTTCACAGCAATCAGCTGACACTTCTGAGGAAGACTGCAGCGGATGGCCTTCCTCAGTTGTCCCTCCTGGGGTGGATGCCTGGCTCTCCTGGGGCTTGTTGGCCTCAGATATTTGTGCTCTTTGGGGGTTTGTGGCATTGTCCTGCTTGCTCGGGGTTTCTGGGGGGGAAGGGGAGTTGTTGTGACTGGACGCCCTCTCCGTATGTTTCCTGAGAAACCACTCACATTCACACACTTATTTTGCGCACGCTCTCATACACACACCCACACCCACACCCACACCCACCCACACCCCCCCCCACACACACACACACACCCACACACACCCACACCCACCCACCCACCCACCCACACACACACACACACACACACACACACACACACACACACACACACACACACACGTATGCACACACACATATGTCTCTCCTTTAACAGGTGCAGATACCAGACTCGTGTTGAGACCTCTTCGGTGGAAGAAGCAGTCTGTCTTCTGTTTGTTTTAGTTGTTGGTTTGTTTGTCTTCTTTGTCTGTTTCTCTTCCTTTTCTTTCCCCCTGCACACACCTCCTTTCCCCATTCTTCTCCTGTCGGGTCCTTCATGGGTAAAACAATTTAAATAAAGTATTAAAAGTTATTACAAGAGGAGTTTACAACAGTATACAGTACCTATATATGTACTGTATAAAGCTCCTTTTGTCAAAGTAATTCTGTTTGGCACAATAAGGGAAGCAGATTTCTGTTCTGCTCACCCAGCTGCCTGACAGGACAAGGGGGAGGGGAAAAAAACAAAAGGGAATGCCACAAAATACACCACAGACGTGGGGATGCAGGCAAGGGATGACATCATCACGCTGTGACTATAAAGTAGTACTAACAGCAGAAGACTGTCTCTTTGGGGCTCCGCCTCTAGCCAACACACCAGCCTGTACCTCTGCACAGTTAGCTTGCTAGCTCATATACTGTAACACGTGTTGTTAACAGTGTGTGTTTAATAAATCATTGCTCAGTTCAGCCATCACCTCCGCTCTCCTAATTTCCAGACACAAAAGGTCTAGACCTGTCTCCCTGTCTCCTATTGAAAATGTGTGGAGCATTATGAAGCACAAAATATGGCAAAGGAGACCCCTGACTGCTGAGCAACTGAAGTCGCACATCAATCAAGATGCTGTTGTGTGGCAGTCATCAAAGAGAATCACATGTGAAATGATACAAAAGGTCTGCAAAGACATTGTTGCACAAAAAATGGTCCAACCATTGTCTGCATCCCATAAGCTGGATGCACATTCGGAACCCACACGCTCCCAGATGGAACTGGGCAGTGGAGGAGAAGGGCAATAATAAAGAGGAGAAGACCCACGTGCTCCCAGGCAGGACTGGGCAGCGGATAGGAAGGGCTAATAATGATAAAGAGGAAGACTTACATGCTAGGTCGGAGCGGAACTGGCTCTGAAAACAACAACACTGAGCATAGTCCAACAGGGAAGAGAAACCAACAATGAGCGAGCTTGGAAATCCAGCTTAGACTAACGCCACCACACTGAATGCTCACACCATCACCCATTAATACCCTGAGTACCAATAAGGGACAAGTGGATGCAGGTGTGGCGGCAGCTAATGCATGAATGAGAATGAAAGGATGTGTGTGTGCATGTAAGCCTTTGTGTATGTATGTCGGGATGAATATGTGTGTGAGTGTGTGCCTAAGTGCATGTGAGTAGGAAAACAGGGAAGGGAATAAATAATAATAATAGGCAACACGTGGATGCCGGGAGAGGAAGAGGCGTGGCTGTAGACTGGCAGGGAGCCCAGCTCAGAGGCTCAAACAACCTGTCAGCTGGGAACAATTATCAATCAAACAGGAACTAAAGCCACAAATCAAGGAACGGGGTTCAGACATCAACCCCGTTCATGACAACACATGTCTTGATGAAATGTTTGTGAGATATTTTGTTAAAAATGTCTTTAATAATTGGAGGAAATTAGTTTATTTATTAATTTATTTATTTTTGCAGCATTTCTGAGACCAACTCGTTTCAGTGCAAGTCTATTTAAAAACGCTCAGACTGAATTCTACTTCACAACCTCCTTTGCTCTCCACAACCACCATCTCCTGCACCGCATTTCTCCATTGGAGGAAATCCTTCACCTGCTACTGGTTTCCTTTTCTATAGAGTAAGCACAATTATCTCAGTTCATTCTCCAGTAATCATCGTCCCTTTGTTATAATTAGCCTCATTTTCTCCTCTTCCTGCAGGAGTGGTGTTGCTCAGAAGTATAAGTTTTTCAATAAATTAAATCTTGCATTGCAACCTTGTATTGGTTTCTGCGTCAATCCTTGGGCCCTGTCGCATGTACTCAAGAGCGTAACTTTGTTTCAAACATTGGTGCGGGGGGGTACCTTGTTTGATTATTAGAAATGTTACTTTTTGTTGCTTGCAAATGAAAAAAAAACGACCACTTCACTCACTTGTAGATATTTTTTATTAATTATAATTATATGATTATTGGGGGGGGGGGTTGTATTGGATAGATTTGATTTTTTGGGGGGGTTGGAATCCCCCCATCCCCTCCATAAATTACGCCTATGCAAGTACTTATTATAACTATTAGGGTGACTGAAATCTTAAGAAAGTAACTATAAAATGTGTTGTGCAAGCTTCCTAGCAGCACTGTTAGCTCTTGAGCTACAGCATTTGGCTTCCCGCCCATCTACATGACAGATGGTTAGGCTGGCCAATTACTGAGCAGTGGACAGCTCTCAAGGCTAATGGCATTTACCTTTTAGTGATGTTTCCCATTTGTTGACATACAGGAAAAGTAAAGCGTAAAAATTTAAAAACAGCTTCTTGGAGAGAAAAACTAGATAAAGGCTTTTTTTTTTAAGAGAGGTTAGTTTTTTTGACCTTTTTTTGGTGATCACACACCAGTAGCCAATAGCATTTCAGAAGGTGAAAACCAACAAAGCCACAATTTTTCAATGACCCCTTTAAAGCGGCTAGTTTTAATGCATGCAGTTTCCCACTCCAACACGGCCATTCCCCATTCCTCTAAAAGAGAGAGAGGGAAAAAACAGCAGCGTTTAGAGTGAAGCACATTATAATAAAATAAATGCCAGCCATGACCAGAGTGAACATTTGCTCTCTTAGTGCTGAAATCCTAATGATTCAGTCCTGGTTTGCTCTCTGATTGAAGCTGAACAGCAGGAAACATTTTAACTTATTTATTATTAGCAAGCTTCTCATGCATGAGAAACACTCATAAAGTTTTCATTTTTGTACATTTAACAAAAATTAGAGAAGATGGAGGTAATTAAATATTAAAAGGCGGAGTTTCCATTTTAAACAATTCAGAGCACCACTACGTCCACATTAAATCACACAGACAAAAGAAATTACGCACACATGCATGCACATTCTAGTTTTTACTGTGTTCTATCCAGCAGACAAAACTTGTTTCTCAAAGCACAAGCACACAGATCGGCAGTAATTTTAGATTTTCTCAGACCTCCCTGGCAGGATATTCCAACTTCTGCTTCCCGTAGACCTAATCCATGGTCATACCAACACAATCTCAGCTTGTAATGCTATTATTAAGGCTCCCCCTGCACTCTGCTATCACTACAGGATGGCTGTATACCCAAGAGGTGTTCATTTTACTTACACACATATGCTTTGCAGTCAGTTAAATCACAGTTTTTTCTGTTAGCACTGGCACCACTGCCCTGAGAATAAAAACTTAGCATCAGAAGAATAATGCCATTGTCATGTAGTCTGTTCCTTTCCATTTTCTGAGATGAAAGCATTATTTAGGAAAATTACTTGCTGGGTGTCTATACAACTAAGTGTAACTAGGTGAATAAAACAATATTTTAGTCACCCACTTGATTTTGTTAGATGCCTCCTTTTTGTTGTATTTAGCCTTTTATAGCAGTTAATTGCAGGTAAAATACTGTATTACTATTAATTGAGGAGCTTCTGAAAAAGTAGCACTGTCCCTTTAAGAGTCCCCCGGAGAGCCAAAGCCACGCCCCATCTACTTCTGCATATGGTACCTTAAATCGAAAAAAAATTGTCCATTGAAATGAATGGCAAGAGAGGAACTATCTTTTGATCCAGATCAAATTTTGCCACAAGTTACGCATATGATGTTTTCCAGTTTTAAAGATAATTTTCCATGTAATTAAAGTTGTCGGCTTTCATATAATATCAAATCAAATCAAATCAACCTTTATTGTCATATTGCTGTACATACAACTGTAGTGCAGGCGGAATGAAATTGCATTTCTCTCGGGATCCATATAAGTAGAAGAACATGATTTAAGACACACTCACACATATCTTCACCCCCCCCAATCCGTTCACACATCCCTGAGACATACTTGAAAAAACTAACTAACTATAATATACAAATAATGCACATAATGTCCGTAGGTGCAGTAGTGGATATGAGAGATTCCGGGTCAACTGTTCAGCATCCTAACAGCTGGTGGAAGGAAGCTGTTGATCAGTCTGGTGGTTCTGCCTCTGATGCTCCGGAATCGTTTGCCAGATGGCAGAAGTTCAAAGTGTTTACGCAGAGGGTGAGAACGGTCCTTGACAATGTTCAGTGCCCTGCTCCTACAACGGTTCTGAAAAAGTTCTTGGACAGAGGGGAGGGAGACTCCAATTACCCTCTCAGCTCCCTTGACTATCCTCTGCAGGGCTTTTTTGTCTGACATACTGCAGCTGGAGTACCATGTAGCAGTGCAGTACGTCAGAACACTCTCCACCACACCTCTGTAGAAGGTCCTGAGGATGCAGATGGGGAGAGAGGCCTGTTTGAGTTTCCTAAAAAAGTGCAGTCTCTGCTGAGCCCACTTCCTGATCCCCAAGGAATTCTTGCTCCAGGTCAGGTCCTGCGAGATCTGCACTCCGAGGAACTTGATGTTCTCCACTCTCTCCATTAAACGGCCGCCGATGCTGAGGGGGACATGTTCAGGCTGTGACTGTCGGAAGTCGATAATCATCTCCTTCGTTTTGTCCACGTTGAGCACCAGATTGTTTTCCCTGCACCAGCCCTCCAGGTCTCTCACTTCTTCCCTGTACATTGATTCCTCATCCCTCTGAATAAGTCCCACCCCCGTGGTGTCATCTCCAAACTTAATAATTTGGTTCCCCTCGTGTCTGGATACACAGTCATGTGTTAGAAGTGTAAACAACAGTGGACTGAGTACACAGCCTTGAGGGGATCCGGTGCTCAGCGTGATAGAGTTGGAGATGTTGTTTCCAACCTGGACAAACTGGGGTCTCTCAGTCAGGAAATCCAGGATCCAGAGACATGTGGCAGTGTTCAGACCAAGAAGGAATAATTTCTCCATCAGTATCTGGGGAATAATGGTGTTGAATGCTGAACTGAAATCAATGTACAGGAGTCTGGCGTAGGTGTCTTTCTGGTCCAGGTTGGTGATGACAGAGTGCAGGGTGGTGACTATAGCATCCTCCGTGGAGCGGTTTGAACGATATGCAAACTGGAGCGGGTCGTGTGATGCAGGGAGGCAGGCTGTAATGTGTGGTTTGACAAGCTGTTCAAAACACTTCATCGCAATTGGTGTCAGTGCAACAGGACAATAGTCATTCAAACAGGACACAACTGGTTTCTTTGCCACCGGTACAATGATAGAGGTCTTGAAGCATCTGGGAACAATGGCCTGACTCAGGGAGATGTTATAAATATCAGTCAGGACATCCGCCAACTCGCTTGCACAGTCTCGGAGCGCACTTCCCGGGATGTTGTCTGGACCTGCAGCTTTACGGGGGTTGACTCTGGTTAGGGTCCTCCGTGTGTCCGCTGTGTTGATGGTAAAAGCGGGTCCGACCGATGGTGGGGGTGGGCCAGCCCTCCCTCTGATTGTCGGGTTTGATGCTTCAAAACGTGCAAAGAAGTTGTTGAGCCTGTCTGGAAGCGAAGCGTTGTCATCATCAACCCCCTGCCTAGACTTATAGCCCGTCAGTGGCCGAATTCCCTACCACATCTGCTTGGTGGTCCTAGTGTCACAGAGGTGTCCCTGGATTTTCTCTGCATAGGTGCGCTTCGCCACCTTAACTCCCTTTGAGAGCGCAGACCTGGCTGAGCGGAGGGCGATCCTGTCCTTTGCTCTGAAGGCTGCATCTCTGGCTGTAAGCAGTGAGCGCACCTCTGCAGTCATCCAGGGCTTGTGGTTTCCCCGAATAGTGATTGTCTTCACTGTAGTGACATCCTCTGTGCACTTCGCGATGTAGCTGGTGACCGTTTCAGCATACTCCTCCACATCTGTCTTGTCTTCCTGGGAGGCTGCTATTTTGAAGACCTCCCAGTCTGTGTGCAGAAAACAGTCTTTCAGTGCAGAGGTTGCACTCTCTGGCCAAAGCCTGATTTGTTTCACTGCTGGCCTGCTACGCTTCAATCAGAATCAGAATGAACTTTATTGCCAAGCATGTTTAACACATACAAGGAATTTGACTTGACATTAGGTGCGCTCATGTTAAGCGCACACTAATGACGCGGCAGCTGACAGGCGCCTAATGCAGTGGGGGTAAAGAGGGAGAGGGGAAGGGAATGACACATTGGACAGAGAGAAAAAAACATAGTTATCAGAATAGCGCTCGAATAAGCAAGATTATGATCACATAGAAAAAAAACCCCTCAATGCACACTTAGCAGACAAGTTACAAACAGATCCACACATTAACAAAGCAGAGAGAGACCAGTGTGTGTATATCAGTCAAATGATATCAGTGTGAGTGCAGTGTGAATGTATCAGTTACTGGTGCACAACAAAAATCGTCTCCTAGGCAACGGCTGTCCATGTATTCTAAACATAGATAAACATGTCCACAGAGTTCATCTCTCTTCATGCCAGATGGTAAAATTCCATGTTAGTCACATGAAAACGCTGTCCTTGGAGAGTTCAGATTGTTGTACAACAGCAGTTGTTTGGGTTAAGAGAAGCCAAAACTCCCTACCGCTTTATCTCTACTCCTGGAGGAATGAGTCTCCCAAGGACGCCGAATCAAGGCCTGATGAGCACAGTCCACTTAGAGCATAAAAATTTCCTCTCTCATGCGATTCTGTGTATCACACATTCACAGGCTTTAAAATCATTCCCTGGAGAGCACCCAGCGACTCAAGATGTTTCCAACCTTCTGATTCAGTTCGCCAATCAGTTCACCATTTGCCGCTATCAGTGCACTCCCCTGCTGGTCGAATTGTTGAAGGAGCTTCGCCGGGTCCGCATTTTGACCAGCTCTTCCAACTTCTTTAATTTCCGATACACCAGGAAACTCCAGAGCCAAACAGTAGAAATATTGTGATCAAAGCCAAACAGATAGATGTCTTTCACATCTTCAATCGAATCACACAGACACATGAGTTTCCAATTGTCCCATGAGTCTCCCCACATGGGCTCCCCCTGGCCCGATCTTCTTTTAAAGTGGTGTTAATTGCATTTAAAGCCCAGCTCAATTCCATAATTTTCCGTTTGGGTCGAGATGCAGCAGAAGAAGAGTGAGACACAGACAGGACACAGCAAGCTGGGATCAGTAGGGGAGGAGGAGAAGGGAGAGGAGAAGAAATGCGTCTGCTCTCTCTGAGAGCCGGAAGAAGATAATAAGATAATAAGGGTTTGTAGGCAAGCACCAGCATCACGGATATGTGGTCAGAAAGGCCGAGGTGGGGGTGGGGTATCGCCTTATATGCATCTGTGTTTGTGTAGTCCAACATACTCTCTCCTCTGGTCTTAAAGTCTACACCTTGTTTAAACTTGGGGAGCACAGTCTTTAAGCTGGTGTGGTTAAAATCCCCTGCAACCACCACAAAACTGTCCGGATGTGAAGTTTGGATTTCACTAATCGCATCGTGCAGTTCCCCTAGTGCCTTCTTAGCATTAGCGTTAGCATTAGCGCTCGGTGCTAAGTAAACAGCTGCTACAAACACGTTGCTGAATTCCCTTGGCAGATAATATGGCTGACAATTTACAATAAGGAACTCCGCCAACGGAGAGCAGTGTCTAGACACTAACGTGGCATTAACACACCAGTTCTTGTTAACATAGATGCATAGCCCACCCCCACGGCTCTTACCGGAGCTCGCCGTTTCTTTGTTAGCTCAGAACACCTCCATATCTTCCAGTTGAATGGCCTCGTCAGGGATGTTGTCGTGGAGCCATGTGTCTGTGAACGCAAGCACACAGCAGTCCCTCCACTCTCTCCGGGTTTCTCTCAGCAGACGCAGCTTGTCCAGCTTGTTGTCGAGGGAGTGGACGTTAGAGAGAAGGAGTGACAGTACTGCTGGTCTGGAGGGGTTAGCCTTTAGCTTAGCATGGATCCTGGCCCCTTTTCCACGCTTTTGCTTGCGTTCACACCGTCTGCGCTTCCTCCTCTCTCGTGTAGCTTCCAGCGGGGACTCCACCAGAATTCCATGCTGGCGTAGAATGTCCAAATCACAACCGAGCGCCGCGATTCTTGCGGCTTGCAGTACCTTGATGTTTAATAAGGTCTCCCGGTTGTAAGTTTTACAGAATATAAGTCTGGGAAAACACTCAAAACTTTCACACTCGCTGATGCCAAGAGGGGCCACTGCGTCCATGCGCGCCACCGCCATATTTACAACAATATCCATCCATCCATCCATCCATCCATCCATCCATCCATCCATCCATCTTCTACCACTTTTCCGGAGGTCCGGGTCGCAGAGGCAGCAGTTCAAGCAGAGAAGCCCAGACTTCCCTCTCCCCCGCCACCTGCTCCATCTCTTCAGAGAGGATACCAAGGCGTTCCCAGACCAGCTGGGAGACATAGTCTCTCCACCGAGTCCTGGGTCTGCCCTGGGGTCTCCTCCCAATGGGACGTGCCCGAGACACCTCAAGTGGGAGGCATCCAGGAGGCATCCTAATCAGATGCCCATACCACCTCAACTGACTCCTTTCAATGTAGAGGAGCAGCGGTTCTACTCTGGGCCTCTCCCGGACGACTGAGCTCCTCACCCTAGCTCTGAGAGTGAGTCCAGCAATCCTACGGGGAAAGCTCATTTCAGCCGCTTGTATCCGCGATCTTGTTCTTTCGGTCATCATGGATCGTCACCTTATCGTGGTGGGGGGGTTTGCTTGCTCTAGTGATCCCAGGAGCTATGTTGTCCGGGGCAATTTGCCTCTGACAGGGTCACCCAAGACAAACTGGTCCTGGGTGAAGGGCCAGACTAAGAACGATCCAACAGATTCTCATGATAAATTCTAGCTCCAGGATTCAGTGTACCCCGCCCTGTATGGGGTTATCGGGGCCCCACCCTGGAGCCAGGCCTGGGGGAGGGGCTAGATGGCCAGCGTCTGGTGGCCGGGTTTCCACCCATGGGACCCGGCCGGGCTCAGCCCGAAGGAGTTACATGGGTCCGCCCTCCAGTGGGCTCACCACCTGCAGGAGGGATCATGGGGGTCCGTTGCTATGTGGATTAGGTGGCGGTCAACGGTGGAGACCTTGGCAAACTTTCATATAATAACTGAGTAACATATAGTTTTTGTTTAAACAACTAGCAGACAACAACTCCCATCATCCCACATCTCTAAACTGTAATCGTGTTTAGTGATGTCCCTTTGTCATTCGGGTTAATTTGTTCCTGGTTTGCAACCAGATCCTCCACTGAGCCAGTGAACTCTCACATATTTCCTACATGGATAAGAAGATTTCTGTTTTTTCCCGACTTCACCCCAACTGTGGCTAAAAAATGAACGGTGTTTACTAAGGTAAAGAAGGAACTTCACTCTTGTCCAAATGGTAAGTTTGGACTAATCTACCCAGCTACACTACAAATCACTCTTCCCAGCGGTCAGACCTACTGGTTCAGGGACCCGGTTGCTGCAGCGGACTTCACTGACAAAAACATTTAAAAAGCTGTTAATCCAGATTTGATTTAGCAATTGTGCTAATCTGCTAGCCAGCAACTACAACTGCATTTCCCATGATTGCAGGATTACTTAGGATTAAAGCCTGCAGTACATCACTGATCGTGACTTGAATATATAGCTGCTTTTCTGTTTTTAAGAGACTATTTGCCCATTTTACTCCTAAATTGGATCTTTAACTTTTTTGGCATTTTATTATTTGGTATTTGTTCTGTTTTGGATTGATCGCTGTTTTCTGCACATTTATATATATCATTTTGTTTTGAGCTGTTATCTAATTACAGTATATACAGTATATATTTTGCATTTGGTGCACTTTATTGTTTTATTTTTGTACATGGTCACATTTCTATGGTTTGTATTTAGTTCCCCAGTCTAAGTGCAACATGATACCCAGGCCAATTTTTAGTGTGATAGCTATTTTGTTTTGGTGGAGGTGGGTGGGAGGGTGGGGGATGTCAAGGCACGTATCTCAGTTGGGGAGATGCTTCTGCTTTTTTACGCCTTTTTATTTTCTCAGCCAGCCACAATTATTTTCAACAAACCTCTTCTAACTCTTTTCCACGAGTTTTATTCAGTGTCAGTGGCTCACTCCAATTACTCAAGACTGTCGGGTAGGGAGAATATTAAGTTTATAAGCTTTAGAATAGAATAGAATAGAATAGGCTTCATTGCCACTGTACAGTAGTACAGCACAACGAAATTGTGGGTGCTCACACCAGGCTACTGCGCAATAAAGTAAGGGAGAAGGATTAGATAAAACACAAGACTGGAATAAAAATAAACGAAAATAAAAATAAAGATAAAAATAAAAATGGCCCAGGATTATGAAAATATACACAGGTATGGTAGTGACTGCACGGGTGGAACTACAGTATGTACATAAGAGAGCAGAAACATAGTTAAACATGTAATTGAGTAAAATGGCCCAAGGATTATGGGAAATATACACAGTAGTGCTTTTACGGATGGGTCAATATTCATGAAAGTGAGGAGTGCAAAGACAGGTGAGTTATTGCAATAATGAAAAGGTCCTCAGTTGTGAGCATGTAAGCGTTTGGATGCAGGGGGTGGGGCCTCTGACTGCAGTTCAGATGGCCTAGGGGAAGAAACTGTTTGTCAGTCTGGAGGTGTGGTACCTGATCGATCTGAACCATCGTCCAGAGGGAAGCAGGTCAAACAGGTGGTGGGCGGGATGTGAGGGGTCTCCTGTGATGGCCTTGATCCTTCTGAGACAGGAGGATCTGGATATGTCTTCCAGGAGGGCAGAGGGCTGCCGATGACTTTTTGGGTGGTGTTGATGATCCTCTGCACAGCCTTCCTGTTCTCGGCCGTGGAGCTGGCGTACCACACACCCAGACAGTAGGTGAGCATGCTCTCCACTGAGCAGTGGTAGAAGGCCAGCAGCAGTTTCTGGTCCAGGTTGTTCTTCCTCAGGACACGGAGGAAGTGCAGCTGCTGCTGGCCTTTCTTCACTAGGACCTTGGTGTTGACAATCCAGGAGAGGTCAGAGAAGATGTGGTTGGCCAAGAACCTGAAGGTAGGGATGTTTTCCACGCGGTCGCCATTTATGGGGGGAGGTCCTGACTGTTCTTCCTGAAGTCCAGTATGAGTTCTTTGTTTTTTTGGACATTCAGTTTCAGGTTGTTTGCTTGGCACCACAGCAGCAATAATTAATAATTTCTATATTTCATTTCTCAACAGGTTGAGTTTTTTCTCAGTCTAAATAAAACCCCTGATGTGTCGTCTTCTCTATTATGGGAAACTTTAAAAGCATATACAGTATAAGAGAGGCGATAATTTCTTATACAGGACACGAGAAAAGAGTTAAAAAGCAAAAAATAGCTGATTTAACACATCGCATAGCTCAACTTGATAATCTTTACGGTACTTCTGCCTCCCCCCATGTTTATAAGGACCATTTTTCCTTACAGGCTGAATTTGATGTTCTTATGTCTCACCGTACCACAGAACGTTTACTGCAGTCACGTTCTAACTTTTTTGAACATGTGGATAAGGAGACTAAATTTGTGGCCCACCAGATTTGTTGGGCATCATCTCACCAAATTCCTAGTCTTCATACTGAAACAGGCATCACTTTCAACCCTTTAAAAATTAGTAAGGCATTTAAAGAACTTTATTCATCTCTTTACCCTTTGGATAGGATCTCTGCTACTCATGACTGATGACTTCTTCAATGATCTAGACATGCCAACTATTGACCAAGATGTAGCTAACGATTTAGAGAGACCTATTTCGTTCTCTGAACTTACTGCAGCCCTGTCATCCCTTCAGAATAGTTAAAGACCTGGAGCAAAGGGCTTTCTATCTGAATTTTAGAAAACGTTTTGGCATAAGCTTGGTCTTTTGCTACTAGACATGGTTAATGAATCTTTCCGCCTTGGCATCTTCCACAAACTCTTAGGGTGCTTTCACACCTAAATTCGTTTAATTTGGTCCGAATCAGTTGACAAGTTTGCTACTTTGTATCATTTTCTCCTCTGTTCGGTCCCCTTTCCCACAGGCAAAAATTGAGGCAGACCATAAGCAGACCAAACTGTGTCACGTTAAATCCCACGAGACTTACGTCAGAATGTTCTCTTTTCTTATTGGTCAGATTTTTTTGCCGTGAGAACAAGAAAGGTAAATACAGGAAGTAGGATGACTACCGTGTATTTATGCATTTCAGGGAGAAAGTAATACAAATCGTAGCGTAAACTACGGGGGGTTTTCATTGCCCTGGTTATTGTTTATTACATACTGTATGTGCATGTACTACTTTTGGCAAATCATACAGTTTGAAAATGAAGCAATGAAGCGCTGCTACTGATGGGAAATAACATGTTAACGTTCATTAATCCTTTAGAACCGTGACATGCTCAGACACAGATGTTTTCAAAGATCTATCAGGTATGTACAGTGACATAAAATATTTTACCATTTGCCGCTGGTCCCGTTTTAGTGCGGTTGCTTTCTCACCTGCAGGACCACACCAGAGTTCGCCATTTAATTCAAACCGAGGCCACCCTTTTCAGGTGGTCTCGGTACAGTTGTTTTGGTACGCACTTGAGTACGATTACTGTGTTCTCACCAGACAAAAGGAACCGCACTAACAGAGAAAACGAACTTGAGTTCGACTGAAACGGACTAAAGCCTGCAGATGTGAAAGCACCCTTAATCAGAAATCTTAATTTCTGTGCTTCTTAAAAAAGGTAAGGACCCACTGCTTTGCTCTTCATATATGTCATGAATCTTGGCATGATCATAGGATCATGCCCATGCTTTATGTTCATTTGTTTCTTCTCTGTGTTCCCCTGAGTCCCTTGTCATTGTCTTTGCTGTCATCCACTGTTTCATCCTGGGTCTGTGTGTGTACCTGTTCACCTATTGTTTCAGCTACTCCTGCTTTCCATACCCATTGCCTCTGCCCTCTCTGTATTACTCCTGTATGGTCATCCTGTTTCATGTGCGTCCTCTGTTTGTGATTATTTGTACAGCCCCGCCCATCCTGTCTCCTCACCTGCAGCCACTTCCCGGCTACCCTTGATTGATCAAATAGTGAAAGGTCTTGCCTTGTTTTCGGTGAGAGGGCTAAGCGGCAGCCACTTACCACTGCTGAGTTCTCATCACCTGCCTCTACAGTTTTCTCTGCTGCCGCCTCCACACGCCAACCTTCATCTGCATCTCTTCTCTCCTGTCACCCGAGCACCATGTCTGGTCCTCCAGTTCCTGCTCCATGGCCCTTCCCTGCTCCACGGTGCATCCCAGTTCCTGCTGACTCCAAGGTGCATGCCATGGGTTCAGCTGACTCCAAGGTGCAGGCCACAGGCCAGCTGACTGTGAGGTGCACACCACTGCTCCAGCTGATTCCGAGGTGCACGCCACTGCTCCAGCTGACTCCAAGGTGCACGCCATAACCCCAGCTGACTCCGAGGTGCTGACTCCAGCTCCTGTGGCTCATCCCGACGTTACCCCAGCAGCAGGGAACCAGGAGCTCAGGCAAGTACTTTACTTTTATAACATCAATATTAGTAAAGACTTGCCTAGCTCCTGATTATTGTGATGATGCCTCACTCACTCCCTACATCTCTCCTTTGTCCAAGGTGACTGTAGTGTGGATGGCTCTCCAGGCGCCTGGGCCGGATGTTCTTGCACCTCAGGAGCCATCGCTGGGGGTCAGTACACCCCAACCCTTAGTTTCTGAGGCCAGTACATCTCCACCTAGTATTTCTGAGGCCTGTGCACCTCTGACACCTGTTCCTGTATTCAGCGGGCCACTGACACCTCCCCAAGCTCAACGAACTGCTGTCATCTGTTTCTGAGGTCAGCACGCTACAGCCACCTGCAGCTGAGTGGAATGCTCTTTTGTTGCTGTTACCTTAGCTAAAAGCTCCTCTGTTACTATCTCCAGAGCAGAAAACTCCCCTATTATCAGTTTCTGAACTAAAAACTAAAACTGAAAACCTATGTTGTTGTCCCCAGAGCAGAGGGCTCCTTTCTGGTCTCCAGAGCAAAGAGCCCCAATGTCATCTTCTGTATTTAAAACCCCCATGTTGCTTTCTTTTGTGAAAGAGGTCCCTATGTTATCTCCTGGGTTTAAAACTTCTATGTTGTTTTCTTCTAAGCAAGAAAATCCTGTATTGTTTTTCCCAGAGCAAAGGGTTCCTATTTTGTCTTCTCCAGAGCAAGAGGCTCTTGCATTATTTTCTTGAGAGCAAGAACCTCCTTTATCATCTCCTGAGTTTAAGATCTCCTTGTCATTATTTCCTGAGCATAAAGTTCCTATGTTAGCCCCTGTGTTAAAAGCTCCTGAGGTCAACGCCCCCACAGCGCTGTGTTTATCTGTCTGGTGGCCCATGGACTCTGGTAGGCCACATGACACATCATGTTCATCCGTCTTTTGGGCCATGGACTTTGGTAGGCCACCAGATGCACCATGTTTCCCCCATTGGTGGTCTCGGGACTTTGGCTGACCACCTGATGAACATTTTTCGCTTTGTATTTGTGTTCTAGTTTTTTTTTTTTCCCACCATGCCTATGTCCCCTCCTCCCGACAGATTAGGATGTTCTTTGTCTTGCTTGGAGGGTGTCTAGAATCTGCCCTTGAGGGGTGGGGGCTGTCATGAACCTTTATGTTCATTTGTGTCTTCTCTGTCTTCCCGAGTCCCTTGTCATTGTCTTCTGTGTCACCCCTTGGTTGGTCCTGGGTCTGTGTGTGCACCCATTCACCTATTGTTTCAGCTCCTCATGTTGTCCCTACCCATAGCCTCTGCCCTCTCTCTGTTTCTCCTCTATGGTCATCCTGTTTGATGGGCATCCCCTGTTTGTGATTTTCTGTACAGCCCCACCTGTCCTGTCTCCTCACCTGCAGCCACTTCCCGGCTACCCTTGATTGTTCCCCAACTGTCTCTCATCTATAATCAGTTGTCACCATATATATACCAGTGTTTAGTGTCTGTCTAGTGTTCCCTGTTGGTCTCCCAGCGTATTCCTGTACAAGTGAGTTTTGCCTTTCCAGGGCTCTCTTTGTGTCTCAACTCCCATACTGCATCTTCTGTTTCATTATTTGTTAATAAACCATCATGCTACGCTGGAGTTCTGCCTGCATATTTGAGTCCTCACCTCCAACCGTGCCTATCAGAGGTAGCAGCACATTACATGACAATGTCGTCCCATTAGTCTGCTGAATGTAGACTTTAAGATATTATCTATGCTTCTTGCACTACATCTAGAACCTGTTCTTCCATCTATTATATTACCTGACCAAACCGGATTTATGAAAAAGAGATACTTTCTGCAATCTCAGATGCTTGTTTAACACTATTTACAATACTCATGCAACAGATACTCATGAAGCTTTAATTTCTTTAGATATCAAGAAGGCGTTTAATAGATTAGAGTGGAACTTCCTCTTTTACACTTTAGGAAAATTGGGCTATAAGACTGATTTCGTATCATGGATTAAATTATTGTATTCCTCCCCGTAGGCCTCTGTTAGACTCACTCACTCACTCACTCACTCACTCACTCACTCACTCACTCACTCACTCACTCACTCACTCACTCAATTTCAGACAAAGGTCCATATATAAACATAAACATTTAAAAAACGTTTTTAAAATTGTCAGCGACAATTTTACTTACCTTGGTGTACAGTTCACCTTAAAGTTTGATGACCTCTATAAAGCTAATTTTGCCCCCCTCCAATTAAAAATCCAGGATTGTGAACGTTGGTCTCTGCTTAACTTATCCTTTGTGGCATGCATTAACTGTATCAAAATGAGCATTCTTCCCCGCTTTATATAGTTATTTCAGGGTACATCATTGTTCCTTCCTGTATCCTCCTTTTGTAAAGTAGATAGCATCATCTTAGGATTTATTTGGAATGGAAAAGTTCCCAGGCTGCATAAACAATACCTACAAAGGCCCAATAATATGGGGGTGGCTCTGTCTAATTTTAGATTTTACTATTGGGCTGCTGATATTAGAACACTAAATTATTGGCTTCAGTTTGATAACAGCAATTCTCCATCCTCTTGGTTCGTGACTGAAGTAAATTCTGCCCATCCCGTGTCCTTAAAGGCATTGTTACATGCCCCTCTCAATAGTAACTTCTTTCCCTACACTAAGAATGTGATTGTTAAATCCTTGTGACTCGACTCACTTTAAGTGCTATTTTGGTTTGCAGTCCTTTTCTATCCTTGCTCCTTTAAAAGCTAACCGTGTCTGTTCTCCTTCCTTAATAAACTGGGCATTCACCTTGTGGTCAAACCATGGCATTAATGCAGTTAAAGATTTTTACCTAAGCAAGATTTTTGCATCCTTCCAACAACTTTCTGAGAAATTCTTTCTGCCCAAGACCCACTTTTTTTTAGATACTGTCACGCCTCGCCGCCCATCTGCGGCGCCAGCTGCACGCACACCTGCACCTCATCAGCGGCGAGGGATTTAAGCCGCCTCGCCCTGGGCTTCGGCCTGAAGCCGTCAGTCTTCACTCGCTACAATTGCTGTAAGGAATCTCAACCGCTCAGCAACATTCTGGTAAGAAGCTCTTACCTCATTCTTCTCCCAGTCTGCTCCCCTGTGCACAGGTGGATTTCCCGGCGGCGGACCACTCCTCTCCGCCTCCATTCCCTCGCTGCTGCACCGGGTGCTCCAGGTTGCTGTCTACCGGGCCTCATCCTTGCTGTGCCAGCCACCTGCTAATTCCAAGTAAGCCAGTCACCATTCTTATATCTCCTGTGTTGGTGTGGTGCCCGTCACCCTTCTCCCTTTGCTTCTCCCATAGGGTTGTCCGGCTGTACGGTCTCCTGCCTCCGTGCCCGACGCAGACGCCACCACCAATACATTCACATCCGGCAGACACACATTCATACACACTTCTTGTTAATAAAGCTATTAGATCTACCCTGAGCCTGCATGTGTGTCTCCTGAGCCGTGCATCATGTCAGTATGGCTTCAGCAGAGCGGCTCGGCAGACGGCGGGCTCACACGCCGACTTTCCACCCTCGAGGCTCGGGTGGACCTACTAGCCCACCAGCAACAGGTGATTTTAAATCAATTGACCATCATTACTAACCGATTGGACCGCTTGGACCCCCAACAGCCGTTCCCCCCGGCTTGTCAGGGCGGCGCGGCTCCTGCTTCTCCAGCGGCCATCCAGCCTTCTCCGGTAGCACCGGTTCGGCTCACACCCATTCCGACCCCCGCCCGCTTTAGCGGTAAGCTCGGCGGAGCACGGGGGTTTATAATGCAATGTGAGACCGTGTTCCACCGTGTGCCCGGAGATTTTCCCTCAGACCATAGCCGAATTGGCTACATAGGGAATCTCCTGGAGGGGCGAGCGCTTACTTGGGCTTACTCTGTGATGGCGAAGCCCAGTTACGCCACCCTCACCTATGGCCAATTCGTGAGACAGTTCCTGGAGGTCTTTGATCATTCTCGTACAGAGAGCGTTCAGGTCGACCAGCTTCTCAGCCTTCAGCAGGGAAGCCAGTTGGCAGCTGATTACGCGATCGACTTCCGGGTAGCGGCGGAGGAGGTTGGCTGGGGAGAACGTTCTCTCTGCGGCATCTTCCTCCGCAGTCTCGGTGATGATCTGAGGGACGAACTGGCTGGACGGGACATCCCGGAGACTTTAGCGGAGCTAACGTCCCTAGCCATCAGCTTGGATAACAGGTTGCGCGAGCGCACCTCGGGGCGGAGGTCGTCTTCTTCTCGCCCTCGTGGTGTCTCGTCGCACCTGTCCCAAGCTCGCCCCCTGGCGTTGCCGCCACCATCGCGCTCCGAGGAGTCGGAGCCGATGGTGACGGGCTGGACAAAGCACCCTCCTGCGGAGAAACAATGCCGCCGTGAGTTGGGTCTCTGCATGTATTGCGGAGACAGCCAGCACACGGTGGAGCTTTGCCCACAGAAGCCAAACAGGGAGGTCCGCGAGTCACTGTAGGGGGCCTCGCGGACGTCAATCGGTTAAATCCCCTCTCCCAATTGAAGCTGCCCGTCCGATTTTGTCACAACTCCACTGGGCACCTCACTCACGCACTGGTGGATTTGGGCGCGGAGGGCAGCTTTATTTCACAAAGCCTGGCAACCCGATTGGGCATCCGTTGCCAAGCCCTCAAATCTCCTCTCGCCCTGGTCAACCTCTCCCATGTCTCCCTGGGAAGAGTTACACATCAGACCGTCCCTGTCCCTGTGATCATCTCTGGGAACCACCGGGAGGAAATCACCTTCTACGTCCTCCCCAACTCTGTGTCGCCCGTCATCCTGGGGTACCCCTGGCTTCGCCTCCATAACCCCGTCTTGGATTGGAAGTCCGCCAGGGTATCGGCATGGAGTACCTTCTGCATGAGCACCTGCCTGCAATCCGCTGCCTGCTCTCCGTCCTCTTCTCCAACTCCTATGGATGCTGCGCCCCCGGATCTCTCCCTGGTGCCATCAGAATTTCACGACCTGGGTATGGTTTTCAGCAAGTCCAAGGCGATGTCTCTTCCTCCACACAGGCCCTACGACTGTGCGATAAACATCCGCCAGGGGGCACCCTTACCCTCTGGGTGACTCTACAGCCTGTCGGCGCCGGAGAAGGAGACCATGAATTCCTACCTCAAGGAATCGCTGAGTGCTGGAATTATCCGTCCCTCGTCATCACCATTAGGCGCAGGATTCTTCTTCGTGGGCAAGAAGGACGGTTCCCTCCGCATTCTACTTCCGCCCTCCCAAGAGAGCAGACGCTTTTTCCTTCTCTCTTGCTCTGACTTTTTTTCCTTCCCCCCCAACTACTGGGTCCCAGCTTGCTGTTGTCTGTCTGCGTCTAACTGCGACCGTCGAAAGAAAGAAATTATGGAGTTAATAAGCTGGGCTTTGAACACAATTGACACTATTTTTTCAACAAGGAAAAGTGCTCCGGGGGAAGCTGTCTGCCCCGCAGGAACGGCTCCAGCGGGCTATTTACGTGACACAAGTAATTGGAAGATCTTGTGTCTCACTAATCTCTCTATCGAAGAAATTGAAGATTTGTATGTCTTCGTGATAATGGTGATCGGGATCTTTCTGATTGGAACTGGGATTGTCCTGGTGTACCGCAAATTGCTGAAGATGGATACAACCTATCAAAATGCTGGCCAGGCGAGGTGCATCTGTCAAATTGAAAAATTGGAGAAGACCCTGATAGCGACAAATGGAGAACTGTCTCGGAAGGTGGATTACATCATGGTCTCGCTTAGGTCTTTCCACGATGGATTTAAAGCCCCGCAATGAAGGATTAAGTACTGAATCTACAGAAGAAATAAAAAGCCTTCTCTGTGATCAGTCTGATTTGGCTTAATTTCCCCATGAAAATTCCTCCTGGCTGTCTGCAGTCTGTGTTTTCAAAATCATCGAGCACAAGGCCTTGGACAGCCATCTGGACAGCCTGCCCAGATATTCGCAAGGACGATCGGCGGCAGCCAGACAAAACATCTCCTGCCAAGTGCCCTTGTTGTTCTCTTATTATCATCAACATTGCTTCAACAGCGCACACACATTGATCCATGAACTGAATAAAGATACATACACTGCTCTCTTGTGTCTTGTGTCTTGTGAATCCTGTCTTGCGTATGTGCATCGAGAGCTTTTTTTTTCCTTGTAATCATAATATTGATTGATTATGCAACCAGTATTCTGAATCAATGATTTTTTTGCTCCTTCCTATTGTTCCTCGTATTATTCTTATTCTTATGCTACCTGTACCCTCTATCCTGTTGGCAGGCGTGTCCCCGATGCAGCCGTGTCACTGGAAATGCAGGTTCATTTTCTGTGTCAAGTCAAATTCTCTCGTATGTTATCAGTGATCTGTTAATGTACTTGGCAATAAATCTTTTCTGATTCTGATTCTGATTCTGATTCCTTGTATCGACTACCGCGCCCTGAATGATATCACGGAGAAGGATCGCTACACCCTGCCACTTATGGACACCGCCTTCCACTCCCTCCAGGGGGCGACTTGGTTCACCAAGCTGGATTTACGCAGCGCATACCACCTCGTCCGGATCCGGGAGGGAGATGAGTGGAAGACAGCCTTCCATACCCCGAACGGCCACTTCGAGTACCTGGTGATGCCGTTCGGGTTGACCACTGCTCCAGCCGTCTTTCAGTGCCTAATAAATGACGTCCTCCGGGATTTCATCGGCCTATTTGTGTTTGTCTACCTGGATGATATCCTCATCTTCTCCAAATCCAGGGACGAGCACCGGGTCCATATGAGGCAGGTCCTCCAAAGGCTGTTGGAGAACCGGTTGTATGTGAAGGCAGAAAAATGTGAATTCTACGCCAAGACAACGTCCTTCCTCGGGTTCGTCATCTCCCATGACCAGGTGCTTCTGGACCCAGTGAAGGTGAAGGCGGTGGAGGAATGGCCTACACCTACATTGAGAAAACAGGTGCAACAATTCATTGGGTTTGCAAACTTCTACCGCCGCTTCGTCCCGAATTTTGGCACCATCGTCGGCCCTCTGACCCGCCTCACGTCCCCTAAGGTCCCGTTCCGGTGGACCGAAGAGGCCGCGGCTGCTTTCCAGGCACTGAAGGCGGAGTTCTCCTCCTCCCGGGTCCTTAGCCAAGTCAACCCGTCACTGCAATGCATCGTGGAAGTGGATGCTTCGGACACGGGAGTGGGGGCGGTTCTATCTCAGCGGTCGCCAGATGACAGAGTCAAACGGCCCTGCGCTTTCTTCTCTCGGCGCTTGTCCCCGGCGGAACGGAACTACGACGTGGGGGACAGAGAGCTCCTCGCCATCAAGCTCGAGCTGCAGGAATGGCATCACTGGCTTGAGGGGGTGGACCTGCTGTTCATGGTCCTGACTGACCACAAGAACTTGGAATACTTGAGATCTGCCAAGCATCTGAACGCCCGCCAGGCGCGTTGGTCCTTGTTCTTTGCCAGGTTCCGCTTTAACATCACCTTCAGGCCTGGCTCCAAGAACGGCCTGCCCGACACCCTCTCTAGGCAATTTGCCCCTGAGGAGTCTGAGGACACGGTCGACACCATCCTACCCAGGTCATGCATCGTGGGAGCCGTCACTTGGGACATAGAAAGCAAGATCTGGAAGGCGCAGGAAGTGGAACCTGACCCTGGCGGCGGACCGGAGGGGAGGCTTTTCGTGCCATCCACGGTTCAGGGGGAGGTCATCCACTGGCTACATACATCTAAGCTCACCTGCCACCCTGGTTCCTCCCGGATGATCGACCTTCTTCAACGGTCCTTCTGGTGGCCGGGCCTGCGGAAGGACGCTGCCCGCTACGCCCGGGCCTGCCCTGTATGTGCCACCAGTAAGTCAGGTAATGCCCCTCCAGCGGGTTTGCTCCAGCCTCTGCCCGTCCCTGGCAGGCCCTGGTCGCATATCACCCTGGATTTCGTCACCGGACTCCCAGTCTCTAACACCTTCGACACTGTCCTGACCATCGTAGACCGTTTCTCCAAGGCGGCGCACTTCATCCCGCTATGAGGTCTTCCATCTGCCCTGGAGACGGCGGACCTCCTAGTCCAACATGTGGTCAGGCTGCACGGGATTCCGGTGGACGTGGTCTCGGACCGGAGGCCCCAATTTTCCTCAGAGGTTTGGAGGTCATTTTGCAATGCCCTGGGAGCCAAGATAAGCCTCTCCTCCGGCCATCACCCCCAAACCAACGGGCAGTGTGAGCGGACCAACCAGGAGCTGGAGGCTGCGCTCCGCTGCGTCACTGCGTCCAAGCCTGCGTCCAAGCCTGCGTCCTGGAGTAACCATCTCGCCTGGGTTGAGTACGCCCACAACACCGCCCGCTCTTCTGCCACAGGGATGTCTCCCTTTAAGGCGTCCCTGGGCTACGACCCCCCTCTTTTCTCAGCGCAGGAGAGTGAGGTAACTCTTCCCTCAGTTTGGGCGCACCTCAGGCAGTTCCGCTCCATCTGGGCGTCGGCGCGCAATGCGCTTTTACGCACGGCGGAGCGCAACAGAACCACGGCGGACCAACACAGAAGACCTGCCCCAGCGTACCAGGTGGGTCAGCGTGTCTATGTGTCAACCCAGGACGTCATTTTAAAGGGTGAGAGGAGGAAGCTGGCACAGCGTTTTATGGGCCCATACCCCGTCACCAGGATTATCAACCCGGTGGCTGTGCGTGTAGCTATTCCCCCCTCCCTCCGCATCCATCCCACCTTCCACGTTTCCAAGGTGAAGCCGGCAGTCTCCGATCCCCTTTGCCCTCCTCCTGCTGCGCAGCCTGCGCCCCGGATGATTGATGGCCATCCGGCCTGGCCTGTCTCCTCTATCCTGGACTCCCGGCGCCGGGGTCGCGGGTTGCAGTACTTGGTGGACTGGGAGGGCTATGGGCCTGAACATTGGCAATGGGTACCCTCGTCATTTGTGTTGGACCCGTCCCTCATTTCTGAGTTTCACCGAGCGCACCCGGAGAAACCATCGCCAGGAGGCGCTGCTAGAGGGGGGAGTACTGTCACGCCTCGCCGCCCATCTTCGGCGCCAGCTGCACGCACACCTGCACCTCATCAGCGGCGAGGCATTTAAGCCACCTCGCCCTGGGCTTCGGCCTGAAGCCGTCAGTCTTCACTCGCTACAATTGCTGTAAGGAATCTCAACCGCTCAGCAACATTCTGGTAAGAAGCTCTTACCTCATTCTTCTCCCAGTCTGCTCCCCTGTGCACAGGTGGATTTCCCGGCGGCGGACCACTCCTCTCCGCCTCCATTCCCTCGCTGCTGCACCGGGCGCTCCAGGTCGCTGTCTACCGGGCCTCATCCTTGCTGTGCCAGCCACCTGCTAATTCCAAGTAAGCCAGTCACCATTCTTATATCTCCTATGTTGGTGTGGTGCCCATCACCCTTCTCCCTTTGCTTCTCCCATAGGGTTGTCCGGCTGTACGGTCTCCTGCCTCCGTGCCCGACGCAGATGCCACCACCAATACATTCACATCCGGCAGACACACATTCATACACACTTGTTGTTAATAAAGCTATTAGATCTACCCTGAGCCTGCGTGTGTGTCTCCTGAGCCGTGCATCATGTCAGATACCTACAGGCCCAGAGTTTTAGAAGCAATGTTTTTCCTGCATTTCCCAATCATCCTGAGACTACAGCTTAAGACTCTTTTTTTTAACCACTCTCCTCATTAAAAGGTGCAGTCTCAATATTTTATAACCACATCAACCTGCTTTGCATGAACTATTTACATTTTTTAAAAAGCTCACTGGGAACAAGGCTTTGGTACAGTATTCCAATATTCGCTTCAGTTTGGTAAGAGATGTTGATGTGTGTCCATAAATCATCCATTTGTGCCAGACACAACCTCATACAGTTTAAGGTAGTGCATCTTGTCTACCTCACTAAAGTTCACCTTTCCAAGATGTTTGAAAATATTACTCCGCTTTGTGATCGCTGTCAGCAAGCCCCAGCCAATCTAATACATATGTTCTGGCTTTGTCCCTCTCTATACACTTATTGGACAGAAATTCTTGCCTCACTATCCGCAAGATTTTGAAGGTAGACATTAAACTGGATCCTACTGGCACCTTGTTTCGTGTTTTCCCTGCCTTGTCTTTTCTGTCAGTTGCCAAGAGGGATATCCTAGCCTTTATGACTCTACTTGCTAGGAGGCTGATTATAATTAAATGGAAATCTCCAACGCCTCCATCACACACTAACTGGATTAAAGACTCATTTTATTTCATGTGGTCTTTCTACTGGGGCACCACTGAGAGCATCCTCACCAGCTGCATCATGGTGTGGTATGGAAGCTGTACCGCCTCCTGCCGGAAGACACTACAACGCACAGTGAAAGCAGCCAGCAAGATCAACGGTGCCACTCTGCCCCCCGCAGAGCCATCAACATCGTAGCGACACCTCCCACCCCTCAAACTCCCTCTTCAGCCCCCTGCCCTCGGAGAAAAGGTACTGGAACCTCCTGGCCTGCTCCACAAGACTGCTAAACTGCTTTTTTCATCAGGCCATCAGGATCCTCAACTCTGTCCGCTCTCCCCCTCCCGGGCCATAATGCACTCACCTGCACAATAACTACCTCAGCTGCTGGCACAGAAAGACTGGCACACCAACAATAATACATTTGCTGCTGTATGTCGCTGCACTTTAACTGCAACCATTTGCACAAATGCCATATCTGCTGCTGTCTTTCTGTCATTGCAATATTTATCATGTGTAGTCCTATCTGTTACTGTTTGCACCTACACTACCGCACTGAACTTGGAACTACAGGCATTACATCTCTACTCTTCTGTATATAGGATTGCTGGGTTTCATCATCGTTAATCATTTACCTTTATTTGCACTATGGGAGGCCTGGGTCTATCTTTTGTCACCATTTGCACTACGGGTTGCATTACTGTACATAGACTGCTGTTGTTGTTTTTCCAGCCTTATTCCTTTTTCATTTTTAATATTGTGCACACCACTGAAGTGAGAGAAAGGCCATTTAAATTATCCTGTATGTCCTGTACATATACTGTTGCATCTCACTAAATTAGAATATCATCAAAAAGTTGATTTTTTTCAGTAATTCAATTCATAAAATGAAACTCATATTTTATTTAGATTCATTACAGACAGAGTGATGTATTTCCAGGGTTTATTTCTTTTAATTTTGATGACTATGGCTTGTAGCTCATGAAAACCCGAAAATCAGTTTCTCAAAAAGTTAGAATATTACATAAGATCACTTAAAAAATGTTTTTTTTTAATAGAAATGTTGGCTGACTAAAAGTATTCCCATGCACACACTCAGTACTACGTAAGGGTAACTGTGTCATTTTATTAATGATAGAATGACTGATGATGATGATATTTTCAGACAACGCTGCAAAATCTACATGCAAGCAAATATTCTTGCACGCAGATTTGGTTTTTGTTCAGATGAGGTGAAACTGGTTCTTTTTAAAACCTATTGTACACCTTTATACACTGCTCATTTATGGATAAATTATAGGAAACAAAGTATGCAGAAATTACAGGTTGCTTACAATGATGCTTTAAGAATTTTACTTAAAAAGCCTTGATGGTGCAGTGCTTCCGAGTTATTTGTCTCATCACGTGTAAATACACTGCATGCAGTAATAAGGAATCTTATGTATAAATTCATCTATCGGCTTGATGTATCTAGAAATGAAATCATTCAAGTCATGTCTAGCATTAAGCTCAGTTCTATTCGCTGTCAGTCACAGTTTAGAAGGCACTGGTACAGTTGTCTTTTTAAGTCTTTTTAAAGTCTGTACTGTCTTTGTACTTCTCTTAGTAGTTGTGTCTTATTGTTTTTTGTAACTTTTTGATTGTTTTTCTTATTAACTGTTTTTCAACTGTCTTGTTTTTATTTTATTTTATCTTTTTTTTTGATGGACCATGAGTCTGGAATAAAGTCTTTGTTGTTGTTGTTGTAGCATGGCATGAAGGTGATCAGCCTGTGTTACTGCTGAGGTGTTATGAAGGCCCAGGCTGCTTTGATAACAGCCTTCAGCTCATCTGCATTGTTGGGTCTGGTGTCTCTCATCTCCCTGTTGACGATACTTCATAGATTTTGTATGGGGTTTAGGTCAGGAGAGTTTGCTGGCCAGTAAAATATGGTGTTACCATGGTCATTAAATCAGACTTTGGTACTTTTGGGAGCAGTGTGGGTAGGTGCCAAGTCCTGCTGGAAAATGAAATCAGCATCTCTATAAACCTTGTCAGCAGAGGGAAGCATGAAGTGCTCTAAATTGTCAAACAGCTGCATTGACTTTGGACTTGATAAAACACAGTGGACTGACACTAGCAGATGACATGGCTCCCCAAATCAGGTGCCAAGTCCTGTCACTTGGAAATCAATGTTCCAGAGTCTGGAGGAAGAGTGAACAGGAACAGAATCAAAGTTCCTTGAGGTCCAGTGTAAAGTTTCCACAGTCAATGATGATATGTGGAGCCATACCATCTGCTGGAGTTTTTCCACTGCGTTTAATCAAGTCCAATGTCAGTGCAGCCATCTAAGGAAATTTTAGAGCGCTTCATGCTTCCCTCTGCTGACAAGCTTTATGGAGATGCTGATTTCATTTTCCAGCAGGACTTGGCACCTGCCCACACTGCCAAAAGTACAAATACCTGGTGTAATGACTGTAGTATCACTGTGCTTGATTAGCCAGCAAACTCTCCTGACCTAAATCCCATAAAGAATCTATGGTGTATTGTCAAGAGGAAGATGAAATACACCAGACTCAACAATGCAGACGAGCTGAAGGCCGCTATCAAAGAAACCTGGGCTTCCATAACGCCTCAGCAGTAACAGGCTGATTGCCTCCATGCCATGCTGCATTGATGCAATAATTACGCAAAAGGAGCCCCGACCAAGTACCGAGTTTGTACATGGATGTACTTTTCAATTGGCCAACATTTCTATTAAAAATCTTTTTTTAAAATTAATTTTATATAATATTCAAATTTTTTGAGAAACTGAATTTGAGGTTTTCATTTGCTGCAAGCCATAACCATCAAAATTAAAAGAAATAAACACTTGAAATATATTATTCTGTGTGTAATGAATCAATGTAATATATGAGTTTCACTTTTTGAATTGAATTATTGAAATAAATCAGCTTTTTGATGACATTCTAATTTATTGAGATGCACCTGTAGTAGTATTGACAAATAAAATCTTTGAATCTTGAATCTCGAATTTTCTTAAATTGGAGAAGATTAGATTCTCTCTCAAGGATTCTTCGGACAAGTTCTGGAATATATGCAGGCCCCTTTTTTGACCTGACAATGAATGCAGACTTGTTGTGCATCCCTGCCTGACAGTTTTGATCTAGTTTTCTTTCTTTTTTCCACTGCCTTTCTTGGATATGTCATGGTTTGTCCCTCGGGGCAGAGAGCAGGATCCAGATGCGAAGCGCAGTTCAAAATCATTTTAATAATAAACTCAAAAACAGCTCGGAATCTGAAACAAAAAGCTAAACTCAGGCTTGACAGAAAACTCACTGGCTAGACAAGACAAGGCTCCACCAAAGCATGTGTGAAACGCCAGTCTAATGATGCAGCACCCAACAGAGGGGCCACATCCTTTAAATAGCAGGTGCAGTAATTGTGGAACACAGCTGTGACTAGTCAAGGAGAGAACAAAGCACAAAATGAACCGAACTACAGTGGAAATAAACACACATAAGCCCATCAATATGATAAATAACATGACAAACAGGACCATGATAACTGAGAAATAAACACAGAAACAGAAGACGAACTTAAAGTGAGTATGTGAATTAGAGACCATGTCCAGGTGACAGTAAACATAAATCACACACAAGGAGGTGAACATGGCTCCAACCCATGTCCTGACAGTACCCCCCTCTTAAGTGGTGACTTCTAAACTACCCAAGGAAACACTAAAAAAACAAACAAACAAAAAACAAAACAAAACAGAAAGGCACTCTCCCAGGGTGGGTGGTAGAGGTTCAAGGCCAGGCGGGCCAAAACAAATCCTTTTCCCTTTCATTGTCATGATGCGGAGCATGGTTGGGGAACAGTACTCACGTTCCTTTGTGAATCTGATTATTGTCTGTAGTCCCCCACCTCTGTTTAGTATTTAATATGTATGATAATATTTGAGTTTGCCTTTTGTTTCTGTTTGTTCATGAGAATTCTTGTTTCTTAGTTTAGTTATTTTTAATCCCATCTATTTATAGCATGGGTTGATGACCATCTAGTTTTGTATTATAATTATTATCTGCTTGTTCTGACATGAGTCTACCCTTACCTTTTCATTCTGTGCTATTTTGGTGATACTGATATTCGTGTTCCAGTATCTGCATCTCTTGTTTTGTATTTATCTTGTCCTCGCCCTTATGGGTTATGTTTCCCTGTTTGTATCATCCAGTCTGTTCATATTTATAGTCAGTTACTTTTTGCTATATTCTCCTGTGCTTTTATTTTGAGAGCGCCCGATGTTTACTTCCTCTCTTAGCTTAAGTTAGTGGGCTGTCACAGCTTTTATTAGTTTGCCTTGATTATCCTCGCTTCTGTGACTCACACCTGTTATCACTTGTTTTAATTCCTTTTTGCCTTATTTAAGGGCATTGCACCATTGTTTGGTGCAGCATCCTTCTCATTGTTCAGACGTGAATCCCACGTCTAATCTCTCTTTGTATCCTGTGTGTGTCCCACACTTAAATTCACTTATCTCCAGATGTGAGTCCCATGTCGAGTCACTTTATTCCTGCATGTGTCCCACGCTTCAACTTTCATTCCCAGCGTGTGTCCCATGCCTTAGCCTGTCTGGCTATTCTCCCTCTCAAATCCTACCTTGTAAGTTTTGTTCGTGTTTTTGTTGGACTTTGTGTTTTTTTTATTAAATGTTTTTTGCAAACTCACAGTTCAGTGTTTTGGTGTTTGTCCTGCCCTGAGGGGCACTTATGACATTCACAGAGCCAAAACACGAAGTGTAGATCACGGGGCATAATCAAAATCCATGGCCCCAGACCAAAAACAAAAATGGATTGGGCGGTCTACCAGAGTCCCAGGGCCACCGGACTAGCGAGCATGGCAGGTCAGGGGGCCTACCCAAATCCATAAGACACCTGAGGGGTGAACATGATGCGTCGGGTGGCCTACCAAACTCCCTGGGCAACCAGACGGGGAAAAACACACAAGCCTTTTGTTCTGAAAATAACACAAGATCTTCTCGCACCGAGGATAACAAAGATTTCAATACAGAGTCCTTTTGTTTACAAGATAACACAGGATCTTCTCGTACCGAGGATAACAAAGATTTCAATACCAATTTTTTTTCTGTTCAAAAGATAACAGGATTTTCTAGGTCACAAGATAACATGGAAACCTTAAACTCAAGAGATGACAAGGAACCCAAAAACTCAAGAGATGACAACAAGGAACCCAAAAACTCAGGAGATGGTAGCAAGGACACATCAACCTTTGGAGATGAAAACATGGACATATCACCCTCTGGAGAAGATATCATGGACATATCACCCTCTGGAGATGATGACATGGACATATCATCCTCTGGGGTGATAACGGACATTCTGCCATCTGGAGGTGACAGCATGGACATTTTACCCTCTGAAGGTGATAACGTGGACATTTTACCTTTTGAAAGTAATAGTGTGGACATTTTACCCTCTGGAGCTGATAACATGGACACTCTACCCTCTGGAGGTGATAACATGAACATTCCAAATTTGAGAGGTGATAACAGACACTTCAACCTCAGGAGGTGATAACAGGACATTCCAACTTCTGGAGGAGACAACATGGCCACTTTATTCACAGGAACATCAGGCGGTGTCGTGCCAGCTTCCAAAATGGCAAGTGGAGGCACGCCAACCTCTGGAGCAACGGCTGGAGATCTCCTGACCTCAGGAACAATGGCTGGAACATGGTCCTCCTGTGACCTCATCCTCGACACAGCCACCTGAGACGATGGAGGGAAACAGGAGGTCAGTGAGGCAACACCACAGTCATTAACAGCAGAGACTGGTGGGGAGGACATAGCAGCTGGTGGAATCTGCACAGGGGTCCCCCCACTAGGAGCAAGGCAAGACTTTTCAAAATTGGTGTTTGAACATAATTGAAAGGGCACTTGCTTTAACGCCTGGCCTCCTGTCGCCAGGGTGACCACCTCAGAATCAGTAGCAGGAACACTGACAGGCAGGGTAGGAACTAGAACTGGTGGTGGTGATGAGAAATGGTGTGGAACTGGTACAGGAACTAGGGAGCGATGTGGAGCAGGTACAGGAACTAGGGACAGATGTGGAATGGTTACAGGAACTAGGGAACAATGTGGAGCAGGAACTGGAGCTGGGGAAGGATGCGGAGCAGACACCGGAGCTGGATGGCGCTGTGGAGCAGGCACTGGAGCTGAGTGGCTTTGTGGGGCAGGCACAGGAGCTAGGGAATGATGTGGAGCAGGTTCTGGAGCTAGGTGGCACCGTGGAGCAGGTATTGAAGCTGGAATGTCCATAGCCAGCTGGATCTGGCCCAGCTGGGACACATGCCGTGGCTTGTAGTCCAGTATTAACTCCCCCTGTACTAACACAGCCTGCCAACGCTCCTCCTGTTCTTCCTTGTCACCCTCACACAGGGGTTTCAAAACTGCAACCCCAATACAGCAAACCTCGGTGTCCAGCGGCATCATTGTGGAGGCAGCTGCTGCTTGTGGGCCCTCTGGAGCAGCAGAGTTCTCCCAAGCAATAGAGTTTTCACCCAGTATGACCAAACTCTCAGAAAAAAAAAAGAAACACAGGCAGACACAGGGGATGCAGGTGAGGATTGAGGGATGGAGGCAGCAGTAGAAAAAGTGGCAGGGGTGGTGGTGAGAGTTAAGCAGCAGCAGATGGCTGCCACCGAGCCCTCCCACTAGGAAGCCGGCAAGACCTATCATTTACAGATGTTAAAAAATGAACAGGTACTTGCCTGAGTTCCTGCTCTGCTGCCGCTAATAGTCCAGATGTCTCACTCTGGGTGGCTCCAGAGATCGTCTGGTGGGGAGCTGTGGGCAAATAGGCGGAGCGACGAGAGAAGTGGCATCTCCTTGAATCTTCCTTCCACCCGGGGCCCCCAAATGCCAACTTGCAGCCGTGAAGCTCACCCCGCTCCGCCAGAGAGAGAACAGGTAGCCGGACAGCTGGCTCTGGTGAGGAGGAGACAGATGGTAACAGAGGTAGTGGAGAAAGCGGCAGTCTCCAAATCTGGGGATGAGAGTGCAAACCTGCCATCTTGTTTGCCACTGGCCCCCAGCAATTCCAAGCATCCTCCGAGGAAGATCTGCTTCGAGGGGTAGCCGCCAGATTCTCCACCATGGCGAGAGGCTAATCCTAAATATATATAGATGTATATAATGTATATGATATATAGATGGTGACATCCTATAAGTACCTGGGTATTCATCTGAACAATAAACTAGACTGGTCACACAATACTGACGCACTCTACAAGAAGGGACAGCGCAGGCTGTTCCTGCTGAGGAGACTCAGGTCTTTTGGTGTACAAGGGGCGCTGCTGAAGTCATTCTATGACACGGTGGTGGCATCAGCCATCACTTTTGGAGTGGTCTGCTGGGGCAGTGGCATTACTGCAGCCGATAGGAAGAGACTGAACAAACTGATTAAGAAAGCTAGCTCTGTCCTGGGGCAGCGCCTTGATCCGATGGAGGAGATAGGAGAGAGAAGGACGGTGGCTAAACTGTCATCTCTGCTGGAGTCCGAGTTCCACCCTATGCAGGACATACTGGATGCACTGAGGAGCTCATTTAGCAGCAGACTACATCATCCCAGGTGCACAACCGAGAGGTTTCGTAGGTCCTTCCTACCAACGGCTGTCAGACTGTACAACCTAAGCAGGGCTGCTCGCAGAGATAGCAAAAAGACGTAACAAACTAATAGTTTTTTTGAATGCAAAAGATGCAATAGACTTACACAATGGTCCTCTCCGGCATACAACTAGGAACATACCGGTCGCTATGGAGGGTGAGAATATGTATGGGCACATAATCATACCATGTAGGATAACTAAATAGACGGTTATGCTGTTTCATCCCACCTAGCAACAATGCTCTGCACTGTGTGTGTTTATATATTTACATATTTATTCCATCTAGCTACAATGCTCAGCACTGGGTGTGTTTATATTTATATATCTATATATTTATTCCATCTAGCTACAATGCTCCGCACTGTGTTTTTATATATCTACATATTATTCCATCTAGCTACATTGCTCCGCACTGTGTGTGTTTATATACTTGCATATTTATTCCACCTAGCTGCAATGCTCCGTACTGTGGGTGTTTATATATTTACATATTTATTCCATCTAGCTACAATGCTCTGCACTGTGTGTTCATATATTCATATATTTATTCCATCCAGCTACAATGCTCTGCACTGTGTGTCTGTGTGTGTGTGTGTATATATATATTTTATAGTAATATGTACATATGTATATTAGCTGCTCTTGCTTGCTTGTTTTTTTTCTTGCCTTCTGATTGTTGCTCTGAGTGTTGCTATCCCTGTGCTGTTGCAATCCTGGAATTTCCCCGTTGTGGGACTAATAAAGGCTTATCTTATCTTATCTTATCTTATATATATATATATATATATATATATATATATATATATATACGTATATATATATATATATATATATATATATATATATATATATATATATATATATATATATATATATATATATATGCCAACGAGCACCTTGGCTTGCTGGCACACTACGTAGGCTGCAGCCCATTCTTTGACCTGTTTGCGCAGGCTCGGCCAGATGAACTTTGCTCCCACCATTTTGACTGATGCGTGCACTCCTGGGTGTGCCAGGGAGTGAACCGAGTTGAAAACGCGGAGGCGCCAAGCGCGTGAAACCACCGGGCACGGGTGGCCTGTGGAGACGTCACAGAGTAGGGGGGCCCCCGTCTTGCAGTACTCTACTCTCCAGCCTTAACCCTGTTGGTCCAGACTGGAGCACACAAATGTCCACGTCGTCGATTTGCTCTGCGGCCATGGCCGTGTTATCTGTCCCTACATAGACTGGGGCCGCTAATGCACACGAGAGGCAATCTGTCACCACGTTGAGTTTACCAGCCACATGCTGAATGTCGGTCATAAACTCCGAGATAGCGGCCAGTTGTCTCTGCTGCCGGACCGACCATGGTTCCAAAACCTTGGCCATAGCATACATTAGCAGCTTGTGGTCTACAAATGCAGTGAAACTGCACCCTTCCAGCCAGAACTGGAAGTGGTGTATGGCCAGGTGGACAGCTAGTAACTCTTTGTAGAATGCACTGTATTTACGCTCATTGTCACGCAAAGACCTGCTGAAAAAGTCGAGCGGCTGCCAAGAACCGGCGATGCACTGCTCCATGACGGCCCCTATGGCCACGTCTGATGTGTCGGTAGTGAGCGCTATCCGAGCCGCCAGGTCCGGGTGCGCCAGAAGTGTGGCTAGGGCTAGGGCTAGGGCTAGGGCTGTTTTGGCATCGGACAATGCCTGCTCCCGCTCAGGGATCCAGTCGATGCTGTCCGCCGGTTTCCGTTTCTTAAGCGCGGTGTACAATGGCTGTATGAGCTGGGCTGCACGGGGGAGGAAAAGGTTGTAAAACTAAAAACTCCTGCAGCGTTCTGACCATCTGACGCTGGGGAAAATCTGCCACTGGGCACACTTTGACCGGTAAGGGCATTGTGCCCTCTGGTGAGATGCGGTAGCCCAAAAAGTCGATTACTGTAACCCCGAACTGGCACTTCACCGGGTTGATGATTAACCCGTGCTCCTCCAACCTCTGGAAGACCATCCTGAGGTGGGCTACGTGTTCATCCTCGGACACGCTGGCCACCAGGATGTCATCCAGGTAGACAAACACAAAAGGCAGATCGCGCAGCACAGTGTCCATCATGCATTGGAAGGTCTGTGCCGCGCCTTTTAACCCGAAAAGCATTCGTAGGAACTCAACAAGACTGAACGGGGTTATTACTGCCGTTATGGGTATGTCTTCTGCGCGCAGCGGGACCTGGTGGTACCCACGGACCTGGTCCACCTTAGAAAAAATGTGTGCCCTGGTGAGGTGTACAGAAAAATCCTGAATATGGGGGATTGAGTAGCGATCGTGTGCTGTGGCATTGTTTAATCTGCCGAAATCGCCGCTTGGCCGCCATGATCCCTCGGCTTTAGGCACCATGTGTAGCGGGGATGGCCATGGGCTGTTTGAGCGCCTGATGATGCCCATCCTTTCCAAGTTGGCGAACTCCTCGCACGCACTGGCCAGTTTAGCTGTGTCCAGGCACCAAGGTCGTGTGAAAATTGGCGGCTCCATGGTGGTAGTGATGTGCTCTACCCCATGCTTAGTGACGGCTGCTGAAAACATTGGAACCGTGAGTGCTGGGAACTGAGTGAGTAGTGTGTGGAACTTATCCCTTGGAGCTGTGACGCTGGCCAGTGTTGTGGACCCAGCTCCTCAAGCTGTACAGGGCAGAGAATCAAAAGATATAGCGTTAATCAGCCGTCTGTTAGCCACATCGACTAATAGCCCGTGTACACACAGGAAATATGCACCCAAAATGGGGGAGTTACATGCCACTATGATGAAGGACCATTGGTAGTTACGGCCATGCAAACATATGGTCAGTGTCCTCTCACCAAAAATCTTAATGCGGCTGTGAGCTCGGGGCCGCTACTTCCAGCCAGCCGGTTTGCATAGGATGGCAGGTTGAGGCTTTTTTGGGAGCGCACGAGGAACCGTTTCCCTGAGCGTGAGTCCGTCACATAGAGCAAATTGGTTGTGTCACCGGCAGTCGCAGATGCTACCGACTGCCTGTCCTGGTGTTTCCCGAGCACTTGAACTGGCACGGTGGCACACATCGCCATGCGTCTTCTCCGAAGCGGAGGTGGTAGAAGCAGAGCGTGCCCTTCTGGTGCTTCTTGACCGCCACAGCGGCCACCATCGATGGCTCCTCGCCCTTGCTGGCTGTTTCACGGGGTTCTGTCACCACTGCGTTCACAGCGAAGGTTCTGGTCGCCAGGATAATCCGGTCTGCCTCTTGTGCCAGCATCCGGTAGTTCTGAGTGGCCAGCAGTGGTGAATTGGCGAGGACCGCTCTGGCCGCTGTCGGGAGGTTCTGGAAGAAAAGGTGGGCAAACAGGAACGGCTCGCCATCTGTGCCCATCAACGCCAGCATTTTCTCCATTAATTCGACCGCCGACCCGTCTCCCAGCTTGGAGCGTGTTAGGAGCCTTTCCTCTCTCTCGCAGTCCAAGAGCGTGTAGCGTTGGGTCAGCGCTGTCCTGAGAGCGTCATATTTGCCATTGGCTGGGGGCCGTTGGAGCAGACTTGCCACCTGCTGTGTGTGCGTGCGTCCAGCGCTGCAACCACGTAGTAGTACTTGGTGTCATCTGCCGTCACTCCACGGAGCACGAACTTGGCCTCGGTGTGGAGGAACCAAGCTGTCGGGTCATGCAGCTAAAAGTCTGGGAGCTTGACTGAAACGGCGCACGCAGTGCTGGCACTTCCAGTTTGGGCCATCTCCGGGGTGTTTGCCTCGAATTCCATTCTATGTCAAAGGTCACCAGTGTAGAAAGAAATGAGCAGGTGAGGCAGTGAGCTGGATCAGCGTGGACTTTATTTCTCTCTACCTTAAAGTCAACAAGAATAATCCCAGGTTGCGGGGCATCTCTCTTTTATATGTTATATGCCTTGCCTAGCGACCTGGGGGCTCACATCACAACACATTATCACAATGCCTGTCGGCGCATTAACATACAGTCCTTCAGCGCCATTAACATACAGTCCTTCGGTGCCATTAACATACAGTCCTTTAGCGCTTCCACCTCTGCTGTCCCGTCTCGACCCCCTGTCGGCTTCTCTCCTCCTGTGCCCTTCAGTGTGAGTGGAGAATGTGACGTCTAGGTCCCCCACAAAGGGAAAAAAAAGTCCAAACCTACATGGCCCATTGTGAAAAAGTGATTGCTGTCATGTACGGGGCTGGTGTTTCTGCCCCATTTCATGACCTGTGGCTTCAGCCTTTGATTATCTTTTTCAGCTGGCAGATTATTGGTTTATCTGTCAGTCTTCAGCCACAGTCCTCCTCTCACCTCTCTCTGCCAGACTCCTATCAGCCTATTGCCATCACCTGGGCTTACACACACACACACACACACACACACACACACACACACACACACACACACACACACACACACACACACACACACACACACACACACACACACACCAGACACTCTTACATACTGATTCATCCACTTTGTTTGCCACGCACCTGTTTCCACTTCCCGTTCGTTAGTATCTGGGGGTATTTCTGGCCAGAAGTGGAAACACTCAGTACGTTGGCATCGTTCAATCTACATGGATGACCTGGCTCGCTCTCCCCTGGGCTACTAGTGTTGTGTTTCCAGAGCCTTGTGGCTCTGACATGATGTAAGTCTCCTGTTCTATTATTTTCTGCCCTTTTTCTCCGCTGCCAGTTACGCCCTGGAGCACGTGGGGCTTGCCTTTTGAGCTTGCAGCCAGTCATCTTCACCATACTACTCATTATTTTGACAGTTGTGGACACTTTGTACCTCATTTCCCCTTTGTAAATAAACACGTTAAACTTCACCAGCGTTTGGGCTCGTATTAATTCATTCGTGTGTGTGCACTTATGCACACACACACACTGTTCATGTGCACAGTCCTGTGCACATGAACTGAGTCCTATATTTCATTACATTTTCAATAAGTCCTTACAGACACAACATGTGCCTAAGATCTGGAAAGATGCCGTGGTTGTTCCCGTTCCAAAATCCAGCTGTCCTAAAACGGTAATTGACTTTAGACCAGTTGCTTTGACTTGAATTTTAATGAAAATTTTTGAAAAACTGGTCAGATGTGAGGTCCTAAGGCAGACTGAACATGCATTGGATCCTCTGCAGTTTGCCTATAGGCCTCACAGAGGAGTGGAGGATGCCACTGTTACTCTGTTTGACATGCTTTTTAAACATCTGGATTTTAATGGGACACACGCCAGGCTTTTATTTGTGGACTTTTCTTCTGCCTTTAATACAATCCAACCTCATATTTTAGTTGAAAGGCTCCTGCAACAATTTGATCTAAGCAATAATCTGGTGGGTTGGATTCTGGATTTCTTAACCAACAGGACGCAGAGAGTAAGGGTCAATGGCACATTGTCTGACCTAAAGTGCTCTTCTACTGGCTCTCCTCAGGGGTGTGTGTTGTCACCACTACTCTTCATCCTGTACACAAACATGTGTCGGAGCAGACATGACAACAGACACATTATAAAGTATGCTGATGACTCAGTCATTGTCAGTCTCCTCCAGGATGGTGAGAGTGGCCACGGCCCAGTAGTTGATGACTTTGTTCACTGGTGTGAGGATTCCTACCTGCAGCTGAATACAACAAAAACGAAAGATATGATTATTGACTTTAGGAGGAAAACTCCCAGGCACAAAGTCACCATACTAAAAGGCCAGACCACCGAATGTGTACAATCGTACAAATATCTTGGGACGATTATTGATAGTGGATTGAACTTTGAGGTGAACTGTGAAAGGGTGTGCAAAAAGGGTCAGCAAAATTTGCATTGTTTGAGGAAACTTGCACGCTTCCAAATTGACCGAACCATAATGACTATGTTCTATCGGGCTTTTATTGAATCTGTTTTATCCTTTTCTTTAATGTCATGGTTTGGTCAGATAAAACTGAAACAGAGGAAATCCTTGGATCAGGTAGTCAGATGGTCCAGTCGTTTGCTTGGTGAGTCACAGCTGAGCCTGACATCCCTGTACACCAGACAAGTACAGAGGATGGCCGACTCGATTTTAAATGATGACTCCCACCCTTTGCACTGCAACTTTCAGCTTCTTCCCTCCAGACGGAGGTTTGCTGTCCCAAAAAGTAGAACCCAGCGCTACAAAAACAGCTTTGTCCCTGCTGCTGTCAAAGAGTTGAACAAGCTATAAAAATTATATTGTACATATTTTATATTTACTTATTTTGTAAGATGTGTGCCTGTGTTTGTGTCTGTGTTGAATGTAATTAGTGGCTTGTAAATATGGATGTCACCAACTGCAAAACAAATCTACCTACGGGTACAAATAAAGTAACCTGAACCTGAACCTGAACCTAAGCATCCGCTGATCCTGGGGCTTCAGATGAAGGAGGAGCCCGCGGAGCAGAAAGAATCTACCCCAACCCCGTGGAGCCACTGTGGCCAGAGAGAGGGCGCTTTGACTGACCTGGAGCCTGTGCCGACAGAGGAGCGTCCCCTGGCTTCAGTCACTCGGGGTCCAGCGCAATGTGAGACTCCACCTCCAGAATCCATGCCGGGAGGGTTGCCTGCGTTGGAACCTTCTCTGGAGGAGGCTAAGACTGCTATGACCATCACGCCTGCTGTGGAGGCCACCGCAGCAGAGTCAGCGCCCGAGCTGCGCCTCCAGGAGGTTGAGCCTATGGAAACATCGCCCGGATTGCCAGAGTCCTGGACGGCGGTAGAGCTCAAGCTAAGGCAAGTGCTCTCATTTCTTTTTCTACTGTCTGTTCTAGAGCAATTTTGCCTAGTTCTAGGTGAGGAGAGCCAGGTGCAGCTGCACGTTGCACCTGAGCTCACCTCACCGGGCTCCGCCGCTGCCCTCAACCCTGACCCTTCCTCTTCTCTGTCCCAGTCCTCTTCTAGGGTCGCCGGAGAGGGATCCTTGTTACCCAACGAGTCCGAGGATCCAGGCTTGCTGCTGGAGGTAACCATGGCTGCTGTGGTTCCCGGTGAAGTCAACCAGGATTCAGCTCGCCGTCTGCCGGAGGCCGTAGTTTGGGTTCCAGCTCAGCCTAGGTCCACCGAGGGTGCAGCGTTGGCCCAGCCGAGTCCCATCGAGGGTGCAGCAGGGGTCCAGCTGGACTCCACCATGGGTGCAACCATGGCTCGGTCGGAGTCCACCGTGGGTGCAACACTGGCCCAATCGGGGCTCACCATGGGAACAATGAGGCCCCAGATTGGGGTCACCGCTGGTGCTATGTTGTCCCAGGCTGGGACCACCGCGGGTGCAACCATGGCCCAGCCCGAGTCCACCACGAGTGCAGCTGAGCTCCAGTCCCAAGACAGGACCACCGAGGGTGCAGCCGGCAAGCTTGGGGACACTGAGATCTCGTCCTCCCTTCCAGAGATCCTCGGGGTGTCCCTTTCCCCTCCGCCAGGCTCCACTGTGGTCTGCCTGGTCCTGCCACCAGGAACTGCAGGGGTTCCCCTTCTTCAGTCCGGCCACCCACCTCTCAGCCTTCCGGTGGGTAGGCTGCCACTTCGTCTATCCCTCCGGGCCTGGTGGTTCAAGTATGCAGGCCAGCCGCCGAAAGACTGGGTTCCCGGGTCAGGTGGGCCTTTCTCCTCGGCAGGCCACCTGATGCTGTACAGCTGGCCGTTCGTGGGCCCTGGGACTTTGTCCGGCCCTCTGAAATCAAGACCATTTGTGGGTCCTGGGACTTTGGTTGGCCCCCTGAACTGATGATCGTTCATGGGCCCTGGGACTTTGGCCAGCCCCCTGAACTAATGGCCATTCGTGGGCTCTGGGACTTTGGCTGGCCCCCAGAACTTGGGGACTCTTGGTTTTTTTTTTTGTTTTTTTTGGGGTGGGGTGGGGTGGGGGCAGGTTTTCTTTGTGTTATTTTGATGGTACAAAGGGTGTATGGTCCCCACTACTGGGGGGGGGGGGGGGGCTCTGTCTTGTACAGGGCTGGTGTTTCCTGCCCTGTTTCTTGACCTGTAGCTTCAGCCTTTGATTATCAGCTGGCAGATTATTGGTTTATCTGTCAGTCTTAAGCCACAGCCCTCCTCTCACCTCTCTCTGCCAGACACCTATCAGCCTATTGTCATCACCTGGGCTTTCACATATACACGCGCGCGCACGCACGCACGCACGCACACACACACACACACACACACACACACACACACACACACACACACACACACACACATACACACACTTATATACTGATTCATCCACTCTGTTTGTCATGCACCTGTTTCCACTTGCCACTCGTTAGTATCTGGGGGTATTTCTGGCCGGCAGTGTAAACACTCAGTGCATTGGCATCAGTCAATCAACATGGATGACCTGGCTCGCTCTCTCCTGGACTACTAGTGTTGTGTTTCCAGAGACTCGTGGCTCCGACATGATGTAAGTCTCCTGTTCTATTATTTTCTGCCCTTTTTCTCCGTTGCCAGTTCCGCCCTGGGGCACATGGGGCTTGCCTTTTGAGCTTGTAGCCAGTCATCTTCACCATACTACTCATTATTTTGACAGTTGTGGACACTTTGTACCTCATTTCCCCTTTGTTAATAAACACGTTAAACTTCACCAGCATTTGGGCTCGTATTAATTCATTCATGTGTGCGCACTTATGTACACACATGACAATTGCCCCCTAAACCTAATAACTGGTTGGGCCACCCTTACAACAACTGCAATCAAGTGTTTGCAATAACTGGCAATGAGTCTTTTACAGCGCTGTGGGGGATTTTTGGCCAACTCATCTTTGCAGAATTGTTGTAATTCAGCCATGGTGGAGGGTTTTCGAGCATGGATCGCCTTTTTAAGGTCATGCCACAGCATCTCAATTGGATTCAGGTCAGGACTTTGACTAAGCCACTCCAAAGTTTTCATTTTGTTTTTCTTAAGCCATTCAGAGGTGGACTTGCTGGTGTGTTTTGGAACATTGTCCTGCTGCAGATCCCAAGTGCACTTCAGCTTGAGGTCACGAGCAGATGGCCAGACATTCTCCTTCAGGATATTTTGTTAGTAGAATTCATGGTTTCATTTACCACAGAAAGTCTTACAGGTTCTGAAGCAGCAAAACTGTCCCAGACCATCACACTACCACCACCATATGTTTCTGTTGGTATGATGTTCCTTTTCTGAAATACTGTGTTACTTTTACACTGGATGTAATGGAACACACACCTTCCAAAAAGTTCAACTTTTGTCTCTTCAGTCCACAGAGTATTTTCCCCAAAGTCTTGAGATCATCAAGATATTTCTGGAAAAACTGAGACAAGCCTTTATGTTCTTCTTGCTCAGCAGTGGTTTTCATCTTGGAACTCTGCCATGCAGGACATTTTTGCCCAGTCTCTTTCTTATGGTGGAATCATTAACACTGACCTTAACGGAGGCAAGTGAGGCCTGCAGTTCTTTGATTTTTTTTTACCCTTAATAATAAACATCTTCATATAAAAACTGCATTTTGTCTTTACTTGTGTTATCTTTGTCTAATATATAAATTTGTTTGAGAATGAGGAATCAGGAAGAAGGCAAACACTTTTTCACACCACTGTATATATTTATATATACAGTATATACATATTGTAGAAGGTGCGAAGGAAAAGGATGTGGAGGCGAGGCATGAGCGTAGGTCAGCACAGATTCTTTATTTACCCTCTAACATGAGTACTGCCTGCTGGCCCCAACGTGGCCGCTAGGGCCCGGTTAGTCGTGATGAGTTGAGAGAGTGTAAGGGTGAAGAGAGAGAGATGAGGGACAGCAGTTCTTTTATACCTTATACAGACAGAGAGAATGCATGGCACATTAGCATATCAATTGTTATCTAATACCATTGGTCAATACACATGATTAGCATGACATTGGTTGGCACAAAGATGCATGCATTCAGTCCCGTCTGACTGTCTCCTGTGGTTCTCTTGGTCGTGTGTCAACTGTCCTCTGCTTCCTCCGAACCCCTGCTGGGTGTGAGGCAAGTTCCAGAAGAATATCCCAGAGGAATGTCTCCCCGCTGTGTTTAGTGTCACCACATCAGGCCCCCCCGAACACCCAGAAAGGGCTGTGACCCCCCCCCCCCCCCGGTCATTTGGGCTCAAGTCGACGCCAGTGGAGGCTGTAGCGGGGAGCGGGGGTTGCCACTCCGGTCGAACTGCCTGCTGGTGAGGAGTGTTGGAGGGCCTGTAAGTCTGTGGGGAGAAAAGGGGAGGGGTGGAAAAGCCGGTGGTTATGAAAAAAAAAGAAAACTTATGTCTCTGACTCTTCTCGCGGCTCGTCCTGTGAGGATGTGGGGAAGGCGGGCGGCCAAATTCCCCGAGGATGCGTAGCGGCTGTGAAACAACTGTAGCTGTGTGAGGGACTTGGCGGTGTGGCCGTAGATGCAGAAGGGACAGCAGTCGGCTAAATCCCATTGTGTGCCGCGGCTGAGAAACCCATACAAACAATGGAACTGGTTTGTCCCTGGTGCGTAGTGCGTGCTGCGGCCACATAGCTTCCAGTTGTGCTGTCCTCATAATCCTGCAGTGTGCACACATGGCTTCTGTGCGCAGAAGGTCTGTTGCCAAGAGGTGAGTCAGGGTCAGGGACCTTGATGGAAATCAACGCAGTCGGCACTGATGGTCTTCCCTGTTCAGGCGGTTTCTGTGCGTTGCTCGTGTTGTTGATCCTCGTGCGTCTTGGTCCCAGCACTGCGCTCTCCGTACAGCCCTGGAGGTCGCCATCGTGGAGAGAGGACAAGGCGCGCGTGCTCCCGTGTGGGTGCATAGGATGTAGGCGATCCCCGGTCTCTGGAATCCACAGCGCGGTGAGAGGGAGAGATAGTCCATTTCACGTTAGATCACCAATGTAGAGGGTGCGAAGGAAAAGGATGTGGAGGCGAGGCACGAGCGTAGGTCAGCACAGATTCTTTATTTACCCACTGAGTTACATCCCAAGGTATAGGTACAAACCTTGACAAAATCAGTGTGGCAAAGACATGGCCCGTCCCCAGTACTGTAAAAGAACTCAGGTCTTTCCTGGGATTTTGCAATTACTACAGAAAATTCATTGAGGGGTTTTCCCAAATTGCAGGGTCTCTCCACGATGTTGTAAATGCATGCGTAAGAGAGAGCAACTGTAGCAGGGCTAACCAGTTGTTCCAGTCAGCCTGGAAACGTCAGTTTTTAAATGCTTTTGAACTACTCAAACAAAAGCTAATGAGTGCTCCCACACTAGGGTATGCTGACTTCTCACTCCCTTATATTTTAGAGACAGACGCGAGCAGCCTGGGTTCAGTTGCAATTCTGTACCAGGTTCCAGGGGGTAAAAAGAAAGTCATAGCATATGCTAGCTGGAGGCTCAGAGGGGCTGAAAAGAATCCTCAAAATTACAGCAGTATGAAGCTAGAATTCCTTCCACTAAAATGGGCAGTGACTGAAAAGTTTTGGAGTTATCTTCTGGGATCCAAATTCACCACCATTACAGATAAAAAATCCCCTGTGTCACCTCTCCACCACCAAGTTAGGGGCCATTTATCAGTGATGGGTCACTCAGCTGGTTGTGTTTGATTTTGATGTAAAGGATCACCCTGGTCGACATAATTCTGCAGCCAATGCCAACAAGTGATGAACCAGAACCTGAAAGTGATGATGCAGAGTTGGGTGTGCGGCTATATGTGACATCCTCAGGACAGGCACTACACATGACTTGGATTTGGCAATTGCCAGTATCAGTTCCTGCCACATCAGGCAGCTTCATACATCTGATGCTGATGAGGAAGTAATCAATGAGACAGCTGAAGCGAATACACCCACCATGAGGGGGTATTCAAAAACAGAGCTCTAGAGTTTTCAAGCACCAGATCCCACAATTAAGGTGTTAGAAGGATTTGGGGACAGAAAGAGAAAACCAACCTCCCAAGAGAAAAGGGGACTCCCAAAACCAATATGTTCTCTGTTCAAATAGTGGCCAAAAATCAAAGAGAAAGATAGACTGTTGTACCATGTGATTGAGGATGTTCAGCTTGGTCAGTGCCACTAACTGCTGTTACCTGCTTGCCTCAGTGAGCAAGTACTCAAGAGTGTACATGACCAGATTGGCCACCAAGGCATTGAAAGGACACTGGGTCTGTTGAGACAAAGATGTTCCTGGAGAGGTATGCCCAAGGATGTAGAGCAGTGGGTGAAGAAATATGAGGTGTGTGCTAAAATACCACAACCAAAGATTCAGGCACCTCAAACACCATTTTTGGCCACTCACCCACTGGAGGTTGTTGCAGTAGGCTATACTACCCTTGAATGCTCTACTGATGGTTATGAGCATGTACTTGTTAAAAAAGATGTTTTCATTAAATTCAGTCAAGCCTTTGCTGCCTGAAACCAGAAGGCAGATACCACTGCTAAAGTAATCCCAAAAGAATGGTTCCTGAAATACGGAGTGCCTGAAGGCTTACACTCTGATCAGGGCAAGAATTTTGAAGGTGTAGCAATTACAAAACTGTGCAGATTGTATGGGGTGAAGAAAACCCTTATGACACCACATTATCCCCCAAGGGAATTCACAGTGTGAGAGATTCAATAGAACATGACATGATCTTCCACGCACACTGCACACTGCACACTGAAAAGAAGAAACGCTGGCCTGAAAACCTGTCAGAACTGGTGTATGTTTATAATGACATTCCACATTTGAGCATGGGGTATTCACCCTACTATTTGCTTTTTGGAGTCCACCCACACCTACCAGTTGATGCACTGTTAGGCCAAGAACAAGTGAAAGATGACAGATTGACTGATTGACTGTCCACCAAGAATGCCTTAAAGATGCACATAAAAAAGAAAGAATGTGCTGGAAGGAAAGCTGCAGAGAATAGCCCAGCAGCGAGAGAAAGTCTACTGTCCACCTGTGGAGGTAGAGCAGACAGTTTATCTTCACCACTGGCCAAAAGGGAGAAATAAGATCCATGATGCCTTGGAATTTACTGTATACAAGGTTATTGACATCCAAGGATCCACATATGCTGTAGAGCCACTTAAGTTAGGGCAAGTAAAGAGGGTGCATAGGTCCAACCTGCAACCATCCGGGGGACCATTGCCGACACCAAGGCGCAAGCACAAAGTACCCCTTCCAGTAGATGAACCGAGCCTGAGTGAAGAATCGGATGCAGAGTTCATGGATCCAGAGTTTTTGTTGCTGGACGACATTCACTGATGATTGTAGGGAATGGGGGGGGGGGGGCTGAAAAGCTCATTGTGATCAAATTTGACCAAACGTGGTTTGTTTTTCAAATGCAGGAATCCAACCGTTGCAACACCGATGGAAGAAGTGTAAGGACCGGAGGGGAGATGATGTTGAAAAATAAACTGCATTTGGTCAAATTCGACCATTGTGAACTTTTCAGCCCACTTGTGTTATGTCCTTAAACTGAGAACCAGTAATGAGGCTGGAGGTACAACAGAACATAATTTTATTGTTGACTCACTGTACAGTACAGACGCTCCTGTCAGGCAGAGGTGAGGTCAAAGAGACCGCCCCTCTTCCTCAAAGCCTTCTTATACCCCGGGTGGTGGCAGAACCAGAAAGGTGGAGCCACCACTCGTGTCACACAAAAATACATCCTATGAACAACATCACCCCCCCTCCTTCAAAAGGTTGAAAATGCACACGTACAATCAAGACCCTCCCAAATTTAGAACCCAAATCACACAGTAAAAGTAAACAATAACATATCACGGCCTACAACCAGTCCCTCCAGGATTTTTTTCTTTTATTGTTGCGGTAAGTTGCGGGGCTGTCCTTGGGGATTGCCTGAATCGCACATTGGCTCATGTCCTCACCAGAGAGTCACAACTTTAAAACTCATTGACAAGATGTAGTAGTGACTTTTACCTCTAAAGACGTATAAATTGTTACAACACTTGCTGTAATAACAGATCCACTTCTTTTTTGTGTGGTTTTATGGCGTGTCTGGGCGCACATGCTCCCAAGACGGAGGTACTTTCAGGCAGACAGACATTTTTCAACACAAACCCAGCACTTCATACACGCGGTCATTATGGAAACTCGAGGAGACGTTCACTGACGGAGACATTCATCGTTCTTCAGACGGAAGAAGGAATGATGTGGGAAATCTCACAGGTGAGTGTGGTGTTTTTAATCACAAACTGATTTTTACTGATGTGTTCAGTATATACTCACTGTAAACACAGAAGTGAGTGTGGTGCAGTGCCGCATTTGATTGGTCAGACTGATGATGTACACATCTGCGCTCTACTGAGAGACAAATTTGATTGGCGAAATTGGCAGAAGTTGACAACAATTGGCCAAAATTGTGGTAAAGATGCGGTGATTGGACAAAATTCAAATTATGCAGGACCTTTTGAAGTTGCAGGAATTGGTAGAATCGCAAAATCGTGAAATCCTGGAGGGTCTGTACAACATTCATACAAAACAACTAAAGCTAGGGGGAGATGGGGGGACTACCGTCTTACCCGCACATGGCTAGATGGATTATTCTGCCGTCTCTGTTACTATATAGTCCATTAAATAAAAACTGCCGTGTTCCTAAAATAAACATAAAACAACCCCTCAATATAACATATATACAAACAGGTTATTTCCCAGCAATAAACCAAACATCCAACTCAACTATTACTCATGTCCACACCATGCAATAAACACATTGCTCCAACTACCACTCAGTCCCAGTGGAGCAACCACCTCCCGGGAACCCGTACAGAGCATCTTCTTTTCGCACCTGGAGATGACCCACGTCAAAGCCCAGACACCTACTTGTCATCATTGGCGCGCTGCAGCTCATTGGGATGTCTCCATGAGCCATCAGACAGCTGAAGGTATCCGTCCTCCGGAACAGCCATCACCTGCAGGCGCCCCTGGTCTTCCTGTCGTTTTCGCTTGCCACGAACCCCTCTTGACTGAGCCTCATCTCTGGATTGGACCACATCAGCGACCCCCAGAGGGGCTCGACTTGGTTTCCAGTGTTCCTAAGTGGCACGTCATTTCACCGTGCCAGCCGGTCCTGCCCCGCTCACTTTAATTTTCAAAGTCAGCGAAGCTGTTGTGGCCCCTTGCTTCTCAGTACCTCCCAGCTGAACTCCGGAAGCAGAATGGGCCATCCACTCGGCTCCACCCACTGTCACGGGAGTCCCACCGTGCCGCCATGTTCCCTCAGCTAGGATAGCTTGGGCCCTGGCACCGGAACCCTCCTGCGATGGCCCTGGGTGAGGTTGGTCTTGCTCATCCTCCAGAATACTAGGCCAAGGTTCATCCCATACAGCATTGTCCACCACTCGTGGAACCGGCCAGTCCCATAAAAGAAGTTGCAGCCCATAATGTTTTCGCCTCTGGCGGTCGCCACAAACTTCAGGTTAGACACTTCTGCCAACTTGTACCGGGCTATCAGTTCCACCGACCCCACCGTGGCCAACCTCTTTCCACCATACCCACACAGCAGCGCTGAATGACCTTGTATTCGATAGTATGGCAGGAAACTCCTCATGGTAGGCCATTTCAACACGGACCTTATCGCATCCATGTCAATCAGCAGTGACACCTCCACTCTGTCTAATTTCACCACGCAATACGTATGACCATCGGTGTTCAGGGAGACGGTGTGGATGACCGTGGTAGTCTTTTTCACATTGTCGCTCCCCTCGCTTGAATTTCTTGCAGGTCCTGGCAAAATGATGCAGATGTCTGCACTTGCCCCAGCATTTTCCCCTCTAGCCTTATACCAGTGCTTGGCGGACCCACAACCCAAACACCTGGGTGATCCCGGGGCAGACCTTATCTTCACAGCAGTAGTGTATTCCCCCTTGTCTTCCACGCTATCATCGCTGCCCAGGTCAACAGCCTGCGCCGCTGACTGTGATTCAGATTGACGGAGCATAGTTCTCTCACCAAGGTCACGTGGTAGTTTGTCCGCTGAGCTATCTCGACAGCCATGGCTAATGTCAGTTGTGTGCGTGAGGAGCCTCGATCGTGCAGCCAAGCAAAGCATGTGCTCCACCAACTGGTTGCGGACCACCTCCTCCTCCAGTGTTCCAAACTGGCAGTCCCTGGCCAGCTGACGTAGATCCGCAACATACCGTTGCCCAGACTGTCCAGTCTGCTGGCAGCACTGCCTAAACTGAATCCTCCGGACAATGGCGTTTTCAGGAGTGCAAAAATAATGCACCATTAGCTCAACCACGTCCTCAAAACTATCGCTATCACCCAAGCTGCTAAGGATACGTTGTCCCGCCATACCTAGATTGTGAACTAACACTGCGCGTGCTCGTAATTTCCCCAGTTCACCGAGGTTCAATGCCACCAAATAATTTTGGAATGCAGCAAACCACCTCGCCCACGGAACTGACGGCTCATCGGGAAGCTCCAAAGATGGCCGAATGTTAGTAATTCCTGTATCGATGCTTTTATCCTCATCGCCAAATGTTTTGTCCTTAAACTGAGAACCAATAATGAGGCTGGAGGTACAACGGAACACGACTTTTTATGTTGACTCATTGTACAGTACAGATGCTCCCGTCAGGCAGAGGTGAGGTCAAAGAGACCACCCCTCTTCCTCACAGCCCTCTTATACCCCAGGTGCCGGCAGAACCGTCACGTGATAGCTCGTCCGCTGCTTCATACTGCTGAGCTATCTCGACAGCCATGGCTAATGTCAGTTGTGTGCATGAGGAGCCTCCACCGTGCCGCCGAACAAAGCATGTGCTCCGCCAACTGGTCGCAGACCACCTCCTCCTCCAATGTTCCAAACTGGAAGTCCCCGGCCAGCTGATATAGATCCGCAACATACCATTGTACAGACTCTCCAGTCTGCTGGCAGCGCTGCCTAGACTGAATCCTCCGGACAATGGCGTTTTCAGGAGCGCAAAAATAATGCGCCATTAGCTCAACCACGTCCTCAAAACTATTGCTATCACCCAAGGTACTGAGGATACGTTGTCCCGCCATACCTAGATTGTGAACTAACACTGCTCGTGCTCATAATTTCCCCAGTTCACCGAGGTTCAGTGCCACCAAATAATTTTGGAATGCGACAAACCACCTCGCCCAAGGAACTGGCGGCTCACTGGGAAGCTCCAAAAATGGCCGAATGTTAGTAATTCCTGTATCCATGCTTTTATCTTCATCGCCAAATGTTATGTCCTTAAACTGAGAACCAATAATGAGGCTGGAGGTACAACGGACCACAACTTTATATGTTGACTCATTGTACAGTACAGATGCTCCCGTCAGGCAGAGGTGAGCTGAAAGAGACTGCCCCTCTTCCTCACAGCCCTCTTATACCCCAGGTGCCGGCAGAACTGGAAAGGTGGAGCCATGACCCATGTCACACAATAATACGTCCTATGAACAACATCACACCTTGTACAATGTAAATTGTGTACAGGTGCCAATCTTTTATACACCTTTTTTTTAGATGTGACATTTCTTAAAATTTGACCCAAGAGCCATCCATCCATCCATCCATCTTCTACCGCTTTTCCGGAGGTCCGGGTCGTGGAGGCAGCAGTTCAAGCAGAGAAGCCCAGACTTCCCTCTCCCCAGCCATATGTTCCAGCTCTTCAGAGAGGATACCAAGGCGTCCCCAGACCAGCTGGGAGACATAGTCTGTCCACCGAGTCCTGGGTCTGCCCTGGGGTCTCCTCCCAGTGGGACGTGCCTGAAACACCTCAAGTGGGAGGCGTCCAGGAGGCATCCTAATCAGATGCCCATACCACCTCAACTGACTCCTTTCAATGTGGAGGAGAAGCAGTTCTACTCTGAGCCTCTCCCGGATGACTGAGCTCCTCACCCTATCTCTGAGGGTGAGTCAAGCAATCTTTCGGAGAAAGCTCATTTCAGCCGCTTGTATCCGCGATCTCGTTCTTTCAGTCATTACCCAAAGTTCGTGACCATAGGTGAGAGTAGGAACGTAGATTGACTGGTAAATCGACAGCTTTGCCTTAGAACTAAGTTCCCTCTTCACCACAACAGACCGGTACAACGTCCGCATCACTGCAGATGCTGCTCCAATCCGTCTGTCGATCTCTCACACCATTTTCCCCTCACTCGTGAACAAGACCCCAAGATACTTAAACTCCTCCACTGGGGCAGGAGCCTGTCCCCAACCCAGAGAGGACAATCCACCTTTTTCCGGCTGAGGACCCTGGACTCGGACTTGGAGGTGCTGATTCTCATCCCAGCCGCTTCACACTCAGCGGAAAACCGTCCCAGCAAGAGCTGTAGGTCATTGCTGGATGGAGCCAACAGGACAACATCATCTGCAAACAACAGAGATGAGATCCTGTGGTCACCAAGCATGACACCCTCCATTCCTTGGCTGCGCCTAGAAATCCTGTCCATAAAAATTATGAACAGGATCGGTGACAAAGGGTAGCCCTGGCGGAGTCCAACTCTCACTGAAAATGAATCCGACCGAGTGTTGGCAATACGAACCAAACTCTCACAACGGTCGTACAGAGACAGAATAGCTTGTAACAACAAGCCTGATACCCCATACTCCCGAAGCAGGGGGGGAGTATGGGGGGGGGGGGTACGACCCAATATGTTATCCAATATAGTAAATACAAATAATGACATGAGGACTTAATCATTTTTATGCAGGCTGTTTACAAAATTTGGTTGGACATTCAGACATTTGTTGAATCTGAAGTGGTTCATTTGTCCAAACATGGCATATTAACAAAATATGAGGGATCTACTCATAGTAGGAGTGGCAGTGGCTCAGGAGCTAGAGCAGGTTGTCCAATAACTGGAGGGTTGTTGGTTTCCATCCCGCTCTCTCCAGCCATCCTGCCTTTGTGTCCTTGGGCAAGACACTTTACCCACCTTGCCTCTGGTGTCCATGACACTAAGTATGAATGTGTATAAATGTTCAGTAGTGGTTGGAGAGGCTGTTGGCATGAATTGGCAGCCATTTTTCTGTCAGTCTACCACAGGGCAGCTATGGCTACAGCAGTAGCTTACTACTACCACTGACTGTCTGTGGAGTGAATGAATAATGGACTAAGGAAGTGTGGAGTGAATGGTAAACCCCACACACACACACATATATGTATATACATATACAGTATATATATTGGAGTGTGTAAATGAAGAGGCATATTCATTTCAGACGATTTATTACACACTCACATCTCACAAGCAAAGAACAGACTGACTCGTTACAGCAAGCACACCTCTCTATATATTAAGTCACACTTCACAAGTTTTAAGGCACTTCCTCATACACAGCATGACATCTACACTACACTTCATTCAATCCCCTCTCCCCTTCTTGGGCATTGTTCTCCCATGTGTATTCATTGTCTCTGTCTAAGGTGTGAAATAACCTGAGGCCCACACCGCCCCCCCAGCATCTTAGATAGAACAATAGAACACCAGTCCACATGCTGTTTCGGCTTCAGTCTCCTCCCATATCTGCTGTAACTGGGGTTTACCGCCTCCGTGGTGCTGCTGTGCCGGTGGGGGGGGGGGGTGCTGGGAGTGTGTCCGACTGCGGGTGAGCCGTGGAGGTGGTGGGGGGCTTCGCTCTGTCCGTATGGCTGCTCTGATGAATCGTTCCCCTGGGGAGTTCTTCGTGGGGGGTCTTTCACGCCAAGGGGCCCTCGCCAACAGCACTTGCTCATCCGCCACTACAAAGGCGGGTTTGAGTCTGTCTATGCCAATTCTCTCCCTTCTACCCCCCAAGTCTAGCACAAAATGCTTATCCCCTGTTTCCAACACTGAACGGTCCATCATAGGGTGGGCGCAATGGAGGGCGGTGGGCGTCGTGTCTGACGAACACGAAGTCCGCGTTCTTCAAAGTTTCAGGCACAAAGGCACGTGGAAAACTGTGGTGGGCAGGGCCCGGCAGCGTGCCTGTGTTTGCGCTACGCTGCAAAAGCTGAGACGGGGAGCTGCCTGGCGCAGGATTATCTGGTAGAAATTCCCCGGGCAGCCGTAGGGGCTGCGCAAAAACAAGTTCTGCCGGGGAAAAATGGATTTAATAAGCTGGGCGTTGAGCGGAATTGACACCATTTTTTCAACGAGGAATAATAGCCCGGGGGAGCCGATCTGTCCAGCAGGCACTGCTGCTGCGGGTTATCTGAAGGACACAAGTAATTGGAAACTCTTGTGCCTGTGTAATCTTTCTATTGAAAATATTGAAGATTTATACCTATTCGGGGCAAGGGTCATCGGAATTGTACTGATTGGATTTGGGATTGTTCTGGTGTACCGCAAATTGAAGAAGATGGACGGAGCCTATCAAAAAGCGGACCCGGCGAGGCTCACCCATCAAATTGACCAACTGGGCAGGACTCTGACAGCGGCTAATGGAGAACTGTACAGGAAAATGGATTACATCACGATCACGCTGAGAGCCGTCCATGAATCGATTACAACATCTGGCCATGAAGGATTTGAGCACTGAATCTGTAAGAGAATAGAAATTTTTTTCTCTTAAGTCAGTGCTATTCGACCTGTTTTGACGCCCTCAGCACCCAGTCCTCCAGATAATCTTCAGTATATTTGTTTTTTCATAACATGGCGGGCAGCATTTGACTCTCAAGGACAGCCAGCTGTCTGGCAGACTATTACATCTGCCTTGCCAAGGACACGCGCCTCTGCTCAGACGGTAGCCATAACATCTGCTGCGGGAAGAGACTTTTGTTGTCCTTAACTGCTATCACTGTTTGCACTCAACACACTCACTCACACTGGCTCACTATACTGACTTGAAGATTCATTCACTCACTGCTCTCTTTGTGTCATTGTATGGATTCTATTGTCTGCTAATTGTGCATTGAGAGTTTTTTTCTTGTAATCATAATATTGATCATATATGAACTGTATTCTGATAAACAATGCTTTTTTCTCTCTCCTATCGTGTTTACCCCCTCTCTCCCTCATTGCTTCCTGTTCTTATTCTGCTGACAGGCGCGTCACTGACGCTGCCGCGTCACTGAAAATGTCATCTATGTCGTTCTCAGTGTCAAGTCAAATCCCTCGTATATTTACCAGTTATTTACTTGTGAATGTACTTGGCAATAAATCTTTTTCTGATTCTGATTCTGGAAGCTTCCAAACCTCTTTTGGCGCAGAGCGCAACCCCAATAAAACCCACGGTAACTTGTCTACCCAATTTGCATCCGTCAGTGAAGCCCTTAGTGCTGCTTTCAGTGATCTATGAAAACGCTCGCATAACCCATTGGCCTGTGGGTTGTACGAGGTTATGCTATGAATTGCAACACCCAGGCTGCGGGCCATCGTGGACCAGAGGTTGGAAACAAATTGTGGGCCCCTGTCGGATGTAATGTCCGACGGGACTCCAAAACGCGCCACCCATGTTGTGGCGTGCAGACGTGGTTGCCGCCAGCGGGACTGCTTCTGGCCAGCGCGTGGTGGGGTCCACCACTGTCAGGAGGTGCGTGCACCCCTGTGATGGCAGGAGGGGGCCCACACGGTCCACGTGCACATGGTCGAACCTCTTAGCCGGTACCGAAAATGGCTCCAAGGGAGCCTTCGTGTGCCTGTGCACCTTGGCTTGTTGGCTGACGCACGCACTCCTGGGTGCGCCAGAGTGTGAACCGACTCAAACACACGGTGGCACCACGCGACCGGGACCACCAGACGCGGGTGTCCCGTGGAGACGTCGCAGATTGGGGGGGGGGGGGCGCCATCTTGCAGCACCCTGCTCTCCAGCCTTAACCCTGTTGGTCCAGACTGGAGCGCGCGCACATCTGCATCGCTAATCTGCTCCGCGGTCATGGCTGCGTAATCTATCACCACGTAGACTGGGGCCACCACGGCGTGCGAGAGGCAGTCCGCCACCACATTCAGTTTACCCGACACATGCTGAATATCGGTAGTAAACTCTGAGATTGCGGCCAGCTGTCTCTGCTGCCGGCCCGACCATGGCTCTGAAACCTTGGCCATCACGAACGTTAGTGGCTTGTGGTCCACGAACGCGGTGAAGCTGCACCCTTCCAGCCAGAACTGGAAGTGGCGTGTGGCCAGATGGAGAATCAGCAACTCTCTGTCGAACGCGCCGTATTTAGTTCTACTGAAAAATGCGAGCGGCTGCCAAGCCCCGGCGACGTGTTGCTCCACGACTGCCCCTATGGCCACATCTGAAGCACCGGTGGTGAGCGCTATCCAGGCCGTCAGGTCCGGATGTGCCAGCAGTGCAGCGTTTGCCAGGGCTGCTTTAACTTCCGACAACGCCTGCTCTCGCTCAGGGGTCCATTCGACTCCATCCGCGGGTTTCTGTTTCTTGACCGCGGCGTACAATGGTTGCATGAGCCGCGCTGTGCGGGGGAGGAAACGGTTATAAAAATTCACCATCCCCAAAAATTCCTGCAGCGCCCTGACCATCTGAGGCCGGGTAAAATCTGCCACGGTGTGCACTTTGTCGGGCAACGGGATCGCTCCTTCCGGAGAGACGCGGTGCCCCAAAAAATCAATCTCCGTCACGCCGAACTGGCATTTCGCCGGGTTGATTATCAACCCGTGCTCCTCCAACCTCCGGAAAACTGTCCTGAGGTGGGTTTTGTGTTTGTCTTTGGACGTACTGGCTACCAGGATATCGTCCAGGTAGACGAACACGAACGGGAGCTCACACAGCACTGCATTCATCATGCGCTGGAACATCTGTGCTGCACCTTTTAACTCGAATGGCATGCGCAGGAACTCGAATAAACCGAACGGAGTTATTACCGCTGTTTTGGGTACGTCCTCCTCGTGCACTGGGACCTGGTGGTAACCGCGGACCAGGTCTATTCTAGGAAAAAACGTGTGCTCCGGCGAGGTGAACGGAAAAATCCTGTATGTGGGGAATTGGGTAGTGGTTGTGTGCTGTGGACAAGGGTTTTCTAATCATCCATTAGCCTTCTGACGCAATGAGCAAACGCATTGTACCATTAGAACACTGGAGTGATAGTTGCTGGAAATGGGCCTCTATACACCTATCTTATTGCACCAAAAACCAGACATTTGCAGCTAGAATAGTCATTTACCACATTAGCAATGTATAGAGTGTATTTCTGATTAGTTTAACCCCTTGCACTCCGGTCAATTTCCCTAAAAACGCCAAAAAATAACGCGCCCAAAGTAAATCAAAAGCTGTTCTTCAACCTTTTGCAGCATCTTCATGGGGTTGGTCTCATTTAAAAGAAAACACTTTGATTTTTTTGGCAAAACAGTCATAATCTCTCTAAGTGCTCCGGCCACTGAGTAACAGTCATCTAAACATACTGAACTTGAAGAAAATAAATTTCGCCTGGGTGTTTTTTTGGATACAAATGCTTGCAAATAACACACAGCTTCAGATCCGGGATGGAAAATGCAACAGAAATGTAGAACCAAGTGTTATCCAGCTGTCAAAATTTTGTAACAATACCAGAAAAAATGAATATATTATACAGCTTTGTTCTCAGGTTGTTCCCAGGCATTTTTGAACTGTGCCAAATTGTGCCAAATGGCACAGTTTGGAAAAACGTCTGTAACTTTTGAATGATTCAATATAGAAGCTTCATCTTGGGCTGTAATAAAAGGTGACACTCAGGGCTGTGTGTGTGTGTGTGTGGGGGGGGGGTTGTTTATTCATTCATTCATGAATGAATGAACAAACAAGCCCCCCCCACACACAAAGAAGCATGCAACGTAAAAAATGTGTGGCTTTTTTTACAAGAAAAAATAACCTACAGTGCACTAAAAATTATTTTAAAATATTTGTAATGTACAAGATAACAGCTCCCACCCACCCCCCACCCCCCCGCTACAGAGGACGGACATCGGCCACCGCTACACGATGGAATAGTCATGTAGCGATGTGGCAACCGCGGCGCAGTCACCGCGGTCACCGCGGCTCCCCCCCCCCCTCGCTACAGAAGAGTAGCAGGGGGGGGGCCTTCACGGTCCGGACGCGGCGCACGAACCGTGTACCGCGGTGCGCGGACTTCGGACTTCGTGCGCCGCACAGTTGTAATTTACCGATCGGTCAAAAGTCATTTTTGATTACAATTTTCAGGGATAAAGAATAATTTAGCTTATAACACTTACCTTTTCACAGCAGCAGCAGAGCTGGCGAACTTCTCTTCCTCATTGTCAGACGAACAAGAAGCTGGTCCGCTTGTTATGGACTCGTGGTTCTGGTCTCGCGACCCAGTCAAAACATAATTCCATTATTGTGGTTTTGCGCTTCCATGATTGCGGTTTTGGCGAACGATTTTTCAAAACAAATAACAGTAGTAATTCAAAAAGACTGGCGAACGCGTGTGTGTCACCCAGCCTTCGTCGTCGGCCTCCTTCGGTCTATGATGACCATGGAAGAGAATCCTAAATGTCTATTCTGCTGGAATAAAAAAAAAAAAGCACCGCCTGTGGCTGAACAGGCCGATGCGCGAATGGCAGTCCCTGTCACACAGGTCGCACTTGTGGGTGGTCTCCGTGCTGCTGGGTCTATGGCGGTTCTTCCTGCAGGTCCTTTTTTCATCTGCTGCAGCAGTCAGTCTCTCCACCCAGCCTTACACAAAACAGCTTTTGAACTTCTGTGCTTCAATTGGCTCGCTGCATTCGCAGCGTTGGTAGGCGGGTCCTTCTTGCTAGGTTTTCAGTCATTGGTTCTTCAAGGTTTCAGAAACCCGATTCAAGGCTCTTATTAGTCGAATGAGAGGTCAATCATATCTGATCTGTTCGCGGCTGTGTCTGTAGTGGAAGAACGGAAATGCAGCTTTTTTTTTCAGTGTGCTCTAGAACGCAGCGCCCTCGTGCGTCCTAGAGCGCACGAGGGCGCTCTCGTGCACCCTCGTGCGCTCTAGGACACAGAGACGTGCCCGTCCGCGGTACACCGGAGTGCAAGAGGTTAAAGTTATCTTCAGTGAAAAAAAGTGCTTTTCTTTCGAAAATAAGGAAATTTCTAAGTGACCCCAAACTTTTGAACTGTAGTGTATATACTGCTCAAAAAAATAAAGGGAACAATCTGAAAACACATCAGATTTTAATGGGAAAAAATAAGCTGGATATAAAAATTGTGGCAGGCTAGTCCAGTTTACTCAGATTAAAAAGTGTTCCTTTAATCTGAGTAATGCCCCTATGGCCACATCTGAAGCACCGGTGGTGAGCGCTATCCAGGCCGTCAGGTCCGGATGTGCCAGCAGTGCAGCGTTTGCCAGGGCTGCTTTAACTTCCGACAACGCCCGCTCTCGCTCAGGGGTCCATTCGACTCCATCCGCGGGTTTCTGTTTCTTGACCGCGGCGTACAATGGTTGCATGAGCCGCGCTGTGCGGGGGAGGAAACGGTTATAAAAATTCACCATCCCCAAAAATTCCTGCAGCGCCCTGACCATCTGAGGCCGGGTAAAATCTGCCACGGTGTGCACTTTGTCGGGCAACGGGATCGCTCCTTCCGGAGAGACGCGGTGCCCCAAAAAATCAATCTCCGTCACGCCGAACTGGCATTTCGCCGGGTTGATTATCAACCCGTGCTCCTCCAACCTCCGGAAAACTGTCCTGAGGTGGGTTTTGTGTTTGTCTTTGGACGTACTGGCTACCAGGATATCGTCCAGGTAGACGAACACGAACGGGAGCTCACACAGCACTGCATTCATCATGCGCTGGAACATCTGTGCTGCACCTTTTAACTCGAATGGCATGCGCAGGAACTCGAATAAACCGAACGGAGTTATTACCGCTGTTTTGGGTACGTCCTCCTCGTGCACTGGGACCTGGTGGTAACCGCGGACCAGGTCTATTCTAGGAAAAAACGTGTGCTCCGGCGAGGTGAACGGAAAAATCCTGTATGTGGGGAATTGGGTAGTGGTTGTGTGCTGTGGACAAGGGTTTTCTAATCATCCATTAGCCTTCTGACGCAATGAGCAAACGCATTGTACCATTAGAACACTGGAGTGATAGTTGCTGGAAATGGGCCTCTATACACCTATCTTATTGCACCAAAAACCAGACATTTGCAGCTAGAATAGTCATTTACCACATTAGCAATGTATAGAGTGTATTTCTGATTAGTTTAACCCCTTGCACTCCGGTCAATTTCCCTAAAAACGCCAAAAAATAACGCGCCCAAAGTAAATCAAAAGCTGTTCTTCAACCTTTTGCAGCATCTTCATGGGGTTGGTCTCATTTAAAAGAAAACACTTTGATTTTTTTGGCAAAACAGTCATAATCTCTCTAAGTGCTCCGGCCACTGAGTAACAGTCATCTAAACATACTGAACTTGAAGAAAATAAATTTCGCCTGGGTGTTTTTTTGGATACAAATGCTTGCAAATAACACACAGCTTCAGATCCGGGATGGAAAATGCAACAGAAATGTAGAACCAAGTGTTATCCAGCTGTCAAAATTTTGTAACAATACCAGAAAAAATGAATATATTATACAGCTTTGTTCTCAGGTTGTTCCCAGGCATTTTTGAACTGTGCCAAATTGTGCCAAATGGCACAGTTTGGAAAAACGTCTGTAACTTTTGAATGATTCAATATAGAAGCTTCATCTTGGGCTGTAATAAAAGGTGACACTCAGGGCTGTGTGTGTGTGTGGGGGGGGGTTGTTTATTCATTCATTCATGAATGAATGAACAAACAAGCCCCCCCCACACACAAAGAAGCATGCAACGTAAAAAATGTGTGGCTTTTTTTACAAGAAAAAATAACCTACAGTGCACTAAAAATTATTTTAAAATATTTGTAATGTACAAGATAACAGCTCCCACCCACCCCCCACCCCCCCGCTACAGAGGACGGACATCGGCCACCGCTACACGATGGAATAGTCATGTAGCGATGTGGCAACCGCGGCGCAGTCACCGCGGTCACCGCGGCTCCCCCCCCCCTCGCTACAGAAGAGTAGCAGGGGGGGGGCCTTCACGGTCCGGACGCGGCGCACGAACCGTGTACCGCGGTGCGCGGACTTCGGACTTCGTGCGCCGCACAGTTGTAATTTACCGATCGGTCAAAAGTCATTTTTGATTACAATTTTCAGGGATAAAGAATAATTTAGCTTATAACACTTACCTTTTCACAGCAGCAGCAGAGCTGGCGAACTTCTCTTCCTCATTGTCAGACGAACAAGAAGCTGGTCCGCTTGTTATGGACTCGTGGTTCTGGTCTCGCGACCCAGTCAAAACATAATTCCATTATTGTGGTTTTGCGCTTCCATGATTGCGGTTTTGGCGAACGATTTTTCAAAACAAATAACAGTAGTAATTCAAAAAGACTGGCGAACGCGTGTGTGTCACCCAGCCTTCGTCGTCGGCCTCCTTCGGTCTATGATGACCATGGAAGAGAATCCTAAACGTCTATTCTGCTGGAATAAAAAAAAAAAAGCACCGCCTGTGGCTGAACAGGCCGATGCGCGAATGGCAGTCCCTGTCACACAGGTCGCACTTGTGGGTGGTCTCCGTGCTGCTGGGTCTATGGCGGTTCTTCCTGCAGGTCCTTTTTTCATCTGCTGCAGCAGTCAGTCTCTCCACCCAGCCTTACACAAAACAGCTTTCGAACTTCTGTGCTTCAATTGGCTCGCTGCATTTGCAGCGTTGGTAGGCGGGTCCTTCTTGCTAGGTTTTCAGTCATTGGTTCTTCAAGGTTTCAGAAACCCAATTCAAGGCTCTTATTAGTCGAATGAGAGGTCAATCATATCTGATCTGTTCGTGGCTGTGTCTGTAGTGGAAGAACGGAAATGCAGCTTTTTTTTTCAGTGTGCTCTAGAACGCAGCGCCCTCGTGCGTCCTAGAGCGCACGAGGGCGCTCTCGTGCACCCTCGTGCGCTCTAGGACACAGAGACGTGCCCGTCCGCGGTACACCGGAGTGCAAGAGGTTAAAGTTATCTTCAGTGAAAAAAAGTGCTTTTCTTTCGAAAATAAGGAAATTTCTAAGTGACCCCAAACTTTTGAACTGTAGTGTATATACTGCTCAAAAAAATAAAGGGAACAATCTGAAAACACATCAGATTTTAATGGGAAAAAATAAGCTGGATATAAAAATTGTGGCAGGCTAGTCCAGTTTACTCAGATTAAAAAGTGTTCCTTTAATCTGAGTAAGCCTGACTAGCCTGCCACAATTTCGATATCCAGCTTATTTTTTCCCATTAAAATCTGATGTGTTTTCAAAGTGTTCCCTTTATTTTTTTGAGCAGTATATATATACGTATACCCGCTATACTGGATCTCACTAGCTGCCACGTTAGTTGTGCCATAACATTCCATATACATTACTTATATGATTACAATGAATTCAACAAACTTTTTTGTATATCCTGTTATTACAATGCTGCAGGAGCTGTGAAAATGAGAAGTACACACCCAATATCCTGAATGGCCAGTCCACTGTGAATTCTCTTGCCTTTCCAGATGGCCAGTCTGCCCCTGCTTGAATGCTTACAACCAGGGCTTGACATTAACACCCGCCAACCAGCCAATGGTGGGTAGATTTCAGCAGTGGCTGGTAAGACAGCCAGTCCCACTAGACACTTTGGTGGGTTGTAGTTTTCTCAAGTGGCATCTAAAGTAATAAACCTATCATAATGTAAGACTATGAAACTACAACTCCCTTAAGCTCTATCTGCTCACAATCTGTGCTTATTCGTCCATTGTTGCTATGAATGTAGTCTGGCTCTGCTGCCAGCCCAGTACACAAGAAGTAGTGGATGGAGTCCGGCTCTGCTATGGCTGGGTACAGGAGAAGCCTTATTGTAACATTTTCATGGGAATCCAGATCACTCTTTAGCTGGCCCTTCAATCGGGACCACTTTGCCTTGGAAGACTATGCCAGGGATGAGCTACCCCCGACAACATCGCTCCAGGGATCATTGGGCACCGTGATAAGGTGATGATTCATGGAGGGGTAGCTAATTCTTTCCCAAATAAAACAAAAAAGTAAACTTGAAAGAAGACTAATCACTTAAAGAATCCAAAGGGCTGAGAACCTAATTCTGTATAGACAAAGGTAAGTGTTCCATCCTCCAGAAAAAAAACACAAAACAAAACAAAACAAAACATGTTGACATGCAAGGCAGAAAAATCAATCAAAATACGATAATCATTAAGATTACCTGCGTTCTTCATTCATCAGCTGTAACAAATGCGTATAGTTTCTCCAACCTGCTTAAAGACCATGATAGAGCTATCACTAACAAAGATACTAACAAAACATAATTAATCATGTTCAAGCCAGATGTTTAGAATTTTTCAAGCTGATAGATACAGTGCAGTTGCCCAGAGGCCTGGCTGAAGTTGAAGTCTCAACAGGAAAGTTTACTTGCTCCTGCACTGACAGACATTTTTTCATACCACTGAATCCAGGTATTAAAATGCTGTTGATGTGTCTTCCTTTGCAGGATAGAGGAAGAGGTCCCAATTTAAAGTAAATTATACAACAGTTAGTTCCGACCGAGCAATTTGATTGGATGATAGGGATTCCAGGAGTTGCTAAAATCTGCAATAATTGCACTCCAGTTTCACTGGATATGTATCACTATGCTTCAAAGGTGTTCTAGTAATGTTAATTACTAGCAGTGTTTTTTCTGTCAACCCTCTGACAATTGCAGTACTGTTTTGGATACCTTAATTTCCACAGTGAAGTACTGTTTGACAAGAAATTATACATCCGTGACCCAGAAGTCCCACCCTTTTGCAAAGGTCTACTTCCATCTACCTGGTCATTTTAAGATCATTAAGCGATTTCACATCTGTTTAAAGAAAATAGGCAGTGCTAGAGTTTGATTTATTATTGCAATTAACAAACCACAGTACCTTTGTGGTGACGGACTGTTTGTTTCATTTGAAAATGTGAAGAAAAGCGAGCAAAATGTGCTAAATCACTAGCATGCTAGCTAGTAGCTTCTGGCGACCAGTATTGGATACGTTTTGATCTGGGATTTTCTGAAGTATCAGCTTAACAGGTATGTTTTATAAACACTTATTACTTTTGCACTTGACAATATTTAATTTGTTTACATGTGTGTGTGTGACATGACAATAGACGTCTTCATGCTGATTGAGATGTTTAGCAGCAGTTGCTGGGTAGTAGCTACATTCAGAAGGGACTATTTAAAATAACTGGTTAAACAAACATATCATGATATTTTGTCCAGTATTGCTGTCTTTTAATAAATTGTGCTTGCGGAACTGTTGTATAAAAGCAATATTACACTAGGATTCATTACGGTATCATGAATATACTGACTCCACACAAGCCACATCACGCCCTGCTGGAGTTAGTATATTCATGATACCGAACTCGCTATTGTGTAATATTGCTTAAGTATCACTGTCAGCTCTAACAGTATCTGGCAGGATGATAGCAGATTAGACAGGTGACTGAGGATGAAAATCAAAGTTATATTAAATTGGTAAACACCTCAATATGGTAGCAATAATCTTGTATTATTAAAACTCCAAAATGATGTTAGCAAATTCGCTTAAGATGATCATGCTTTTTAAACATATACAAGCTTCACTGAATCTTAATGGAGTAATATACACTGAAATGTGTTCTGACCTAATGAGGCGGCTTGTACATTTCAGCGGATGTGGGTGAGATTATTACCTCAACTTCCTTATTATTTTACTGTTGCTAATCATGCACATTGAATTGAGGGAGCACATGGGGGAGACATGACTGTAATTGTGCAACATGATATTAAATACTTCTAGAATCCGGCTTTTATTATGTGAGACATGATTCAGTGGCTCTATGATGGATACTGGTATTTTCATAATTTAAATCCAATTGTAAATGTTCACATATTTTCTATTCCTTAAAGGTAAAGAGAAATATTTCAAGCCTTCTTTATTTTAATTTTGGTGATTATGATCTATATCTTATAAAAATTAGAAATCTCATCTCCATGGATCACCACCTAATCATGGTGGACAGGGCTGACTATGCTAAAGATCCTAGGAGCTATGTTGTTGGGGACAACTTGTCCTTGGTAGGTTCTTGCAAGGCAAACTGGTCCTGAGTTAAAGGCCAGACCAAGAGTGACTCCAAACCCCAACCCACCCAGGCATTGGGGTGCCCGCCGTCGTCAGTGGCTGGCACACACGGGCCCATTAGTCTCCGTTCAAGAATCAGCTGGGGTCTCCGCTTGGGATGGGGCCTCTGGCTTGACCACCCGCAGGGCAGCTGGCTGGTACAGGGTGAGGCGGTTGTGGTGAAGCACCGCCACCCGGTGCCTTTTCCTCTTCTCCACCCCCACATGCTCCATGGGTTCGCCTACCTGGTACTGCTGCAAGGGGGCATGGGAGCACTGAGTTAACCCTTTCTGAGCTGTGCAGGTGTCACATCAGTGGACATGGAGCTCCACGTCCTGACAACAGGGTGCAGGGTCTTCGTCACCCCGAAGTGGCCCCACCGCCACCTACCCGTGGACCAACTGGAGTACTTTGGAGTGGAGCCGTCGGATGACCAGCAGCTGCCAGATGTAACATTGCCCAGCTGGGGACTGCTTGGGATGCTGGTAGATGACACCCTCATGACAGAAGAGGTTGAACCACTGGGAATGTAGGACCTTGGTCTCTGGGTCAAACGCAGACACAGCTGTCCAGGCAAACTGCTAGTCCATGTCTAACCACTGCTGGACCCGGGAGATAACAGGATCTCCATCCGGTTAGATTTGAAGCTGCTGCATGACGAAGGCCTCTGTGCTGTTATTGCTTGGGAGAGCTGGCTGCTGATCTGAGGAAGAGTTATTAGCCACTGTGCTATGCCTAGCTGCAGCGGTCTGGAGAGCACCAGCCTGTAAGACTACTGGGTCACGATCCTCACCTGCTGGCAGTGCTGACAGTCCTCCACAACACAGGGGCGCTGGGACAGCATGTCAGCCTTGGCATAGAGGTGGTCTGCTCGATGCACAATCTGAAAGTCATAATCCTGCAGTGCCTCCAGCCATCTTGCTAACTGTCCTTTCGGTTCTTTAAAGTTCAGTAACCAGGTCAGGGAAGCATAGTCTGTCCTGATCTGAAACTTCCCCCTGTAAACATTCGGGCAGAAATGATGGAGCCCTTCGATGACTGCAAGCAGCTGTAGGCAGTGAACACAATAATTCCTTTTGGCTCTGTTGAAAGTGCAGCTGAAGAAGGCAACCGCCTGCTCTCTGTGCTCTCCTTCCTGGGATAGCACTGCCCCGATGTCCTGGTTGCTAGAGTCTGTGTCCACGATGAAGGGGCGGTTCGGGTCAGGATACCACAGCATGGGGGCTTCGATGAGTGCTAAGTGGAGCCGGGAAAAAGCAGCAGCACAGTCCTTGCTCCGCACGAATGTACGGCCTTTCTGTGTCAGCTGATGCAGCGGATTGGCGATGGTGGCAAAATCCTTCACAAACCTCCTATAATAGGAGGCCAGTCCGAGGAAGCTCCTCAGTTCTTCTATGTCCCCCGGGACCGGCCTGTTTGTCACCACTGCCAGCTTCTCTGGGTGGGTGGCAACTCCCGCAGTGCTGACAACGTAGCCAAGGAAGGTGGTTTCTTACCGAAACAGGTGGCATTTCTGAGGGTGGAGCCATAGCACGACCCAGGGGACACCGTCCAACACCTCCCGAAAGTTCGACAGGACACCACCAAAATCTGCTGTGGGAACCAGAAGGTCATCGAGATAAACGATGCAGCAGCTCTGGTGAACGTGAGCCAGCACTCACTCCATCAGGCATTCAAAGGTGGCCTGGGCATTGCAAAGTCCAAATGGCATCACCTTGAACTGCCACAGTCACTGCCCAATGAAGAAGGCTGTTTTCTGTTGCTCCTCTGGTGACAGCTCCACCTGCCAGTAGCCACTGCAGAATTCGAGAGACCTGAACCAGCTGGAGCCAGCAATGTAATCCAGTGGGTCGTCAGTGTGGTGCAGAGAGTAGGAGTTTTTACACATGATGTCATTCAGGATCCAGTAGTCTACACAGAACACGAACCATCCTTCTTCTTGACCAGAACCACTGGCGTCATCCAGGGGCTGCTAGAGGGTTCAATGACATCCACCTCCAGCGTCTCCTGAATCTTTTGCTCTGCTGCCAACTGCCTTGAAAAAAGCAGACGGCAGGGGCAGAGCTGGATCGACCTGGTCTCACCGATGTCGATCTGGTGCTGCTCCAAGCTGGTCTGGGGGCACTCTTCATCCCTGGCAGCAAAGACATCAGCGTAGTAGTCCAGCAGCTCCCGCAGCTGGCATCTCTGCCCCGACTATAATCCCCTGCAGCTCCACTGGAACAGTTACTAGACCGCTTGCTGGGTTTCTGATGACGTGGTGACTCGTTCTACTTGTAGCCCCCTTGCTACTGTCTCTTGTAGCGATAACGATCCCTCCGCTTATGCTGGTGGTGTGGCCCCCAGAAGGAGAGAAGAGCTGGTGGTGTCAGTCTTTGAGCCCCATACTGCGAGCAGATCTAGTCCGATGATGCAAGGGACTTGGATGTCAGCCAGCAGAACGGGTGGTTCGTGCTCTGACCGGCCACTCCCAGGACAAGGATTTATCACCCTTCCAATCTGGTATGCTCACCAGTGGCTATGGTGATGCAGTGCCTGGTGGGTTCCCACTCCTGCGGTCCAAGTTCATCGGTATTGGGCAGCGCCCCTGGTCGGACCAGGGAGATGGTGGAACTGGTGTTGATCAGGGCTCGGATTGGAGTGCTGTCCAGGCTGCACTGCAGGTACAGCCCTGGTGAGTGTCCAAGTCGGCCCAGATATGGTGAGAGTTTGTTATGGAAATGTATGTGAGAGGCAGCAGGTATCCATCTGTGCCACCTCGCTCTAGTTTAAAGCTGGTGAGGGGGCTTGTTATCGCGGGGTGAGTGCAGGGCATTGTTATGCAATGCGGCCTGACTCAGTGGAAGTATCCCTTCTCGCGCCGTCGTCATACTCTTGCCAGCTGTGCAGCTGTGGCCTGGTGCAGCTCCTCCTCGTCCTCAGTCTCAGCCATGGTCTGGGAAGCTGTTTGCCTTGGTGATGAAACGTCAGCCACATTCTCCAGCATTGATTCCACCCCCTCCGCCTCTGCCACGGCTGTCTCCCAGGTGTTCACAGCATGAATCTGGAGCTGGGACGGGCAGAAACTCTGGATTTCGAGCTTCTTCACCGCCTCCGGTTCGAAGTCTGGGTAGCTGCATCGTGTCAGCAGCCGGACATCTGCTGCATAAATCCTGAGGCTCACCACCTGCAGGAGGGATCATGGGGATCATGGGGATCATGGTGCTGTGTGAACTGGGTGGATGTCTGAGCTACTCTGCCTGGTCTGAGGCCCCCGTGACCCAGTTCCCTGGATAAGTGGTAGAAGATTGATGGATGGATGGAAGTTTTTAATTATCAACACATTCATAAGTGTTTGGAATCTGAAAAATCACAGCAGCTTGTTGGAGCAGTGGTTAGCACTGTGGCAGCACAGGAAGGGGGTTGTGCATTCGATGCCAGCCCCTGGTCATCAGGCCTTCTGTGTGGAGTTTGACTGTTCTCCCTGTGTCTGGGCGGGTTTTTGCTGGGTACTCCAGTTTCTTCCCACAGGCCAAAAACATGCACGTTAGGTAAATTGGCATCAACTACATTGCCTTTAGGTGTTGTCTGTCTCTCTGAGGAGACCCTACGATGGACTGATAATCTGTCATGGGTGTATGCCTCTCACTCAGAGACGCTGGGATAAGCTCCAACATCCCCCATGACCTGAAAAGGATTAAGTGCTTGAAGATGAGTGAACAATATCATCCATTTCTTACTTTCAGCAGTGATCACACAGCCTTGGTTCTTGATATTTTAATAAATGAGAGACTACAGTTTAGATCCATTTTGAAGAAGCCACTTTTAATACTTTATATTAATCTATATCCTTCACCTGTTCTCTGGGCTTTAAATGTTTAATTTGATAACTAGTGGACTGGTTGCCTAAAAATAACTTTTCTCCATAGTAGTAATTTGTATTTATCTTGGAATAAGACAAAAAAATAATAAACAGCTTTCAGGTTAAACGTTATGTCTCCACCGATAAACTAAAATCAAGAAAAAAAATGTCAGCAGGGGTAGACAGTCTGATGCACATCTTAATTTACTATTTGCCTAGTGCCCTGTTAATAGCATCAGGTAACTAGAAAAGCATTCATAGAGCGCATACCTCCGCCAAGGCTCCTTCGGTTTCTCATGGATCACCTCCAAAATGTAAAGGGTTTGTGTGTAGGCCTATAGCCACTTGTGGTGAAAATTGCGTCAAAGTGTGTCCATCAGTTTTGGAGTATTGTTGCTAACACACTGTGAGAAGATAAGAGCCTTGGCTGAGGTATGCATTCTCAGATCATCACCAAAATATAATGGGTTCCTCTCTAGCCCAAGAACCACCTCTGGTGAAAATTTCATCCAAATCCCATCCAGTATAGTTTTTGTGTAATCCTGCTGCACAAATAAAAACAAAGGCCTTGGTGGAGGTATGCACTCTCAGATCATCACCAAAATCTAATAATTTCTTCCTTGTCCGATTTCGGACTTGTCCTAAAAATTTCGTCCAAATCCGTTCATAACTTTTTGAGTTATGTTGGTAACAGACAGACAAGACAGACAGACAAACAGACACACCCCGGTAAAAACATAACCTCCTTGGCAGAAGTAATAAGGTAGCAGCTACCCTGTAAAGAGTTGAAAGGATCCTTAAAATGAAAGGCTCACCTTCTCTTCTCTTTCATTTGAAAGTCTTTTACATATTTACCTCTGCCAAGGAGGTAAAGTTTTTACTGGGGTTTGTCTGTCTGTCTGTCTGTCTGTTACCAACATAACTCAAAAAGTTATAAACGGATTTTGATGAAATTTTCAGGAAAGGTGTGTAATGGCACGGGGAACAGATGATTAAATTTTGGCGATGATCTGAGAATGCATACCTCAGCCAAGGCTCTTATCTTCTCACAGTGTGTTAGCAACAATACTCCAAAACTGATGGACAGACTTTGATGCCATTTTCACCACAAGTGGCTATAGGCCTACACACAAACCCATTACATTTTGGAGGTGATCCATGACAAACGGGAGGAGCCTTGGTGGAGGTATGCGCTCTGTGAGTGCTTTTCTAGTTTTTATTTACAAATTTTGAGAAAACTGTTGTCTGTGTGTTGCGCTTTGCAGACAGGTATAGCCACTTGACAGCATTTCATAATAAAAGCACAACAACCATGCTAATTGAATCCCTACAGAGAGCTTTTATTTTGAAATAATTCGGGAAATGTTGAGTTGTGTACAGTACTGTAGGGGAAAAAGTGAATTCAGAATTCAGTCTGGCCATGTCAAGTCAATCCAGCATTTAAGACTTTTTTATGTGAATGCTCTTGTCACATGGAGCAGTGCATCCCTCCTGACAATCCAGTCGAGCACCAACCATTTGAAAATGCCATCTAATGTTAGAATGAATTAACATTACCTACATGCCGATAGCAGCACAGTTGGTCCAGGAGCTTTCCTATATTTTGGTGTTGACCAGTCAGGAACCGGTACCAATTTAGTACCGGATCTCGATATCCATCCCTGTTGACACCAGATGCCATGAACCGTTTGTGAAGCTCCACAAAGTTTTAGAATTAACTTTACTTGATAATCCTCTGAACACTATAGTTATTCCTGTTGCATGTGTCCCTTTTTCTACTCCACTTTTTTTCTTTCAGTCAGCTTTCCATTAATATGCTTTAATACAGCCTTTTCAGCAATGACCTACTGTGACTTAGCCTTCCTGTGGAATGTGTCTGTTCTTGTCTTCTGGACAACTTTCAAGTCTGTAGTCTTTCCCATGATTGTGGTTGTACGTGCTGAACTGGTGAGGGGGATACTAGTGTTTAAACTGTTTGAATTGTAATGTACACAAACACAACTAACAACTGCATGGAGAAGAACACTGTATATATATATATATATATATATATATATATATACACAGTATATATAGTATATATATATATACACTACCGATCAAAAGTTTGGGGTCACTTAGAAATTTCCTTATTTTTGAAAGAAAAGCACTTTTTTTCAATGAAGATAACTTTAAACTAATCAGAAATACACTCTATACATTGCTAATGTGGTAAATGACTATTCTAGCTGCAAATGTCTGGTTTTTGGTGCAATATCTACATAGGTGTATAGAGGCCCATTTCCAGCAACTATCACTCCAGTGTTCTAATGGTACAATGTGTTTGCTCATTGCGTCAGAAGGCTAATGGATGATTAGAAAACCCTTGTGCAATCATGTTAGGTCTGCAATGCTGTAATTGCTGCAAATGGAGGATTGTTTGACGAAAGCAAAATTTGAAGGAAAAAATTATTATTTCGAATACAAATCATTATTTCTAACCTTGTCAGTGTCTTGACTATATTTTCTATTCATTTTACAACTCATGGTGGTAAATAAGTGTGACTTTTCATGGAAAACACAAAATAATTGTCTGGGTGACCCCAAACTTTTGAACGGTAGTGTGTATATACAGTATATATGTATATATATGTGTATATATATATATATATATATATATATATATATATATATATATATATATATATATATATAAAGACATGTAAAGGTCCAGAAAATGCAGCAGCTGTTGTTTAGGATTGATTTTATTCTGTTTGCATCGCAAATGAAATTCAAATTTCTCTTATGTTGTACACACAGAATTTTAGTCTCAAACACTGTCTGTGTGTGTGTGTGTGTGTGTGTGTGTGTGTGTTTGTGTATGTGTGTGTGCGTGTGCGTGTGTGCGTGCGTGCGTGCGTGCTGAGTGGGGCCACCTCAGCTCTTCAATGGCCTTGATGAAATATAAAGCAGTAGTGTTTTCCCCGAATCAGCATGCTGGTAATTGCATAGGACAGAAATGGATTTCCTGTCACTCCTGGACTATATGAGGTGCGTTCAGCAATGTTTTTTTCCACTGCACTACATATGTTTTGACTTCCAGCGTTGTCAAAGGTGATGAATTGGCAGCTACTTTTCTTAGTCGTCAATTCTAGCTTGACAGGATCAATCATTGCTCTGAGATAAGAGTCTCAGTGGAGGGGATACACTGTCATCTGATGGCTCTTTTATTTTGATTTGAGCTCTTGTAGGGGGCTTTTTAACAATAACTTCAGAGAGCTGTATTAAAGCAGAGATATGAATTATTTAGATTAATCTTGCTGTCATAGTTGATTTCCATTTAAGAAGTCAAAGTGAAATAAATTGCGGGTTCTTATGAGTGCCCCAGTTGACATTTAAACTGGATGAGGAAAGCATCTATAGAAATGCATTAAGACAGAGTTCTGGAGGGAAGAAAACAAAAAAGTGGCTTCCACAATTTATGCAGTTCCAGAATGGCTTTTCATTGTATCTACAGTACTGTGAGAAAAAAGTATTTCCACTTCCTGATTTATTATATTTTTGCATATTTGTCACACTTAAATGTTTCAGATCAAACAAATTTTAATATTAGACACAGATCATTCATCATCATTGGCTCCTTCGATCTCAAAAGATCATGGGGGAGTTTTGTGCCTTGGATCATCATTCAGGGAGCTGCACCGTCGGGTGTGGCTGTAGAGGCCAATACGGGATCTGCAGGTCCTGCCGCAGCCGCTGCAGATAAATTCTTCACAGTGTAGTGGGGGTCTCGACAGTCTCCTCTGTCTGCGGAGTCTCTTCTCCTCCCAGCGAGTGTCTCTTCTCTCCTCTGCTGTTCGGATGACATCCTGGGTGGTGGTCCGCCAGTTGGAGCGGATGGAGGCGGCTGACTCCAGGTCGGAGGGGTTGAAGCCTCCAGCCTTGAGGTCGCGCTTGCAAACATCCTTGAATCTGAGAGTTAGGTGTCCCTTTGATCTAGTTCCAGTAGCCAGCTCCCCATACAGTAAGTCTTTGAGGATGCGGCCATCCTCAATTCGGTTGACGTGGCCAAGCCATCGCGAGCGTCTCTTTGTCAGGATGGCAAACATACTGGGCACATCTGCTCTGGCCAGGACGTCGATATTGGAGACATGGTCCTGCCAAGTGATGCGCAGTAGTCTGCGAAGGCAGCGTTGGTGGAAGGCATTCAGCCGGCATTCCTGACAGGAGTAGAGGGTCCATGCTTCACTGCTGTATAGGAGAGTACTCAGTATGCAGGCCATGTAGACTCTTATCTTGGTGTTGGTGGTTAGCATAGGGTTGTCCCAGACTCGCTTCGCTAGACGGGCCATCACCGTCGATGCCTTGCCGATACGGGCATTCAGTTCGGCATCTAGGGAGAGATTGCTGGAGGTGGTCGACCCGAGGTAGGTGAACTTGTCCACCACCGCAAGTGTGTGGTCGCCGATGTTGATACTGGGAGCACTGCTGACATCCTGGCCCATGACCTCGGTCTTTTTAAGGCTGATGGTGAGGCCAACCTCAGAGCAGGCATGGGCAAAACAGTTGATGAGACGCTGGAGCGCTTCCACGGTGTGGGCAACAAGACCAGCATCATCAGCAAAGAGCAGCTCCCTGATTAGAACGCTCCGCACCTTGGTCTTTGATCTGAGGCGTGCCATGTTGAAGAGGCCTCCGTCACTCCTGGTGTGGAGGAAGACACTGTCTTCAGAGTCCCGGAAGGCGTAGCACAGGAGCAGGGAGAAAAAGATGCCAAATAGGGTAGGAGCCAGAACACAACCCTGCTTCACACCGTTCTTGATCGGGAAAGGGTCTGAGGATAATCTATCAAACTGGACAATGCCGTTCATGTCCTGGTGGAACGACTTGATCATTGACAGTAGAGGGGTGTTCTCAAGGGCCGTGTTCGAGACGGTGGTTACTCTCGAGTAGAGGTCTTGGTAGTGTTCAGCCCATCTCTCCATTTGTTTACCGCGATCCTTGATGACATCTCCTGCAGCTGATTTAAGTGGGGCGGTCTTGATGATAATGGGACCAAAAGCCTTCTTCATGCCTTCGTACATTTTGCACACGTTTCCGTGATCTGCAGAAAGCTGTATGTCCTGGCAGAGGTTAAGCCAGTAGTCGTTGGCACATCGCCTTGCAATCTTTTGTGCATTGTTCCCCGCAGCGCACAGTGTAGCAAGCATCCGCACAGAGGGCTCCTTCTTGTGGGCAATTAGGGCTGCACGTTTGGTGGCGATTGCAGGTTCCATCTCAGCGGCTCCAGCTTCAAACCAATCCGCACTCTTCCCCACCTTTTTCCCAAAGGTACCTATGGCGGTCTCAAACACAGCCTCACGGATGTGGTTCCACCTTGCAGAAGCACAATCAGTGGGACAGTCCGCCAGGGCTTCATTTATGACTTTAGCATAGCGTTCCCGCAGTTCAGGTACTGTAATCATAGCTGTGTTGATGCGGGGTCGGGGTTTCTGCTTGGAGCGGTTGACACATCTGAGGCAGAGACGTACCTTGGTGGCGACCAGGGAATGGTCGGTGTCACAGTCAGCGCTGTGGAAACTGCGCGTGACCAGCACTCGGTTCAGCAGGGATCTCCTGGTGATGACGGAGTCCAGCTGATGCCAGTGGCGAGACCTTGGATGTCTCCAGGACACTCAGTGACAGGGCTTGGTGGAGAAGAATGTGTTGGTCAGACAGAGGTCATGAAAGGAGCAGAGCTCAAGAAGGCGTTGACCGTTCTCGTTGAGCTTGCCGATGCCAAAGCGGCCAATGCGGCGGGGCCAGGAGTCATGATCTGCCCCTATCCGTGCGTTAAAGTCACCAAGCAGAAACAGGTGCTCCTTGGCTTGGCAGGTATCTGCTGGATCCTGGTTTCGAGCGCCTCGTAGAATGCATCTTTCACCTCAGTTGAAGAGCAGAGCGTCGGAGCATAGGCGCTAAGGATATTAGATATTAGGATAATAGGATATTAGCTGGTCCAGAGGAGGTTATGAGACGGAGAGAGAGGACTCGTGGAGTGCCTGAAGACGGCGGTTCAATAGAGGACAGAAGAGAGTTTCGAATAGCGAATCCAACACCATACAGACGATGCTCGTCAGGCTTCTGTCCCTGCCAGAAAAAACGTATAGTTCTTCTCCTTCAAGCTGCTGCTGCCCGGGAGTCGCGTCTCTTGCAGTGCTGCAATGTCAATATTGAGCCTCCTCAGCTCGCGGTCGATGATAGCAGTTTTCCTGGCGTTGTTGATTTGCTGGAGGTCATCAGAGAGGCCAGGACACATTGTTCTGATGTTTCAGGTTGCCAGACTCAGCGCTGGTGGCTTTGGTTTCTTGATATTAACTGGTGCAGTGATTACAGTCCATGATTCAGCTTTTGGCCTACACTTCAAGCACCCTTTGAAGTAAGCGGACCGTGACGGGCCAGCACCTTACTGACTGGGGGGTGCCCAGCTAAAGACGGGCGGTAGCTGGCCAGTGGGACACGACGATCCCTCCCACCATCGGGAGACAGCCCTAGGCGCCCGAGCTTACGCCAATTTGCTCTGGACTTTTAACCAGTAACTGCGTCTCCCCGTTTTGAGCTGCCGCAGAAGGCGGCACTGGAGTAACCTCTCCAGGGCACAGGCCAGGGCAAAGTTGTGGAGAAACGGAGATGCCCAGTTGACAGATCCTCCTTCTCGGCCTTGCTGATAGTGTCCAATGGAAGGGACTAGCTGATACAGTTGGTACCAACTTGGCTACAGGAGCTGCTGGGAGGTCCCGCTACGCGAAGACCAACCGCCTTCGGGGCTCCACTCCGGATTTTCTGTAGGGGTTGTCTCCCTTAGCCTTTGTCACTCCCGTGATGACCACAAGGCAGTGGTGCTATTTACCCATAGCTGGGGGTTGTTTTGTGTGGCACCAGGGCGTGTCCACGCGCCGGTGGGCCTGCGTGCCTCACATTTGGGCCCAGCCCAAGGGGGACACACCTCCTCCCTTAATGCGACAGGTTGTACTGGGCTACATCTTACCAGTAGAGGAGAGAGAAAACTTCCTCTCCCACCTGACAATAATTTTATTTCTTTATTTATTCATTTTAGCATTGTAGGCTAAAAGATCTCAAAAATCAACACATCATGCCAAGATCTAAAGAAATTCAAGAACAGATGGGAAGCAAAAACCCAGAACAACATCTAAAGAACTGTATGCCTCCCTTGCCTCAGCTTGGACACTGGTCCATGATTCAACAAAAAGAAAGAGACTGGGCAACAATGGCATCCAAAGGAGAGTTCCAAGGTGAAAACCACTGCAGACCAAAAGGAACACAAACACTCATCTCCATCCATCCATCCATCCATCCATCCATCCATCCATCCATCCATCCATCCATTTTCTACCACTATCTCACATTTGCCAAAAACATCTTCCCCAAGACTTTGGGGAAAATACTCTGTGGACTGACGAGACAAAAGTTAAAATTTTAGAAGGTGTGAGTCCTGTTACAGCTGGCGTAAAACTAACACATCATTTCATTAAAAGAACATCATAACAACCTGGATGAAGCACCAAATTTTGGGCCCTGGCTACAGACTGTGTGCGGGCCTGTCACGAACGATAGCCGAGCGGTCAAGGCACCAGAGAAAAAAACGGAGGCTTCCAAAGTTTGCAACCAGCAGTTTCTGTTTATTCCAACAATCTTCACAGGCAATAACTCCAACGCACATCCGACACCCCACACAAACCAAATGAAAACAGCTGTTCATATACTCAGTGAGATAATTAACCTAACTGGCACATACCATAATCCCAGGCAAAACAATGAACATTTCATCTTCCCACATATACCCAATAATATCTAAAAAGGACATAAATACATAAATAATTTCCCCACAATATTTACAGAATAAATAACACCGTAAATACACCATAAATAATACAATAAATAATTCAAACCCCTATTTACATATTAAACTCCCCCTTTATTCCACCATCCTATACTACCTTCTGCTGGTATCCTTTAAAAGGCCCTCAATCCCCTGAGGAGTCTTTTGCCCGGATACCACCAGGAGGCATAGGTATGTAGTTTCAAGATTAATCAATTGCCTCACCCAATTAACATAATTAATATTAACAATTATCTCACAAAAGGATTCAATTCAGAGAAAACACATTCTACAATTATATGTGCATTTTTACAATCCAATACATGTTAACATTTGCAAATATAAATCTTTTTACACATATAATATAGTATTCAATTACCAGACCATACAGTGGCGACACCCCGTTGTCACAGGGCCCCTCACCAAACACAAACTGAATTTGAATTTTACATTCCAAGGTTTAAAATAGGGAATACTTCCATTAAAAGCCTAGATTAGTAAACTCCACCATTATGGCTGGTTTGATGCTGTATCATTTATTTATCTGTTTTGTGAATATGTATTGTCATCAAATAGCTTTATTTCCCAACCTCTTTGTCGATAATGCACTTTTTTGAGAACTGAACTACAGTACTTTTTATTTACACACTTTCAAAATTTATTTATATTCTAATTTCAGTTCCATTGAAAATATCTTATTCTTTTGTTTACTTCCATTTTTTTGCTGAAGCATCTATAAGCTGGGTTCACACTATGATGTTTGGACCAACTTTTACTAACATTTTGAAAAATCAGAGAAATCAGTCCAAACATTGGTGAAATAATTAACACCAACTTTTACAAACACTGACAAACTTTTGCTAGCATTTCCCAGCATTGCATTCAGCATTGTCAAACTTTTGTCAACTTAGGCTTGCGTATATGTAGCAGTTGCCAACGTAGGTTAACTTAAGCTAAGAATACTCTGCGCAGTTCAGCTGACATTAGCGTCAGGTAATGCTCATATGAAGATCAGCATTTGTGGAGGCTTCCTGCCATCCTCGACCTGCTTTTTTGGGTGGATTCACACAACAATGTTTGGACCAACTTTTGCTGACATTTTGGCAAACGTCTGGCTCTGCTGGCAAAAGTTGATAAAAGTTAATGATAGTTGGTGTTTGTTGGCAAACGCTGACAAAAGTTGTATTCGTTGAGAATTTTCAGCATGCTGAAAATTTGCCGACATTTGGAAAAAAATGTTGGTGAAACTTGTGCTCAATTTGTAAAACTTCCTGAGTGCTGGGCTAAGTTATGCAGAGTTTGCCTAAGTCAGCCTAAGTTCAGCTCCATTGACAAACGTTGACTGAAATGCTTGTGAAAACAGATGTTTTTAGATCGAAACTCAATTCAGACATGGACAGACCAAAGAGAAATAGAGAGAAGGGGGAATTTTAAAAAAGAAAATACATACAGACGTGGACAAAATTGTTGGTACCCCTCTGTTAATGAAAGAAAAACACAGAAATAACTTGAATCTGACAAAAGTGGTAATAAATAAAAATTCTATGAAAATGAACCAATGAAAATCTTTTGAATTGTGGTTCAACAGAATTATTTTAAAAAACAAACTCAAGAAACAGGCCTGGACAAAAATGGTGGTACCCCTAGAGACGATTGAAAATAATGTGACCATAGGGACATGTTCAACCAAGATGTGTCCTCTAATTAACATCACAGGTGTCTACAAACTTGTAATCAGTCAGTCGGCCTATTTAAAGGGTGACAAGTAGTCACTGTGCTGTTTGTTGACATGGTGTTTCCTCTGGACCAGAGGGAGCAAAGGAGAGAGTTGTCTCAGGAGATTAGAAAGAAAATTGTAGACAAGCATGTTAAAGGTAAAGGCTATACGACCATCTCCAAGCAGCTTGATGTTCCTGTGACTACAGTTGCACATATTATTCAGAAATTTAAGATCCACGGGACTGTAGCCAACCTCCCTGGACATGGCCGCAGGAGGAGACGGATAATACGAATGGTAACAAAAGAGCCCAGAACAACCTCTAAACACATTCAAGGTGAACTCCAAGGTCAAGGTACATCAGTGTCAGATTGCACCATCCGTCGCTGTTTGAGCCAAAGTGAACTTCATGGGAGATGACCAAGGAGGACACCACCGTTGAAAACAAATCATAAAAAAGTCAGACTGGAATTTGCCAAACTGCATGTTGACAAGTCACAAAGCTTCTGGGAGAATGTCCTATGGACAGACGAGACAAAACTGGAACTTTTTGGCAAGGCACATCAGCTCTATGTTCACAGACACAAAAATGAAGCATAGCAAGAAAAGAACACTGTCCCTACTGTGAAACATGGAGGAGGTTCTGTTATGTTCTGGGGCTGCTTTGCTGCATCTGGCACAGGGTGTCTTGAATCGGTGCAGGGTACAATGAAATCTCAAGACTATCTGACATGGTTAGTGACCCAAGAGACAGACGCTGACACGAGTTGACAACAGACAATTATCTTTTATTAATAAAGTGAGAGTGTAGTGTGTGAAAGGATGAGTGTGTGGTTGTCTGGTCACTGGAGCTGAGCACGTCTTGTGGCAACCTGGCAACTCTGGAACATACAAGCGCAAATGGTTACTGCTGCTCATTAGCGTTAGAGACTTTGTGCTGGTGATGCTTACTTGCAGGTCCCACAGTGTAAGTCTTGCTGGCTCCTTGTGTCCGTGAGTTGTGGTGCTCGTGGTGCCCGGCGAAGCGGGGGTGAGGAGGAACTCCGAGGTGGAGGGGATAGTGCCCCGTCGGCTGATGAGGATGGTCCGTCGCCTGGGAGGTCCACCTATGCACAGGGGAGAGAACTAACAGAGGTTGAGTGCTGGGATTGCTTACTTGGCTTGGCTTGGCTTGGCTTGGCTTGGCGTGCGCTTCTTGACTTGTGGTCGAGATCTCGGCGCATTACGTGGTAAGGTTGACAGACGACTCCGTGCCAAGGAGTCCGTGGGTCGAGCTTTTAAAGCCTGCTGATTGCCACCTGCTGGAGTGAGCGCAGCTGAGGATGATGATAATGATGACGGCCTAGCGGCCATCATGACACTATCAAGGTATTCTAGAGAGAAATGTGCTGCCCAGTGTCAGACAGCTTGGTCTCAGTCGCAGGTCATGGGTCTTGCAACAGGATAATGACCCAAAACACACAGCTAAAAACACCCAAGAATGGCTAAGAGCCAAACATTGGACTATTCTAAAGTGGCCTTCTATGAGCCCTGATCTAAATCCTATTGAATATCTGTGGAAGGAGCTGAAACATGCCGTCTGGAGAAGGCAACCTTCAAACCTGAGACAACTGGAGCAGTTTGCACACGAGGAGTGGGCCAAAATACCTGCTGAGAGGTGCAGAAGTCTCATTGACAGTTACAGAAATCGTTTGATTGCAGTGATTGCCTCAAAAGGTTGTGCAACAAAATATTAAGTTAAGGGTACCATCATTTTTGTCCAGGCCTGTTTTATGAGTTTGTTTTTTAAAATAATTCTGTTAAACCACAATTCAAAAGCATTGTCTGATTTTCAATGGTTAATTTTCATAGAATTTTTATTTATTACCACTTTTGTCAGATTCTGTGACTATTGTGGGTTTTTCTTTCATTAACAGAGGGGTACCAACAATTTTGTCCACGTCTTATGTAAGAGAACAATGTACAGTATTTGTTTGGTGATAACATGGTGTGTCTGACATGTTTTTTAATCGATGGTGTATATACTGTATATATATATATATATATTGTGGAGGAACAAAATAAGTTCAGGCGAGACACGGCGAGCTGAAAGTTTAACAGTTTTATTCCTCCATCATCATGAGACACACTGCAGCACTGTGTGCTGTGTGTGCGCTAGTGAGGCATCTAAAGTCAGCTCTTTTATACAGACAAGAGAGAATGCATGGCACATTTACATATTGATATACATATCAGACAATACATATCAATCGCGTGATTAACTGGCGCCAGACTCCTCTCCTTACTCAGGGGATGAATAACAATAGTCATTGTTCTGGTTGTCCCCCTAGGGCTCTCTGTTTGTATGCAATCCCTGCTGAGCGTGAATATTATCAGTCTGCTTTGTGCTGGGTGCCCACAATACACACACACACACACACACACACACACACACACACACACACACATATATATATATACGTATATATATATATATATATATATATATATATATATATATAGACTACCATTCAAAAGTTTGGGGTCACTTGGAAATTTCCTTATTTTTGAAAGAAAAGCACAGTTTTTTTTCAATGAGGATAACTTTAAACTAATCAGAAATACACTGTAATATCTAATATACGTTGCTAATGTGGTAAATGACTATTCTAGCTGCAAATGTCTGGTTTTTGGTGCAATATCTACATAGGTGTATAGAGGCCCATTTCCAGCAACTATCACTGCAGTGTTCTAGTGGTACATTGTGTTTACTCATTGCGTCAGAAGGCTAATGGATGATTAGAAAACCCTTTTTTTTTGTTGTTACTTATTTGTACCCGTAGGTAGATTTGGTTTGCAGTCTGGTGACAAGCCACCGGCTGCGGGTCGCTGCGTGCACGAGCGCCCTAAACCTACATGTTTTTGGTATGCGGGAGGAAACCGGAGAAATCCCGGAGTAAACCTGCGCAACACGGGGAGAACATGCAAACTCCACACAGCTCACTGTTGGTCGGGGGCTGGGATCGAACCCACGATCTCACGATCCCCGCAATCCCCCGGCCGAGGGTAAACTGTCCTGCCACAGTGCTAAACCACTGCGCCACCGTGCAGCCCTTGTGCAATCATGTTAGCACAGCTGAAAACAGTTTAGCTGGTTAGAGAAGCTATAAAACTGACCTTCCTTTGAGCAGGTTGAGTATCTGGAAAAAATTATTATTTCAAATACAAATCATTATTTCTAACATTGTCAATGTCTTGACTATATTTTCTATTCATTTTACAACTCATGGTGGTAAATAAGTGTTACTTTTCATGGAAAACACAAAATAATTGTCTGGGTGACCCCAAACTTTTGAACGGTAGTGTATATATTTGCCCCACTGTATATACAGTACGTACTGTACATATTATGGCAAGCTGTTCAGGAAAAAAAAATATATATTACAAAGAAAAGATTGGAATATATTGAATGAAAATTGGAATATATTGAATGAACTTCAGAATATATTGAATGAAACTTGGAATATATTGAATGAACTTCCGAATATATTGAATGAAAATGGGAATATATTAAATGAACTTCAAAATATATTGAATGAAACTTGAAATGTATTGAATGAACTTCCGAATATATTGAATGAAAATAGTAATATATTGAATGAACTTCAGAATATATTGAATGAAACTTGGAATATATTGAATGAACTTCCGAATATATTGAATGAAACTGGGAATATATTGAATGAACTTTGGAAAATATTGAATGAAACTGGGAATATATTGAATGAACTTTGGAATATATTGAGTGAACTTCAGAATATATTGAATGAAACTTGGAATATATTGAATGAACTTCTGAATATATTGAATGAACTTCATAATACATTGAATGAAACTGGGAATATATTGAATGCACTTTGGAATATACTGAATGAAAATGGGAATATATTGAATGAACTTCAGAATACAGTGGCATGAAAAAGTGTTTCCCCCCTTCCTGGTTTCTCATTTTTTTGGTATGTTTGTCACACTTAAATGTTTCAGATCATCAAACAAATTTAAATATTAAACAAAGATAACACAAGTAAACACAAAATGCAGTTTTTAAATGAAGGTGTTTGTTATTAAGGGGGAAAAAAATCCAAACCTACATGGCCCTGTGTGAAAGTGATTGCCCCCTAAACCTAATAACTGGTTGGACCACCCGTAGCAGCAACAATTGCAATCAAGCATTTGTGATAACTGGCAATGAGTCTTTTACAGTGCTGTGGAGAAATTTCAGCCCATTAATCTTTGCAGAATTGTTGTAATTCAGCCACATTAGAGGGTTTTGAGCATGAACCACTTTTTTAAGGTCATGCCACAGCATCTCAATCGGATTCACGTCAGGTCTTTGACTAGGCCACTCCAAAGTCTTCATTTTGTTTTTCTTAAGCCATTCGGAGCTGGACTGGCTGGTATGTTTTAGATCATTGCCCTGCTGTAGAACCAAAGTGCGGACATTCTCCTTCAGGATTTTTTGGTAGACAGCAGAATTCATGGTTCCATATACCACAGCAAGTCTTCCAGGTCCTGAAGCAGCAACAGACCATCACACTACCACCACCATATTTTACTGTTGGTATGATGTTCCTTTTCTGAAATGCTGTGTTCCTTTTACCCCAGATGTAATGGGACACATACCTTACAAAAAGTTCAACTTTTGTCTTGTCAGTCCACAGAGTATTTTCCTAAAAGTCTTCGGGATCATCAAGATGTTTTGGGGTTTTTTTGGCAAAACTTAGAGGAGCCTTTATGTTCTTTTTGTTCAGCAGTGGTTTTCGTCTTGGAACGCTGCCATGCACGCCATTTTTGCCCAGTCTCTTTCTTATGGTCGAGTCATGAACACTGACCTTAACTAAGGCAAGTGAGGCCTGCAGTTCTTTGGATGTTGTTGTGGGGTCTTTTGTGACCTCTTGAATAAGTCTTTGCGGCGCTCTTGCGGTAATTTTGGTCAGCCGGCCACTCCTGGGAAGGTCCACCACTGTTCCATGTTTTCGCCATTTGTGGATGATGGCTCTCACTGTGGTTCACTGGAGTCCCAAAGCTTTAGAAATGGCTTTATAACCTTTTCCAGACTGATAGATCTCAATTACCTTGTTTTTCACGTCTTCCTGAATTTCTCTGGATTGCAGCATGATGTCTAGCTTTTGAGGATCTTTTGATCTACTTCACTGTGTTGGGCAGGTCCTATTAAAGTGATTTTTTGAATGAGAACAGGTGTGGCAGTAATCAGGCCTGGGTGTGGCCAGAGAAATAGAACTCAGCTTTCCAAAGATGTGATAAACCACAGTTAATTTATGTTTTAATGGGATGGGGGATCTTTTTTTTTTTTTTTTTTTTTTTACACAGGGCCATGTGGGATTGGATTTTTTTTTACCCTTAATAATAAACACCTTCATTTAAAATCTGCATTTTGTGTTTACTTATGTTATCTTTGTCTAATATTTAAATTTGTTTGATGATCTGAAACATTTAAGTGTGACAAACATTCAAACAAATGAGAAATGAGGAAGGGGGCAAACATTTTTTCACACCACTGTAGGTGAGAGATAATTGCACTAACATGAGACATCTGGGACTACTTAAGCGATAACAGGGGAGCAGCTACAAACAGGATGGGTGGAGTTGATGGTGGGTGCAGATGGTGGGTGCAGACGGAGGACACTGGAGAACAGAGAGGACAAATAATGCAAAAAATAATCATAAATAAACCAAATCAGGGAGAAAACATAACTGAACTAAGAACCTGAGGATAACCCAACTAATGATAACAGAATAAGGGCGCAACAGTTCAAAACCAACAGAAAATGTGGACATGGTTGGAAACTTTGTCCAGATATAACAATGAAAGAGGATTGGAGGAAAATTTTTAATTCAAACACATCCAGTATTAGAGTAATCCTCAACATAAGAATTGTTTTGGAGACCAAAACCACCACTGCAGGGAGGACTAATTGGAAATAAGCGCTGGACTCCAGAGACTGAGAACATCCTGCAAGACTGTTTTGCCTGCACAGATTGGGATGTGTTTAAAGTTGCAGCCACTCAAGAGGACTCTTCTGTTAACATACAGGACTACGCTGAATATGTGACTGCGTACACCAGCACATGCGGTGATACCATTGTACCCACCATACAGGTCAGGAAGTTCTCCAACCAGAAGCCCTGGATCAACAGTCAGGTACGTAAGATGCTGCATGCTCACTCTCATGCATTTGAATCAGGCTGTGAGGTTGAGTACAAAGCTGCAAAGTATGGACTGAGGAAGGCTATAACAACAGCCAAGAGGCAGTACAGAGAAAAGCTAGACAGCCTCTACTCCACTTCTGACCCGGGGCGCATGTGGCAAGGCCTGCAACACATCACAGACTACAAGAACAGCAGCACCACTAGCCCTACAGACAGCCTGCCGGATGATCTCAACATCTTTTACACCCGCTTCAAAACCATCAGCCACAGCACAGAAAAGAGATACACACTCACGCACCCCCCCCCCCCCCCACCCACTAAGAGTCTCACCAGACCAAGTAAACAAAGCACTGAGAAATATCAACCCCTGCAAGGCAGCGGGACCAGACAACACCCCTGGGCGGGCCCTCAGAGCATGCGCTGCAGAGGTGACTGATGTTCTCACAGCAATCTTCAACCTCTCCCTCAACCAGAACACAGTCCCCTCGTGCTTCAAAACAACAACTATCATCCCCGTCCCCAAAAGGAGCCCGCCAACCTGTCTGAATGATTACAGACCAGTAGCACTCACTCCAATCATCATGAAGTGCTTTGAGACAGTGGTGCTGCCCCTCATTCAGGACAGCATACCAGGCACCCTGGACCCCCTGCAGTATGCCTACCGGCCCAACAGATCCACCTCAGATGCCATTGTTGTAGCACTCCATTATAGTCTTTCCACACCTGGAAGATAAAGACTCCTACATTAGCATGCTCTTTGTTGACTACAGCTCCGCCTTCAACACGGTCACCCCCCACAAACTCACCGACAAACTGTCTTCACTTGGCCTGCACCCCACCCTCTGTGACTGGCTACTGGACTTTCTAACTGGCAGACCCCAGTCTGTCAGGATGGGTAGCAGGACCTCAGCCAGCATCATCACAAACACAGGTGTCCCCCAGGGTTGTGTTCTCAGCCCCATCCTCTGCAGCCTCTTCACGCATGACTGTGTTTCCTCCCACCGAGACAACATCATCCTAAAGTTTGCAGATGACACAGCAGTGATAGGACGCATCACTGGTGATGACAAAGCATCCTACAGGAGGGAGGTGGCCAACCTGGTGTCATGGTGAGAGGACAACAATCTCACCCTCAACACGGACAAGAAAAAGGAAATGATAGTGGACGTGAGGAAAGGGAGGAGGAGACCCCATTGGCCACTGTTCATCCAGAAGCTTGAGGTGGAGAGGGTGAGCAACTTTAAATACCTGGGCATCCACATCAGTGAGGACCTTAAGTGGACACACAACACCGCAGAGCTGGTCAAGAGAGCTCAACAGCGACTGTACTTTCTGAGGAAGCTGAAGAAGTTTGACATGTCTTCCAGGATCCTCAACAATTTCTACAGCTGCATCATCGAGAGCATCCTGACCAATGGAATCACTGCTTGGTACGGAAACACCACTGCCCTGGAGCGCAAACACCTGGAGAGAGTGGTGAAGACAGCGGAGAAGATTATCAGGACTCCACTCCCCTCTCTGCAGAGCACCTACCACCGCAGAGTCCAAAAGAGAGCTGATGTCATCCTCTGGGACCCCACCCACCCCCAACACAGACTGTTCACACTTCTACCCTCAGGTTGGAGGTACAGAAGAGTGAAATGCCAGACAACCAGACTGAAAAACTTCTTTCCCACTGCCATCAGACTCATGAACAGACAGCAACTCCCAAAACTCTGCAACACAGCTTTGCATACAGGAACTCACACACCGGCTGCTAAATTTGCACACTGTTCACCTGTACAGTAGATATAGTATCACCTGTCTGATGTCCATATCATCTCTGCTGCTACTTACCAATAATTTGTAATTATACACTGCTTGTTGCACACTGCTCATTTGTACACTGTACATAGGTTCATGCCATCTCAGGTTCACATCATCTCTGATATCAATATACCACTAATACTTTAGTCATCTGGTGACTTTCATTTTCAGCCCTCTACTGCCTAACTGTATGTTGGTGTATGTGTCTTAGCATCCATCAGTACTAGGATTAAGTTGCTGTGTTAGTGTGTCATGACCTATTAGAATTGTTGTTTCTGTACCTTTAACTTGGCATTCATTTGGAGAGCAAAGTAAGAATTTCATTGATCAGGAAATGTAGCATTTCTTTACTGTGCACATGATAATAAAATAAAGCCTTTGAATCTTGAAATGTCTGCTGATTGACTAGTGACTTCGTCACCAGCCCCATGCCTTAGCTATTTGATTGGTTGAAAGTGTTAGGACTGCTTTGTCTGCAGCAGATTAATTAGGTCACCTCATTGAGTTCAGATGCATATTGCATAAAACCAAGATAAGGGATTAAGTCAGGATTTTCAAATAATTCTGGCTTAATCTATGCTTGACTTGGTTGTATAAAAGTAGGATAAATTAAGCCCAGTAAAGCTGCTATTGAGATTTAAGATAAGATAAGCCTTTATTAGTCCCACAATGGGGAAATTCCATTTATTTTCTACAGCTAGCCTGGTCCAGAGCAGGCTAAGTCAGGCTAAAATTAATCCATGTGATTTATTTGTCAATGCAGGAGTCAATTCTATAAGAAATCAGTGCTTTTCTGTGTCAATAAATGGTCTACTGATGTAGTCTGACTAGTAGGTGATGTCGAAGTCTATAATACAATGAATCCATCGCTCTCACCTCAATGGCTGGGTAACCTCCCAACCATGTTCTTGAGGATGATGACCAGCACTTATGCTTTGCAAGTAGAATGACTGAGCCTTGTGGCATGGGCCCATGGCGCTTTCTTAGGGTCATCAGGTGGGTACCCTCCTTCATCGGTGTTTCGTCAATTAGCCCACAACACCTCCAAAGGGCTTGACAGCTAGCCCCAGCATCCTAAGGCAGCCCCCTCAGCCCCATGGGTTCCACCACCACTGCTCTAAGGTGTTTCCTTTGTGCCCAATGGGTTGTTCCAACGTTCGCAGCGCTTCAGCCACAGCCATCTCGATGCTGCCTTGGCTCGCTTGGTGATATTAGCCACTAGCCTTCTTCTATTACAACCTTTAATTCCAAGTCTGGACAGTCCACTCCAGAGTGACTGCCCAGGAAATCCTCGGCAACCCACTTCCACTGGCAAGTTCCACACCCACCATCCCCTCTGCTGACACTCGTAAATGAGGGGTTGGTACTTCCCAAGTTTCCTCTCATGGGCCTCCTCCATCCTCTCCTCCCATGGCACAGTCAGCTAAAAAAGAACCACTTGTTTCGATGCTCTAGACCATAAAACTATATCTGGTCTGAGGGTTGATGATGTAATCTCCTCTGGAAACTTAAGTTGCCTCCTGAGGTCAACTCTCATGTCCCAATCAGCAGCAGATGCCAGGATTCCTACACTTGTTTGTGTCCTACTAGCTGATTCCCCTGCTCTAACAAACCTAATCAGGCGGGGCCCTGTTATCTTGGTGGCGTTATGGGTCTTCTTTCTCTCCACCTCCAGACCTACAGCAAGCTCAGACAATATATGATCATGCCTCCATCTGAACTTGCCGTCCACCAGACTAGCTTGACATGATGACAACACATGTTCAAGACTTGCCGGCTTTCCACATAGCATAGAACCTCAGCTTAGATTCTCAGCCATAGATTCTCAGCCAGCCCCCAATGGTGGAGATTTATCGGTGTTGGCAGGACATTGTATGTGGCGCATAAGAGGAACTTTATTCGCTGGTCCTCCATGCCCCACATATCCCTCCACCCCAATGACCTTCCTTGAACACCTGTCCAACACGTCCACATCCCCTGACTATTCATGGATGCAACCCTGGCTTGTCTACCCTCCTCCTCCATCATGCGAAGCTCTTCTTGGACTAGACTACGGTGGCCATTGGTATCTGCCTCCCTCCACCTTGCCCTGGTTATGACTCCTAGGCCTAGCCGACCTTGATTGACTGTCCCCACAATGTCCTTGTGGCGTAACCTTTCCTCTGCATCTGCCACTGCCTTACTTGCTACCCATTTTCGTCCTGTGCAGATGGTAATATCTGCTTGACGCACAAGGCGATTCCTGCTGTCCCGCAGCATTATCACCTGCCGGGCTTTGGCCACCTTAAATTCTTCAACGACCGATGTAATTGGGAGCTGCAGTTTACTTACTGAGCTATACAGGCCAATTGAAGAGAAACTTTTGGGTACTGACAGCCATCTTCAAAGAAAGGTATTAATCCGCCTTTCCAGGGTTTCGACTGTTGTTAATGGCACCTCATACATAAGCAGTGGCCAAAGGAGTCTTGGAAGTACTCCATGCTGGTAGCCCCAGAGTTTAAATCTTCCAGGGAGCCCACTCCTGTCCAAGATTCGCAGCCACGCCTCAGCTTGTCCAAGCATCTCCTTCACACTTTCTCTATCATTCAGTTCTGCTCTATACCATTTACCCAAGCTCTTAATGGGTCTCTGGCTAACAGTGGGGATAAATTCTTCTCCAATCCTAAAACGGGACCAGTCCTGGATGCATCCTTTCCTTAGCACGAGACTCCGTGACTTTGATGGCTTAAATTCCATCCTAGCTCCTGTAATAATCTTGCAAAGATCTTCCAAAATCCACCCCCCTCTGGAAATGATCTTGTAGTTATTGTCAGGTCATCCATGAATGCTTTAACTGGAGAATGCTGAATACCACTTGCCAAAACTGCACCTCTTATCGGCTTCTCCACTGACTTGACCAAGAGGTTCATTGCAGCTGCAAACAGAATGGCTGAAATTGTGCATCCAGTGACAATGCCTTTCTCCAACCGCTGCCAGCTGGTGGTAAAGCCCCCACAGGTAAACCGCATCTTAAAGCGATTAAAGTACTCTTGTAAGAGATGCTGAACTTTGCCTGGGACATGGTACGTTTGTAGTGTGAGCTCCACCAGCTTGTGGGGGATGGTTCCATATGCATTGGATATATCAAGCCACAGAACTGCAAGATCTCCATGACTGTGCTTTGCATCCTGGATTATTTTTGAGATGACACTTGTGTGCTCCACACACCCTGGAACTCCTGGGACTCCCCCCTTCTGAACGGAAGTGTCAATATACTCATTGCTCACCAAAAAATTTGTGAGCCTCCTTGCCAAAATTCCAAAGAATATCTTCCCCTCTACATTCAGAAGGGAAATGGTGTGGAACTGTTTAATATCAGATGAACTTTCCTCTTTGGGGATAAAACACCCTTCTGCAATGAGCCACTCATCTGGAAGATGATTTGCCCTCCACACCACCTTCAACAGCTTCCAAAGCCTCCTTCTCAGTCTCTCATACTGTTTGTACACCTTGTATGGGATCCCATTAGGTTCTGGTGCTGAGCAAGCCCTTGCCCTTTTCAGGAAGTCATTGACCTCCTTCCATGAAGGTTCTTGCTCAACGAACATGGATGTTGGCCCATTAAGGGTCATCAAGGCCTCCTTAATTTCCAGTTCTACACCCCTTTCTGGATCGCTATGCATGCTGGAGAGGTACTCATCTACCTCTTGTCTTGATGCCTGGAGTTGACCAGATCGCTTGTCTCCCAGGAGCTTAGACGGGTAGGAAAATGGATTTTTGGTAAACTGCTCCCTTTGCTTAGCCCGGCGTCTTCGGTCTCTTCTGTGGCACTCTGCTCGACATAAGATTTTAATGCGCTCCCTCAGAGTGACCGAGATCTCCTTCAAAGCTTGTTTCTCCTCCTCTTCAGCTTGCATGAATCTTTTCCTGAGCCTCCGGAGATCACCACGAAGTTGTTTAATCTCCTTGATCCTACGATTTTCCCCCTGTTGTGCAGGTCTTAAATGAAAGGGACTTGTTTGCTTCACTCCGAAACGCTCAGCACCAAAGCTCCAGATTATCCTCGCCATTGCCTTCATTTTCTGATTCAGCTCCCCTGCCAGAACATGCTCCAACACCTCATCCACTTCACAGTCAAATCTCTCCCACTCCTTCTTTGCTTGAGCTGCTGGCCAGTTGACTACCTGCTTCACTGCTTTGTGGCTATCTTGAAGTTGCTGCTCGATGTTCCCACTCTGCCCATGCAATTCCCCTGGTGATACGTCAGGGGTGGTGTTGCCCATGCTCTCTCTACTATGTGCCTGGAGATTCTGGGTACTGTGGTTGGCTACCGGTCCCAGCCTCTCCTCCGTCTCACCAGGTTGCCCTGCGCGTTGCACACTGCTAGAGTGTAGGCAACCCATCTTTGCCTGATGGATCTTAAGGCCTTTCATATTCTTACAGACTTTCCCACATGTGCAAACCACAGTTGTAGTATCAGCCTGTGCCAATGTAAGGTTTACACTTTCCAAAGTCAATGCCATAGTCTGTCCTGTTGGTCGATCACCCTCCCCCGCTCTCGCCCGACCTTGGGGGTATCTTATCACATACTTGTCCATAGCGAGTGCTTAGGGTTCCTCCTCACAGAGGATGTGTTTTGGCCTGCCAAGCCGCCACACTCCTGGTTCTGGTCTTTCCCAGATGCCAGCAGTCTCTCCTTGCTGTCACCATTCTTCCATGGTTGCCAACTAGTCTTTCCTAGTAGTCACTGGGTTGCCAGATGGAAAAGTCTATAATACGATGAATCCATCGCTCTCACCTCAATGGCTGGGTAACCTCCCAACCATGTTCTTGAGGATGATGGCCAGCACTTATGCTTTGCAAGTAGAATGACTGAGCCTTGTGGCATGGGCCCATGGTGCTTTCTTAGGGTCATCAGGTGGGTACCCTCCTTCATCGGTGTTTCGTCAATTAGCCCACAACACCTCCAAAGGGCTTGACAGCTAGCCCCAGCGTCCTAAGGCAGCCCCCTCGGCCCCATGGGTTCCACCACCACTGCTCTAAGGTAAGATAGATGATGTGTGAGGTGATTTTGGTGAAGCTGCACTTAATACCTGAGAAGCTATTAAATTTTATTTCAAATTTATATTTTCAAAAAATATGATTTTTTTTATTTATTTTTTTTTAACTCAAACTAAATGATGTAGTATGATCATCAGATGATGGATGATATGTGAGGTCATTTTGGTGAAGCTGCACTGAGTTATTTAGAAGTTTTTAACTATCATTTCTAATAAATATTTCCCTAACCTATGATTATTTTTTTTTTGGTCCAACTAACAAGTGTTCCTAACAGGAGACCATAGTGCAGGGGTGTCCAATCATGTGCCATGGAGGGCCAAGACCCTGCAGGCTTTACCTCCAACCAGAGTCTTCAAAAGCAGATTCCACTGAATTTCTTCCCACTGATTGCTGATAAGTGAAAACACCTGCTGAAGAGACTGGGTAGAAGAGAAAACCTGCAGGGTCTTGGCCTTCCATGGCACATGATTGGACACCCCTGCCCTAGTGGCTGGGCAGCATTTAGTGGCACTAACCTTGATGATGCTAAAATTTAATCCTAATAAATATTCCCAAAAGCTTTGAAAATGTCTTGTAGTCTGACTAGAAGATATGTTGCATGTGAGGTGATTTTGGTGAAGCCACACTTTGTAATTTTCAAGTTATTGGATATTTTTTAAATAAATATTTTCCCAAACTATGAAAAATAAAATTTATGCAAACTAAACATTTTAGTCTGAACAAAACGACACAATCGACGTATGAACTCATTCTGGTGACATTACACCTTATGATCATGACAGTATTTAATTTTAACTTGTTTTTTTTCCCTCGGAGTTGCAATTTGCAGATGGTCCCTGCCCATTCATTTCCCCGACGGCAGCTCATAGACACCAATGTAGCTGCTGGACCTCAGAGACGGCTCTTTTTAATAAAAATGAGGTTGTAGCTCATTGTCCACTTTACCAATGCATAAGATTGGTGTGGTTTGGTTTTAACAGCGTTTTGTTCAGGAATTATTGATCCACAAAGTCAGAATCTGTGAATATCTTGCCAACTTTACTGAAGTGTTCCCCACGGTGGAACACACTGAATACATTTCTTCATTGGTAGAATTTTGGCCGCTACATACATTTGCCAGGATGTTAACCAGCTCTGCATTACTGAGGATGGCTGCAACTAACTTTTCTGCTGATTCACTCATAGCTGCACTTCTTCCATCTCCGTTCATTACATAGAACACAAACCGAAAACAATGCTAAACGTCCAAATGGTCCTGATCATATACGTACAAAACACAGAATATATTGAATGAAACTCTGATATATACATATATATATATATATATATATATATATATAGTATATATATAGTATATATGTATATATATACACACTACCGTTCAAAAGTTTGGGGTCACTTAGAAATGTCCTTATTTTTGAAAGAAAAGCACTGTTTTTTTTCAATGAAGATAACTTTAAACTAATCAGAAATACACTCTAATATCTAATATACTGTACATTGCTAATGTGGTAAATGACTATTCTAGCTGCAAATGTCTGGTAGCTGCAAATGTCTGGTTTTTGGTGCAATATCTACATAGGTGTATAGAGGCCCATTTCCAGCAACTATCACTCCAGTGTTCTAATGGTACAATGTGTTTGCTCATTGCGTCAGAAGGCTAATATATATATATATATATATATACAGTATATATATATATATATATATACACACAAACTGAGCACAACTTTCACCAACGTGTATTTCCAAACTTTGGTAAATTTTCAGTAGACTGAAAATTTTCAAAGAACAGAACTTTCACCAGTGTTGGCCAACAAACACCAGCAATCGTTCACTTTTGCCAGCAGAGCCACACCTTTCCAAAACACCAGTAAATGTTGGGCCTGTGGAGCGTGTAAATAATGAGGCTGATTTGGTTCAGGCAGTTTATTACACGACTCACACAAGGAGCATAGACAGAATGGCATACAAATAGGAACTCTTCCCTTAAATAACATGACATCCTTCTAGACTCTTCTCACACACAAAAAATGATCCCCGTCTAGACTCTTTTCACACACAAAAGATAATCCCCCCGTCCGACTGCAGTCAGTCCATTCATCCTTGACACCTCCCTGTTATCTTACTAGGGCATCTAGAAACTTATCACACACAAAAGGTTAACTTTGCATCCTTTGTTCCTGTCTAAGGTGGTAAACCATTATGCACTCCCCAGGTTGCCACCCCCCCCCCCCCCAGCAACTTAGATAGGACAAGAGAGTAACAGTCCACATGCAGTGATAAAACCATTAACATCAGTCCACATGCTGTAGAACAATCAACATCAGTCCGCATGCTGCTTGGGCTTCAGTCTTCTGCCGTATCTGCTGTAGCCAGGATTTGCTGCCTCTGTGGCGCTGCCATGCTGGGGGGCTGATGTCTGGGGGTGAAAACTTTTTGACTGCCCGTGTGGGTGCTCTGGAGAATCTTTTCTCTGGGAAGCGCCCCGTGGGGGTCTTCCACGCCGAGGGGCCCTCGCCAACAGCACTTGCTCGTCAGCCACAACGAAAGCAGGTTTGAGTCTGTCTATGCCAATTTTCTCCCTCCTACCCCCCAAATCTAGCAAAAAATGCTTATCCCCTGTTTCCAGCACTCTAAACGGTCCATCATAAGGTGGGCGCAGCGGGGGGCGGTGGGTGTCGTGTCTGACAAACACGAACTCTGCGTTTTTCAAAGCTTTAGGCACAAAAACGCACGGAAAACTGTGGTGGGCAGGACCCGGCAGCTTGCTTGAGTCTATGCAACGCTGCAGCAGCTCAGATGGGGAGCTGCCCGGCGCAGGATTATCTGGCAGAAACTCCCCAGGCAGCCGGAGCGGTTGTTCAAAAACGAGTTCTGCCGGGGAAGCTTCCAGATCCACTTTAGGAGCAGAACGTAACCCCAATAAAACCCATGGTAGCCTGTCTACCCAATTTGCATCCGTCAGTGAAGCCCTCAGAGCCGCTTTTAACGACCTATGAAAACGTTCGCATAACCCATTTGCCTGCGGGTTGTACGCGGTTGTGCAGTGAATTGAGACACCTAGGCTGCGGGCCAAGGTTGACCAGATTTCAGAAACAAATTGAGAGCCTCTGTCAGACGTAATGTCCGAAGGAACTCCAAAACGCGCCACCCATGCTGTTAAAAACGCGCACGCCACCTCCTCGGCCGTGGTTGCCGCCAGCGGAACTACTTCTGGCCAGCGCGTGGTGCGGTCCACCATTGTCAGGAGATGCGTGCACCCCTGTGATGACGGAAGGGGGCCTACGAGGTCCACGTGGACATGGTCGAACCTCTTAGCCGGGATGCGAAACGGCTCCAAAGGAGCCTTCGTGTGTCTGTGAACCTTGGCTCGTTGGCACGCCACGCAGGCTGCCGCCCACCCTTTCACTTGTTTGCGAAGGCCCGGCCACACATATTTCTCTCCTACCATTTTGACCGACGCGCACACCCCTGGGTGTGCCAAAGAGTGAACCGACTGAAACACGTGGCGGCGCCACGCGGCCGGAACCACAGGCCGTGGGCAACCCGTGGAGACGTCGCAGATTAAGGGGGGAATGCCGTTAAGCAGCGTCCTCTTCTCCAGCCTTAACCCTGTTGGCCCAGACTGGAGCACACGCACGTCCGCGTCACTAGCCTGCTCCGCGGCCATGGCTGCGTAATCCAACCCTACACAGACCGGGGCCACAACAGTGCGCAAGAGGCAGTCTGCCACTACATTCAGTTTGCCCGACACATGCTGAATATCGGTAGTAAACTCTGAGATCGCGGCCAGCTGCCTCTGCTGCCGGCCCGACCAAGGTTCTGAAACTTTGGCCATCGCGAATGTTAGTGGCTTATGGTCAACGAACGCAGTAAAATTGCGCCCTTCCAGCCAGAACTGGAAATGGCGAATGGCCAGGTGGAGAGCCAGCAACTCTCTGTCGAACACGCTGTATTTACGCTCATTGTAGAGCAAGGTTCTGCTGAAAAAGGCAAGCGGCTGCCAAGCCCCGGTGACGCGCTGCTCCACGACAGCCCCTATGGCCACATCTGAGGCGTCAGTGGTGAGGGCTATGCGGGCCGTTGGGTCTGGATGTGCCAACAATGCGCCGTTTGCCAGGGCTGCTTTAAGTTCCGAGAACGCCTGCTCTCGTTCCGGGGTCCATTCGACCCTATTCGTGGGTTTCTGTTTTTTGAGCGCAGCGTACAATGGCTGCATGAGCTGCGCTGCGCGGCGAAGGAAACAGTCATAAAAGTTCACCATTCCCCAAAATTCTTGTAGCGCCCTGACCGTTTGTGGTCGGGGAAAATCTGTCACTGCGCGCACTTTGTCAGGCAGCGGAACCGCTCCTTCGGGAGAGACGCGGTGCCCTAAAAAATCAATCCCCGTCACCCCGAACTGACATTTCGCTGGGTTGATTATTAAACCCTGCTCTTCCAACCTACGGAAAACCGTCGTGAGGTGGGTTTCATGTTCGTCTTCGGACGCGCTGGCTACCAAGATATCGTCCAGGTAGATGAACACGAAAGGGAGATCGTGCAGCACTGCATCCATCATGCGTTGGAACGTCTGTGCTGCCCCTTTAAGCCCAAACGGCATGCGCAAGAACTCAAATAAACCAAACGGAGTTATTACCGCTGTTTTGGGTATGTCCTAAGCGCACACTGGGACTTGGTGGTAACCACGGACCAAATCTATCTTAGAAAAAATGCACGCTCCTGCGAGGTGAGCGGAAAAGTCCTGAATGTGGGGAATTGGGTAGTGGTCATGTGCTGTAGCGTTGTTTAACCTGCGGAAATAGCCGCAAGGTCGCCACGAACCCTCAGCTTTAGGGACCATGTGTAGCGGGGAAGCCCATGGGCTGTTTGAGCGCCTGATGATGCCTAACCTCTCTAGGTTAGCGAACTCCTCACGCGCTATGGCCAGTTTAGCTGCGTCCAAGCGCTGAGGTCTTGCAAAAATGGGCGCCCCGGTGGTGGTGATAAAATGATCCACCCCATGTTTAGCGATAGCTGCTGAAAACGTTGGGACTGTGAGTGCTGGGAACTGAGTGAGCAGTGTGTGGAACTTACCGCATGCTGCTGTGACGTTGGCTTGTGCTGTTGGCCGGGTCACTTGAGCTATACAGGGGAGAGAGTCAAAAGACAGTGCATTAACCAGGCGCCTGTTAGCGGTATCTACCAACAACCCATGTGCACATAGAAAATCAGCCCCCAGTATATGGTAATCCAATGCTGCTACAACAAAAGTCCATTCATATGTATGACCGTGTAGAGACAAGAGCAGAGTCCTCTCACCAAAGGTCTTAATGTCTGAGCCGTTTGCTTCTGCCATCTCGGGGCCGCTGGTTCCTGCCAGCCGGTCAGCGTAGGTCGGCCGGATGAAACTCCTCTGTGCGCCGGTGTCCACGAGGAAATGCCTCCCCGAGCGTGCGTCCGTCAAATAGAGCAGCTTGTTCTCCTCCCCGAAGGTCACGGCTGCTACCGACCCCCGGGCTTGGCGTTTCCCGAGCGCTTGAACTGGCACGGTGGTATACATTTGCGTGCCCTCTCTGCAAAGCGGCGGTGGTAGAAGCAAAACGTGTCACCTCCACGTTCCTTGGCCCCCGCTGCTGCTGCCATCGGTGGTTGTGCTGCTGCCGTCGGCAGCTCCTGGCTTCCTCGTGTCGACGTGCCGGGCTCCGTCGCTGCCGCAATGGTCACGAAAGCCTTGGAGGCAACGATGAACCGGTTTGCCTCTCGGGCTAGCGCACGATAGTCCCGTTTGGCCAGCAACGACGAATTGGCCATGCCGCTCTCGCCGCTGTTGGAAGGTTCCTGAGGAAAATGTGGGTGAAGATGAAGTGGTCGTCGTCTGTGCCCTTTAACCTCAGCATCTTCTCCATCATGTCCACGGCCGAACCGTCTCCCAACTCGGTCCGCGTCAGAAGCCTCTCTGCTCTCTCACCATCCGAGAGCGTGTAGTGCTGGATGAGGGCAGCCTTCAGTGCGTCATATTTGCCGTCAGCTGGTGGCTGATCGAGCAGGCTCTCGATGTGCTGAGCCGTGCTGGCATCGAGTGCTGCGACCACATAGTAGAATTTCGTATCATCCGCCGATATCCCTCGGAGGGCGAACTGCGCCTCGGTTAGGTGGAACCAGGAGCGCGGGTTGTGCTGCCAAAAATCAGGTAGTTTGATCGCTACAGCGCACGTGAAGCTGGGGGTTCCAGTCGAGGTTGGCTCCAGGGATCTTCCGTCGTATTCCATGATTCGTCTTGGGTCACCAGTGTGGAGCGTGTAAATAATGAGGCTGATTTGGTTCAGGCGGTTTATTACACAACTCACACAAGGAGCATAGACAGAATGGCATACAAGTAGGAACTCTTCCCTTAAATAACATGACATCCTTCTAGACTCTTCTCACACACAAAAGATAATCCCCATCTAGACTCTTCTCATACACAAAAGATAATCCCCCGTCCTACTGCAGTCAGTCCATTCATCCTTGACACCTCCCTGTTATCTTACTAGGGCATCTAGAAACTTCTCACACACAAAAGGTTAACTTTGCATCCTTTGTTCCTGTCTAAGGTGGTAAACCATTATGCACTCCCCAGGTTGCCACAGTCCAAACGTTGTAGTGTGAATCCACCTTTAGCAAACCCAGTTTCTAATTGAGATCAATATATAGTGATGTGCCAATAATAATAATAATAATAATAATAATAATAATAATAATAATAATAGGAAGCCAGTTTAGGAAGCTTGGGATCAGACCACCAGGTCTCCGCCTTTGACCGCCACCTGATCCACACAGCACTGGAAATGAGCAAAGGCTAAAATGAGCTTTCTTCGTACGATCGCTGGACTCACCCTCAGAGATAGGGTGAGGAGCTCAGTCATCCGGGAGAGGATCAGAGTAGAACCGCTGCTCCTCCACATTGAATGGAGCCAGTTGAGGTGGTATGGGCATCTGATCAGGACGCCTCCTGGACGCCTCCCACTTGAGGTGTTTCGAGCACATCCCTCTGGGAGGAGACCCCAGGGCAGACCCAGGACTCACTGGAGAGACTAAGTCTCCCAGCTGGCATGGGAACGCCTTGTTATCCTCTCGGAAGAGCTGGAGCAGGTGACTGGAGAGAGGGAAGTCTGGGCTTCTCTGCTTGAACTGCTGCCTCCACGACCCAGACCTGCAGAAAAACAGTAGAAGATGGATGGATGGATGGATAATAATAATAATAATAATAATAATAATAATAATAATAATAATAATAATAATCCAATAAATCTCAACAGAATCAAATGAAGCAATCTCCAAATGAAGGTATGGCTCCCCATATTTACATGCTGAGTTATAAAAAATATAATGTAGCCTAAATTTAGCCTAAGTGCGTGTGGTCTATCTTTGTGTTTTGCAGTGTGGAAGTCATGTGAACAGGGATGGGATGGAAAGCTTTTGCCCCAGCTGTGCATCATAGGTTCTGGCCTGTGTTGCCACAGCAAATACCCAGTCAGTCTAGGTGGAGTAATATTGTGTTATTTGTTCATATATGTTTGTTGTTATTCAGTATATGTTCTGCATAGCTTTGACAGGTGTCTGTCTTCCACAGTGGTCAGGAAAAAATAAATGCTTGGGAGGGTTTGCGCACCCTGCTTTATTGGGTTGGATCCAAGATTCACCTGATATTCATCTGTTTTTTTTACCGGGAGTTCCCAAAGATCTCAAACATTCTCAAACAGTTGCAAAGGAGTTGTAAATAGTTGCTAGTCATCGTAAAAGCTGTTGCTAGCATTTGTCAATAATTAATGCTTGTGGGGAGGATTGCCAGTTAGCATGTAAAGCATGGGTCAGAACCAGCTGTAGGGGCTGCTACCGCCTGCTACGGCCTGTCTGTGTGCAGATTTTAGTCCAAATGTTTCTTGTGAATTTCTGGAGATTTTTAGAGTACGTAAGCACATACAGAGGATTTTGGGCTTGTCCAACAAACTCTATGAATTCTCTGCGACCAAGAGGTTGGAAGTGTGATTTGCTTCACCTCCAAGGAGTTTGTATGTTAGACATATGATTTTTAAGGCCCCTGGGAAGAAAAACTGTGGTATAATACAATAAAACCGTATGTGTTATAATGTGCTATAATAATCTAACAATACAGGGTGTAGGGCCTGTAAATTATGAAGCACAGAATCGCATAGGGGAGGAAAATTCTATTCTCTGAGTGCACTGTGCAGATTTGACCTTGTCTTTTTGGTCCTGTTTACATTCCTCCTCGATGAAGATAAGCGGAAGGAGCGGCTCTGCTAACCCAAACAATCGACACAGTTGCTTTTGTTTCAACAGACTGGACTCAAGGACAGTGTACCATGTGTCAACTTACCATCTTGCAAGCAAGAGAAGAGACTCTGGACTTGTTTTAGATCACATGATTATAACATCCATCCACTGCCAGGAGGCGCCCTCTGCTGTTCACTAGCAATTGACACACACACACTACTGCATTCAACATTACACGACTGACACAAATACTGATACATATTTACAATACACTGACTCTCTCAACGTGTTTTGTGTGATCTATTGTCTGCTAATTGTGCATTTGAGTTTTTTTCTTGTAATCACAATTTTGGTCATAAAATGAGCTTTATTTTGATCAACAATGCTTTTTTCTCTCTGCCTATTGTGTTTTCCCTACCCTCCCCCCTCCCCCTCCTCCCCCCCCCCCCGTTCGACTGGCACCTTCGGGCTGCCCCGGCTATGGGATGCGCTTATAAGGAGCGCGCCCGATGTCAAGTCAAATTTCAATTCTCCTGTATGTATTGCACGTATGGTAGTATTGACAATAAACCTTATTCATTCATTCATTCATTCATTCATTCATTCATTCATTCATAGAGTACGTCATTGTAATAGTTTACTTCTTCTTCTTCATCTTCTTTCAGCTGCTCCATTTAGGGGTAACCACAGAAGGATCATCTGCCTCCATCTCACCCTATCCCTTGCATCTTCCTCTGTAACACCAACCCTCTCCATGTCCTCCTTCACCACATCCATGAGTCTTCACTTTGGTCTTCCTCATTCCCTCTTGCCTGGCAGCTCCATCTTCAACATCCTTTGTCCAATGTCTCCAATATCCCTCCTCTGCACATGTCCAAACCATCTCAGCCTTGTCTCTCTTACTTTGTCTCCAAACTGCTCAACCTGAGCTGTCCCTCTGATGTACTCATTTCTTATCCTGTCCCTACTAGTCACTCCCAATGAAAATCTTAGCATCTTCAACTCTGCTACCTCCAGCTTCACCTCCTGTCTTTTTTCAGCGCCACCATCTCCAAGCCATACATCATAGCAGGTCTCATTACCGTCTGGTAAATCTGTCCTTTCACTCTTGCTGGTACCTTTCTGTTACAAATCACCCCTGACACTTGTCTCCACCCACTCCACCCTACCTGCACTCTCTTCTCCGCCTCTCTTGTGCATTTTCCATTGCTTTGGATGGTTGACCCCAGGTATTTAAACTCATCTACTTTCACTACAACTACTCCTTCCATTTTCACCATTACACCTGCCTCCCTCTGATTCACCCTCATGTATTATGTCTTGCTTCTACTGACTTTCATTTTTTTTCTCTCCAGAGCATACCTCCACCTCTCCAGGTTCTCTTCCACCTGCTCCCTATTCTCACTACAGATCACACTGTCGTCTGCAAACATCATGGTCCACGAAGACTCCTGCCTGACCTTGTTTGTCAGCCTGTCCATCACCATGGCAAATAAGAAGGAGCTCAGAGCCGATCCCTGATGTAATCCCGCCCCCACCTTGAATCCATCAGTCACTCCGACAGCGCACCTCACCACCATCTCACTGTCCTCATACATGTCCTGCACCACCCTCACATACTTCTTTGCCACTCCTGACTTTCTCATACAGTACCACACTTCCTCTCTTGGCCTCCTATCATATGCATTCTCTAGATCCACAAAGACACAGAGCAACTCCTTCTGACCTTCTCTATACTTCTCCATCAACACTCTTAGGCTGCATTCAGACCAGGATAGTCTGGGGGTCTTGGTTCAACTGGGTGGAGAATGCTGAGAATTTTCGCACCTTATTTTGGTTTGCTTTGCATTCACACTGCAGCGGACCAAACCACCTGGACAACATCACACAGTTGCAACAACTGCTCGTTTGGAGCACTGTAGCCAAAACCACCACTGACCAGGAAGAAAGAATCTTAGCAAAGAAGAAAAATCCAGCTCATCGATTGGCCAGGACCAAAAACGGAAATCTGTTCCCTTCAGCCGGGTTTTTTTGTCTGCCACAAACGAGACATTTTTTAACTTTTTTTCTTGGCTTTCTCCGGTAAAAGGATTTTTCGGATTTGCGCAGTTCTCTTTATTGTTATTTTCTACCTAAAATGTACTATGCTAAATGCCAATTCTCTTGTGAGACTATGTGTTGCTATGGTTACATAAACGCCAAGGGGCACTTCCGCCCTTTGGTCTGCTGTGCAAGTGAATCAAGACCCCCCACTTTTCAGGGGTACCAGACTTCACTTGATGGGTGCACACCAAAGTTCCGACGCATGCTCAGACTGCACAGAAAGAACCAAACTATCCGCCGATAGTCCTTTGGTCCAGACCAAACAGTGGCCATCTGAATGCACCCTTGGAACAATCATTGCATCTGTAGTACTCTTTCTTGGCATGAAACTGTCGGAGGAGGAGGAGTATCTGTACTTATATAGTGCTTTTTCTAGTCTCAAAGACCACTCAAAGCACTTCATTAGTGCTAACCCTCTAGTCTAAGGGCCTATAGGAGACAGATATCTAGGGACAATTTAGAACAACCAATTAACCTAACATGCATGTCTTTGGATTGTGGGAGGAAACCGGAGCCCCCGGAGTAAACCCACGCAGCACAGGGAGAACATGCAAACTCCACACAGAAGGGTTCCTACCCCTGCCAGCCTGGGGATTTGAACCTGGAACCTTCTAGCTGTCAGGCAGCAGTGCTAACCACTGCACCACCGTGCTGCTGCTCACTGATTGTCCCCTCTCTTCTTAACCTGGCTTCAACAATGCTTTCCCATATCCTCATAGTGTGGCTGGTCAACTTTATGCCTCTGTAGTTACCACAGCTCTGAGCATCACCTTTGTTCTTTAAAATTGGTACCAAAACACTTCTTCTCCACTCCTCAGGCATCCTCACACTCTTCAAGATTGTGTTAAACAATCTCATTAAAAAGTCCACTGCCATCTCTCCTAAACATCTCCATACCTCCACAGGTATGTCATCTGGACCAATCACCCTTCCATTCTTCATCCTCTTCAAAGCTGCCCTCACTTCTGCCTTATCACCATCTTTCCTTCATCCATCCTCCTCTTTCTCATTTTCTTTATTCATCAGCTCTTCAAAGTTCTCCTTCCACCTTCTCAACACACTCTTATCATTTGTTAGTACATTACTATTTCTGTCCTTAATCAGCCTAACCTGCTGCACATCCTTTCCAGCTTGATCTCCCTGTCTAGTCAATCAATACAAGTCCTTTTCTCCTTCCTTAGAAGGAAGGATTAAATATTAAGAATTTAGAATTGTCTAAATTCTAAAAATGACACCAAAATCAAATTAATATAAACATTACATATGCTAGTTAGTATAATGCATATTTTAACAACGCGGGTTGCACGGCATCCCTCTAGATATGTGTCTGACTGGGGTCCACAGTTCACCTCCCGAGTGTGGAAGTCCTTTTGCCGCTCCCTGGGCACCACGGTCACCTCACGTCCAGATACCACCCACAGAGTAACGGGCAGGCTGAGCACGACAACCAGTCCCTGGAGGCCACCCTCAGATACGTGGCATCCTGTAATCCATCCACTTGGAGCACCCATCTGACCTGGGTGGAGTATGCTTACAACTCTGCAGTCTCCTCATCCACGAGATTAATGCCCTTTGAGGCCTCTATGGGGTATACCCCCCCATTGTCCATGGCAGAAAGGGAAGTTGCCGTCCCATCTGTGGGGGCCCATGCTTGCCGCCACTGCCATCGTTTTTGGAGGGCCACCTGGGCTGCTCTCCTCCGCTGTACTGAATGGAATCATCAGTACGTGGACCGCAGGCAGGTTCCAGCACCTAAGTATACAGTCGGGCAGCGCGTGTGGCTGTCAGCGGACCAGGTTCCCTTAGAAATGGAGTCCCTGAAATGATCGCCTCACTTCCTGGGCCTGTTTACCATCTCCAGGGTCATCAACGAGGTGATGGTCTGCCTGGAGCTTCCGCCGACACTCCGCATTCACCCCACATTCCACGTCTCAAAGATGAAGCCCCTCTCCGCCAGTCCTCTCTGCACCCCCCCCAAAAGCCGCCTCCTCCTCCTTGGATCCTCGACGGTCAGACCACACACCATCCAGACAACATCCAGAGGATTCTGGACGTTCGCCATCGGGGCTGGAGGCTGCAATACCTGGTCCACTGGAAGGGCTACGGTCCTGAAGAAAGGTCATGGATCCCCAGCTCCTACTTCCATGATAGGGGAATGGTCTGGGCCTTTCACCAAGCTCATCCCAACAAGCCCTGTGGGCTGCCAGGAGGCACCCCTTGAGGGGAGTCACTGTCATGATCAGGTGAGCGTGTGCCTCCTCCCTTTCTGTGGGAGGTTCCTCATCTTGACCCCGGCTCCGCAGGTGATCAGCACACCTGTGTGAGTGGATGCACCTGCTGCCTCTGCCTTGCCAGTGCTTATAAGGACCAATTTGTTAATGCTCCAGCGCTGACTCGTTGGGTATAGCTGCCATTCAAGCAAGTAAAGCTATCGCTCGAATTACTAGGGAACTTAATTATAATTCCTTGTCTCCTCCTCTCTCTCAGGTTTCTGCCATCTCTGTGGTGCGTCTCCGGGGATTGTTGTGCGCTCACCTGCTCCATCATCTTCATCATCGCTCCAGGCTGCTTCTCTCCACCTGGTCAGGAACTCCACCCAGCTCCACCCCTTCACTACTCCCTGCCAGCTCCATCCCGCTGGTTCACTTGTTTCCTGCTGAGTTCCTCTGCTGGGTTCTCTGCTTGCCTCTTGTAAGATCCATCCTTGTGATTCCCTGTTCTCGGTCTTCCTCCTCTTTACTAACCAGCTTTTGCCTCCCTCTCACAGGCTGGGTTCTCCTGTGGCGAGTGACGTCTTATTCTAACTTTGTGTTCACTTTGAATAATAAAATTGTTTTTAAACGTTGCTTCTCTGTGTCATGTGCGCTCACTGGTGTAGCATCCTGCACATGAGCTGATCATTCTCTCAGTCATGACAGATGCATAGCCAGACACCAGCTTCTGGCAGCGTTCCTGAGGAATCTTAGCCCATTCCTCATGGGTAAAGACCTCCAAGTTCACTAATATTATTGGGTTTAATATTGTGGGGTTTACATGTTGCAGCCACCTTTTTCCCAGAGATTTTCAATGGGGTTCAAGTCAGGTGACTGTGATGGCCACCCATGGACTTGTTGTTCCTTGGTCCATGGGTGCCTACAGAAACCACACATGACAACAGTAAATTATTTGCAATTTTTTTGACTAATTAACAGATGAACTTAGATAATTTTCCACAGAAACCTGGATATACCAGGACACTGTGGTTGAAAAACACTGCTTTAAAGGGCTCTTTTTTATACACTTTTTTTTTTAACTCCATACAGACAATGACTGTACGTCTTAGTAATTATCATTTTCACTCTTCTGCTCACAAGACCCAAGACCTGGTGATCTTGTTAACTTCAACCATGGCATATATGAACATGTCGGTGTGTACATTGGAAATGGAGAGGTTGTTCATCCTGAGCCAGATGGTGAGTCCTCCCATTAATATCACTGCACTGGTCCCAATCAAAATTATTAACCTTAAATAACTACATTTAGGTCAATCTAATTACTGAACCTTCACAACTGATCCCAGTTTTCCTCTTTTTTTTTTTTTTTTTTTTCTCAAATATGCAGGTGGAGATATAGCCAAGCCTGCAGCAATTCAGCCTGGTAAGGTGAAGAAAGATAGGCTGGAGGACGTGGGGAAAAGTGGCTGGAGAGTCAACAACAGCATGGACAGCAAGTGCAGGCCCCATCCAGTGCAAGATATTGTGAGGGATGCCTCAGCACAGGTTGGCAGAGATCCGCCATACGTCGTCAACAACAACTGTGAATATTTCGCCACCGAGATGCGATACGGTCAGCCCGAGTCTTGACAGGTGGGTTGAACCTCAATAATTCTCAAAATCCATGACTTTTGTGGTTCTGGGGTAGAAAACTCAAAAACACGAGAGGAGTTCATTGTGACTCTCTGTGTACAACCTAAAGGATGTTTTTTTCCCTGCAGGTGCAATGAGCAGTTGAAAAAGCTGTGGATGCTGCTACTGAATTTTGGTTTCCTGGTGCTGTGGCAGGCAAGCACTTTGGTTCATATATATAACACAACATAACAAAAATATTTTTTTGTAAGTTGTCTGTGTTTTTTCAACAGATACAAGACAATTTTGCACCGCTGAATCCGAAAATGACATCCGTTTCTCTTGATCAGGTCAGGTTTTTATGCTAAGTTGTAAGCAGTTTTACAGCAGTTGTACAGGTGTACTGTAAATTGAATAGTAGACATTGACATAGATAAGTACATGTAAATTAAATGTTATGTCATCACTGTTCAAAATTCAGAGAATTTCAAGAAATAAAAAAGAATTTTGCATCATATAAAGCGAAAATACCCGTACATGTAACGAAAACGTAAAAAGCGTGGCCATAGTTCAAAAAGCTGACCGGATTGAGCAAAACCAATTTGATTTTTGGATTCAGCACATCAAAATTGTCCTAAATAAGCTACAAAAACTTAGACAATAAATTTGGTGTTGACCAGTGTAATCAACAATGATTTCTATCAAAACGATAAAAGAATTGCTCATCACTACAGCAAAAATAAACACCCCGGGAGGGAGGTGGGGGAACAGGCTAAGGAGGGAAAACACAACCCAGCACATGACCCGCACCTGCACCCAGTCAGACTCCTAGGCCCCCAAAGTCTCAGAGCTCCAGGGTTTGGGTGGCTGGCCGAAGTCCCAGGCCAGCCGGATGACCCGGTGGAAAGAGTCAGGTGGTCTGCCGGAGAAAATGGACCACCCAACCCAGCTACCCAGTCTTTGGGGTGGCCGGCCAGCATTCTTGAACCACCAGGACCAAAGGGGTGATCCTGGAGGTAGCTCCCCTACCATTGAGCTTGAAGGCTCAATGGTAGGAAGCAGAGCGGAAGGAGGGGGACCACAATGGTGTCTGGTGGCGGAGAAGAAGGGACCACGACGGTGTCCGGCAGATAAGGAAGAGGAACCCCGATGGTGTCTGGCAAAGGAGAAAAGGCCTCGGTATCCTCAGGCTGGCCGGCAGCACCCTCGATGGTCCTGGCTTGGGACACGGTTGCACCCACGATGGCTTTGGGCGGGAGCATAGCAGCATCCGTGGTGGCTTCGGGCTGGAGCATAGCAGCACCCTCGGTGGCTCCGGGCTGGAGCACTGCAGCACCCTCGGTGGCTCCAGGCTGGAGCACTGCAGCACCCTCAGTGGCTCTGGGCTGGAGCACTGCAGCGCTCTCGTTGGTTCCGGGCTGGAGCACTGCAACACCTTCGGTGTTTCCGGACTGTAGCACTGCAGCACCCTCGGTGGCTCCGGGCTGGAGCAATGCTGCACCCTTGGTGGCTCCGGGCAGGAGCAACACTGCACCCTCGGTGGCTCGGGGCAGGAGCAACGCTGCGCTCTCGGTGGGCCAAGGGCTGGAGCGTAACCCCCATGGCTGGCCCATACTGGACCGCAGCACCCACGTCGGGTTGAAGCTGGGACGTAGCACCCGTGAGGGTCTCCGGCCGGGACGCAGCACCCACGGAGACTCAGCCTGAGGAGGGACCCACACTACGGCCTTGGGCAGAGGGGAAGCTGCACCCATGGAGGACCCGGCCTGGGTCGGAGCTGCACCCACGATGACCTCCAGCGGCGAACCTGGACCCACAGAGACCTCTGACAATGCTGGAACATCTCCGGTGACCCTAGGAGAAAGCTTAGACACACACAGAGAAGGTGGTTCAGGGTCACCAGCAGCGGCGGAGTCTGGCGAGGCGAGCTCAGGTGCAGCAGGCGGCTGCACCTGGCTCTCCTCACCAAGAGCCAGGCAAGATTGCTCTAGAACAGATAAGAGTAAGACAAAAGAGAGCACTTGCCTCAGCTCGAGCTCCACTGCTGTCCAGGACTCAGTCAATCCGCACGATGAGGGTAACTCGGGCTCGGTCCTCTGGAGTTTCAGCTTGGGTTCAAACTCTGCTGCGGGGGCGTCCAGAGCAGGAATGATGGTGGTAGCTGCAGTTCTCGTTGCCTCAGGTGACGTAACCCACGCAGGTGGCTCTTCTGGCGTGGAAGCTGGGGTACCGCTCACCTCTGGCACTGGGGTTGGGTCCTTCAGGGCCACAGGCTCCTCCATCATCCAGTGGCTCGGTTCCAGGACTGGCGGACACTCAGGAATATTAGGAGGAGACAAGGAGAGGGTAGATGAGTGTTTAATAATTGCAGCAGGTGGAGAGAGTTCAGGGGACTGCATAACCTGAGTCTCTCTTTCAGGAATCACACAAGGCATATCATCATAAGTTGGAGTAAAATGAAATAACACTGGCCTATCATCCCGGATCTTGATGTTCTCTGCTGCAGTAGACAGGCAGTCATCCCTCTCCGTGTCTTTGGCGAACCTAGGCCCCTCAGTGGATAGTGGAGGAACCGTCCCTGAAGACATGAAAGTGGCTGTGACCGGGTGAAACCTGGAAGACCTCTTGGCAGCTGGAGGACACATCGAGGCGACGGAGGTTACGGCAGCAGTGGAGAGAGCGCAGGCTGGCGAAACGGCTGACGAAGAGAAGAGGGGCTCTGCTGTGAGAATTGTTGGACTTGATGTCTGGGAAATGGCTGCTGATGAGGAGGAAGCCTTCCTCCGGTGGTCCGGTACAGGATGATGCTGCTGTGTTGGTGGAGCTGATGAAGCCAGAGCATCAGCAGGCGTACTGGAGATGTTTTTCCGTGGAGTGTGTCTTCATGTGGGCGCCAGTTTGGCTGGAGGCACCCCCCACGTCAGCTCAGCAAAAGACCATTGTTGGACAGCGAGCGTAGCCAACACGTCCGCAAACTCAGGGTATTTCTTCAGCCTGGGGAGTGCCCTCAGTCTCCCGACCGCTGCTTCCACGTTCTGAAAGACTTTCTTTGGATTATGAGAGGCGAGAGTGTTTGAGATGCAGTCCTGGATAAAGAGAGCCCTCCACTGCCCCGCCAGGCTGAGGTCCTCGGCCACTGATCCTCTTTTGTTGGCTGAGAACCAGCGTGCTGGGGACATGATGAGCTCCAAGTGTCAGGTGAGTGAAAAAACAAACAAAGGTGAAAAAAATGCCCTCCTGCAGAAGCTGGGTTTTTCACTGGGGGCAGTCTACTGTCATGAACGCCCCCCCAGGGCAAAAATAAACCCAACCGTTGATTGCAGTTGAGACATTTATTAACAGAAAAAACATAAACAGTCCAAAAATAACTGTGCAGACAATGCAAAAAATGCAAACAAGAATAACTTACACAGATGACTCTCCAGAGCTGAGGAGTCTCTGGAGGGGAGGAGGGGGAGACTGTCCAAAGAGAAGGAGTCCAGTCTAAACACAATCGAGACTGCCGTACTGATGGAGAGAAGCAGCAGTCTATAAGTAGTAGGGGAAACAACGAGTGGTGGGTGCGAGCAGGCAGGTGACTTAATTTCCAACTGCTCGCAGCTGGGAAGGGCTGAGAGGCAGACGGCAAACATCTGGTGGGTGTGCCTGGGAGATGAGGAGGGAGCTTGAGCCACAGAACAGAAAAATAGACCAAAACACATATACAAAATCAGACTCACAGATAAATAATGCTAGAAATAAAGTGAGGGTCTGAGCTCAGTGACAAATAAGAGCCCAGACACATGACACCCCAAAGTCTTGGGGATCATCAAGATGTTTTCTGGCAAAACTGAGATGAGCCTTTATGTTCTTTTTGCTCAGCAGTGGTTTTCGTCTTGGAACTCTTCCATGCAGGCCATTTTTGCCCAGTCTCTTTCTTATGGTCGAGTCATGAACACTGATCTTAACTGAGGAAAGTGAGGCCTGCAGTTCTTTGGATGTTGTTGTGGGAACTTTTGTGTCCTCTTGGATGAGTCATCGTTGCACTCTTGGGGTAATTTTGGTTGGCCAGCCACTGATGGGAAGGTTCACCACTGTTCCATGTTTTCGCCATTTGTGGATAATGGCTCTCACTGTGGTTCACTGGAGTCCCAAAGCTTTAGAAATGGCTTTATGACCTTTTCCAGACTGATAGTGTCACAAACTCCTGTGCGCCGTGTTATGGCGCACGAGGGAGAGAATGAAAAACCCAGTTGCAGGAGTAGAGAGTGCCATGTTTATTTAAGCTCACCCAAAAAACACAGTTCAGTAATCACCAAGTTTCAGTTCAGCTTAAGCACACAAAAATACAGAGAGGTGTAATGACAGGATGAGGCCACCAAACATACTGGGCGCTTACTGGATGCTCAACAGCCTTGTCAACGGAGCCTAGTGCTGCGGGACCGTATAGCACAAAAAGAAAAAGGTGATAAGCCTAGCGCTGCAGGGCTGCAAACAGCACAAAAAAGAAAGGCAAAACAAAATAACACTTACAGGGCTTGAGCAATCTGAGGTGAACTAAGCAGTCTGGAGGAAGAGGAAGGGAAGCAGGGCCAGCCGAAACACCAAGGGGAAAAAATCTGACAGAAGTGACAGGCTGGAGAACAACGAAGGGAGTGGACAATATATGGGGAGAACTAGCTGCCGTGCATAGAGGTGAATGCCCCGACAATCAGAAGCGGTGATCATATACTCTTGAAGCTAACGAGGAAAGAGATTGCCGGTGCGAGAATGCGTGGGCAGAACTGATTGACACTAGGTGTGTGAGAGAGCGTGTGAATGAGAGTGAATGGAGCGTCTGCATGTGTGTGTGTGCGTGTGTGTGTGTGTATGTGTGTGAGCACCCGTGACAGTGCAGCTGACGGTGCTTGACAAGAGGAGGGGGCGTGCCAGAGCTGTCAGGAGGAAACTAGGACAAATCATAACAATAAGTCAGAACCGGGTTTGGCCTCCAAACCCGGATTCATAACAGATAGAGCTCAGTTACTTTGTTTCTCATTTGTTCCTGAATTTCTTTGGATCGCAGCAATGATGTCTAGCTTTTGAGGATCTTTTAATCTACTTCACTTTGTCAGGCAGGTCCTCTTTAAGTGATTTCTTGATTGAGAACAGGTGTGGCAGTAATCAGGGCTGGGTATGGCTAGAGAAATTGAACTCAGCTTTCCAAAGATGTGATAAACCAGTTAATTTATGTTTTAACAGGGGAGCAATCACTTTCTCACACAGGACCATGTAGGTTTGGCTTTTTTCCCTTACTAATAAACACCTTCATTTAAAAACTGCATTTTGTGTTGACTTGTGTTATCGTTGTCTAATATTGAAATTTGTTTGATCTGAAACATTCAAGTGTGACAAACATACCAAAAAATGAGAAATCAGGAAGGGGACAAACACTTTTTAACACCACTGTATGTCCAAGGTGTGGATGCTGTGATATTTGAGATATTTGAGTTTCAACTGTAATACACCATTTTTTAAAATTTTTTTTATTATTTTTTATTTATTTATTTATTTTTTTTTTGCTTTACTTCACCATGAGTATAGAGGCTTTGGTATTGATACAAAACCCTAAGGGGGCTTGAGGAAATGGCTATACCAGAAGGGCACTTCAGAGGGCAAAGGAGCAGGTGCTAGAGCACCACCTGGGTCTATACGTGCACATGCCCAATATGTAACATTACAAGACTAGAGTTTAACCACAGCAATAGAAAATGTCTTCAAATGTGTGATATTGTTATGTTGCTTGAGTTCGAAATCTGTTTAGCTAGCACTTCTGTGTAGTAGCGGCCTGTGGGTGGTCCCACTGAGGAGACTGTGGGACCACAGTCCCACAGAAACACACCTATACTTGTGAGGACCCTCAGTCTTGAGCTCCAGAGACTAGTGATAGCCAGATGAAGGTTTCTTGAACCATTGAAACTTTTCATCAAATTGGTTCATATGGACGGAGCCTCATGTGAAACTTCATTTGTGCTACGAAGCCATCTACTGGACAAAAAGTACACAATATGCAGATTTTTACAAGTGCATTACTGATTTGATGTGGATTTTTTTTCCATTTAAATAAATGTACTGTCCTTTAAGAAATATCAATGATCATAAGGGGGAAAAAAAGAAATAATAAAACCGGGGTGACTACAGTGAATGTGCTTGTGTTACTTATCCATTTTCATTAAGAAATAATAACTTTTTAAAAGTCTTTGGACTAATACGATTTTTTATTATTATTATTTCACCAGCTTTTGAGAAGATTCTCTCACAGCGCACAGAGGATGAAGGTGAGTCATTTTTAACAGTAGGAAATATATATGATTAGACACACCAAAAAATAACCATGGAGTGAACATGAAAAAAGATCAATATGTAGCAATCAGTCTCAGTTTCTCATTGTGTGTGCTTGAATTTGTCTGTTGTTTTGGGTGTGTGTATATTTATGTGTATTTCCTGCTGTTAAAAATGGCCAAAGGTCTTTTTCATCATTAACTCAAGGTCCTTAGTTGAAGCAGACAGCAAAAATGTAATAGTGATGATACTGCAAAATCACGCTAAACAAAGACTCAAACCTTCAGCACCAGAGTCCAACATTCTACAAATGCACCACAATGGCATGCTATGTAAAGGCATTAAATTAGAAGGTGTTTACTGACTACATTTAATTAATTAGATTTGGAGAGATTACATAGAGCGCTTAATGCCTCAGGCAGAAATTAATGGGACTTCTTGAATAAAGAAGCTCATTGGAATCCTTTGTGGCTGACAAATATAATACATAAGAAACAAGTTAATATCAAAATCATAGAAAAATTGTATCCATGGTAAACACACATTGTTTATTTATACATCATCAATACATGCCTCAATACAGGCTTTGCAAAATATTTCCTGGATTGCTCAGCACACATTCCAAAGCCCTGGCACCGCAAGTCCCGTCACTACCCCAGACATTAAACACAGATCTTGCAAAGCCACACCATACTGACCAACAAGCCATTCAAGACAAAACTAAAACTGCCTCACTCAGCATGACCATGAAAAGCTGATGATCCCAGCACCAACAACAAACAGGACCAAACAGGACACCAAAACACCAAAACAATTAAATCAAAGTAAAAGGAATGCATTACAAGTATTTATAAAAGTGTCCCATTTGTTGACTTGATGTTGCTTGTTCCTGTTAGATATTTAAGCAATATTACGCGAGAGGAAGTATGGTATCAATGAATATAGTAACTGTCGGTGTGTTTAGAGGTGTTTTAGAGTTTGTTTTTTTTAATCTGAAGCTGGTGTTCAAATTGTAGTTGCCTCAACTTGTTAGCAAGTAAACATCACAGGATATTCTGTCTGTGAACACAGGTAGTAACCACCATGTTGAATGCATTGGTATGGTGATGTAGTCAAAAGATTGACTGTGATTGGTTAGAGCTTCGCGTCCTTCCTTTTTTTTTTTCTTCAGTTCAAGGAGATAGTGAATATTCCATAGCAACACATATAAACTGATCTCTGCTTGGCTAAATAATTTAAGAACGTATGCTCACCTCCTTACATTTTACATAGTGACATAAGTTCGGACCCAGGGAACACGCACACAGGCTCGAGTAAGATTCAACAGTTTTATTAAGGGAATAATGAGTGTGTGAGTGCGTCTGAGCAGGATGTGATATCTTGTAGGAGGACGGGGTGCACCGAGGGCGAAGCAGTGCGCCGTGCAGCCAGGTAACCCTAAGGGCAGAGTAAACATAGGGATTAATCGCAGGTGTGACCCCAGTGGTATTAATATTCAGACTGGTGCTTACTTGCAGGTGGAGTGGTGGCTGGCGGTGGCTTAGCCGTAGGTCTCCGGCTTGGAAGACAGCGTTGCGTTGTGCGCTCGGCACGGTGAGGAAGATGATGACGTGGCAGAGAGAGGAATCCGTCGCCAGAGGATCCACTTGTGCACAGGGGAGAGAGACTGGAGAAAAGGTAAGAGAGATGATGGCTTACTTGCTTGGCGTGGAAGGACTCAGAGGAGCATAGGCTGAGAAGGAGTAGACGAGTGCTGGAATGCACGAGCATTGGTGAGCAGATGGCTCCAGACCGAGGCTCCAGGCGGAGTGGGCTAAATAGCCCGAGCTTGATGAGGCACAGGTGTGCGCACAGCTGGAGCGGGAGACAGGCGAGAGCAAGTTGTGACAGTACCCCCTCCCGAGCAGCGCCTCCCGGCGCTGGCTTACCTGGGTACGCCCGGTGGAACTCCGTGATGAGACGTTTCTCCAGCACAAACGACGGGCGCACCCAGGATCTCCACTCAGGACCATACCCTTCCCAGTTCACCAGATACTGTAGTCCGCGACCCCGGCGGCAGGAGTTCAGGATGGCGTTGACCCTCCACGTTGGGTCGCCATCGATCATCACAGGAGGTGGTGGGGCCCTAGGAGGAGGACAGAGAGGATGAGACACCAGGGGTTTTACCTGTGAGACGTGGAACATTGGACAGGCATGGAGGGACGGGGGGAGAGCCAGACGCACAACCACCGGATTGATTACCTTAATGATGGGGTAAGGTCCAATGAATCGCTGGGCCAGCTTCCTCTTCTCGGCCTTCAGGTTGATATTCTGGGTGGATAACCAAAACTGCTTGCCTACCTGATAGCGGGGGGCAGACTTCCTGCGCCGATTAGTCGATCTGGAGTTGCGCGCCACCGTGCGTAAAAGCGCTTGGTGCGTAGCGGTCCAAAAGCGCCAACAGCGCCTTAGATGAGCCCGCATGGACAGTACTGCCACCTTCCCCTCCTCTTTGGGGAACAGCAGAGGGTTGTAGTCTAGCGACGCCCGGAAAGGAGACATCCCAATGGCCGACGACAGGGTGGAATTATGGGCAGATGAGCGCTCCATGAGGAAGGACTGGAGGCGGTGACGCAGCGGAGCGCAGCTTCCAGCTCCTGATTCATACGCTAGCACTGCCCGTTGGATTGGGGGTGGTGACCGGAGGCTCACTGTGGCCCCCAAAGCATTGCAGAAACACTTCCAGACCCTGGACACAAACTGGGGCCCCCGGTCAGAGACGACATCTGCCGGGATCCCATGTAGCCTCACAACGTGTTGGACCAACAGATCCACCGTCTCCCGTGCCGTAGGGAGGCCATGGAGCGGCACGAGGTGGGCGGCCTTCGAGAACCGGTCCATGATGGTCAGGATGGTGTTGAAGGAGTTGGACATCGGGAGACCGGTGCCAAAATCCAGGGCTACATGGGACCAGGGCCTTCCGGGTACCGGCAGGGGATGAAGGAGCCCTGCAGGAGGACAGGTCGAGGTTTTACCTGTAACACATTGGGGGCAGGCGCGGACTTAATTGGAGACATCGTCCCAGAGGCCCGGCCACGAGAAGGACCTTTGGAGGAGCTCATTCAGTCGGGAAACTCCAGGGTGACAGGCAAGCTTGGAGGTGTGAGCCCAATGGATGACGTTGCCCCGGACAGAAGAGGGCACAAACAATCTCCCAGTTGGACCACCGCCAGGATCGGTTTCGGCCTCCTGTGCCCTCTGGACCTTGTCTCTGATGGCCCACGAGACAGCGCCAACGACACATGAGGCCGGCAGGATGGTGTGATCCGGTTCCATGGGGGCCTCTGAAGCAAACTGCCTGGACAGAGCATCTGGCTTCCCGTTCTTGGAGCTGGGGCGGTAGATGATAGTAAACCTGAAGTGGCCAAAGAACAGGGACCAGCGCGCCTGGCGGGCATTCAGGTGCTTCGCCGTCCTCAGGTACTCCAGGTTCTTATGATCTGTCCAGACCATAAAAGGCTGCGCTGGCTCCTCCAGCCAGTGACGCCACTCCTGCAGTGCGAGCTTCACCGCAAGGAGCTCTTTGTCGCCGACGTCATAATTCCTCTCCGCCGCAGAAAGGCGCCGGGAGAAGAAGGTGCAGGGGCGAACCACCCCGTCCACCGGAGAGCGCTGAGACAGCACCGCTCCCACCCCTGTATCGGAGGTGTCCACTTCAACGAGGCACTGCAGCGCGGGGTCCACCTGAGTCAGGACCCGGGAGGAGGAAAACTCTGTCTTCAGAGCGGCAAAGGCAGCCGCGGCTTCCTCTGTCCACCGGAACGGCGGAACGGAGTGGTGGCTGGCGTTGGCTTAGCCACAGGTCTCCGGCCTGGAAGACAGCATTGCGTTGCGCGCTCGGCGTGGTGAGGAAGATGATGGCATGGCAGAGAGAGGAATCCGCCGCCAGAGGATCCACCTGTGCACAGGGGAGAGAGACTGGAGAAAAGGTAAGAGCGATGATGGCTTACTTGCTTGGCGTGGAAGGACTCAGAGGAGCGTAGGCTGAGAAGAAGTAGACGAGTGCTGGAATGCACGAGCATTGGTGAGCAGACGGATCCAGACCGAGGCTCCAGGCGGAGTGGGCTAAATAGCCCGAGCTTGATGAGGCGCAGGTGTGCGCGCAGCTGGAGCGGGAGACAGGCAAGAGCGAGTTGTGACACATAGCAACAAAAACAAATTTCAGATTGGCTTCAACAGTGGCAAGCCTGTTTTTTCCTCCTGTGGACTTCTGACAGGATTCTGATGTTACACAATAATATATATACAGTGGATATAAAAAGTCTACACACCCCTGTTCAAAAACCAGGTTTTTGTGGTGTAAAATAATGAGGCCAAGATGAATCATTTCAAAATTTTGACCCCCACCCATTATCGTCGGCCTCCGTCGGTCTATGATGACCATGGAAGAGAATCCTAAACGTCTACTCTGCTGGAACAGCGGCGCCTGTGGCTGAACAGGCCGATGCACGAATGACAGTCCCTGTCACACAGGTCACACTTGTGGGTGGTCTCCGTGCTGCTGGGTCTGTGGCGGTTCTTCCTGCGGGTCCTTTTTTCATCTGCTGCAGCAGTCAGTCTCTCTTCACCCGCCTTGAGCTGTCTGGTCAGGGTGCCTCTCCATTTGGAGCGGTCCGTTGCAAGGTCCTCCCAGCGCTCTGTGTTGATATCCAGGACCCTCATGTCTCTCTTGCAGACGTCTCTAAAGCGCAGCTGTGGGCGGCCGACGTCTCTCCTGCCAGTTGCCAGTTCTCCATAGAGGACGTCTTTGGGGATTCTGCCATCCTCCATACGGTGAACGTGGCCTAGCCAGCGGAGCCTGCGCTGCCTGAGTAGAGTGAACATGGAGGGAAGGCCGGCGCGGGACAGAACTTCTGTGTTGGGCACTTTGTCCTGCCAGGATATGTCCAGGATGTGGCGAATGCAGCGCAAGTGGAAGGAGTTCAGTCTCTTTTCCTGCCGGGCGTATGTTGTCCACATCTCACTCCCATAGAGCAGTGTGCTGATGACGCAGGCGTTGTACACTGCCATTTTTGTCTTGACAGAGAGTTTGGGATTCTCCCACACTCGTGTGGTGAGGCGAGCGAGTGTGAAGGCTGATTTTCCAATCCTCTTGTTGATCTCTGTATCAAGGGAGAGGTTGTTGCTGATCGTGGACCTCAGGTACGTGAACTGATTCACGACCTCCAGCTTGTAGTCATCAATGGTGATGGTTGGTGGTGCTTCCGTGCCTTGCGCCAAGACGTTAGTCTTCTTCAGGCTGATGGTAAGCCCGAAGTCCTTGCATGCCTGTGAGAAGCGGTCCATCAGGGTCTGAAGCTCCTGCTGTGTGTGGGTTGCGACTGCAGCGTCGTCTGCGAACAGCATGTCTCTGATTAGAGCCTCGCGTACTTTGGTTCTGGCTTTCAGGCGGGCGAGGTTGAAAAGCCTGCCGTCAGATCTTGTGTGCAGGTAGATTCCCTCTGTTGCTGTGCTGAAGGCATGCCTCAGGAGCATAGCAAAGAAAATCCCAAAGAGGGTTGGCGCAAGTACACAGCCCTGTTTCACTCCGCTGCATATGTTGAATGGCTCTGAGACGTTGCCATCGTGCTGCACTATCCCCTGCATGTTGGTGTGAAATGATTCGATGAGGCTTTGCAACTTTGGTGGGCATCCTATCTTTGGCAGGATCTTGAAAAGGCCCTCTCTGCTGACCAGATCGAACGCTTTGGTGAGGTCGATGAAGGCGACGTACAGAGGCATGTTCTGTTCTCTGCATTTCTCCTGGAGTTGGCGGATGGAGAATATCATGTCTACCGTCGATCGCTCAGCGCGGAAGCCACACTGAGACTCGGGGTAGACACGTTCGGCAAGCTTCTGTAGACGAACGAGAACAACTCGTGCGTAGACTTTGCCAACAACGCTGAGGAGGGAAATGCCCCTGTAGTTGTTGCAGTCGCTTCTCTCCCCTTTGTTTTTGTAGAGGGTGATGATCTTGGCGTCCCTCATGTCCTGTGGTACGGCACCTTCCTTCCAGCACTGGCAGAGGACGTCATGCAATGGCAGCAGTAGGGCGGTCTTGCAGTGCTTGATCAGGTCAGGGGGTATGCCGTCGTTGCCGGGTGCCTTGCCAGCGGCCAAGCTATCAATGGCCTTACTGAGTTCGTCGATGGTTGGCTCGGCGTCAAGTTCGTCCATGGATGGCAGGCAGTCAATGGCATCAAGGGCTGACGGTGTCACGGTGTTCTGTCTAGAGTAGAGGTCGGAGTAGTGTTCTGCCCATCTCTCCATCTGCTTGTTCTTCACTGTGATCATCTCCCCAGTGGAAGATTTGAGGGGGGCCGTCTTGCTCTGAGCCGGACCAAGTGCTTTCTTGATGCCATCGTACATACCACGGATGTTCCCTGTTATGGCAGCGGTTTGAATGTCTTGGCTGAGCTGAGTCCAGTACTCGTTGGCACAGCGCCGAGCAGTCTGCTGAACTTTGCTTCTCGCAGCCCTGAGAATCTGGAGATTCTTCTCGTTTGGGTACTTCTTGTACTCAGCAAGTGCTGAGCGCTTGGCTTCAATGACGGGGGTCATCTCGGTCAACTTGGCATCAAACCAGTCCTGTGGCTTCGAGGTCTTCCTCCCAAAGGTAGCCAAGACTGTGCGGTAGATGGTGTTTCGCAGCTCTTCCCACTTCTGCTTTGCAGATTCTCCTCCTTGTGGTACACCAAGTTCCTTCTCAAAGTTGGAGGCAAACTGCTCAACAAGTTCTGGTTGGGCCATCTTGCTGATGTCAATCTGTGCCTTTCCAGGTTGTCTAGCACGATGGAATTTCTTCAACTTCAGCTTGACCTTGCAACACACCAATGAATGGTCTGTGTCGCAATCTGCACTCTGGAACGAATGGGTGATTAGCACGTTCTTCAGTGAGGTGCGCCTGGTCAGGATCAAGTCTAGCTGGTGCCAGTGCTTTGAGTGCGGATGTTGCCAGGAAACCTTGTGTTGGGGCTTGGTCTTGAAGAACGAGTTTGTGATGCACAGATCGTGATATGTGCAGAACTCGAGCAGCCGCTGTCCGTTGTCGTTCATTCTGCCCACGCCAAAAGGTCCAAGACAGGAGGGCCAGGAGTCGTGGTCAGCACCCACTCTGGCATTGAAGTCTCCAAGGAGAATGAGTTGTTCAGAGTTGGGGATGATCCTGACAGTTGTTGCGAGATTCTCGTAGAACTCGTCTTTTGCCTCTGGTGTGGCTGTCTGTGTTGGGGCATACACACTGACGAGGGTGACTGGGCCTTGAGTGGTGTTCAGGCGGAGGGTGAGGAGTCGTGCAGAGCCAGTGCTGCCCGGTTCCACCATCTTCAGCAAAGTGTTCTTCACTGCGAAGCCCACTCCGTGTTCCCTGTGTTCGTCACTGCCCTTTCCCTGCCAGTAGAACGTGTAGTCCTTCTCTCTCAGTGTGCCTGCATCAGCTAACCGTGTTTCCTGGAGAGTGGCGATATCCACTCCCAGTCTCTTCAGCTCATTATTGATGATGGCAGTCTTCCTGGTGTCGTTGATGTCCTTGAGGTTAGCAGCGAGTCCTGTCATCATAGTGCGGACGTTCCAAGTTCCCAGTTTTAGAGTTGGTCTCTTTTGTTTTATTGTCTTGCCTGGTGCGAAGGTTCTCAGCCTGCTGTTTGGATTTCTCCTTATCCCCATGCACCCAATGAGGAAAGCAAGCTGTGGCGGGACAACACCTTATTGGCTGGGGACTGCCCAGCTTGAGGTGGGCGGTAGCTGTCCAGTGAGATCTGATGATCCCTTCCACCGTCGGGAACAACCCCTGGCGCCACGCTCTACGCCAATTGAGCAATGGCTTATAACCGGTAACTGTCATTCCCCGTGTTTTGTCTACGCCAAAGGTGAAGCTGGAGTGTCCTCTCCAGTGATCCGGTGTTCTACCTTCCAGCGTTGGGCGTTGGTAGGATTCAAGCCTGGGCAGGAAGATATGGAGGACAAGATGTTGCCCATGCAGCATGTCCCCCCTCTCCACGTCACTGATGAATCCAAAGGAACAGCAGGGCTGCTACAGTTTGGCACCAGCGCCGTTGCAGGAGCTGCCAGAACGATGTTGAGCACAACATAGAACTGCCTTAGGGGCTCCGACTCCGGATTTTTCCTCAGGGTTGACTCCCGAAGCCTTTCCCGTGACCGGGTATGCCGCAAGGCAGCAGAGGTTTGAAATCAGGGTTTACCTTCCCCTAGATGGGCTACCTTCCCAGGTTGACGAGCCACCATCTACCCCCACCCATTAATGTGACCTATAACCTGTACAACTCAACTGAAAAACAAACGGAAATCTTTTAAGGGGAAAAATAAAAAATAAAAAACTTACAATAACCTGGCTGCATAAATATGCACATCCTTAAACTAATACTTTGTTGCAGCACCTTTGGCTTTTATTACAGCAATCAGTCTTTTTGGGTAAGAGTCTATCAGCATGGTGCATCTTGATGTGGCAATATTTGCCCACTCTTCTTTGCAAAAACGTTCCAACTCTGTCAGATTATGAGGACATCGCCTGTGCACAGCTCTCTTCACATCACCCCACAGGTGTTCAATCGGATTCAGGTCTGGACTCTTGCTGGGCCATTCCAAAGCCTGAATCTTCATTTGGTGAAGCCAATCTTTTGCTGATTTAGATGTGTGCTTTGGGTCATTGTCGTGCTGAAAGATGAAGTTCTTCATCTTCAGCTTTCTAGCAGAAGCCTGAAGGTTTTGTGCCAACACTGACTGGTATTTGGAACTGTTCATAATTCCCTCCACCTTGACTAAGGCCCCAGTTCCAGTTGAAGAAAAGCAGCCGCAAAGCACGATGCTGCCACCACCATGCTTCACTGTAGGTATGGTGTTATTTTGGTGATGAGCAGTGTTGTGTTCATGCCAAATAAAGTGGTGGTAAAAAATTTTTTGCCCCCTTCCTGATTTCTGATTTTATTGTGTGTGTTTATCACACTTAAATGCTTCAAATCATCAAACAAATTCTCATCATCAAACAAATTTCAATGTTAGACAAAGATAACACAAGTAAACATAAAATGCAGTTTTTAAATGAAGGTGTTTATTATTAAGGGTAAAAAAAAATCTAAACCTACATGGCCCTGTGTGAAAAAGTGACCCCCGTTAAAACATAAAGGAGAAGGACAATGTCCGGCCTTCCCTTCATGACCTCAGGCTGAAGCATACTTGGGTTCTGCAGCAGGACAATGATCCAAAACGCACCAGCTGGTCTACCTCTGTGACATAATGTCCGGCTCAGGAAACACGCATGCAGGCTCAGGGTAGATTTAACAGCTTTATTCAACAAGCAGGCGTGTGTGGATGAATGTGTGAGATATGTATATGTGGTGAGGGTGAACGCAGATGCGCAGGAAGCAGAGCAGTGCGCCGTACAGCCGGACAACCCTATGGAGAGAACAGAGGACAGGGGTAAAGGGCACCACACCTGGACAGGAATAATGAGCAGTGTGCTGCTTACTTGTTGACGACAGGTGGCTGGCGTTGGCAAGGGAGAAGCCCGAAAGACAATGTCCTGCTGAGCCTGTGACGACGGTGAGGGTAGGATGGCGATGACGGGGAGTCCGCCGCCGAGGAATCCACCTGTGCACAGGTGAGAAGACTTGCAAAAGGTAAGGGAAGGTATGCTTACGTAGAACCGTAGTTTAGCTGTCGTTTTGGAGACGATTCAGCTGCGAAGAAGTGCCGATGCGAACAGACGGCTCCAGACTGCTGCACAGGGCTGAGTGGGTTAAATAGCTCGCGGCTGACGAGGCGCAGGTGTGCGCGCAGCTGAGGCAGATGATGAGCGGCGAGTCGTGACAGTACTCCCCGCCCCCCCAGCAGCGCCTCCTGGCGCTGGTTTGTCCGGATGCGCCCTGGTGGAACTCCGTGATGAGACTCCTGTCCAACACCAAGGAAGAGCACACCCAGGACCTCCACTCCGGACCGAATCCCTCCCAGTCCACCAAGTACTGCAGCCCGCGACCTCGGCGCCGGAAGTCCATGATGGAAGCGACTCTCCAGGCCGGGTGGCTGTCGACCATCAGAGGCACGGGCGGCGCCACAGGCGGGGGACAGAGGGGATCGGAGACCACGGGCTTGATCTTAGACATGTGGAAGGTGGGACATATGCGGAGGGAGGGGGGAGGGCCAGACACACAGCCACCGGGTTAATGATTTTTGAGAGGGTGAAGGGGCCAATGAAGCATGGGGCCAGCTTCCTCTTCTCAGCCTTGAGGTGAATGTCCTGAGAGGCTAACCAGACTCGTTGGCCTACCTGGTAGGCAGGGGCCGGTCTCCTGTGGCGATTAGCCGTGGTGCTGTTGCGCGTCGCCGTGCGTAAAAGCGCATTGCGCGCCCTGGTCCACAGACTCCGACAACGTCTCAGGTGCGCCTGGATGGATGGAACGGCCAGCTCACCCTCCTGCTCCGGGAACAAAGGTGGGTCGTATCCCAAGGATGCCTTGAAGGGGGACATCCCTGTGGCAGAAGACCGTGCCGTGTTGTGGGCATACTCTACCCAGGCCAGGTGCGTGCTCCAGGACGACGGATTGGAGGAGGTGACGCAGCGTAAGGCAGCTTCCAGCTCCTGGTTAGCCCGTTCACACTGCCCATTGGACTGCGGGTGGTGGCCGGAGGAGAGGCTTACCGTGGCCCCCAGGGCATTGCAGAAACACTTCCATACTTCTGAGACGAATTGGGGCCCCCAATCAGAGACAACGTCCACTCCAGGGCCTCCCTACGGCAGGCCCTGGAGTGGCACGAAGTGGGCAGCCTTGGAGAACCGATCCACGATGGTCAGCACAGCGTCATAGGTGTTGGAGACCAGAAGACCGGTGACGAAGTCGAGGGCTATGTGGGACCAGGGCCTGCCGGGGACTGGCAGGGGCTGGAGCAGACCCGCGGGGGGAGAGTTACCTGACCTGCTGGTGGCACACACAGGACACGCCCGGACGTAGTTGGCGGCATCCTTCTGAAGCCCCGGCCACCAGAAGGAACGCTGAAGGAGGTCCACTAGCCGGGAGACACCAGGGTGACAGGCAAGTTTGGAGGTGTGAACCCAATGGATGACCTCCCCCCGGACAGTAGATTGAACGAACAGCTTTTCCTCCAGTCCGCCGCCAGGGCCAGGTTCGGTCTCCTACGCCTTCCGGATCTTGTCCCTGATGGACCAGGAAATCGCCCCCACAACACACGAGCTGGGAAGAATGGTATGACCCGGCTCCTCCGACGTCTCGGGGGCAAACTGCCTGGACAGGGCATCGGGCAGGCCGTTCTTAGAACCAGGGCGGTAGGTGATGGTAAAACGGAACCGGGCGAAGAACAAGGACCAGTGCGCCTGGCGGGCATTCAGTCGTCTGGCAGATCTTAGGTATTCCAGGTTCTTGTGGTCCGTCAGCACCACGAATGGCAGCACAGCCCCCTCCAGCCAGTGGCGCTACTCCTGCAGGGCGAGCTTGATGGCGAGAAGCTCCCTGTCCCCGACGTCGTAGTTACGCTCAGCCGGAGACAGACGCCGTGAGAAGAAGGCGCAGGGTCGCTTAACCCCGTCGGTGGGTGATCGCTGGGACAGCACCACCCCCACTCCCGTATCAGATGCGTCGACTTCCACCAAACACTGCAGCGTGGGGTCAACTTGGGTCAGGACTCGGGAGGAGGAGAACTCCGTCTTCAACGCCTGAAACGCTGCTGCAACCTCTTCGGTCCACCGGAAGGGGTTCTTGGGGGAAGTGAGACGGGTCAACGGGGCCACGATGGCACCGAAATTGGGCACAAAACGGCGGTAAAAGTTGGCAAACCCAATAAACTGCTGTACCTGCTTCCTGGAGGTCGGTGTGGGCCACTCAACCACCGCTTTGACCTTCGCGGGATCGTGAAGGACTTGGTTGTGCGAGATTACGAATCCTAGGAAGGAGGTGGTCTTGGCGTAAAACTCACACTTTTCGGCCTTGATGTACAGCCTGTTCTCCAGCAGCCATTGTAAGACCCACCTCATGTGGACCTGGTGTTCCTCCCGTGACCTGGAGAAGATGAGGATGTCATCCAGGTACACGAACATGAAGAGGCCAAGGAAATCACGCAGGACGTCGTTTATGAGGCGTTGAAACACAGCGGGGGCGTTGGTCAGCCCAAACGGCATCACCAGATACTCGAAGTGACCACTAGGCGTACAAAAGGCTGGTTTCCACTCATCCCCCTCCCGAATCCTGACGAGGTGGTAAGCACTGCGTAGATCCAACTTGGTGAACCAGGTCTCCCCCTGGAGGGAGTGGAAGGCAGTGTCCATTAAAGGCAGGGTGTAACGGTCCTTCTCCGTGATGTCATTAAGGGCCCGGAAATCTATACAGGGGCGGAGCGACCCATCCTTCTTAGAGACGAAGAAGAACCCTGCGCCGAGCGGAGACGAGGAGGGGCGGATGATTCCAGCGTTGAGTGACTCCTTGATGTAGCTATCCATGGCCTCCCGCTCCGGCGCTGACAGGCTGTAGAGGCGTCCGGATGGCAAGGGCGCCCCCAGGCGGATGTTGATGGCGCAGTTGTAGGGCCGGTGAGGAGGGAGAGACATCGCTCTGGACTTACTAAACACAAGACCCAGGTCATGGAACTCCAAGGGCACCAGGGTGAGATCCGGAGGCGCGGCGTCCTTGGCCGGAGGGGGAGAGGACAGGGCGCAGGCTGCGGACTGTAGGCAGGTTCCCATGCAAAAGGAGCTCCAGGCAGCGATTCTTCCTGTCTGCCAATCCAGCACAGGGTTGTGCAGGCGCAACCAGGGGTAACCTAGGATGACAGGCGACACAGAGGAGGACAGGACGTACAAGGTGAGGTCCTCTCGGTGATTACCTGAGATAATAACAGGAACCGGCTGGGTGCGATGGGTCACTTGTCCAAGGGGCGCACGGGAGAGGGTGACCAGGCTGAGCGGAGCGGCCAGAGGGTGGCAGGGGATGCCCAATTGGGTTGCCAGGCTCTTTGAAATGAAACTCTGCTCTGCTCCTGAGTCCACCAGTGCGTGTGTGAGGTGACCCGTGGCATTGTGACAGAATGGAATGGGCAGAGATAAACTAGTGAGGGGATTCGACCGGTTAGAGTCCGCGAGGCCCCCTACAGTGACTCGCGGACCTCCCCGTTTGGCTTCTCCGGACAATGCTCCACGGTGTGTTGATTGCCTCCGCAATACATGCAGAGGCCCAACTCCCGGCAGCGCTGTTTCTCCGCTGGAGGGAGCCTTGACTGACCAACCACCATTGCCTCCGATTCCTCGGAAGGCTCTGGAGGAGGTAACACCAGGGGGCGAGCTTGAGGCGTGCGGACGGAGCCTCTACGCGAGCGGCCGATTAACTTCCGCTCGGTGGACCGTTCACGCAGCCTGTTATCCAAGCTAATTGTTAAGGAGATTAGCTCCGAGAGCGTCTCCGGAAGATCTCGGCTGGCCAGCTCATCCCTCAGACCTGAGCTGAGGCTGCGGAGGAAGATACTACAGAGTGAAGCCTCACCCCAGCCCACCTCCTCCGCTGCGACCCGGAAGTCGATAGCGTAATCCGCCGCTGACCGGCTTCCCTGTTGGAGGCCAAGGAGACGGTCAACGAGGATGCTATCGCGCTGGGAGTGATCAAACACCTCGAGAAAGCTCTGCATGAACTGGCTGTAGGAGAGGTTTGCATAACTGGGCTTCGCCATGACGGCGTAAGCCCAAGTTAGCGCTCGCCCCTCCAGGAGATTACCAATGTAGCCAATTCGGTTGTGGTCCGAGGGAAAATCCCCGGGAACGCGCAGAAAAACCGATTCACACTGCATGATGAACCCGCGTGCTCCGCCGAGCTTTCTGCTGAAGCGGGCGGGGGTTGGGATAGGCGTGAGTCGGGTTGGCGTTCCTGTGGCAGACTGGCCAGCCACCGGAGCGGCAGGAGCTACCCCTCCCTGACGAGCCGGAGGGAACGCCTGCTGGGGGTCCAAGCGGTCTAACCGGTGAGTGATATTAGTCAATTGATTCAGTATCACCTGCTGTTGGTGGACTATTAAATCCACTCGAGCCTCAAGGGTGGAAAGACGGCGTGCGAGCCCGCTGTCTGCTGAGCTGCTCTGCTGGAGCCGTACTGGCATAATGTCCGGCTCAGGAAACACGCACGCAGGCTCAGGGTAGATTTAACAGCTTTATTCAACAAGCAGGCGTGTGTGGATGGATGTGTGAGATATGTATATGTGGTGAGGGTGAACGCAGATGCGCAGGAAGCAGAGCAGTGCACCGTACAGCCGGGCAACCCCATGGAGAGAACAGAGGACAGGGGTAAAGGACACCACACCTGGACAGGAATAATGAGCAGTGTGCTGCTTACTTGTTGACGACAGGTGGCTGGCGTTGGCAAGGGAGAAGCCCGGAAGACAGCGTCCGTCTGAGCCTGTGACGACGGTGAGGGTAGGATGGCGATGACGGGGAATCCACTTGTGCACAGGGGAGAAGACTTGCAAAAGGTAAGGGAAGGTATGCTTACGTAGAAGCGTAGTTTAGCTGTCGTTTTGGAGACGATCCAGCTGCGAAGAAGTGCCGATGTGAACAGACGGCTCCAGACCACTGCACAGGGCTGAGTGGGTTAAATAGCTCGTGGCTGACGAGGCGCAGGTGTGCGCGCAGCTGAGGCAGATGATGAGCGGCGAGTCGTGACACTCTGAATGGCTTAAAAAAAACAAAATGAAGACTTTGGCATGGCCTAGTCAAAGTCCTGACCTGAATCCGATTGAGATGCTGTGGCATGACCTTATAAAGGCGGTTCATGCTTGAAAACCCTCCAGTGTGGCTGAATTACAACAATTCTGCAAAGATGAGTGGGCCAAAATTCCTCCACAGCGCTGTAAAAGACTCATTGCCAGTTATCGCAAATGCTAATTGCAGTTGTTGCTGCTAAGGGTGGCCCAACCAGTTATTAGGTTTAGGGGTCAATCACTTTTTCACACAGGGCCATGTAGGTTTGGATTTTTTCCCCCCTTAATAATAAATACCTTCATTTAAAAACTACATTTTGTGTTTACTTGTGTTATCTTTGTCTAATATTTAAATTTGTTTGATGATCTGAAACATTTAAGTGTGACAAACAAGGAAAAAAAAAAGGGAGAAATCAGGAAAGGGGCAAATACTTTTTCACAACACTGTATACCTTTTGAAGTTATAGCCAAAAAGTTCAACCTTGGTTTCATCAGACCATAATACATTTTCCCACATGCATTTGAGAGATTTCAAATGTGTTTTTGCAAAATGTAGCTTGGCTTGGGTGTTTTTCTCCATAAGATAAGGCTTCCAACTTGCCACCCTACCCCATAGCCCAGACATATGAAGAAAATGGGAGATTGTTGTTACATGTACTAAACAGCCAGTACTTGCCAGAAATTCCTGCAGCTCCTTCAATATTGCTGTCGACATCTTAGCAGCCTCCCTGACCAGTTTTCTTCTTGTCTTTTCATCAATTTTGGAGGGACGTCCAGTTCTTGGTAATGTCACTGTTGTGCCATATTTTCTCCACTTGATGATGACTGTCTTTACTGTGTTCCATGGTATATTTAATGACTTAGAAATTCTTCTGTACCCTTCTCCTTACTAATACCTTTGAACAATGAGATCCCTCTGATGCTTTGGAAGCTCTCTGCAGACCATGGATTGTGCTATAAGACGTGACTACAAAAATATCAGGAAGAGCCTACCAGAACAGCTGAACTTTATTTGGGGTTAATCAGAGGCACTTTAAATGGTGGCAGGTGTGTGCTGACTGCGACTTAACATGAGTTTAAATGTGACTGGTTAATTCTGAACACAGCCACATCCCCAGGGTGTGCATATTTATGCAACCAGGTTATTGTAATTTTTTTAATTATTATTATTTTTCCCCTTAAAAAGATTTCAGTTTGTTCTTCAGTTGGGCTGTGCAGGTTTTAGGTCACATTAATGGTGGAAAAAAGTTTTGAAATGATTTATCTTGGTCTCATTTTTTTACATCACATAAATCTGGAATTTGAATAAGGGTGTATAGACTTTTTATATCCACTGTATATTATAAAATACATTTATTATCGCAGTGTTTGAATAATTACTTGTATTTTTCTTCTCAAATTTCTGAGGAAGCTCTGCCTCCCTTGCCTCCTCCTACGAGCCTCCACTGCTTTCTGCGTGTCATATATTTCAGTTTTGTATTATCTTGGGTCACCTCAAAATTTTGGTCTGCAAGTTGTAGTCAATTAAATTGCAAAAAAAAAAAAAAATTCAAAGCATTGTGTGTTGCCTCATGGTTCATTATACACAAACATGCATGTTTGTATGCGCGCATGCACAGGCGAGAACACACACACACACACACACACAAACTTAAATTATACAGTCAGAGCTGGGTAGAATAGTCAGAAAATGTAGTGAAGTAAAACGGGTGTTATGATGTTTATTACTCAAGTATAAGAGTAGTGACCCAAAATATTTGTTGAGTAAGAGTAAGAAAATATTTAACAAGTTACTTGAGATGTGATTTCAGTCTTGACAGTTTGAGACGTTTTTCTCCTAAATTTTTTGACAGTTTTCTTCGAAATATACTACTTTTCCCTTGTATATTTGAAAGATGTCTTCACTTAAAAAGGCAACTTTTTTCCTCAGTATTTGTGTTTTTGTCCTTGTAAATTCAGGACTTTTTGAGACTTTATTTTCATAAATTTGTGAGGTTTTCTAAACCTTTAAGACATTTTTCTTATAAATTTATTACTTTTCTCATCAGTTTGTGTTTTGTTCACTCCTAAATTCAGCTTTATTTTATTAAGAAATAATAAAGGGGCAGGGGTCAATGTTTTTATGTAAAGCACTTTGAGTTGTACATGAAGTGTGCTATACAGATAAACTTGCCTTGCCTTGCCTATAATGAATTTATTATGTTTTTTCTTTGAAAAGTAATTGCTTAACTGTTCACTATTAGTTTGCAGAAAGGTTTCGCACATTTTGCTCTGAAACTCTCTAAAAACTGGACAAAACCACATGGAACCGGTAAGAAGACACTCATCCTTCTGAGGTTTTATTGTTAAATATTGATTATGGCAGGGGTCGGGAACCTTTTTGGCTGAGAGAGCCATGAACACCACGTATTTTTAAATGTAATTCCGTGAGAGCCATACAATATGTTTAAAACTAAAAATAGAAGTAAATGTGTGCATTTTATGTAATTTCAACACTTTTAAAGTACAATAAGTCTCTGAATTCTTTTTAATAACATTGTTATGCTGTTGCTAATCAATGATGAGTATTTCTTACCATTAATGCGACTTCTGGTGCTCAATATTGGCTGAGCCTCGAGTACCCGGATGCGCAGCGGCTTTTGGGATATTCAAATTCAAACGTTTATTTCAAACTCAGGGTTCATATTAAATGCAGAACTGAAACGAGTAGAAAATAAATAAATAAATGCTTAAATTCAGCGGGCCGTCTCATGTGATCTGAGCTCGTAATGGCCGCAACACGGAAGATGATTCTAAAACTATATACAGAGCAGCAGACACTCGGCGCTCTTGTAAAAACAAAATCTTTAAAGTTTAAAGATTTGTCTGTGAGCCAGATGCAGCCATCAAAAGAGCCACATCTGGCTCGCGAGCCATAGGTTCCCGACCCCTGGATTATGGTATAGTTTTAGCCTGATTCTGATTGCCTGCTTACAGAGGTGTGTTGCTGATGATTGCATTAAATCAGGGGTGTCCAATCATGTGCCATGGAGGACCAAGATCCTTCAGGCTTTACCTCCAACCAGTGCCTTCAACAGCAGATTCCACTGAATTTCTTCCCACTGATTGCTGATAAGTGAAAACACCTGCTGAAGAGACTGGGTAGAAAATCTGCAGGTCCTTGGCCCTCCATGGCACATGATTGGACACCCCTGCATTAAATGTTGGACTGCATAGAAAATGAATAGAAAATAGATTCTCAGAACAAGAAAGAAAATGTCCTTGGACTTATTGAGATTTCTACCACAGTAAAACTGCATTAGTCAAAACTCAGAATGTTGCCGTGATGTCATCAGAACTTTCCGATGAAGTTAGTTCTTGAACTCAGCTGTCAGGTCACTGCTTTGGCAGAGAACACATCAGCACCCTGCAAACCCAGTTACTTGATGCTTTTTCAACAGATTTTCGTAAGTTAATAATCTCATTGTTAATAATTTATTGATTCTAAACCATTTTTATTGGACATTTTTGGATTGTCATTAGCCATTATGCTTGGATTTACTTTGGGCAAATTTGTCAACAACTGTAAAATATCTGCTGGGTTGGAGAAATTCAACCCCTGCAAGACCAGAAGTTACTGACTCTGGATTAGAGCAACTTCAAGGTAAGGAATTTTTTCCAGAATGGCAGTAGAAATGACAAATTAATGGTGGAAAATGTCTAACCTTTAAGAGGGAAAAAAAGTCCTAAATTTGTGAGAAAATCATACATTAAATGAATTGGGAAAAGTGTTATGGCATTATCATCATTTTTAAAAATAACTTTGCTGCATACAAAGTGTGGATTCAAATTTCTGTTGTTGTTTAGAACCTTCATTTTGGGGTTGTAGACGATGCAAATACAGTATCTCACAAAAGTGAATACATACATCACATTTTTGCAAATGTTTTATTATATCTTTTCATGGGACAACACTGAAGATGTGACACTTTGATACAATGTAAAGTAGTCAGTGTAGAGCTTGTATAGCAGTGTAAATTTGCTGTCGCCTCGAAATAACTCAACACACAACCATTAATGTCTAAACCGCTGGCAACAAAAGTGAGTACACCTCTAAGTGAAAATGTCCAAATTGTGCCCAAAGTGTCAATATTTTGTGTGGCCACGATTATTTTCCAGCACTGCCTTAACTCTCTTGGGCATGGAGTTCACTAGAGCTTCACAGGTTGCCACTGGAATCCTCTTCCACTCCTCCATAGCAACATTACAGAGCCGGTGGATGTTGCGCTCCTCAACCTTCATTTGAGGATGCCCCACAGATGCTCAGTAGGGTTTAGGTGTGGAGACATGCTTAGCTGGTCCATCACCTTTACCCTCAGTTTCTTTAGCAAGGCAGTGGTCGTCTTGAAGGTGTGTTTGGGATCATTATGATGTTGGAATACTGCCCTGCGGTCCAGTTTCCGAAGGGAGGGGATCATGCTCTGCTTCAGTATGTCACAGTACATGTTGGCACTCATGGTTCCCTCAATGAACTGTAGCTCCCCAGTGCCGGCAGCACTCATGCAGCCCTAAACCATGACACTCCCACCACCATGCTTGACTGTAGGCAAGACACACTTGTCTTTGTACTCCTCACCTAGTTGCCGCCACACACACTTAACCCCTTAATGCCTGAATTTATTTCCAATTATGAAAAAAAAAAAATCACTTGTGTTTTTGCTTTCAAGTAGATGCTAAATTAAGTTGAGAAAGTTAATTTGACTATAGCACATAAAATAGCTATAATTTTAGGTATGATGCAACTTAGCGAAAACAGGCATCTATGGTAAAAACAAAAATGGTAAAAAAAAACACCTGTTCCCATCTCAAGTATGAAGAATCTTTTATTTATGCAACAAAGTTATTTTCAGTATTTTCAACTCTCATGACTGCCAAACTATAACCCTAATACTAACCCTAACCCAAACCCTAACCCTAACCCTAACCCTAGCAATCAGGAAATGGATGGTGCTCCGTCTCTGACCGTTCCTCCGAGAAACTAATGCTTGCAAAAGGTTCCTAGGTATGTGTTGGAAGTGCTCCAACCGGAAGAGGAGGAATACAGACGGTATTTTGGTTGCATTTGGAGCGGAAGCGGTTTGATGCGAATTCGCGACAACAGGCGTCAAGGGGTTAACACCATCTGAACTAAAAAAGTTTATGTTGGTCTCATCAGACCACAGGACATGGTTCCAGTAATCCATGTCCTTAATCTGCTTGTCTTCAGCAAACTGTTTGCGGGCTTTCTTGTGCATCATCTTTAAAAGGGGCTTCTTTCTGGGACGACAGCCATGCAGACCGATTTGATGCAGTGTGTGGCGTATGGTGTGAGGACTGACAGGCTGATCCCCCACCCCTTCAACTTCTGCAGCAATGCTGACAACACTCATACATCTATTTTCAAAAGACAACCTCTGGATAAGACGCTGAGCACGTGCACTTAACTTTGTTGGTCAACCATGGCAAGGCCTGTTCTGAGTGGAACCTGTCCTGTTAAACCGCTGTATGGTCTTGGCCACTGTGTTGCAGCTCAGTTTCAGGGTATTGGCAATCTTCTTATAGCCTAGGCCATCTTTATGTAGATCAACAGTTCTTTTTTTCAGATCCTCTGAGATTTCTTTGCCACGAGGTGCCATATTGAACTTCCAGTGACCAGTATGAGACAGCGTGAGAGCCATAACACTAAATTTAACACACCTACTCCACATTCACACATGAGACCTTGTAACATTAACAAGTCACATGACACCAGGGAAGGAAAATGGCTAATTGAGCACAATTTGGACATTTTCACTTAGGGGTGTATTCCCTTTTGTTGCCAGCGGTTTAGACATTAATGGCTGTGTGTTGAGTTAATTTGAGGCGACAGCAAATTTACACTGTTATACAAACTGTACACTGACTACTTTACATTGTATCAAAGTGACATATCTTCACTGTTGTCCCAAGAAAAGATATAAAATATTTACAAAAATTTGAAGGGTTTACTCATTTTGTGAAATACTGTATATTTTATTGACAGGATTATTGTTGCAAGTCATTCTGGCAGTACTAAGATTGAAAACAGAGGAGAATTGTCTGTCAGTATGAACAATGCCAGCTGGCTATGGGCAAAAGAAGTCATTAACTGCTTGAGTACTAGATAGATTTGCCTAACTGTGGACAAGACAGCTGGCCACAATCACAGTAGTTTTGATTTCTTGCCATATGCACCATACTGTTGCATCAGGCAGTGGATGGTGTGAAGGTCAGTGTGACGTTAGTGAAGCAGATGTGTCCGGTGAGATCCCAGTTTGTAGCTAAAATATCTGAAGCAGTCAGACTAGGGCACAATTCAACAGCATGACACAGCAGTTCAAAGCTGAGAGGAATTTTTATCGATAATTAAAATGGTATAGATATAGGCAAAAAAATAAGCCCTCTCATGGGTGTTTGAGGCATCAGATGTGAGGGGTGGGGGTCAACTATAAATATTCTCAATATGTCTTCTGGAGTTACATTCAGTGAACAAATGCTTAAATAAATAAAGGGATTAATTGCATATGTAATACTATTAAAGCTAGCTCCACATCTACGTAAATATTAATCTTTGTTACTTTATTTTAGTAAAGTACAAACCCCAATTCCAATTAGCCCCCCTTCTGTCTATGGGGCAGCAGTGCTCCCGTCAGCTCACCTCCCTCTGGCAGTCAGGATTTTTTTCAAGAAAATATTCAGTTTAGATATTACAAATTCCAAAGGCACTAACTTGAAAGTCATAAGCGATAATGCCTTATTGTCAAATAGAAAGATGTAGAATATGATCCAAACTTTGAGATAGGAGTAAATTTATGCATCTAATTTGCATAATGTGACGGCAGCCATATCGAATTACATAACTTTCAGTCAAAAGTGGACTTTGGACATATTTACACAGGGGATGGTTTTGTTTTTTTGTCACTGTTTTTGTTTTTGTTTTCTTGTTATCTTATCTTCAAAGTATGTAAACCAGAATATTAGTGTAATGTATACAAACTGATAAAAAAACGGTCACACCTACTGCTCATCGTGTCTTCATTTGTCCATTTTCATCATCTCTGGTCCTTATTTCATCTTCTGCCAGTCATTTTCACTTTCTCTCCCACATCCAGAAACTCTCATATTTATCTTGTGATTTATTGCACCTCAAACATACCACCTACCAGACGATGACGCTAGCTGGAGGCACCCACTTGGACCAAAGGAGCTTTGGCTTTACCGCCAGATACCCACTACCAGGCAATGACCGAAGCACTAGCCACCGGGAGAGCTTTGGATTCACTGTCAGATAGGACGACGCTAAGCTAGAGACCTCCAGTAGCTACCGAGGGAGCCTTGGCTTCCTCGGCTTCACTGGCAGATCCAGCTACCAGATGACGATGCCAGTTAGCAGCCTTCACTAGCCATCGGGAGAGCTTTGGCCTCACCACCAGATAACAGCTATAATTAAATGACAAAGCCAGCTGACGGCCTCCACTAGCCATCGGGCATACTTCGGCTCCTGTACTAGCCAACAGGTGAGACTCTTCTTTGATCCCAATCAGACTAGTCATTATGCCTCCGAAAAAGAATCAGACAAATGGAGAGGAGTTGAAGGAGATCAAACTCTCACTAAATTTTATGTCTGAAGAAATATCTAAGATAGCAAAACAACAAACTCTGCTTATTGGCCTTATGGACCAAGAGCGTGAATTAAAAGCTGAAATTATGGAAAAAGACAAAAATTTATTCCTAAGAAAGACGTGTGGCTGAATTAGAACAATATACAAGAATGGATGATGTCATTGTGAGCGGTCTTAACACCAGACACCGCTCCTATGCACGTGTGACAACTGGAGTTGATAACCAGGATGGGGATTGATGAGACATTGGGAGAATCACACACTCTTGAGCAGCAGGTATTAAATTTTTTCAACTCTAAAAACATTGTGGACAATAAGACTATTTCAGCTTGCCACACGTTACCTAGAAAAGACAGTAAAGGAAAACTAGAGCTCATCATCCGATTTGTCAACAGAAAAGCAAAAACTGATCTTCTGTGACAAGCAAGAAAACTGAGAGGAACGGCTGTCTATGTAAACGAACATTTAACAAAAAAGAACTCTGAAATAGCTAGACAAGCCAGGGGTCTCAGAAAACAGGGAAAAATACAATCGACATGGACAAAAAACTGTAAAGTGTGGATAAAACTGCTTGGTACTCCAGAAGAAGCTAAAGTAATAATGATTAAAGATATGGAGATATTAGACAAATTTAAACCATTTAAACCACAGTTAGATTATGAATGGAAATTTTTGTATTTTTTTATTCTTGTTATTTTTTTCTCTTTTTTTTTTCCTTTTTGGTGTTAATACAACTTATGATCAGCACTTTAACCAATCATCCTTCCTCTTTTAATAATGGAAGTGTATTAGGTCAAATTGAAGCTGAAACGTCTGTAAATCCTGAACAGCAACCACAAGATATTTTAGGTAATATTAACCCAGATAACAACTGCTTTAATCATATTAACAATAAATGCATTTATTATGATGAACAGCAATTAAATGGAATTATGAACTCGGATCAGACATTGACAATAATACATATTAATAGTAGGAGTCTCTATGCCAACTTTGATAGTATTAAGGAGTTTTTAAATCAATTTAACACCCCATTTAGGATTATAGCAAAAAGTGAAACATGGATTAATGAAGAAAAAGATATAAATTTTGAATTACATGGATATGAGATGTACACACAAAGGAGGAAATGTAAAAATGGTGGTCGGGTAGCAATGTATGTTGATAGAAATTTAAAAAGTAAAAAAAGTGGACAGCTTGACATCAACAGTGAAAGAAATTATGGAATATTTAACAATTAAAATTATGATGGGAAATAGAAAAAAAACATAATAGTAGGTTGTATTTATAGAGCACCGGGATCTGATATGGATCGGGGGGCGTGCGCTGCGACAGTACAGTGCCAACCGCCAAATCAGACACATCCACCTCGAGGACGAATGGGAGCTGCGTGTCGACCTGGGCCAAGATAGTTTTGTTAGTGAACTCGTGCTTTAATTTATTAAACACCAGTTCAGCTGCCTTAGTCCACCAAAAGGGGACTTTAACAGAGGTCAGCTGCGTTAAAGGCAGTGCGATCCCACTATAGTTCCGGAAAGCGTTGGAGCTCCCTACGGGAGTGGGGTGTTGGCCAATCTAACACTGCCTTTACCTTGGCCGGGTCGACAATCAGCTCCCAGTCAGCCACGATGAAGCCCAAGAAGGTGGTAGATGGTATGGAAAGCTCACACTTCTCAGCCTTCACGAACAGCTGGTTCTCCAAGAGCCATTGTAGAACAGCCCTTACATGGACCTCATGTTCCTCTGGCGAGCGGGAGAAAATCAAAATACCATCAAGGTAGACAAAAACTAATTGATAAAGCATATCGCAGAGGACGTCATTAATTAACCGCTGGAAGATGGTGGGGGCATTAGTGAGCCCAAATGGTATCACTGGGTACTCGAACTGGCCCTGATGAGTTTTAAAGGCCGTCTTCCATTCATCACCCTTGCGAATGCGAATCAAATGATATGCATTTCTAAGGTCTAACTTGGTGAACACCTGTGAGAGCTGAAGGAGCTTGAACACTGAGTCGATCAAAGGCAGAGGGTACTTGTCTTTAATTGTTATGGCGTTGAGCTCCCGGTAGTCGATGCACGGGTGCAGCGAGCCATCCTTCTTCCTGACGGAGAAGAACCCAGCCCCAAGTGGGGCCGAAGATGGCCGAATGAGGCCAGCGTTCAGCAATTCCTTGATGTACTGCTCCATCGCCTCCCTCTCTGGGCCCGAAATGCTGTACAGCCGGCTGGACGGCAGCCTCGCCCCCGGGGTGAGGTCTATAGCACAGTCGTAAGAGCGGTGAGGCGGCAGCGACAACGCTGTCAACTTGCTAAAGGCCTTGCCCAAATAGTGATAAGCCCGAGGGATGAAGCTGAGGTCCGGTGGCTCAGCCCGGGAGGGGGAAATGGAGAACGACAGGAAGCAATCAGCCGAACGCATACAATTGGCCATACAGAAAGGGCTCCAGGCAGAGATGGTATTTTGAGCCCAATTAATCACTGGGCTATGGTTCTGGAGCCACGGGAAACCTAGAACCACCAGGGAAGATGATACGGGGAGAACCAGGAACGCTAGTTCCTCCCGGTGGTTCCCGGAAAGAAGGATGGAGCTAGGCACCGTGCTTAGGGTATCCACTGCGAGCTCACTGCACAATATGGCAGTGACTCTCTGCCTATGGGGCAATTTATGTGTGGGAATGCCCACCTGCTCCATGGGAGCAGCAGAAACAAAATTACCCTCTGACCCTGAGTCAACCAGCGCCTCAACCCTCCTCTCGACCCCCGGCAACTGTATGAGGACTGAAATACACAATTTACCGGGGGGGGGGGGGGAGAAGAATAAGTCCTGCCTGCCAAACTCCCTGTGGTTCCTGACGGGCCGTATCTTTTGGCCGCCGGTGACATTCGTCCAGGCTGTGGTCGAGCGAACCACAGTACATGCACATGCACATGCCAGCCCTTCGCCTTCGCTGATGCTCCTCATCGGTGATATTCCGAGAGAGATCCATCGGCTTGGGCGAAGACCTGGCACCGCCGGTCTCAGCAACTGCAGTGGGCATGCGCTCGGTGCGTGGACGATGGATGGGGCCGTGCTCCATCGCGTGCTCATGGTGTCGATTGTCCAGCCCTACAGCCTGATCTATCAGGTCATCGAGCGTCTCCGGGACAGGGTGAACCACCAGTTCATCATGGAGTTGGTCGCTCAAGCCGTGGAGGAACGCACTGCGGACACACTCACGTCCCGTTCCACCCCGACTCGGACGCCACAACCCGGAACTCCACCGAGTACTTGGCCACTGACCGGGTGCCCTGGCGGAGAGTCATTAGGCGGCTCATAACATTGCCCTGACACTCGGTCCGACCAAACGCATTGGAAAATGCGGCCACCAATTGGTCAAATGAATATTGGTGCCCCTCAGGGTTGTTTAGAGTGGCCTGGGCCCACTCCAGGGCTCGATCCCTGAGCAACAGGACAAAAAGCTGTATCTTGGCCTGTATCTTCCTCCCCAACCTGCTCCAAGTACATTTGTAATTGAAGGAGAAACGGTTTGCATTTCCCCACCTCCCCTGCGTACGGGGAAGGCGCAGGAACAGAAAAAGTATGGTGCATAGTAGCGCGCGGAGCAGGCTGGGGGGGCGCAGCCATGGGATGCGCCACGGACCATAACATCAACATACTAGAAACCTTTTGCGTCAGCGCAGCGAACTGCCACTCGGTCGCCGCTAGGTCGTCCATAGCGGTGAGGCACCGGCTGAGCTACCTTCCTGGCTGGCTCGTTCTGTCATGGCGTGTTAAATTCTTGACAGCACATGCGCACGATACCAAACACAGGATGGAACCACACTGAGGGGCACGTTTGACAGTTTTATTAATAGCAAATGTAACAGCACACAGCTACAGAAACAGTCACTCACCAGAGGAAAGGACCTGTGGAGAGAAGACGAGAGCCGTGAGCTGAGGAGTGGAGTAAGGGGAAAATGGGTGAGCCAGATTACCACTTACTTGGGAAATCCAGGGACAACTGGCAGGAGGACCCAGCGGGAAATAGACGAACCAGTAGGGTAGGAGGGGGAAAGGAGCTGATGGTGTCTGACCAGGGAGATGAAGGTGCTGAAGGGCAGTGAGGTGGAGCAGGAGAGCGTGCGCAGTCCCGGTGACACACCTACACGATGGCAGCAACCTGAGAAAAAGGAGAAAAGAGATGGTTAACGGCAAGTTAATGATCACAATATACTGTATATCACAAGTCCAAACACGGGCAGTATACCCAGACGAGCCAGCATAGACTGCACGGAGGGAACCTCCTTAAGTACGCTGGCTGATGAGCGGGCGCAGGTGTGTCTTCTGCCTCAGGTGCAGTGATGAGTTGGTGAAGGTGAGACCGGAGGGGAGGGGCACGCTCCCACCGCCCATGGCATGAAATGCTTTGTGCAACTGGGTTTTCTGTGCTTTCGGGACACATGACGTGACAGGCGCAGAACTGCGCCAGGGACAGCAGGTGACGCTGATGTTTTATGAAAGCAGAATGTCAAAGGGTTAAGTTGGGTAGTTTGGTAAAGTGGAAATAAAAATAGAATACAATGATTTGCAAATCCTTTTCAACCTATATTTATTTGAATACACTACAAAGACAAGATTTATCTAATGTTCAAACTGATAAACTTTATTTATTATTTTTTTTGCAAATGTATATACTATATATATATATATATATATATATATATATATATATATATATATATATATATTCTTTGTTTTTTACTCCCCCTTCTCCCAGCGTTTGTCATTCCAGCACCATGGACAGCGACACTGCCTCAGCGTTTCTCTTGTGTCCTGCATGTTTGAAAAGTCAGTTTTGCTTAAACTGACAGTTGATGTTTGCCAGTGGAGCTTAAATTAGGCCGATTTAGGCTAGCTCTGCACAACTTCGCCCTGCGCTCAGGAACTTTAACAAACTGAGCACAACTTTCACCAGCTTTCATTTCAGAATGTTGGTAAATTTTCAGCATGTTGAAAATTTTCAACGAACATGATGTGTGCCAGCATTCACCAACAAACGCCATCTATCATTAACTTTTCCCAACTTTTGCCAGCAGGGCAAAACATTTCCCAAAATGTCAGTAAACGTCGGTCCAAACGCTGTAGTGTGAATCCACCCTGACAGTGCATCTGGAAAGTATTCACAGCGCTTCACTTTTTCCACATTTTGTTACGTTACAAGCTTATTCCAAAATAATTTAAATTCATTTTTTTCCTCAAGAAAACTAGATATCCTCAAAAAAAAAAAAAAGCAAAAACAAAAAACAAAACTAGGTACTGTCCCCGACTTCCAAGCAATGTTGCAGAGGCGTGTCAGCCATGACAGCCCTACAACATCCAGAGCCTTGCAGTACTCAGGGAGAATCTCGTCCACCCCCAGGGCCCGGCCACCAAAGAGTTTTTTAACCACTTCAGCGACCTCAGCCTCTGTGATGGGCGAGTTGTGCCCCTCGTCCTCAAGCTCTGCTTCCTCTGTGGAAGGTGTGTCAGTGGGATTGAGGAGATCCTCGAAGTATTCCATCCACCACCCAGTGATGTCCCCAGTCAAAGTCAGCAGAGTCAAAGTCAGCAGTGCCCCATCCCCACCATACACAGTTTGGACAGGGAGCTGCTTTCCCCTCCTGAGCCACAGGACAGTTTGCCAGAACCTCTTCGAGGCCGACCGAAAGTCTTGTTCCATGGCCTCACCAAACTCCTCTCACACTCGAGTTTTTGCTTCAGCAACCACCTGAGCTGCACTCCACTTGGCCTGCCGGTACACTGCAGCTGCTTCGGGAGTCCCACAAGCAAACCAAGCTTGATAGGACTCCTTCTTCAGTTTGATTGCCCCTCTCACCACTGGTGTCCACCACTTGGTTCGGGGGTTGCCACCACGAGATGCACCGACAACCTTGCAGCCACAGCTCTGGGCAGCTGCTTCAAAAATGGAGGTGGAGAACATGGCCGATTCAAACTACATGTCTCCAGACTGCCTCAGAATGTGGTTGAAATTCTTCCGGAGGTAGCAGTTGAAAACCTCCTGGACAGGGGCCTCAGTCAGACATTCCCAGCACACCCTCACTATATGTTTAGGTCTACGAAGTCTGGGTGGCATCGTCCCCTGCCATCGGATCCAACCCACCACCAGGTGGTGATCAGTTGACAGCTCTGCTCCTCTCTTTACCCGAGTGTCCAAGACATGTGGTCGCTATATCAAGCTGGTATCTCTTAACCTCATGAACCAGCTCCAGCTGCTTTCCCACCAGAGAGGTGACATTCCACGTCACAAAAGCCAGTTTCAAAAGCCAGGGATCAGATCGTGAAGGTCTCTGCCTTCGCCTGCCACCTAATCTGCATTGCACCAGAGCCTCATGGTCCCTCCTGCAGGTGGTGAGCCCACTGGAGTGCAGACCCATGTAACTCCTTCGGGCTGAAACCTGACTGTTGAAACTAGGCTGCATAATACAGACAGCTACACTTTATAAACACATAAGCTTTTTGTTTTCTCATTGTCTGAGATTAAATCAGACTAAACTGTTCCAGTTTTAGGTCACTTAGGACAACCACAATTAGTTGTATTTGCAAAATATTTTTTATATTTGCAAAATAATTTTATTGAGAATGTTTTATTACTTTCTTCAAAGTCAGAACTTTACATACATTTCTTTAGTATTTGGTAGCATTGCCTTTAAACTCTATGACTTGCGTCTAACATTTTGGGTATCCTCCCACAAGCTCCTCACAATAGTTCGCTGAAATTTTGGTGCATTCCTCCTGACAGAATTGGTGGAACTGAGTCAGGTTTGTAGGCTGCCTTTCTCCCACAAGCCTTTTCAGCTCTGCATACACATTTTTTGTGGGATTGAGATCAGGGTTTTGTGATGGCAACTCCAAAACACTGACTTTGTTGTCTTTATGCCACTATGTGACCAATTTGGCAGTATGCTTAGTGTCATTGTCTGTTTGGAAGATAATTTTTTCCCAAGCTTTAACTTCCTGGCTGATATCCTGAGATATTGTTTCAATATTTCCACATAATGTTCTTTCCTCATGGTGCCATCTATTTTGTGAAGTGCACCAGTTCTTCCTACAGTAAAATTCCCCCACAACATGATGCTGCCACCTGTGTACTTCACAGTTGGGATAATGTTCTCAGGCTTGCAAGCTTCCCCCTTTTACTTCCAAATGTAATGATGGTCATTATGGCCAAAGAATTCAATTTTAGTTTCATCAGACCACAGGACATGTCTCCAAAAATTAAGGTCTTTGTTCCTGTGTGGATTTGCAAACTGTCATCTGGATTTTTTTGTTGTTGTTGTTGCTTTTGAAGTAATGCCTCCTTCCTCGCTGAGTGGTCTTTCAGCCCATGTTGGTACAGGACTCCTTTCACTGTGGATAATGACACTCTTTTACCAGCTTCAGCCAGCACCTTCACAAGGTCTTTTGCTTTTGTTCTGGGGTTGAGACACACATTTCACGCCAAAACACGTTCATCTCTGGGACACAGAACCCATCTCCTTCCTGAACAGTATGATGGCTGGACATTCCCATGGTATCTGTCCCTGTGTGCATTTGCAAACTGCAATCTATCTTTTGTTATGTTTCTTTTGGAGTAATGGCTCCTTCCTTGCTGAGTGGCCTTTTAGCTCACGTCGGTTCACTACTCGTTTCACTGTGGATAATGACAGTCTTTTACCAGCTTCAGTCAGCATCTTCACAAGGTCTTTTGCTTTTGTTCTGTGGTTGAAACACACATTTCACATGAACACAAGTTCATCTCTGGGACACAGAACCCGTCTCCATTCTGAGCTGGACATTCCCATAGTGTTTATACTTGTGTATAATTGTTTGGACCAGAATTGGATGAACCAGACTTGTGGAGGTCCGCAATTCTCTTCTTGATATCTTCACTGATGTCCTTTGATTTCTGCTTATATTCTCAGCACAGCGTCATCATGGTCAGAGAGTAAAAAATAACAGGTTAATGGTGTTAAAAAGTGAATAATACATGTATTCTGTTAAATCAAATCAGTTTTACTGTATTAATAAATAGAAATAAAGACGTCTGCACACTTAGTCAGTGCAGTTTTCACTTTTTACTGCTAAGCTTTCGGTTTTGTTAAACTTTCATCAGAGCATACAGACCACAGCAATGAACAAATAGGAGAGAATTCCCATATTAGTCATTAGCAGTTTGCAGTACACTTGCGCACACACCCTGTGGCAGTGCCATGTCTTCTGGGAAATGTAGTCCCAGCTATCAAAATTAAAGAATGGAGGCACATCATACCTCAGCTTTTCTAGGAAAAAAGGTGGTAGGTGCGTCAAAGGCGAACAGAAAAACAAACAAATCAAAAAGTATATTCTATTATTGTAACATTACCAATATCAATAAATATTAATAAACAGGACTCAGATGAATCAAAGATACCATTTTTAAAAATCTCAATATCAAAATCTTCATTGAGACCTTTAGGTTGAAGGGCATCTAAAGTGTCAATCCAAACAAGTTCTCTCTGGCGTATCTTAGTTTCGATACCCCCCCCCCCTCCCCCCGGCAGAATAACATGTTCAATATCCTGAAAATGTAGGGGTGGGTGTGAATATCCATTAAAATGATGAGCAACTGGATAGTTGACATCATTTCGCCTGATGGAACATCTTCTGTTCACTAATCCTTTGTTTCAACATGCAACTTGTTTTGCCCATATAAATCTTATCACATGGGCATTTTAACAGGTAAATGACATTTTCTGTACTACATGTGATAACACCCTTAACAGGAAGGCATTTGCCTGATCTTGGATGTGAAAAAAAACAAAGAAAAAAAACAGATGTCTTTCACGTGTTGTGACACTGAGCACAATGGCCAAAGGGATCATTCCCATTGGGTACAGGGGCAAGAAGGGTCTGTTTTGGACCTGCTTTAACACTAGCCTGCACCAGCTTGTTGTGTAGATTTGCAACTCTTCTAAAAACAAAAAGAGGAGGATCTTTAAAAAGCTGAGATAATGCCGGGTCAGAGGTCAAGATAGGCCAGTGTTTAAGAATTGTGTCTTTAAGAATAAAGGTCTGGGGAGGATATGTAGTAAAACAGGAAACAGAGAAGCTCTTTTTTTTTTACACTTTTCTGTAAATGTTCAGAATGTGACTTAGGAAAAAGCATCTTGAAAAGCCTCCTCAACACACTGTGTAGAGTAGAAAGCTGTCATGGGTAGCGGAAGCACGCCCCTCCCGTCCCGTCTCACTTTCACCAACTCATCACTGCACCTGAGACAGAAGACGCACCTGCTCCCGCTCATCAGCCAGCGTACTTAAGGAGGACCTCTCCACGCATTCTACGCTGGCTCGTCTTGGTATACTGCCCTTCAATGGACAAGCAAGTATCGTTTTGACAAGCGTAGATGCGTCGACTTATCTTGTTTCTCTTCTCTCATCAGGTTGCTGCCACCGTGCAGGTGTGTCTCTGGGACTGTGCGTGCCCTCCTGCCACATCTCCACTTCTCCTCGGCTTCCAACCTCCACCCGGTCAGGCACCACCAGCTCATCCCCCTCACCCTACTGGTTCGTCTATTCCCCGCTGGAGCCCTGCCAGTTCTCCCTTGAAACCCAAGTAAGTGGCAGTTTGGCTCGCTGATTTCTAATTACTCCGCTCTTCCACTCACAGCTCTCGTCTTCTCTCTGCCAGTTGATTCCTCTGGCGAGTGACTGTTTCCAGAGCTGTGCATTCACTTTGAAATTCAATAAAACTCTCAAACGTGCCTCCTTGTGTGGGTGTTCTTCTGTGCTGTCATATCGTGCACGTGAGCTGTCAGCTTATTAGTCATGATAGAACGAGCCAGCCAGGACAGCAGCTCAGCTGGTGCGTCGGCGTCGGAGTTCACCGCCATGGATCGCTTAACAGCGACCGAGCACCAGCTGGCCATTTTGACTCAGCAAATTCAGAATCAGAATCAGAATCAGAATCAGGTTTATTGCCATTGTTCATGTAGTACACAAACTAGGAATTTGTCTCGGTACAATGCTGCAACATTAAACATGATAAGATAAGAGAAATAAACTATACATGTAATAAAGTGTAGGATAAGATTAAGTGATACTGGTCAACAGTTAAAATATATATTAGCCAGCAGCAGATACTGTGGAGAACTATATAGTGCAGTCGGTAATGCAGGAAGAAAACAGTGATGATTGACATGAGTCTGGTTGAGCTGCTGTACATGGTGCACGAGAGTCAATAAGTCACTTAGTGTTCAGCAGTCTAATGGCAGAGGGGAAGAAGCTGTTCATGTGACGGGAGGTTTTAGTCTGGATGGACCGAAGTCTTCTACCAGAGGGGAGGGGGGCAAACAGTACGTGACCAGGGTGTGAGGGATCGGCTATGATCCGGCCAGCACGCCTCCGGGTCCTGGAGATGTACAGATCCTGGAGAGATGGGAGCTTGCAGCCGATCACCTTCTCAGCAGTGCGCACGATGCGCTGCAGCCTTAGTCTGTCCCTGGCAGTGGCTCCTGCGTACCACACGGTTATGGAGGTGGTGAGGATGGACTCGATGATGGCTGTGTAGAACTGCACTAACATCTTGGTGGGTAGCTTGAGCTTCCTCAGCTGCCGCAGGAAGAACATCCTCTGCTGGGCTTTTTTGATGAGTGAGCTGATGGTCAGCTCCCATTTGAGGTCCCTGGTGATGGTAGTGCCTAGGAAGCGGAAGGAATCAGCAGTGGTGATGGGAGAGCCTGAGAGGGTGAGGGGGGGCAGAGGAGTAGTGACTTTCCTGAAGTCTACAATCATCTCCACTGTCTTCAGAGCGTTCAGCTGCAGGTTGTTATTGCTGCACCAGGACGCCAGCTGGGCCACCTCTCTCCTGTAGGCGGACTCGTCGCCGTTGGAGATGAGCCCGATGAGGGTGGTGTCGTCCGCAAACTTGATCAACTTGACAGACTGGTGGCTGGAGGTGCAGGAGTTGGTGTAAAGGGAGAAGAGTAGGGGGGAAAGTACACAGCCCTGGGGTGATCCGGTGCTGATGCTAGTATAGTCTGAGACAGTCTTTCCCAGCCGCACATGCTGCCTCCGGTCCGTCAGGAAGTCGATGATCCACCTGCAGAGGGAGTCAGGCACGTTGAGCAGGGACAGCTTGTCCCGGAGCAGAGCGGGGCGGATGGTGTTGAATGCGGAGCTGAAGTCCACAAACAGGATCCTGGCGTAGGTTCCCGGGGAGTCCAGGTGCTGCAGGATGGAGTGGAGGGCCAGGTTGACTGCATCGTCTACAGACCTGTTGGCTCGGTAGGCAAACTGCAGCGGGTCCAGGAGAGGGGTGGTGATGGACTTGAGGTGGGACAGGACCAGGCGCTCAAAGGACTTCATGACTACAGAGGTGAGCGCTACAGGTCTGTAGTCATTAAGTCCAGTGATCCGTGGCTTCTTGGGGACAGGGATGATGGTGGAGGATTTGAGGCAGGACGGCACGTGGCATAACTTAAGGGAGGTGTTAAAAATGTCTGTGAATACAGGAGCCAGCTGTTTCGCACAGAGTCTCAGGGTGGAGGGAGACACGCCGTCTGGGCCGGGGGCCTTGCGCGGGTTCAGTCTGGAGAACTGTTTGAGCACATCCTGCTCACTGATGATAAGGGGAGGGGGGAGGAGGGGGGGTGCCTTAAATGAAGTAGCGAATGTGGAGGCTGTGGAGCTGGAGGGAGGGGGGGAGTTGGACACAGATGACGAGGTGTCAAAACGGGCATAGTGTTGGGACAGTCTTTGACAAAGGGCTTTGTCATCCTGACCTTTAGGAGCCTTAGGTCGATAGTTGGTGATTTGCCTCAGTCCTCTCCACACGGAAGCCGAATCATTAGCAGTGAACTGCTGCTGGAGTCTCTCTGAGTATAGAGATTTAGCCCTCTTCAGCTCTCTGTTAAACCGGTATTTAACCTCCCTGTAGCAGTCCCTGTCTCCACTTTTCAGCGCTGCTTCCTTCTCCTTCCTGATCTGTCTGAGCTTAGCTGTGAACCAGGGTTTGTCATTAGAGTAACTCACCCTGGTGCGTGATGGAAGAATGTTCTCTTCACAAAAGTGGATATATGAGTTCACAGTGTCCGTGTACTCATCCAGATCATGCGTGGCTCCTTTAAGCATGCCCCAGTCAGATATTTCCATGCACGTTTCCAGCTTCTCCTCAGCATCACTGGTCCGTATCTTCGTAGTGCTCACAACAGGTTTAGTGAGCTTCAATCTCTGTCTGTATGTGGGAATGAGGTGAACCATCACGTGATCAGATAATCCCAGCGCAGCTCGAGGGACAGCGCGATATGCGTCTTTCACTGTGGTGTAACAGTGATCCAGTGTGTTTAATCCTCTGGTGGGGCATTTAATAAACTGTTTGTAGCGGGGGAGATCGTGGCTCAGATTGCACTGATTAAAGTCGCCAGCCACAATAATCAGCGAGTCTGGAAAACTCCGCTCTGTGTGTTGAATGTGATCCGCGTGCACGCGCTGAGCTTCGCGCGTGTCCGCGTCGGGAGGGGCGTACACAGCGATCATTATGAAAGAAGCAAACTCCCGCGGGGAATAGAAGGGCTTGCAATTGATAACAAGAAATTCCTAGGCAGGAGAACAGTGTTTGGAAATTACCGTTACATCAGAGCACCAGCTGCAGTTGATGTAGAAGCAGACACCGCCTCCTGTGGTCTTGCCGGAAAGCTCTGTGTCACGATCAGCACGGAAGAGCTGAAAAAAATTCAGACTATGATGCGGCTTTGGCCCAATGCACCTCCTCTGGCTTCTCCTCCTCAGCCTGCTCCCTGCAGTATGGTGCGTCGTACCACTTCTGTTCCCATGCCTGCCCCATACGCGGGGGAGGTGGGGAGATGCAAGGGTTTCCTTATTCAGGTCCTCATGTATTTGGAGCAGGTCGGGGAGGAGTACTGAGGGGACGTGGTTAAAATTCAGTTTTTCACTCTTTTGCTCAAAGACCGGGACCTTGATTGGGTACGGTCCACAATAGATAACCCCGAGGGACGGCAGTACACGTCTGAGCAATTCATGGACGTGTTCTCTCGTGCGTTTGGCTGTACGGAGAGTCAGGGCAACGAAATGTGCCATCTGATGACGCTCCGCCAGGGCACTTGGTCAGCAGCAGAGTACTTGGTGGAGTTCCGGGTTGAAGCGGCTGACTCGGCGTGGAGCGAGGTTGCTTTGTGCAGCGTGTTCCTCCACGGGTTAAACGCTCATCTCCATGATGATCTGGCGGTTCACCCTGTCCCCGAGACTCCCGACGGTCTTATAGATCAGGCTGCAGGGTTGGACAACCGGTACCGTGAGCGTGCAAAGGAGCACGAGTCCTCCTCTCGCCCGTGCGCCGAGCACGCGCCTACCGTGGTTACTAACACTGGTGGCGCCAGCTCTCCGCCCGAGCCGATGGAGTTCTCTCGGCACTTGACCGATGATGAGCTCCGGTGAAGGCGAACAGCTGGTGCATGCACATACTGCAGTTCGCTGAACCACAGTCTGGACGAATGCCGCCAGCGGCCAAAAGACACAGCCCATCAGTAACCAATGGGGGTCTGGCGGGCGGGACCAAAACTACCGGTAATTTTTCAATCTTGGCCCTGGTGCAATTGCCGGGGGTCGAGAGGAGGACTACGGCCTTGGTTGATTCAGGGTCTGAGGATAATTTTGTCTCTGCCCAGTTCGTTCGGCAGGTGGGTATTCCCACATGTAAATTGCTCCACAACCAGAAAATCACTGCCATATCTGGCTGGGAGGTCGCGGTAGACACTGAAAGCACGGTGCCGATCTCCATCCTCCTTTCCGGGAACCATCGGGAGAAACTCTCGTCTCCTGGTTCTTCCTATTTCATTTTCCTCGGTGGTTCTTGGCTACCCATGGCTTAACTGGGGACAAAACACAATCTCCTCCTTGAGCCCATTTTGTGTGGCTAATTGCATGCGTTCAACTGAGTGTTCCCCATCTCTGTCTGTCTCCCTCCCTCTGGTCGAGCCACCGGACCTCAGCCTCATTCCCCGGGCATACCACGATTTGGGGGAGGTCTTTAGCAAATTGAAAGCGGTGTCACTACCGCCTCATTGCTCTTATGATTGTGCTATAGACCTTATCCGGGGGGGCGAAGCTGCCGTCCAGTCGGCTGTACAGCATTTCTGGTCCGGAGAGGGAAGCGATGGAGAAGTACATAAAAGAGTCGCTGAACGCCAGCCTTATTCGGCCATCTTCGGCTCTGCTCGGAGCCGGGTTCTTCTTCATCGGGAAGAAGGATGGCTCGTTGTGCCCGTGCATCGACTACCGAGAGCTCAACACAATTACCACCAAGGACAAGTACCCTCTGCCTTTGATTAATTCTGCGTTTGAGCTCCTTCAGCGCTCACAGGTTTTCACCAAGTTAGACTTAAGAAATGCGTACCACTTGATCTGCATTCGGGAAGGTGACAAATGGAAGACGGCGTTCAAAACCCACCAGGGGCAGTTCGAATATTTGGCGATGCCATTTGGGCTCACTAACGCCCCCGTCGTCTTTCAGCGGCTAATTAATTACGTCCTTCGCAATATGGTTTATCAATTCATCTTTGTCTACTTGGATGATATTTTGATTTTCTCCCGCTCACCAGAGGAACACAAAGCCCATGTCAGGGCCGTCCTGCAATGGCTCTTGGAGAACCAGCTCCACATCAAGGCCAAGAAGTGTGAGTTCTCCACTACATCTACCACCTTCTTGGGCTTCATAGTGGCTGAAGGGAGACTGGTTGCTGACCTGGCCATGGTGAGGGCAGTGCTTGATTGGCCAACTCCCCACTCCTATAAAGAGCTTCAACGCTTCCTCGGGTTTGCAAACTATTATCACAGGTTCATCAGGAACTACAGTGGCGTGGCACTGCCCTTGACCCAGCTGACCTCCATTAAGGTCCCCTTTCACTGGACCGAGGCAGCTGAGCAGGCGTTTGTGAAATTAAAGCGCCTGTTTTCTGAAACACCAATCTTGGCCCAGGTTGACACGCAGCTCCAGTTTGTCCTCAAGGTGAACGCGTCTGATTCAGGGGTAGGCGCTGTGCTGTCGCAGTGCACACCCTCCGATCAGAAGCTCCACCCGTGCGCATATTTCTCTCAGTGGCTTACGCTGGCCAAGAGGAATTATAACGTGAGGAACAGAGAGCTGCTTGCCATTAAGTTGGCACTGGAGGAATGGAGGCATTGGTTAGAGGAGGCTATTCACCCCATCGTCGTGTGGACCGACCAAAAAAACCTTGAGTATTTGCGGTTGGCCCCCCCGACTTAACGCCAGGCAGGCTCGTTGGGCTGTTTTTTCAGAGGTTCAACTTTTCCATCATGTACCGACCTGGCGCTCGGAACAGCAAACCAGACACACTATTGCACCAGTTTGATTCCAAGGAGGTAGCCCCCCCCAACCCCCCCCCCCATCATACCGCCTTCTCGTGTCCTTGGAGCCCTTACTTGGGATATCAAGCGGAGGGTTCACCAGGCCTAGTCCCAGGAGCCTGTGCCAGTAGGGTGCCCCTGGAACCGTCTGTATGTCCTGGCCACCCTCCGCAGCGATGTCATCAAGTGGGGTCACACCAGTCTCTTTGCTTGCCATCCTGGAATCACTTGGACTGTGAACTTCGACCAGCAAATTTTCTGGTGGCCCACGCTGCGGCGGGTTGTACGGGAGTACGTTAAGGCCTGTCAGACCTGCGTCCTGGGGAAGTTGGACTCCCTTTCCCGATCTGGTCTCCCCTATCCCCTCCCCACCCCTGGTCATCCTTGGTCCCACATTGCCGTGGACTTCGTAACGGACTTCCCCCCTCCCATGGCAAGATGGTAATCCTCACCATTATGGATCGCTTCTTGAAGGCGGTGCATCTGGTTGCCCTCCTGAAGCTCCCCTCGGCATTGGAGATGACGGTCCTGCTCACTGATCATGTCATTCAGATCCATGGTGTTCCCATGGACACTGTGTCTGACCGGGGTCCTCAATTTATGTCCCAGGTCTGGAGGGCCTTTTTCCAGACCCTGGGAACAATGGTGAGCCCCTCCTCCGGTAATCACCTTCAAAGCAACGGGCAGGCGGAGTTCACCAGCAAGTCCCTGGAGGCCGCCCTGCGGTGTGTAGCAGCCGATAACCCGTCATCTTGGAGCACACACCTGACCTGGGTGGAGTATTCTTTGAACTCAGCCATCTCCTCTGCCACTGGACTCACCCCGTAAGAGGCGTCGCTGGGGTACACGCCACTGCTTCTACCCATGGCCGAGAGGGAGGTCGCGATTCTGTTCATGGGGGGTCCATGCTTGTCACTGCTGGCACGTCTGGAGGTCCACCCGGGCCGCCCTCGCCCGCTCCACTGAACGCACCCGGGCTGCTGCTGATAGGAAGCAGGTCCCTGCTCCCAAGTATGTCGTCAGGCGGCAGGTCTGGCTGGTGGCGAGCCAGATTCCTCTCAAGGAAAGATCCAAGAAGCTGGCCCCCCACTTTCTGGGCCCAAATACCATCTCACGGGTGGTAAATGACACATCGGTCCAGCTGAAGTTGCCGCCTACCCTGTGGGTGAACCCTATGTTTCACGTCTCCCACATCAAGCCCTTCTCGGCCAGTCCCCTCTGCCCCCCCGCTTCCCCGAAGCCACCTCCTCCCCGGATCATCGACGGCCACAACGCCTACACTGTACACTGAATCTTGGATGTCTGCTGTCGGGGCTGGGGGCTTCAGTATCTAGTGGACTGGGAGGGCTATGGCCCGGGGGAACACTCCTGGGTCCCTACGTCACTGGTCCTGGACAAAGAGATGATCCAGGCCTACCACCGAGCTCACCCGGAGAAGCCCTCTGGACTGCCAGGAGGTGCTCCTAGAAGGGGGGGCCCTGCCATAGGCAGCTAAAGTGTGCCCCTCCCGTCCCGTCTCACTTTCACCAACTCATCACTGCACCTGAGGCAGAAGACACACCTGGTCCCGCTCATCAGCCAGCATACTTAAGGAGGACCTCTCTGCGCATTCTATGCTGGCTCGTCTTGGTATACTGCCCTTCAACGGACAAGCAAGTATCGTTTTGACAAGCGTAGAAACGTCGTCTTATCTTGTTTCTCTTCTCTCATCAGGTTGCTGCCACCATGCAGGTGTGTCTCTGGGACTGTGCGTGCCCTCCTGCCACATCTCCACTTCTCCTCGGCTTCCAACCTCCACCCGGTCAGGCACCACCAGCTCATCCCCCTCACCCTACTGGTTCGTCTATTCCCTGCTGGAGCCCTGCCGGTTCTCCCTTGGAACCCAAGTAAGTGGCAATTTGGCTCACCAATTTTTACTCCTTTCTTCCCCTCACAGCTCTCGTCTTCTCTCCGCAGGTTGATTCCTCTGGTGAGTGACTGTTTCCAGAGCTGCGCGTTCATTTTGAAATTCAATAAAACTCTCAAACGTGCCTCCTCGTGTGGGTGCTCTCCTGTGCTGTTGTATCGTGCACGTGAGCTGTCAGCTTATTAGTCATGACAGAAAGCGTTTTTTCATGAAAACAGCTTTCTCACTGAAATCCTCATCAGAGTGACAGAGGCATCTAAGCCTATAAAACTGACTCTGGTAAACCATAATTAAGACCTTTGGGATAAGGACTGTTGGCCAAAAGAAGAGTAGTCCTATCAGTCTTTTTTTTTTTTTGGTATAGGGAAGTGATGTGACTGTTATCACTATATTTTACTGTTGATATGATGTTCCTTTTCTGAAATGCTGTGTTACTTTTACGCCAGATGTAGTGGGACACACACCTTCCAAAAAGTTCAACTTTTGTCTCGTCAGTTCACAGAGTATTTTCCCCAAAGTCTTGGGGATCATCTAGATGTTTTCTGTCAAAACTGAGACGAGCCTTTATGTTCTTTTTGCTCAGCAGAGGATTTTCATCTTGGAACTCTGCCATGCAGCCCATTTTTGCCCAGTCTTTTTCTTATGGTGGAGTCATGAACACTGACCTTAACTGAGGCAAGTGAGGCCTGCAGTTCTTTGGATGTTGTTGTGGGGTCTTTTGTGACCTCTTGGAGGAGTTGTCGCTGCGCTCTTGGGGTAATTTTGGTCAGCCGGCCACTCCTGGGAAGGTTCACCACTGTTTCATGTTTTCGCTATTTACGGATAATGGCTCTCACTGTGGTTTGCTGGAGTTTCAAAGCTTTAGAAATGGCTTTATAACCTTTTCCAGACTGATAGATCTCAATTACTTTGTTTCTCATTTGTTCTGGAATTTTTTTTGATCGCAGCATGATGTCTAGCTTTTGAGGATCTTTTGGTCTACTTCACTTTGTCAGGCAGGTCCTTTTAAGTGATTTCCTGATTGAGAACAGGTGTGGCAGAAAATCAGGCCTGGGTGTGGCTAGAGAAATTGAGCTTATCTTTCCAAAGATGTGATAAACCACAGTAAATTTATGTTTTAATGGGGGGGGGGGGGTCACTTTTTCACACAGCGCCATGTAGGTTTGGATTTTTTTACCCTTAATAATAAACAACTTCATCTAAAAACTGCATTTTCTGTTTACTTCTGTTATCTTTGTCTGTTATTTAAATTTGTTTGATGATCTGAAACATTTAATTGTGACAAACATACAAAAAAATGATATATATAGATATATATAATCTTTTTTTTTTGCAATTGTTCACTATTTACTGACCGAAAAGGCATAGGTTCAATCCTTGGCTTATTCCATCTAGTCTATACACAACAATTCAGCACAACAATTCACTAAGATAAAGATGTTGAACGAGAAAGTTGAAACAAAAAGCATGCACTCATTTCCTCAAAGTTTCAAATCATAAACTAGTTTCATGTTCACACAGTAATCATCCCTTATCCCTAAGTGTTAATAATTTTGTCCTTATCCAAATTCTTCCGTTGTTGCAGGGTTTTACAACTGTTCATGCACTCATCAAAAAAGTTCCATGAATCAACTCCAGTAACTGAGACACTTTTGTTTCTCATTTGTTATGATCTTTTTCTTTGGAAACACACAGGATCCTCTTAACTCATGATTACTTTGCTTTGATTCTGGACATAGTCAGGAAGGAGATTATTTTTTGCTTTGAATATTATTTGTACAATTTTGAAATTCACCAAGTCCTTTAGCTTCAGTGCATTTGTGCTGATAAATAATTGGTTTGTATGTTCTCTGTCTTTTGCCTTTTTGGCTTTGCTCTTATGTTTTCATGTGCGTTCTTGTTGTACAGCACTTTGTGTAACAAATGTTGCTTTTTTAAAGTGTTTTATAAATAAAGTTGATTGATTATTTATAACCAGGATCGCTCTTTTCTATTTGTTTTATATGCATTTTCCCATACCACCATACAGTAAGTCAGGTATGGAAGTATTAGGGTGCTTTCACACCTACAGATTTTAGTTTGTTTCAGTCGAACTCGAGTTTGTTTTCTCCGTTAGTGCAGTTAATTTTGTCTGGTGAGAACACGGTAATGGCACTCAGGAGTGCACCAAACCAACCATACTGAGACCACCTGAAAGAGGTGGTCTCCATTTGAATCAACTGGCAAACTCTGGTGTGGTGCTGTAGGTGAGAAAGGGGCCGCACTAAAACAGGAGCAAACGGTAAAACATTTGAGCACCGCTGAGCATTTCAGGGTTCTGAAGGATTAATGAATCCCATTTCCTGTACTGTTTTGTTATGGGCCTTTGCCAACTCCAGTGCATTAACATGTTATTTTCCATCCATAGCAGCGCTTCATTATCAAACTGTACAATTTGCTGAAAGAGGTATATGCACGTAATGTAATAAATGATAACCAGGGCAATGAAACCCTTCCGTAGATGATGCTCCATTGTATTATTTTCTCCCCAGAAATGCATAAATGCACAGTAGTCAGTCCCTCCAGGATTTTGCAATGTTGCAATCATGTCAAGTCACGTGAAATCAGCAAATCAGAGCGCAACTATTGCATGACCTTGCAACTTTGTGCAATCACTGCAACTTTCCCACAATTTTGGCCAATCCTCGTCAACTTCCGCCAACTTCACCAATCAAATTTGTCTGACTGGCGCTCAAAGGCTCATTCTAACCGACCAAATGCATCGCTGCACTGCATTCACTTCCGTGTTTACAGTAAGAATTAACAGAACACATCAGCAAAAACAGAGTGTGTGACTAACAAAAAACACTCGCCCGCGAGGTTTTCAACACCATCTCTTCCTCCATCTCCCCCAGCCTGCTGGTGGACATCTCATCCCGTCTCCGTCCTGACCCCGTGTATGAAGCGCTGTGCTTGTGTTGAAAAACGTCTGCCTGCCCCAAAAGCACCCCGTCGCTGGAGCATGGGTGAGGACAAACGCCATAAAACTACAAATAAAATGAGCAAGTCTAACACTACAGCCAGTGTTTGACCATTTATACATCTTTAGAGAGAAAATCATTACTGCAGCTTGCCAATGAGCTTTAAAGCTATGGATCTCTGGTCTGGATGGACAAACTCACACCTCCTCCCCCCCGCTGTCCCGCCGTAAATGAAAGATGTGTGTCTGAAAAAACAAATGTGTGTGTGTGTGTGTGTGTGTGTGTGTGTGTGTGTGTGTGTGTGTGCCAAGACGGGCGTGCAGCAGATAGACAGGTAGGCACAGAAAGAGAGAAAATATTCTCAGTAATTTTTTTCTGAAAAACACAGACTCCAACAGACAATACAGACTAACAGAATAAATTACTTATTTTTTCCTCTCTGCTAGGTAGCGAGTGGTTGGGGACCGACCGCAGGGACTTTTCAAATGAAGGTGCTGCTAATAATTTTCAAACCTATACTTTTTATCACGCATTCAATGCAATTTAGCTGTTGTAATGGATATTGTGTTAAAGTCTGTATTTGAAGAGTTTGTTTGCAAAAACAGATAAGTCCAATTGTTTTAATAATGAGAAAAACTTTTCCTCTGTTGATTTATGTGTGTCAGTATTTCCACTTCAGCTTCTAAGACATGGTCACTTGAAATATGAGTATCTCAGACATAATAAAGCAAAAAATTGAATATACACTCCGTTATTTTTTGGCAATTTGTGAGTACTTCTTGATGCAAAAACAGATAAGTCCACAGCACATACTTTTGCAAAAACAGACATGTCTCGAAAATCATGCTAGTTTGTCTGGTGAACGCATCACTGGTTCATCTGCTTTATCAAAATTATCCATATTTGATATAAAATGCAACAAAACTGTAAAAAAAACTGGCAGGGAAATCACGCAAAACGAGCAGACCCAAGCAGGGGTCTCTGCAGAATGCTGCCGCATGATTGGCTGGTCTCAGCACCTAAACATGTGATTGGCTGATCCTCGCTGCACCATTGAGTCACGTCACCCAAATACCAAGCTCTGATTTGTCGTGTGTGGAGTTATCTGGTTTTGTAAAAAAAAAAAAAAAAAAAAAACAACTTGAATTTCGTAGTGTATATAACAGTGGATATAGCGGATTTTTAGAAAAAACAATTTGACCTTCTATTAAGTAGGTATTGTGAACAGTTGTTTGTTGTTCAGAAGGAAATTTTCTTGAAAGTGGCATCTATCAGTTTTTGCAAACAAACTCTTCATTTGCTGTTAGGATGAGGGTTTTTCTGTATAACACAAGTTTCTGCTTAATTTACAAATTCCTGCAATAGGAAATTTTTGACAATTCTGTGCTTTTCTTGTATTGTTATATACTGTAGAATATCACTGTAATAAACTGGAAAAAAAACATCTGCTTTAAAATTTGCAATACTTCCCACAACTTTTAGTGCAAAAAACAACCTAAAAAAACTGCAACTTTTATCGCAACTTTTTAAAAAAGCTCCCACGAATTCAGGCTTTTTGGGCCGCAACAATCTCAGAAAAATCCTGTGAAATCTTGGAGGGACTGAGTAGTCATCCTACTCCCTGTGTTTAGCTTCCCTGTTCTCGTGGCAAAAAAAAAAATCTGACCAATAAGAACAGAGAATGTTCTGACGTAAGTCTCGTGGGATTTAATGTGGCACAGTTTCGTCCGCTTGAATTTTTGCCTGTGTGAAAGGAAACCGAACCAAGGAAAAAATGACTTAGGAATTTAGGTGTGAAAGCACCGTTAGGGAATTATGCAACATATACAATGAATTTACAGTATAGTCAAGATATTTTTAACTTTATACAAGATTGAAATTAATTTTGATATTTTAGTTTTAGGAGGAGTCAGTTGAGGTGGTATGGGCATCTGATTAGGATGCCTCCTGGACGCCTCCCATTTGAGGTGTTTCAGGCACGTCCCACTGGGAGGAGACCCCGGGGCAGACCCAGGACTCGGTGGAGAGACTATGTCTCCCAGCTAGTCTGGGAACGCCTTGGTATCCCCTCTGAAGAGCTGGAGCAGGTGGCTGGGGAGAGGGAAGCCTGGGCTTCTCTGCTTGAACTGCTGCCTCCGCGACCCGGACCTCCGGAAAAGCGGTAGAAGATGGATGGATGGATGGATGGATGGATTTTAGTTTTAATATACTATGTGTGGTTTCCAATTTAGCTTGCAGTCAATCATCTTACCCAGAAATGTAGTTTACAATACTTTTTTCTATTTCTATATTGTCTATTATAATATTCACATTTTTTGTCTATTTCCATGTACAGTATCTCACAAAAGTGAGTACACCCCTCACATTTTTGTAAATACTTTATTATATCTTTTCATGGGACAACACTGAAGATATGACACTTTGATGTAAAGTAGTCAGTGTACAGCTTGTATAACAGTGTAAATTTGCTGTCCCCTCAAAATTTACTCAACACACAGCCATTAATGTCTAAACCGCTGGCAACAAAAGTGAGTACACCCCTAGTGAAAACGTCCAAACTGTGCCCAAAGTGTCAATATTTTGTGTGGCCACCATTATTTTCCAGCACTGCCTTAACTCTCTTGGGCATGGAGTTCACTAAAACTTCACAGGTTGCCACTGGAATCCTCTTCCACTCCTCCATGACAACATCACGGAGCTGGTGGATGCTAGAGACCTTACGCTCCTCCACCTTCCATTTGAGGATGCCCCACAGATGCTCAATAGGGTTTAGGTGTGGAGACATGCTTGGCCAGTCTATGACCTTTACCCTCAGTTGCTTTAGCAAGGCAGTGGTCGTCTTGAAGGTGTGTTTGGGATCATTATCATGTTGGAATACTGCTCTGCGGCCCAGTTTTCGAAGGGAGGGGATCATGCTCTTCTTCAGTTTGTCACAGTACATGTTGGCATTCATGGTTCCCTCAATGAACTGTAGCTCCCCAGTGCCGGCAGCACTCATGCAACCACAAACCATGACACTCCCACCACTATGATTGGCTGTAGGCAAGACACACTTGTCTTTGTACTCCTCACCTGGTTGCCGCCACACACACTTGACACTATCTGAATCAAATACGTTTATGTTGGTCTCATCAGACCACAGGACATGGTTCCAGTAATCCATGTCCTTTGTCTGCTTGTCCTCACCAAACTGTTTGCGGGCTTTCTTGTGCATCATCTTTAAAAGGGGTTTCCTTCTGGGATGACAGCCATGCAGACCAATTTGACGCAGTGTGTGGCGTATGGTCTGAGCACTGACAGGCTGACCCCCCACCCCTTCAGCCTCTGCAGCAATGCTGGTAGCACTGATACATCTGTTTTCAAAAGACAACCTCTGCATATGACCCTGAGCATGTGCACTCAACTTCTTTGGGTGACCATGGTGAGGCCTGTTCTGAGTGGAACCTGTCCTGCTAAACTGCTGAATGGTCTTGGCCACTGGGCTGCAGTTCACTTTCAGGATATTGGCAGTCTTCTTATAGCCTAGACCATCTTTATGTAGAGCAACAATTCTTTTTTTCAGATCCTCAGAGATTTCTTTGCCATGAGGTGCCATGTTGAGCTTCCAGTGACCAGTATGAGAGAGTTAACACCAAATTTAACACACCTGCTCCACATTCACACCTGAGACGTAACATTGATGAGTCACATGACACCGAGGAGGGAAAATGGCTAATTGGGCACAATTTGGACATTTTCACTAGGGGTGTACTCACTTTTGTTGCCAGCAGTTTAGACATCAATGGCTGTGTGTTGAGTTATTTTGAGGGGACAGCAAATTTACACTGTTATACAAGCTGTTCACTCACTACTTCACATTGTATCAAAGTGTCATATCTTCAGTGTTGTCCCATGAAAAGATATAATAAAATATTTACAAAAATGTGTGTGGGGGGGTGTACTCTTGTAAGATACTGTATTGAGCAAGGTGACCCTTGTAATGTCTAATACGGACAAAAAACAACTACACTACTACTACTACTCAAAGAATAAGGCCAAATGAAGGAAGGTATGTTATCATTTTTTTAAAGGATAAATGAAGCATTTAGAAACAGGGATGTCTACAGCAATAAAACCAGTGGTCACTGAGATAAATTCATAGTAGTGCTGTGGCTGTGGGTTTTCACGTGCAATTGGATATTCCCACTATCATCAAAATGGGTGGTGGTGTCATCCCAACGAGCTCCAGCTCTCAGTTCACAACCAGAGCCAAATCCAAACTGCTTAGTTAATGAGAGGTGCTGAGGTCAAGGTGGACCCTAACAAAGTGAATTTCTGTTGGTAGCTACTTCACATGCAAAATAGATGCAGAAAAGCACCGAAAATATGACATTTCTATCACCAGGTCCTTCAAGGGTTTTCTTTTCATTTTTTTTTCTTTTGTAAATGTGCAGTCTTTTTCCTCATTTACTTGCAGCTTTTTTTGGCGGGGGGGGGGGGGGGGACTTGTGAAATTTTCTCCTCAGGTTTTTCCAAAGCCAAAAACACCCAGCTGAATGTGGGTAAAAGGGCTGCAGGCTGAGGTCCCTCGCCCCATCTGATGTGAGGGTTACATCTGTGTACTCATAACTGTTTACCAACACAGCAGGGCTCTCCAACCCTTCACTACAAATCCCAGAGTTCTTTGCCGAAGCTTATTCCTATCATATGACCAGATGGTTTGTGGTCATATGATGCTAGCTGAGGCTGAGGAACAACATCTCAGACTGAATCACTGAATCACACTCCCTACGCTGAAAGGTAAAGCAGGAGCAATGCCTTCTTTTCACCCTGTGTGTGTGTTTTTTTCCCCCCCTGACTTTAATGATGCCATCAGCAGCCTCCCTTGGAGCTAGGAGGAGGAGGAGGAGCAGAGGAGAAAATTAGAGAGGAGGAAAGGAGAGGAAAAGAAGAGATGAGGGGGATGGGAGGCCATCAGTGATGTGCTCACTGTAGGAGTACAGCTGTCTGTGAATGTATCTGCCGTGAACATATTGTGCCCGCAGGTCATGTGTGAGGAGTGTGCCCGTCTTTGAATGGATGCCATGTTGTTGGAGGACTGCAGAGATGATGGAGAGGAAGGATAGGCCGTGCGTTACAGCCACTCCCTCCTTTTTTAATACAAGGACTGTCTGTTGTTGCTCTGCCAGGAGGCATTGCTGGACGATTTCCCCACTCTGCTTTTCTTCACAATATATGACATGGGAGAGAAAGATTCAGCTTCAGTAGATCACAGCTTGGATAAAGATGGAGTAACAAGGTTTAAAAGTCAGGCTGCATTTTGAATAGACTGGGGCGTTGTAAAGGTGCAGAAGAAGGAATGACTGGTAATATTGTATCAGTGCATGATTTAAAGGTCGTATATTGGGCATTTTCTCAATATTAAATATGCATTTTGAGTCCTTGACGACCTGCGTATGTATGCAAATCTCTCTGAAACAATTTCAAGTGTGAGCACTAAAATTTATGTACCCCAATCTGATTGGATAAAGTTGTTTGTTTTTTTTGTTAATGGGGTGTTGTAAGCCAGTAATAAATGAAGATGCATAGTCTACAGCAGAATCAGAGATTAACAGCCAGCGAGCTGGTCTTCTTCTTCTTCTTTTAGACTGGAATGACAGTTGGCAACCAGCTAACAGAGGGTAACTGAAGCTACAGCTTTTTTCTTTGTGATGTCACAAAACCCAAGCTCTAAAGCATGCATTTGCAGAAAGCTTTTCGTCTTGCGCCAGCGGAGTCTATAGTTTCTGTCACCATGTAGTGTTTTTTGGTTGTGCGTCCTCACCGCCTCAATATGGACTGACTGTGAGCGAGGTGCTTGCAGGAGGGGACTCATTTAACGTGGGCGAGGCCTGGTGCAAAGTTTGGCACTTTTGCGTTATAAGCGGTGTGTTTAAAAGGTGTGGCTACGCATGCACTAATGTTTCTACACGGGGGCTGGAATTTGTCAATGCCCCTTATCTTGACAGACAAGTTTGTGGCGGTAATGCACCTGTAAGCTGGTTGCCAACCGCCAATCAAATCTAAAAGAAGAAGAAGAAGATTTAGTTTTAAATATGTTATAATCTTATCTGTCCTTTTAGTTTTCATGTGATAAAAAAACTGAATACTTTTGTTCTCATTTACATTTTTAGTTATTAATTAAGAATCAAAGTGTAATAGAAGCAGGCTTTAGTTTGAGCTCATCCATGGATATTCCAACTTTTTTTTCTTAAAATACGACAATATTACACTCAACTCTTCCTTGGTTTCAGGGAGGAGTTTGGATGACGGCCGTCGGGGGCGTAGCAAGCTTTTCAAAAGTGTGGCTGTTGAGGTTTGGCCAGCGGTGGCCGGGAAGGATGGGTGGTGGTGGTGGTGGTGGTGGTGGGGGGGGGGGGGGGGTTAATACCAATAATTTTTTCCAGAAAACGTGGCCTTCAACATTACTTATTTATTTATTTACAGTACAAAGGGTCAAAAAGGGACAAAAGAGAATAGGCAGCTTCCATTGAAAAATAAATCTGTTGAAAATACACACATCTTTGCAAAAGTTTGAAAAAAAGATTTTTTTTACAATAAGTAAAATATTAAACCTCCATTCATATAAGTAAATCCTTGAAAAAAAAGGCCATTACAGCAGCAGGAAAACTTAGTTTATCAGTGAGAGGACAGTAGCAAATGTACAAGAAAAATAACGAACATATGAGGAAAATTTGCTGCATCTTCCATAGGAAAAAAGCTGCAAATTTTGTAGAAAAAAGTTGTAAATTTATGATTATATTGTTGTAAATCTGTGTAGGGGAAAACATGGCAAATTTATATGAAAAAAGTACAAAATTTACTCCCGAAATAATAATAAATGTGCCAGGAAAAAGTTGTGCATAATAAAAACTTTCAAAGTAAAATGTTAGTTCACAAGAAAAACCTCACTAATTGGTGAGAAAATTGGACAGTTATGAAAGAAAAGGTAAAAAAAAAAACCCAAAAACTGAAAATGCTCTAGGAAATTGGCAATTTTTTTTTTTTTTTTTTGTAAATGTGCGATTTCACTGTTGTAAATTTATGACTTTTTCTTGGAAATGTGGAAGGTTTTTTGGGGCATTTGGAAGTTGTGTATTTTCTCACAAAAATAGCTTTTGCCAGTAAATTTGGGAATTGCTTATAGTAAATTTGTGGCTTTTAAAATTGTAAATTAGCATCTTTTATCATGTTTTTGCACATTTATTCTTGCAGATTTGTACTGAAATTACATTTACACCAAATACTTCATTTATGAACGTCCCCTTGTTAAAAAATAAATCAAAAATTGTGTGTAAAAAGTCTCCAGGAGGGCACTTCAGGGAGCAAAGGGGCAGTCCGAGAGCATCACCCGGGCCTTATGTGTGTACATGCCTGCAGGCTTACTGAACTGATGGCAAGTAACAGCCGTTCACATGATGTGAGGCGTGTATGTGAGTCACATACACCCTAATCAAAACATTTAACATGAAATTGGGAATTTCATATTCACAAACACCCACACACACCAGACATGAATGTACTTTGGACGGAAAAAAGCAACACCCATGACATGCAGGCGTCTCTTTCTTCAGTAGACCTCTTTCACAAACTCTAACTAAAAAAAAACTCTATGTAGTTATTTTAATCCTTAATTTATTCCATTGCTCACCTGTGAGACTTTCAACTTCACTTACAGGAACACAAATCAGAAGCTGGTCACACTTGCCGGTGTCATGTTTCAAGGAACAGGAGAGGGAGGGGAAGCGCAGTGCACAGACAGGCCAGAGAAACCAAGCGGCGTTTGTGAAAATCTGGAAAACCTGTGGGTGTTCACCCCTGTCCCCTTGAAAACTGTGGGTGTTAAAACACCCACATCCCCCACGGGTGCAATGCCCATGACAGCCATGGTGGGTGGGCTGGGGTCTTCCTACTTTGTGTTTTTGCATATCCTGTGTGTCATGATAATAAATTAACTTTTACAATTCTGTCCATCAAAGTGACAGACAAAGAGAAAGACTGGCAAAACCTCTGGATGACACAGCTCGCAACAGTGCGTAATTATGATAATCCATCTTTGAGGGCTTCAGACTGATTTACATGTTCCAGCCGCAAATCTTGGGTGATGTCGATTTTATTTGGTAGACATGACACATCATACTGTATTATTTAAAGCCTGTTTTATAGTTAGTCAGTTTCCGATATATTCCACTGTGTGCCACAGAGAATGAACCTGGACCCCCAGTGTGCACAAGAGAAGGATTGATCCAACTCAGTGTTCTCACTATTCGCGTGGGAGAAACATTATTTTCATTCATCACACTGATTATTTGCCTGTTCTACTAACACAATTAATTCCCCTGGATCAAATGTCCTCATGTGTTTGCGGGTCAGTTTTTGAACAGTGGAAGCAGAAACACGAAGTGAGACATGAACATGAAAAATCCCTCCTCCACAAGTTTGCCCCTGTGGTCAAAAATGTTCTGCAGTTTGTGCAGTTAGTACTCGCTATTTGGGATCATAGTCAATAAAATCAACCATCATCAATTTTTCTTGCTCCAATGGCAGAAGATATTGCTTAAGCAAGATTTAATTGCTTAAAACTAATAAAAATATCTCATAACAAGTAAAATTTGCTTACAGAAAGCTGCATGACAAGAAAAAATATCTTGTCAAACAAAAAACAAGCATTATATCCTTGATTTAAGATATTTAAGATATTTTATCTTTGTAAGTTTTTTTTTTTTTACTAGTAATGGGCAACCACTGACCAAACTCAAGATGGTAATCATCTGCGACTGAGCACTAATGGCGCTGCAAGATGGTGCAGTACACAAATCGGTAGCCTGATTTGTCTACATAGTAACAGTGTGAAAATGAGACAAGCATTTAACAGTGTAACTATGCACTCAGCTGAGATGCAGACCCATGCTTTTTGCAGCCCTACAGATTCAAAACCTTGAACTCTGACCTTTTGTTCCCAAACCCAAAGTCAGCGGTCAGGGTGTCAGGGTGAACATGTGTACAAAGTTTGTTGACCCTTGCTTTACACATTCGATAGTAATAGAGCATAGGAAATGCAAATGTTGACCTTTGACCTTGTGACCCCAAACCCATAGTTCTAGGTCAGGATCTCAAGGGGAACCAATGTATCAGGTTTGGTGGGCATAGCTGTCTTTATTTTTGAGATATACTTTATACAGCATTCTGACCTTGACTTGTGACCTTTTGACCCCAAAAGTATAGTCATAGGTACTAGTTCCAAGTTCGACCTGTGTACTAAGTTTGGTGGCCATAACTTTATTCCTGTCAAGTCAGAGCACAGACATAGCCGGCCACAGATGGCACCGACCACCCTATCCACACCACTTCATCAGCATGAGTAATAATGATTATTGCACAAGGTACTGTTGCATTGTGATCACTGGATTCGTCAGACCACAGAACACCTTTCCATTTCATGTCAGTCTATTAGTACATCAGATGAGTTCAGACCCAGAGCAGCCAGTGGTGTTTCTGGGTGTTGTTGATACATGACTTTCACCTTACCTGGTAGAGCTTTAACTTGCACTTGTAGATAATAATAACAACAGTGGATTGCATTTATGTTGTGACTTTCATGATACCTAAAGCACTTTACAGTGAGTCCAATATTCATTCACTCCACAGACAGACAATGGTAGTGGTAATGCCCTGGGACAGACTGACGGAAACATGGCTGCCAATCTGTGCCAACGGCTTCTCTGACCACTACCGAACATTTATACATATTCGTACCCAGTGTCATGGGTACTGGAGGCAAGGTGGGTAAAGTGTTTTGGCCAGGGACACAACAGCAGGATGGCTGGGGAAAAAGGGATTTGAACCACCAACCCCCTGGGTATTGGACAACCTGCTTTACCTCCTGAGCCACTGGCACAACGAACTAACTTATATGAAAGTTGTTTTCTAAAGTGTTCCGGAGCCCACATGGTAATATTCTTTAGCTAGCTAGCTAGCTAGCTAGCTAGCTAGCTAGATAGATAGATAGATAGATAGATAGATAGATACTTTATTTCGAACAAAAAAGTATAACAAAAACAAAACAAGTGACAAATGCAATAAAGTAACAGTATACAGTGTTCGAAAGGGAGAAGGAAGAAGTGAACACTTATTAATTCCATCGCCTCTTTTCCATAAATACACCCATGTGAATTATTAGATTAGATTAGATTAGATTCAACTTTATTGTCATTACACATGTATGAATACAAGGTAACGAAACACAGTTTAGCATCCAATCAGAAGTGCAAAGGACAGCAGTGCAGTATATACGGTAATTAACAGTATGTGCAATTTAAGCAAATATATGCAAATATATGCAGCAGTGCAGAAAGTTAAAAGTACTGTTATGTGCAAATAATGTGCAATAAGTTAGATGTAGTTATGTAGTTATGCAGTTATGTACAGGTGAGGATGGTAAAAGATGATTGTAAGAGAGTCAGCGGGGAACTAAGTTCAATAACGTGACAGCTGTTGGAAAGAAACTGTTCCTAAACCTGCTGGTTCTAGTCCGAAGGCTTCTGAAACGTCTTCTGGAGGGGAAAAGCTGGAACAGTCCATGAGCAGGATGGTTGGAGTCCCTAAGAATGCTGCGTGCCCGGCGCAGACATCTTTTCCTGTAGACGTCCTCTATAGCTGGAAGTGGAGTCCCTGTGATGCGTTGGGCGGTTTTCACCACCCGCTGCAGCGCCTTGCGGTCAGCTACAGAGCAGCTCCCATACCAGAGTGTGATACAGTTGGTCAGGGTGCTCTCTATCACGCAGCGGTAGAAGTTGCCCAGGATGTCAGCTGACAGATGGTTCTTCTTCAATGTCCTCAAGAAGAAGAGGCGCTGATGGGCCTTCTTGATCAGGCTGGTGGTGTTAACTGACCAGGACAGGTCCTCCGAGATGTGGGTCCCCAGGAATTTGAAGCTGGGGACACGTTCAACAGCTATGCCATTGATATGGATGGGGTCATGTGTCTCTTCCCTCTCCTTCCTGTAGTCCACTATGAGCTCCTTGGTTTTGCTAGTGTTAAGGAGCAGGTTATTGTCAGCGCACCAAGTAGTCAAGTGCTCAACCTCTGCCCTGTAATCTGACTCGTCGTTGTCCCTGATGAGTCCAATCACCGTGGTGTCATCTGCGAACTTTATGATGGAATTGGATCCATACATAGGCCTGCAGTCATGGGTGTAGAGGGAGTAGAGGAATGGGCTGAGCACACAGCCCTGTGGTACACCAGTGTTGAGTGTGATGACGGAAGAACGGTTGGGGCCTGACCTAACATGCTGGGGTCTGTTGGTCAGAAAATCCATGATCCAGTTGCAGGTGGAGGTACTGATTCCCAGGTTCCCAAGTTTGGTGAGCAACTTGGAGGGGATAACTGTGTTGAATGCTGAGCTGAAGTCAACAAACAGCATTCTTGCGTAGGTGTTCTTGTCATCCAGGTGTGAGAGTACATAGTGCAGCGCTGTAGAAACCGCATCCTCTGTACTCCTGTTGCTCCGGTAGGCGAACTGATGAGGGTCCAGTGTAGGGGGCAGGCCTTTTTTGAGCTGTGCCAAGACCAGTCGCTCAAAGCACTTCATGACTATAGGCGTCAGTGCCACAGGGCGATAGTCATTTAGGCACAATGGTGTTGAATGTTTCGGCACTGGTACTATTGAAGTGGTCTTGAAGCACGTTGGTACCACGGCCTGGGCCAGGGACAGGTTGAAGATGTCTGTGAAGACCCCTGCCAGCTGCTCAGCGCATGCCCTCAGCACACGCCCAGGAATGCCATCAGGGCCAGCAGCCTTATGTACGTTGACATGACTCAGTGCATTACGGACGTCGGTGTGGGTGAGTGTGAGGTGGTGGAGGTCATCAGAGGGTGGGAAATTGATGTTCTTTTCATTGTTGTCCTTGTCAAAACGAGCATAGAAGTTATTTAGCTCATTGAGAAAGGGCACAGTCATGGCTATAGGTAAGGAGTTGCTGGGCTTATAATCAGAGATAGCTTGAATGCCCTGCCACATACGTCGGGGGTCAGAGTCCCCAAAATGTTCCTCCACCTTCAGCTTGTAGCTGTGCTTGGCCTTCTTGATGCCCCTCTTCAGATCTGCCCTGGATGAACTGTAGGCCTGTGCATCACCAGATCTAAAGGCATTGTTACGTGCTTTTAGCAGAAGTCGCACTTCTCTGTTCATCCACGGCTTCTGATTTGGGTACGTGGTGATCTGTCTTTCCGTGGTGACACTGTCAATAGTGGTGTTGATATGGTCCAGGACTGAGTGGGTGTAAGAGTCGATGTTTATGTGGGAGCCACAGGTAGCCTGAGAGGTGAACATACTCCAGTCTGTGGTCCTAAACTTCTCCTGGAGTACAGAGTCAACCCCCTCTGGCCACACTTTGATGGTCCTCACTGATGGCTTCACCCGGTTGATGAGTGGTACATACTTGGGGGTAAGGAACAAGGATAAATGATCAGACTGACCTAGGTGGGGGAGGGGAGTTGCTGTGTAGGCTCCCACAATATTGGTGTAAACATGGTCCAATGTTTTGTCCCCTCTTGTGTGACAGGAGACATGCTGGTAGAATTTAGGAAGCACTGTCTTGAGGTTAGAGTGGTTAAAATCACCCGCCACAATAAATGCTGCCTCTGGGTGTGCAGTTTGTTGTTTGCTAATAGCTGCGTGCAGTTCTTTCATAGCAAGCTTAGCATTAGCATCCGGAGAAATGTAAGCGGCTGTTATGATGGTACAAGTGAACTCGCGTGGCAGATAGAAAGGTCTACATTTAACCATGAGAAACTCCAGGTTAGCTGAGCAGTGTCTCTCAACAGTGACATAGTTCGTGCACCAAGCCTTGTTAATATAAATGCACAATCCCTCCCCCTTGTCTTACCGGAGTCAACTGCTGCTCTGTCTGCCCGGAGCGTGTGTAGGCCGGCTAGCTCGATAGCATTGTCGGGTATTCCACTGTGAAGCCATGTTTCCGTAAAAATCATGATATTGCAGTTCATAAGTTTCTTATTGTTGGTGATCCGAAGCCGTAGTTCACTCATTTTGCTCGCCAGAGACCGTACATTAGCAAGGAAAATACTGGGTAGCGATAGCCGGTGCGGTGTTAGCTTTAGCTTAGCTCTTAGCCCACCGCGTTTACCCCTCCTTTGTTTACGATCTTTACGCCGCCTGCGAGCACTTCCGGTCGGCCGGGAAGCCTGCCGAGCGTCGGGAGTTCTCCAGAGCTCCGGGAATAGACGTAGATTCAGACGTAGGTTGCTGATAAAAAGGTCGTTAGCGTTGTTTTGTAAACCAATATTCAAAAGCTCATCTCGGGTGTAAGATGTAAAAGCAGAGCTGTTCTGAACGAACATACCCAAAATGAGCAGAAATAACACTGCTAGTCCCCAGAATCTGATAGGACGCTGAGCCTCGCGTTGTGCACGCGCCGCCATCTTGCGAATATCCATTATATCAATTATATACAAATTACCACATTTAAGACCCCAAGTAAACAATTAACTGTATTTTGTACATATCAACATTAACACCCATCCATCCTAGCATACATTGATGTCCATACATCAAAACCAGCCTCAAACAACACAGATATACACAGTGCTGTCCCACCCACCATTCCATAGTGTCCCAGAGTGAGCATAGTGAATCGTACATATAAATACTACCCTTCTAACATATATCCTTTCAGCAAACAATGTTTATACCTCTTTTTGAATTGATTTCTGTTTGTACATAGTTTCAGTTCTGGCTCCAGACTGTTCCACAAATCCACCCCACAGACAGATACGCACATACTTTTCTTGGTTGTTCGTATCTTGGGTTTTGTAAAGTTTAAGTCTCCTCTCAAATTATGATCATTGTCTCTTTTTTTAAATATTTTTTGTATATTAGTTGAGAGTTGATTATTAATTGCCCTGTACATTACTTGTGCTGTCTTAAATTTAACTAAATTGATGAACTTTATGACATGTGACTTTAAAAACAACGAATTGGTATGGTCTCTATATCCTACATTATTTATTATCATTATAGCTCTTTTTTGTAATGTGCATATTGACTGTAGGTTGGTCTTGTAGGTTTTTCCCCAGACTTCTACACAGTAGTTAAGATCAGGTAGAAACAGTGAACTGTACAGTAAGACCAATGATTTATAGTCCAAGATGTGTCTTGTCTTCCCCAGTATGCCTATACATTTTGCCAACTTGGCCCGGATGTGACTGATGTGAGGTTTCCAGCAGATTTTATTTTCTAGCATCACCCCCAGAAACTTATTTTCCTGTACTCTTTATATTCTGGTATCATCTATCGTTACCATTATTTCATGATTTATTTTATAATTTCCAAACAACATAATCTTTGTTTTTTTTAGATTTAGACATAATTTATTTTTGTTGAACCACTGCATTAACTTTTTCATTTCAGTTGTGACCACCTCTAAAACCTGCTGCAAATTCTCACCAGTGCAAAGGATATTTGTGTCATCCGCAAACAAAATAAATTTCAGAATTTTTGATACTTGGCGTATGTCATTTATATACAAAATAAAGAGTTTGGGTCCCAAAACTGACCCCTGGGGCACACCACAAGTAATATCCATGAAGGGTGATTTGTGCTCATCAATTTGTACAAATTGTTGTCTGTTACTTAAATAACTTTCCACCCAACTCAGTCCGACCCCTCTTATCCTATACCTTTCCAGTTTCCTTAGTAGTATTCTGTGGTCAATGGTGTCAAAAGCTTTCTTTAAATCTATAAATACTCCTACAGCAAACTTTTTTTTATCTATACAACTACTAATTTTTTCTATAAGTTCGATCAGTGCCAAAGATGTAGATTTATCTGCTCTAAAACCATACTGGCTGTCTATAAGGATAAATCTACATCTTTGGCCAATATAATATCTAAAGTACTGGAAAAAATCATGTTTGAAAAATTAAATGTATTCATCAAATCTACTGATCATCAATTTGGATTCAAACCCCATCATGGAACAGATCTGTGCATATATGCCTTAAAAGAAATTATAAATAAGTACAGAAATCAAAATTCTTCAGTTTTTCTGTGCTTTATTGACGCCTCCAAGGCGTTTGATCGTGTTAATCACAGGATACTGTTTAGGAAAATGATTGACAGGGGGGTGCCCAAGTACTTAGTACGTATCCTGATTTACTGGTACGCACATCAGAAGATGCTGGTGAAATGGGGGAAGAGTCATTCATCACCATTTGGTGTGAGCAGTGGTGTCAGACAGGGCAGTATATTGTCCCCTATTCTATTTAATCTTTACATGGATGAGTTGTCAAAGCAACTGAATGCCTGTAAAACTGGGTGTTTAATAGGGAATAAGTTAGTGAATCATTTTATGTATGCTGATGATCTAGTTATTCTCAGTCCAAGTAGTGCTGGTCTTCAGGAGTTATTAAGAGTGTGTAGTGCTTATGGAGAGGAAAATGACATAAAATATAATACAAATAAGAGTTGTGTGCTGATCTGCCGCACTAAAGAAGATTTGTTAATGAAATTCCCTGTCTTTGAACTGGCAGGCAGGGAATTAATTGTCAGGGATAAAATTAAATATCTGGGACATGTTATTAATGATAGAATGACTGATGATGATGATATTTTCAGACAACGCTGCAAAATCTACATGCAAGCAAATATTCTTGCACGCAGATTTGGTTTTTGTTCAGATGAGGTGAAACTGGTTCTTTTTAAAACCTATTGTACACCTTTATACACTGCTCATTTATGGATAAATTATAGGAAACTAAGTATGCAGAAATTACAGGTTGCCTACAATGATGCCTTAAGAATTTTACTTAAAAAGCCTCGATGGTGCAGTGCCTCCGAGTTATTTGTCTCATCACATGTAAATACTCTGCATGCAGTAATCAGGAATTTTATGTATAAATTCATCTGTCGGCTTGATGTATCTAGAAATGAAATCATTCAAGTCATGTCTAGCATTAAGCTCAGTTCTATTCGCTGTCAGTCACAGTTTAGAAGGCACTGGTACAGTAGTCTTTTTAAGTCTTTTTAAAGTCTGTACTGTCTTTGTACTTCTTTAAGCAGTTATGTCTTAGTGTTTCTTGTAACTTTTTGATTGTTTCAACTGTCTTGTTTTTTTACTTTACTTGTTTATTTTTCTCTTGATGGACCTTGAGTCTGGAATAAAGTCTTTGATTGATTGATTGATTGATTGATTGATTTGGCACTGATCGAACTTAGTTCGAGTTTAGTTGTTTAGTTTTTGTTGTGTTTTTCAATGAAATCATCCAGTCTCTTAGTGAAGATTTTTTCAAGTATTTTGGAGAATTGTGAGAGTAAAGAGACTGGCCTGTAATTTGTGAAACAATGACTGTCTCCTGTTTTGTATAGAGGTATTACTTTTGCTATTTTCATTTTGTTTGGAAATTTACCAGTTTGAAATGACAGGTTACAGATGTGGGTGAGTGGCTTAACAATTCCTTCAATTACTTTTTTCGCTATTTTCATGTCAATTTCATTCCAGTCCGTTGATTTTTTGTTCTTAAATTTACTCACAGTCTCGATAATTTCCTTTTCAGTAACTGCACCCAAAAAGATTGTGTTTGGATTTCTATCTTCTATTTCATTTACAGAACCACTGTTGTTTGTTTCTGTTGTCACTATTGATTTTGCTAATTCAGGACCAACATTTACAAAAAATTTATTGAAACCACTGACCACATCCTCCGTATTATTTATCAAATTGCCATTTTCAATAAAATATTCTGGATAATTAGCATTCTTAGGTCGATTACTAATAATCCTATTGAGTACTTGCCATATTCCTCTTAAGTTATTTTTATTATCCTCTAATATTCTGTTGTAATATTCTTTCTTACAGGTCCTCGTTATATTAGTAAGCTTATTTTTATATCTTTTATATTTGATCTCAGCCTCCACCTTTCTGCACTTAATGAATTGTTTATATAATGTATTCTTCTTTTTACATGCATTTATTAACCCCTTGGTGACCCAAGGAATATTTTTCTTTTGTTGTCTGTCACTGTATTGTTTTATAGGACAGTTTTTATTGTACAATGATTGAAATATTTGTAAAAATTTATCATATGCTTTATTTATATAATTTTCATCATAAACTATCTTCCAATTTTGTATTAATAATTCCTTTGTCAGTAAATACATAGATTCTTCGGTTCTTATTCTTTTATATTTAATATTTTTGGTATACTTTTTCTTCCTATAATCACACTGATAGACAACAAAAATCGGCAGGTGGTCACTGATATCATTCAATAAAAGCCCACTCCTGATATCATTTTCCATAATGTTTGTGAATATGTTATCTATTAGTGTGGCACTGTGTGACGTGATTCTGCTAGGTCCGGTAATTGTTGGATGTAAGCCCATACTGTACATTGTGTTGATAAATTCTTCTGTCGAACTATGTTGTTTTGAATTCATCAGATCTATATTGAAATCCCCACAGATGACTTTATGAGTTAGTTTTGCATACATTTTTTCCATCCAGTCCTTAGTTAAGTCAATGTTTGATCCAGGTGTTCTATATACACAGCTCACTACTCACTACTAAACCAACATCATTTACAGAATGACATCATTTACTCAGTCCCTCAGTACCACCTGAGGGACTGAGGTCACGGGCGTTCAGTGTTGGTTTTTGGTCCAACAAGCCATGATAGAGTGACCTCTATCATGGCTTGGGAATGACTGAGCCTTTTGGTGATGCTTCTTTTTAACCCAATCATGACACTTACCTGTTTCCAATTAATCTGTTCACCTGTGGAATGCTCCAAAAAGGTGTTTTTTGAGCTTTCCTCATCTTTCCCAGTCCTTTCTTGCCCCCTGCCCCAGCATTTTTGGAATGTGTTGCAGGCATCAAATTCAAAATGATTGGAAATTTAAAACAAACAAACAAACAAACAAACAAACAAACAAACAAACAAACAAACAAAACAAAAACCAAACTATAAAGTGTATCTGTTTGAACATTAATGATCTTGTCTTTGTATTGTATTCAAATGAATATAGGTTGAAAAGGATTTTTCAAATCTTTACATTTTGTTTTTACTTACATTATACACAATGTCCCAGTTTCACTGGAATTGAAGTTGTACTACATAGACAAATTAGTCTTGTATTTAGTGTATAGCCACTCAGTGTGAAACTTGGGCCTGTTTAGATGAACACAAAGCTGATATCCTAGCAAGAACATGTCAAGGTGGCACTTTCCAGATGTTTTTGCCAGAGGTGTATCTTTTAATGTAATCCATTTATTTTGTTAGTGTTTGTAAGCAGGATTTCATCCTTTTTATGATTTCAGTTCATTCAGATGCTGAAGTATGCCTGCCAGATATGCCAGCCTTGCACACTCATCACTTGCAAGCAGCTTTTGTGGCATCACATCTCTCATCAGTCAGAAGCACTTTTTATTCCTCTTGGAGCTAATGCATGTGGGCCAGCACTTTGCAGCATGACAGCCATCAAACTGCAATGTGGCGCAATAAGGCTTGATGCTACACTCCCATTTCCTCACATAAAGAAGCAAATATGTGGCTTTTCAGAGATTTTTACAAAGTTTACCATCAGCATGACATCATCCAATACAGGAGCAAGGTTTGCTGGTAACATCTTGGAAACAAGCACCTTGCAATGCAAAAATCAGTGCATAACAAAAACATATATGTAAGCAAGCAAGTAAAACTGTATTTAAAAAGCACTTTTTAAAACACACACACTTACAAAGTGCTTCACAAGCACAGGAAGAAGAAAAAGTATTTAAAAATAAAACCAGACAGCATTTCTAACACGACAAAACCAAGCACATCAAAAGTACTGGAAGATATATGGTACATGTGATGTGATGTTAGAGTGATAGCAACCAAACTGATCAACAGAGATTGCAAAGTTATCTGGACAATTATAAGGATTATGGTTTTACTAGGGTTTAAGTGAAGAAAATTTATAGACAGCCAATCTTTGATAGCAGCTCAACAATTATGGACTGAGGATAGTTTATTCAGGTTATTGGTTTTGGTGGAGAAGTAGATTTGAATTTTGTCGGCATAACAGTGATATGACACATCCAGAAATTGGCAGAAAAGGTGACCTATAGGAAGCATGTAAAGTGAAAACAAAATGGGTCCAGGGACCAAACCCTGAGAGACTCCATACAGAAAGGGAGCAGAGGAGGAAACACAATTGTTGCTATGGATGTTGAAGTGTCTGTTAGTTTAATATGAATTAAATCAATCTAATGCTGTACCAGAAATTCTAATCTACTTCTTCTTCTTTTAGATTTGATTGGTGGTTGGGATGGTGAGATGGCTCGAGAGGCTTTATACTTTACTATACTTTATTTTTAGGCTTCAACAATTAAGACATTTCTTTTCTGATTGGATTTGTCAGGGCCATCATTTAATTGACTAAAGATGGGAGGAATGGTAGTTTTGAATGGTAGTATATATATATATATATATATATATAGTATATATATATATATATATATATACTACCATTCAAAAGTTTGGGGTCACTTAGAAATTTCCTTATTTTTGAAAGAAAAGCACTGTTTTTGAAGATAACTTTAAACTAATCAGAAATACACTCTAATATCTAATATACATTGCTAATGTGGTAAATGACTATTCTAGCTGCAAACGTTTGGTTTTTGGTGCAATATCTACATAGGTGTATAGAGGCCCATTTCCAGCAACTGTCACTCCAGTGTTCTAATGGTACAATGTGTTTGCTCATTGCGTCAGAAGGCTAATGGATGATTAGAAAACCCTTGTGCAATCATGTTAGCACAGCTGAAAACAGTTTAGCTGGTTAGAGAAGCTATAAAACTGACCTTCCTTTGAGCAGGTTAGTATTTAGAAAAAGTTATTATTTCAAATACAAATCATTATTTCTAACCTTGTCAATGTTTTCACTATATTTTCTATTCATTTTACAACTCATGGTGGTAAATAAGTGTGACTTTTCATGGAAAACACAAAATAATTGTCTGGGTGACCCCAAACTTTTGAACGGTAGTGTATATATATATATATATATATATATATATATATATATAGTAATCCTGCATGATTCATGAATTCATGGAGCAGGTGGCCGGGGAGAGGAAAGTTTGGGCTTTTTGGTTGAGCTGCTGCCTCCGTAACCCGAACCTCTGGAAAAGTGGTAGAAGATGGATGGATGGATGGATGGATGGATGGATGGATGGATGGATGGATGGATGGATGGATGGATTCGTATTTGGAAACAAGTCAGACGCAGTTTTAATCTCAAACCTATAACTCCCTTGTTACCTGTTGCTTGGAACCCTACCTTTGCCCCTTCTACTTACAACATGGAGTGAAAATGTCATTCACTGTGTTAGAGAGCTATACAGTGATCCCTCACTTATCGCGGTTAATGGGTTCCAGAACCGACCGCGAAAAGTGAAAAAACGCGAAGTAGCGTCACCCCTAATGACGTCACCCATAAATAATACGTACGTTCATTCTCTCACTCTCTCTCTCATATGATACGTGTGTGTGTGTGTGTAAGTGTACATACATACGTAGATGTAAATAAAGTGTACATAAATATGTTTTTAGAACTCTTTTATTCTTATAACAAGATACGTAACTCAAGATGAAGATGATTTACTGCACAGGTTAATGAGAGCTTTACTGCTCCTCAGGTGACGCCTCATCGTCAGGTGCTAGAGGCGCAGGATCGTCGAGGGCAGCTTCCGATAGAGCTGGAGAAGCTGCAGGAGGCGGCGTAGTGGCTCGACGGGAAGACTATTTCGCACAAAATGGCACAAGAGAACAGCAAAAAGTTCCACGCGGCGAGACTAAGCAACACGAGCGATAAAGAGCAATGAATGCGGTCTTCCTTCGCTGGGTGGGTGCTCGGCAGGGAGAGAAGCTGGGTAAAACGTCTCGGCCAATCAGCTTGCGGGGTGAAACGTCTCGGCCAATCAGCTTGCGAGATTCCCGAGCCGAGCCAACACGAGAACAGCGAACAGAGAGGTGGATTTTGAGTTGTGCGGGCTCTCCGTGTTGATACCTGATGTTCTAATGTAGTCTCCCTGCCTTCTGCTAGCGCCCGCCCATTATTTCTCAATTTTGAATTTTTGATGAATATTTTTGAAAAATCCGCGATGCACTGAGGGCGCGAAAGGTGAAGCGCGAAGTAGCGAGGGATCACTGTATATACAGCAGGGAAAATAAGTATTGAATACATCAAAAATTTTCTCATTAAACATATTTCTGATGGAGCCATTGACCTGAGAGTTTCACCAGATAACAGTAACAAATGTGCATTTACGGATGTAAACGCGGTTTTATGAATGAAAGTAAACCTGTAACCACGTGACATCTGATCCGCGGCGCAGGAGCATTACACCAAAATGAATCACACCTGTGGATGCACACCTTATATATACCCCTTTCATCCATCCATTCTTCCTCTTTCTAACGACTGGGAGGAGCCTGCCTCCACCGATGAAGGACAATGAATGGTTACAGGTTCACTTTCATTCAAAAAACTGCATTTACATCTGTAAACACATGTTTTATTTAATTTCAGTGGACCTGTAATCACGTGGCAACGATATACCAAATGATTCTGAGGAGAATGGAGGGGGCATCACTCACAGGTTGAAGGAGCACAATGCCCCAACACACCAAAAAGCACAAACACAATCAGATGAGTTTGGCTCTCTTATTGTACTTACCTGAGCATGTACAAATTAAGCTGGTTCCTACAGGTAACTGGAGCTGAAACAAACCCTTTCGAGCACAAGGCACACATGCTGGCTCACATGAGGGAGACTAAGATACAACTTAAGAATCTGCTGTGACCCCCAGAACAGATGAGTCTGACTCCTTTATTGTACTCAACTGGATATCTACAAGTTAAGCCGGTTCCTCCAGGTAACCGGAGTTGAACAAAAAAACATTCCGAGCACCAGGCCCACCTGCCGGCTCAAATGAGGGAAAAACTAAGATACAAATTAAGAATCTGTCGCAACCCGCAGAACAGATGAGGGGATGACTGATGAGGCCAAGCTGAGCCTACTGGACGGAACACATTGAGGAAGAAGCCCAGCCAGTGGCTGTGCATACATCCTCCAGGAGTGCACCCCTAAACAATGCCCATGTAGTGGCCATTCCCTGAGTCGAGTGAGCCACCAGCCTATCTGGTGGCTCTGCCCCAACCCGTACATATGCGAAGAAATCAGTTCAACCATCCAATGGGACAGGCGCTACTTAGAGATAGGCCTGCCCATCGTGGATTCCCTATAGGACACAAAAAGCTCATCTGAAGAGCGGACAGACCTCGTATGGTCAAACTAAAGGCTAAGGCCTTTACTGGGCTCAAACTATGGAGCCTCTCCATAGTTTGAGCCTCTCCAATATATACACTACCGTTCAAAAGTTTGGGGTCATCCAGACAATTATTTTGTGTTTTCCATGAAAAGTCACACTTATTTACCACCATGAGTTGTAAAATGAATAGAAAATGTAGTCAAGACATTGACAAGGTTAAAAATAATGATTTGTATTTGAAATAATATTTTTTTCCTTCAAACTTTGCTTTTGTCAAAGAATCCTCCATTTGCAGCAATTACAGCATTGCAGACCTAACATGATTGCACAAGGGTTTTCTAATCATCCATTAGCCTTCTGATGCAATGAGCAAACACATTGTACCATTAGAACACTGGAGTGATAGTTGCTGGAAATGGGCCTCTATACACCTATGTAGATATTGCACCAAAAACCAGACATTTGCAGCTAGAATAGTCATTTACCACATTAGCAATGTATAGAGTGTATTTCTGATTAGTTTAAAGTTATCTTCATTGAAAAAAAGTGCTTTTCTTTCAAAAATAAGGAAATTTCTAAGTGACCCCAAACTTTTGAACAGTAGTGTATATATATATACGTATATACAGTTGGGCAAAAAAGTATTTAGTCAGCCACCAGTTGTGCAAGTTCTCCCACTTAAAAGATGAAAGAGGTCTCCAATTTTCATCATAGGTATACCTCAACTATGAGAGACAAAATGAGAAAAAAAAAATCCAGAAAATCACATTGAAGGATTTTTAATGAATTAATTGGTAAATTCCTTGGTAAAATAAGTATTTGGTCACCTACAAACAAGCAAGATGTCTGGCTCTCACAGACCTGTAACTTCTTCTTTAAGAGGCTACTCTGTCCTCCACTCGTTACCTGTATTAATGGCACATGTTTGAACTCATTATCAGTATAAAAGACACATGTCCACAACCTCAAACAGTCAGACTCCAAACTCCACTATGGCCAAGATCAAAGAGCTGTCAAAGGACACCAGAAGCAAAATTGTAGACCTGCACCAGGCTGGGAAGACTGAATCTGCAATAGGTAAGCAGCTTGGTGTGAAGAAATCAACTGTGGGAGCAATTGTTAGAAAATGGAAGACATACAAGACCACTGATAATCTCCCCCAGTCTGGGGCTCCACGCAAGATCTCACCCTGTAAGGTCAAAATGATCACGAGAATATTGAGCAAAAATCCCAGAACAACATGGGGGGACCTAGTGAATGACCTGTAGAGAGCTGGGACCAAAGTAACAAAGGCTACATCAGTAACACACTACGCCGCCAGGGACTCAAATCCTGCAGTGCCAGACGTGTCCCCCTGCTTAAGCCAGTACATGTCCAGGCCCGTCTGAAGTTTGCTAGAGAGCATTTGGATGATCCAGAAGAGGATTGGGAGAATGTCATATGGTCAGATGAAACCAAAATAGAACTTTTTGGTAAAAACTCAACTTATCGTGTTTGGAGGAGAAAGAACACCATACCTACTGTGAAGCATGGGGGTGAAAACATTATACTTTGGGGCTGTTTTTCTGCAAAGGGACCAGGACGACTGATCCGTGTAAAGGAAAGAATGAATGGGGCCATGTATCGTGAGATTTTGAGTGAAAACCTCCTTCCATCAGCAAGGGCATTGAAGATGAAACGTGGCTGGGTCTTTCAGCATGACAATGATCCCAAACACACTGCCCGGGCAACGAAGGAGTGGCTTCGTAAGAAGCATTTCAAGGTCCTGGAGTGGCCTAGCCAGTCTCCAGATCTCAACCCCATAGAAAATCTTTGGAGGGAGTTGAAAGTCCGTGTTGCCCAGCAATAGCCCCAAAACATCACTGCTCTAGAGGAGATCTGCATGGAGGAATGGGCCAAAATACCAGCAACAGTGTGTGAAAACCTTGTGAAGACTTACAGAAAACGTTTGACGTCTGTCATTGCCAACAAAGGGTATATAACAAAGTACTGAGATGAACTTTTGTTATTGACCAAATATTTATTTTACCGAGGAATTTACCAATTAATTCATTAAAAATCCTTCATTGTGATTTTCTGGATTTTTTTTTCTCATTTTGTCTCTCATAGTTGAGGTATACCTATGATGAAAATTGGAGACCTCTCTCATCTTTATAGTGGGAGAACTTGCACAATTGGTGGCTGACTAAATACTTTTTTTCCCCACTGTATATATATTGGGGGTGTCTAAAACTATTCCACAATACTGTATATATTTTTTCACTTTGTGGAATCATTAAGAAAGCCAACTTTATGTTAAGAATCTGAAAGATGAGCCATCATTCCATTTCAGACCTTAGTGGTGTGACATGACTTCAATCTTTGCTTGGTGTTAACCCCCGTATACGTAATAACAGGATGTACAGAGCTGGGTGCTGCACGAGTCTTGATGACTCACTGGTCATCTAGCTAATCTGGACAGCAGATTGCTCACTTCCTACCCACATTTCTTGCTATTTGTTTTTAGTTTGTTTGGTGTTTGACAGTGTGTGAATAGCTTCTGTTAGTCAGTGATGATTCAGTGAAACTTTCTGCCAACATGACTTTAAGGAGTTTGGTTGTTGTGTAGGTAGGTTTGAATGCTTTACTTAGGGAGATGTTTTAACATGAATGTTGGATTATTCATTTTTGGTCTTTCTTCAGTAAAAGTGCTGACGTATCATCTAGGAGTTGAAGCGCATGCATGATCTTCAGCCTATTGGGTCAGTCTTTGAAAGGTTAAACTCATACTTTTTAATGAATTTGCTGTTTGTAGTCTTTGCCTTTTTGTAAATTATAGCTAGTTATTTTTGTCCATGTTTTTGCTCTTTCTGCTGTTATTTTCAGAAATAGCAGGCTGTAGTTTTTACTGTTGATCTCATACACCTACTGTGAACCATAGGTTTAGTTTAGTTCAGTTTAGTTTATTGGTTTATTTCTCAGGTGTCATGTACAAAAAAAAAAAAGACATTAAACACAGGGTAAAAATGCTCTGTACCAGATTATAGCATTCTCACTAATTTCCATCTGTAGTCGCTGAGGCAGGCAGGAAGATACTGGCCACATTTCATGGACAGGCTGCACGCCCCCAGTGGCACAGCGCAGCAATTGCACCCGTCAACTGACTCTGACGTCCCCGGCTGTACTGAGGATTTGTACTGATTTGTACTGATCTGCCAGTTCAGAGTGTGGCAGGCACGTGTTGGAGGAATCATGGCTGACACGGAATACACCAAAGAAGAAGAAATCCTCATTATTATTCTTCCTTTTCCCTTCTCTGGGCTCACAAGGCCAATATGGCCACCATGCATCGTCATGCACCGTCACATAAATGGCTTCATAGACGGAAAATAGCCGCGGGATACAAGTGAAATTTACGTGGGATAATCATAAGACTTTGTAGATGTGGTAGAGAGTGTAAATGACCGACAGAATGCAAAATAACGACCATGATGGACGAAAACGCAGCGACCACACCAGTCAGCGAGCCCCTCTTTGCCAACAGTAAGTGACGAATTTCTTCATTTCTTTACATTGTACTGATTTTGTGGTTCATATACTTTGAAGATACGATAACAAAGTGCCCCTGTAGAAAAATCGGTGTCAAAAAACCGAACCATTCTTTGTGTAAATATGTCCAAAGTCCACTTTTGACTGAGTTATGTCATTTATATAGCTGCCGTGACATTATGCAAATGAGATGCATAAATTTATTGCTATCTGATACTTTGGATCATATTCTACATCTTTCTAATTGACAGTAAGCCATTATATCTTGCAACTTTCAAGTTATAGCCTTAGAAATCTGAACTATTTTATTGACAAAAAATCTTTACCACTCTTGACCACTAGGGGTTATGTTGCCAAACGGCACCTGGGACAGTTAGAGGGTTAGAAAAACAGCACATATAGAAAGCAATTCAGGTCGGGTTTCAGAAACTGTTGACCCTGGAACAAGTAGGGAGTAAGTTTAAAAGGTAAAAAGATAAGAGAGCCAGCATGCATAAAAACAATTTAAGAGTACAATTTCAAATCCAATTTAAGGGAGAGAGTCAATGCTGGCAGGCTTAATTACTTAAAATACATTTTTTGTTCTCTTTGGAAAAGTCTCTGTAATTTGTTCTGGTCTTCAAAGCAGTGGGGAGCTTGTTCCATTCTGTTATTGACATGATTTGGACAAACCCAGATGCAGACACAGACTCAGAATAAACACAATTATATTTATTAAATGTATGTGTGAGTGTGTGTGGGAGTGTAAATGTGAATGAGTGCAGGAGCACGAGCAGAGCTGGGACAAGTCTGGCAACCCTAGGAGAGAGGAGAGACAAGAGTATGAGCTCTCTGTAAACTGGTTGAATTAACAAGTGATAAATCAGTCTTACAATGCAGGTGAGCAGTGGAGGCGCTGAAGAACATCCAAGCAACACCGTATGCCAGTGTCCCAGTTAGTCATGTGTTCGTGCTGGTGAAGATGATTCAGGGGCTTCCGAGGAGAATAGTTCATTCATGGAAACCAGTGTTTCCTCAGAGTGTAGGTGAAGGTCCCGGTCCGCCGCTAGGAGGAGGAAGTCCGCCCGGAGGAATCTACCTGTGCACAGGGAAGATAGAGGGAAGGAGCGGAGAGAATGAATTTCTTTGGGTAGCTTACATTGAGTAGGGGAGGTGAATCTCCCAGACGATCAGAAGTGCAGGAAGGATGAGGGAGATGAAACTCCCTAGCCAAAGGAGAAGTAGACTCTCGCTCAGAGGTCTTTCATCCAATGGAGCGTTGATGTCTCCGTGCAGAATGATAGGCAGAGCTCCTTAAGAATGATGCGTAATTGGAGGAGCAGGTGTGCGCGCAGCTGTGGAGACAATTAGGGCAGCAGGCACACAGAGCAGATCACAACAGTTATAGCTTTGCATGAGAAGGCTGATTGTCCAAAAGCAGTTTTACGTAGGGGGATGCAACAATGCCACCTAGAGGAAGTCCTTGTTCTTCTGGTATTTGGTTCAGAAGTTAGGTACACAAAAGTCACAAGAGGTCGAGCAACAAAAAGCATATATACAGTTAGGTCCATTTTAGGGGTGGGAATCTTTAGGCACCCAAAAATTCGAGCCAATTACAATTCCTGGTGCATCTCAATGCATCTTTTTTTCTATTAAGGATTTTTTTCCCTCCTTTTTTCCTCCTATTGACTGGTCGTCCAATAACCACATGGTTGGCGGTTCAAATCTCGCTCTCCCCGGGTATCCTGCCGTTGTGTCCCTGGGCAAGACACTTCACCCCAATTGCTCCTGGTGGGTCTGGAAGCGCCATGTTAGGTAGCATGCCACCATCAGTGTGTGAATGTGTGTGTGAATGGGTTGATAGCAGGACCTGTAAAGCGCTTTGGTCATCAAGAGATGAGAATAAAAGCGTTATATAAGTGAATGCCATTTACCATTTACCATTTTACTGTCTCACTTCCAATGTCTTTTAATGTTTCAAAAAAAAACAACATGAAAAGTGCAACTGTAGCAGCACATTTGCAGTTATAAAACATACTTCAGAGTATCCTGAATTGTAAAAGATAAGACATAGCATTCTGTTATGTGCAACAAGGAACTGATCCTTCAGTCAAAAATATTAAATTTCTAACAGAAATGTTAAAACTTCTAATGAAGGTTCACCTGTTATGTGCAATAAGTAATTGAGTCCTTGAGTCCAAATCCCAGAACATTTTGCTGTATCAAAATCACATTTACCTTTTATATAAAAACGTGCAGTTATCGTTACAAATGATTTGGTGGCAATGGATGTCCACACATCACATGTGATCGCAATCCTGTCCGCTGTCTACAATGATTTCATGACTTTGGCTTTGGTCTCGTTGTAGAGAGTGGGGATGGCTGTGTCGGAAACAGGTCAAGTGGACCCCTGACCAAGTGAGCACCCCAAATGGAGCCCGGGATTCAGTCTTTGCATATAAAAGTACATTTTTAATCCAGGGATTAACAAACTGATTCAAAATTTTCTAAAGCCTCATTCAGATCATTATAGTCCTACATACCTATTCTGTGAATTTTCATATGTGGGCAGCCAGTGGGAGATTAAAACCGTTTAAATGTCACAGGCGCCAAATTGTGCCATAACCCCCTAGTGGTCAAGAATGGTAAAGATTTTTTTCAAGAAAATATTCATATCAGATGTCAGTGATGTCCAAAGCTTTAACTTGAAAATGGTAAGCAATAATGGCTTACTGTCAATTGGAAAGATGTAGAATATGATCCAAAGTTTGAGATAGGAGTAAATTTATGCATCTAATTTGCATAATGCCACTTTCAGTCAAAAGTGGACTTTGGACATATTTACAAAAAGAATGGTTCTGTTTTTTGTCACCGTTTCTTGTTTTGGGCATTTTGTTATCTTCAAAGTATATGAACCAAAAAATCAGTACAATGCAGTACAATGTAAACAAAACAATAAAATACAGACATTTGTCACTTACCGCTGGCGAAAGGCGGCTTTTTGCAGCATATTGGCTGTTATTTTCTCTTCTGACGGGCATTTTTGCTTTCTCTCTCACATCCAGAAACGGTTAGGATTATTGCACCACAATTTTGCTTTTATTCTGGCGCTATTTATGTTATAAAATGGCAGGAAACCAAAGCCATTGTTTCCCCAATCGACAACAGGTGGAATCAAGCAGCTCCGCACACCGTCTGCTATAACAAAATGTAAACATTTACCTTCATAAGCTAAATAATCTCTTTTTTGAATCATAGTTGACAGATTTGGGAGCAAATGCTCCTCCGTCGATCGGTAACATCCATTTTTTTTTGTCTAATCTAAAAGAAGATGAAGAAGAAAAATTTCTTCCTCTTTGTGTAAATATGGATGCTTCTATGTCGGCCATGAGGCCTTCAAGGCAAGAGCAGTAAGTTATACGTGTGTGCCACCTTGTGAGATGAAATCATCAGTACAAATCCTCAGTACAACTGGGGAGTGTTTGGCACGTCATATCACTTGGCAGGTGCAGCGCTGTGCTGTGCCACTAGGGGTGTGATCTGTCCATGAAATGACAGTTAAATGGTTAATAATTGTTCTACTGAAAGGCTGCGGCAAATAGGAGAGTTTTTAACCTTGATTTAAAGCAGGTGAGAGTTTCAACAGCCCCGATGCTTTCTGGGAGTTTGTTCTATAAGTGAGGAGCATAAAAACTAAACGCTGCCTCACCATGTTTGGTAGGCCTGACCCTGACAACCTGAGGGCTCTGTGTGGTTGATAATGGACCAGCAGCTCTGAAATGTATTTTGGCCCTAAACCATTCAGAGCTTAATAAACCAACAGCAGTATTTTGAAAACTATTCTTTGACAGACAGGAAGCCGGTGTAAAGATCTGAGAACTGGAGTTATATGATCTACTTTCTTGGTCTTAGTGAGGACTCAAGCTGCAGTGTTCTGAACCAAGTGCAGCTGTCTGATGTACTTTTTAGGGAGACCTGTGAGGACAGCATTACAGTAGTCCAGTTACTGAAGATAAATGCATGGACAAGTTTTTCTAGATCCTGCTGAGACATCAGACCTTTGATCCTCACTATGTCCTTTAAGTTATAATAGGCTGACTTCACTACTGTCTTAATGTGGCTGTTAAAATTCAGGACTGAGTCCAGAACCACACCCAGATTTCTGGCTTGGCTGTTGGTTTTTAGCATCATTGCTTGAAGCTGAGTACTAACTTTAAGTCTTTCGTTGTTGTCTCCAAAAAACTGTTATTTCGGTTTTATCTTCATTTAACTGAGATAATTCTGGCACATCCACGCTTTAATTTGATCAATGTATTTGATCAGGGTTTTAATTGGACCATAGGCTCCTGGTGATACAGTTATGTAGATTTGTGTATCATCTGCATAATTATGGTAAAATATTTTGTTATTTTTTTTATAATTTGAGCTAGTGGGAGCATATAGATGTAAAAAAGCAAAGGTCCAAAAATGGGGAACTTCACAGGTTATTTTTGTTCGTTCAGATTTGTAGTTACCTATAGACTCAAAATAGTCTCTGTCTTTTAAATAGTATTGAAACCAGCAAAGTGCTGTTGCAGAAAGTTCCACCCAGTTTTTCAGCTGGTCTAGTAAGATATTATGCACCAAAATACCAATGCCCTGAGACTGCGCCAATGTCAAACCTCTTTGAAATAAGTCCCCTACTTGCAGTATAAAGTGGGCGCACAGTCTGCAGGTATTTAGGTGTCATGATGCAAAGTGTAAAAAACAGATCTACCAGTGCAAATGGGAAGTGTGGCACAAACATGTGCTTTAGATCTTCATAGTCCTTGTACCTGAACACGAGTCCTTGTCTTCATAAATTGGTCCAAAAAATTGGCTGATGACCTACTGCAGAAAAAAGTTTTTTTTTTTTTAATATATTCCATCTTTAATGTCAGGGTGTCATGAGCCGACAGCTGGAGGTGTCCGCCAGGCTTGGTCTCATGGCTTTTTCTGTATATTTACATATTTGTTGTATTTTATACTTTTTGGGTTTCTGTATTTGTGTACTGTTTGCCATTTTCCTGTTGGTGTTCTAGTTTTGTTACACTTTTATTTTGTATTAATTTATATTTATATTTTTGTCTGCTTGGGTTGATATTTTATTCCTTATATCGTCACTGTTGTTCTTTTGCTGGTTGACAGCTGTCAGTGGCGTGGTGCTCTGTGTGGGCGTTCCCCTGTCAGCTGTCAGCTTCGGTTCGCTCCTCTCTCTCTGCCCCCAGCTGGTCCTAATTATGTTCCATTGCTTTCTTCTGCCTGCTCAGATAACCCACACCTGTCATTGATTTTGTAAATGGTTTTTGACCCTATTGAAAGGCTGTATTTTCATTTTCTCATCGCCACAGTCTAAGTTTTATTCACCTCGTCTCCACCAGAGCCCTGCTTTGCTCTGGTGCACTTTATCTGTAAGTTTTCTCCCTTGTTTGTATTTTGTGCACCATGCTGAACTTTTTGCTTGTTACTTTTTTTTTTTCAATAAATTGCCCAAACTCACAGTTTGACATAACGCACGGCTCAGGAGACACACACACAGGCTCAGAGTAGTTCAAATAGTTTATTAACAACAGGCGTGAATGAGTGCGTGTCTGTGGGATGTCAATGTGTTGGTGGCGGCGTCTGCTTCAGGCACAGAGGCAGGTGACCGTACAGCCGGGCAACCCTATGGAAAAAGCACAGGGAGAGGGTGACGGGCATACACCAACACAGAGGAGATTATGGCGAGAGAAGGACTTACTTGGATGGACAGGATAGCTGGCACAGCAAGGGGCGAGACCCGGGAGACAGCCACCTGGAGAGCTCGGTGCCGCAGCGAGGAATGGGCGTTGGAAGGACGTCGTCCGCCGCCGGGAAATCCACCTGTGCACAGGGGAGCAGACTGGAGAAAAAGAAGGTAAGGGCTTCTTACCCAAATGATTGCGCTGAAGATTGAAAATGACTCACAACGGTGAGGGACGAAGTCTGACGGCTTCAGGCCGAAGCTCAGGGCGAGATGGCTTTTATCCCTCGCCGTTGATGACGAGCAGGTGCGGGAACAGGTGGCGCCGCTGATGAATGGCGCGGCGTGACAGTACTCCCCCCTCTAGCAGCGCCTCCTGGCGATGGCTTATCTGGGTGCGCTCGGTGGAAGTCCGCGATGAGTGATGGGTCCAACACAAACGACGAGGGTACCCACTGTCGATGCTCGGGCCCATAGCCCTCCCAGTCCACCAAGTACTGCAACCCACGACCCCGGTGTCGAGAGTCCAGGATGGAGGCGACGGACCAGGCCGGATGGCCATCAATCATCCGGGGCGCGGGTTGCGCAGCAGGAGGAGGGCAAAGGGGGTCGGTGACTGCCAGCTTCACCTTTGACACGTGGAAGGTGGGATGGATGCGGAGGGAGGGGGGAATAGCCACGTGCACAGCCACCGGGTTGATGATCCGGGTGATGGGATAGGGACCCATGAAACGCTGTGCCAGCTTCCTCCTCTCGCCTTTTAGGGTGACGTCCTGGGTGGAAACGTAGACACGTTGCCCAACTCTGTACGCCGGGGCAGGTCTTCTATGCCGGTCCGCCACAGTCCTGTTCCGCTCCGCTGTGCGTAAAAGCGCATTGCACGCGGCAGTCCAGATGGAGCAGAACTGCCTGAGATGTGCTTTAACTGAGGGGACAGTTACCTCACTCTCCTGCTCCGGAAACAGCGGGGGGTCGTAACCCAGGGACGCCTTGAAAGGAGACATCCCTGTAGCAGAAGAGCGAGCGGTATTATGAGCATATTCCACCCAGGCGAGATGGTTGCTCCAGGACGTTGGTTTGGATGTGGTCACACAGCGGAGCGCAGCCTCCAGCTCCTGGTTGGTCCGCTCACACTGCCCGTTGGACTGGGGGTGATGGCTGGAGGAGAGGCTCACCTTGGCTCCGATGGCGTTACAGAATGACCTCCAAACCTCGGATGAAAATTGGGGGCCCCGGTCCGAGACCACATCCACCGGAATCCCGTGCAGCCTGACCACGTGTTGGACGAGGAGATCCGCTGTCTCCAGGGCAGTAGGGAAACCTCGCAGGGGGACGAAGTGCGCCGCCTTGGAGAAACGGTCCACGATGGTCAGGATGGTGTCAAAGGAGTTGGAAACGGGGAGTCCGGTGACGAAATCCAACGCGATGTGCGACCAGGGCCTGCCAGGAACGGGCAGGGGCTGGAGCAGACCCGCTGGAGGGGCATTTCCCGACTTGCTGGTGGCACAGATTGGGCAAGCCCGGGCGTAGCGGGCTGCGTCCCCCCGCAGGCCTGGCCACCAAAAGGACTGTTGGAGGAGGTTAATCATCCGGGAGGCGCCGGGATGACAGGTGAGCCGGGAGGTGTGGAGCCAGTGGATGACCTCTCCTCGGACCGCAGATGGCACGAACAGTCTTCCTTCCGGTCCGCCGCCAGGATCAGGTTCCACCTCCTGCGCCTTCCGGATCTTGCTCTCGATGTCCCAAAAGATGGCACCCACGACGCACGATCTGGGCAGGATGGTGTGGGGCGTCTCCTCAGCCTCCACGGGGGTAAACTGCCTAGAGAGGGCATCAGGCAGGCCGTTCTTGGAGCCTGGCCTGAAGGTGATGGTAAAACGGAACCTGGCGAAGAACAAAGACCAGCGCGCCTGGCGGGCGTTCAGGCGCTTGGCAGATCGTAAATATTCTAAGTTCTTGTGGTCCGTCAGGACCACGAACGGCAGGTCCGCCCCCTCTAGCCAGTGGCGCCACTCCTGTAAGGCGAGTTTGATGGCCAGGAGCTCTCTGTCCCCCACATCGTAGTTCCTCTCCGCCGGGGACAAGCGCCGGGAGAAGAAGGCGCAGGGTCGTTTGGCGCCATCGTCAGGTGACCGCTGGGATAGAACTGCTCCCACTCCCGTGTCCGAGGCATCCACCTCCACGATGCACTGCAGCGTGGGGTCGACCTGGCGAAGAACCCGGGAGGAGGAGAATTCCGCCTTCAGCGCCTTAAAGGCAGCAGCGACCTCTTCTGTCCACTGGAAAGGGACCTTCGGGGACGTGAGGCGGGTCAGTGGTCCGACGATCGAGCTGAAGTTGGGCACAAAGCGGCGGTAGAAATTGGTGAAGCCAACAAATTGTTGCACCTGCTTCCGGGATGCGGGAGTAGGCCACTCCACCACCGCCTTCACCTTCTCTGGGTCTGGGAGCACCTGGTCTTGAGAGATGATGAATCCCAGGAAGGATGTGGTCCTAGCGTAGAATTCACACTTTTCAGCCTTCACGTAGAGCCGATTCTCCAGCAGTCTTTGGAGGACCCGCCTCACATGGACCTGGTGCTCGTCCCTGGACCTGGAGAAGATAAGGATGTCGTCCAGGTAGACGAACACGAAGAGGCCGATGAAATCCCGGAGGACATCGTTGATGAGGCGCTGAAAGACGGCAGGAGCGTTGGTTAACCCGAACGGCATGACTAGGTATTCAAAGTGGCTGTTCGGGGTACGGAAGGCTGTCTTCCATTCATCTCCCTCCCGGATCCTGACGAGGTGGTAAGCGCTGCGTAGATCGAGCTTGGTAAACCAGGTCGCCCCCTGGAGGGAGTGAAAGGCAGTGTCCATGAGGGGCAGGGTGTAACGGTCCCTCTCAGTGATGTCGTTGAGCGCACGGTAGTCTATGCAGGGGCGGAGGGATCCGTCCTTTTTCCCAACGAAGAAGAACCCTGCCCCCACGGGTGACGATGATGGGCAAATTATCCCAGCGCTCAGAGATTCCTTCAGGTAGGTGTTCATTGTCTCCTTCTCCGGCGCAGACAGGCTGTAGAGCCGACCAGAAGGTAAGGGAGCCCCCTGGCGGAGGTTGATGGCACAGTCATAGGGCCGATGAGGGGGGAGAGACATAGCTTTCGTCTTGCTAAACACCATACCCAGGTCGTGAAATTCCAGAGGCACCAGAGACAGGTCCGGAGGTACTGCGTCCGCCACAGGGGAAGAAGCGGACGGGGTGCAGGCAGCGGACTGAAGGCAGGTGCCCATACAAAACGTGCTCCATGCCGATACCCCAGCTGACTTCCAGTCCAGGACAGGGTTGTGGAGGCGTAGCCAGGGATACCCCAGGATGACGGGCGACACAGAGTTGGGCAGGACGTAAAAAACCATCTCCTCCCGGTGGTTCCCTGAGATGATGACTGGGACGGGAATGGTCTGATGTGAAACTCTCCCAAGGGAGGCACGAGAGAGATTGACCAGGGAGATGGGGTTTCTCAGTGCCTGACAGCGGATGCCCAATCGGGTTGCCAGGCTTTGTGAAATGAAGCTGCCTTCTGCGCCCGAATCCACCAGTGCATGGGTGAGGTGCCCAGTGGGGTTGTGGCAGAAACGGATGGGCAGCTTCAATTGGGTGAGGGGATTTTGCTGATTGACGTCCGCGAGGCCCCCTACAGTGACTCGCGGACCCCGCCGTTTGGCTTCTGTGGACAAAGCTCCACCGTGTGCTGACTGTCTCCGCAATACATGCAGAGACCCAACTCACGGCGGCGTTGTCTCTCTGCCGGGGAGAGCTTTGTCCAGCCCGTCACCATCGGCTCCGACTCCTCGGGGCGCGATGGTGGCGGCGTCGCCAGGGGGCGAGCTTGGGGCAGGCGCAGTGAGGCTCCCCGAGGGCGAGAAGTAGACGACTTCCGTCCTGAGGAGCGCTCGCGCAGCCTGTTGTCCAAGCTAATGGCTAGTGAGGTTAGCTCCGCTAGCGTTCCGGGGACATCCCGTCCAGCCAGTTCATCCCTCAGATCGTCATTGAGGCTGCGGAGGAACAGGCCACAGAGGGAACGTTCGTCCCAGCCCAACTCCTCCGCCGCTATCCTGTAGTCGATAGCATAGTCCGCGGCTGACCGGCTTCCCTGCTGGAGAGCGAGAAGCCGATCGACCTGGACCGTCTCGGTGCGAGAATGGTCGAACACCTCCAGGAAGCGCCTCACGAACTCGGCATAGGTGAGGGTGGCATAACTGGGTCTCGCCATTATAGCGTAGGCCCAGGTTAAAGCGCGCCCCTCCAGGAGGTTACCTATGTAGCCGATTCGGCTGTGATCTGAGGGAAAATCTCCGGGCACACGGTCGAACACAGACTCACACTGCATCACAAACCCCCGCACTCCGCCGAGCTTTCCGCTAAAGCGAGCGGGGGTCGGAATTGGTGTGAGACGGGCCGGTGCCACCGGAGCTGGCTGAACGGCCGCAGGAACAGCAGGAGCTGCGCCACCCTGAGGAGCCGGGGGGAACGGCTGCTGGGGGTCCAGGCAGTCCAATCGGTTCGTTATTGCTACTAATTGATTCAGGATCACCTGTTGTTGATAAGCGATTTGATCCACTCAAACCTCGAGAGTGGTAAGACAGTGTGGGAGCCCGCCGTCTGCCGAGCCGCTCTGCTGAAGCCGTACTGACATAACGCACGGCTCAGGAGACGCACACACAGGCTCAGAGTAGTTCAAATAGTTTATTAACAACAGGCGTGAATGAGTGCGTGTCTGTGGGATGTCAATGTGTTGGTGGTGGCGTCTGCTTCAGGCACAGAGGCAGGTGACCGTACAGCCGGGCAACCCTATGGAAAAAGCACAGGGAGAGGGTGACGGGCATACACCATCACAGAGGAGATTATGGCGAGAGAAGGACTTACTTGGATGGACAGGATAGCTGGCACAGCAAGGGGCGAGACCCGGGAGACAGCCACCTGGAGAGCTCGGTGCAGCAGCGAGGAATGGGCGTTGGAAGGACGTCGTCCGCCGCCGGGAAATCCACCTGTGCACAGGGGAGCAGACTGGAGAAAAAGAAGGTAAGGGCTTCTTACCCAAATGATTGCGCTGAAGATTGAAAATGACTCACAACGGTGAGGGACGAAGTCTGACGGCTTCAGGCCGAAGCTCAGGGCGAGACGGCTTTTATCCCTCGCCGTTGATGACGAGCAGGTGCGGGAACAGGTGGCGCCGCTGATGAATGGCGCGGCGTGACACAGTTCAGTGCATGGGTCTCACCTTCCTGCCCCGTAGGGCAATTCATGACAGAAGACTGCGGCCAATAGAGACCCAGCTGCTGTGAGTTTGGAGATTTTTGTTTTTTTCTTTTCACTCACCTATTTTGTAGAGCTCGTTATGCCCCCAGCACAACGACCTCGGGTGATCAAGGGGAGATTGGCAGCGGGTTCCCCCAGTGTGAAGGAGGATTGGGCTGCCGAATTCATCCAGGGCTTTGTGGATGAAGCCCTCTCCTCCTGCAGCCCAAAAAAGATCTGGGAAAAGGTGGATTCGGCAACTGGCATTGTTGAGGTGCATCCAGGGTTGATGAGGCACGCCCAGTTCGCTGACCTGTTGGCCACGCTCTCCGTGTTGCAACAGTCTTTCCCCGGGCTGACGTGGGGGTGCCTCCAGGGAGCCCGGAGCATACACGGAGACGCGCTCCGTGGAGGACGCCCTGCCTCTCCTCCAATGCACCCACTTCTGCTCCCACTTCATCAGCTCCTCAACACCAGCGTCATCCAGCTCTCCTTCTTGGGGCTGCAGCTGTCAGTGGCACTTCCGGGTTTTTTTTGCTCTATTGTGGGCGGTGCCCCTGTCAGGTGTCAGTCCTGTCTTCTCCCTCTCACTAGTCCCAGCTGATTTCTGTTATAATCATTGTCACCTCCTGCCCAGTCATGGTATTCACACCTGCCATCATTTGTGTTCAGTTGTCTCTAGCTCTATTTAAGGATTATGATTTCTCCCCTTTATTGCTGGAGTCTTAAAGTACCATTTGTGTCAGAACGCTGTCCCCATTCTGGCATTTACTATCTGTGTGTATCCTGTGTTCTCTTTGTTGTTCGTAAGTTTGCTTTGTACACTATTTTGGATTTTTGTGTTTTTGCACAGTTTGGAGTTTTTGTTCGCTAATAAATTTCACACTAGCAGTTCAGCATGTGGGTTTCTCTCCTTTTTGCCCCGACGGGCATTCCATGATAGAAGACTCCAGCCAGTTGAGACCCAACTGCTGCTAGTTTGTGTTTTTTGTTTCCACTCACCTGTTTTGCCCGGAGCTTCACTTTGTCCCCAGCACACCGGTCTTCGGCAAGTAAAGGAAGATCGGCCGCTCGGTCTCCGAGCATGGAGGAGGAGTGGGCTGCTGAATTTATCCAGGGCTTTGTGGATGAAGCTCTCACCTCCCGCAGCCCAAAGAAGATCTGGGAGAGTGTGAATTTGGCGACCGTTATTGTCAAGGCGCACCCAGGGTTGTGGAGGTATTCCCAGTTCGCAGAGTTGTTGGCCACGCTCTCCGTCCTCCAACAGTTTTTCCCCGGGCTGGTGTGGGGGCCACCTCCAGCAAGCCCGAAGCCGACACAGAAGCACGCTCTGTGGCAGATGCCTTGCTCCACCTCCAGTTCACCCATTCCTTGCGCTATCGGCTCCAAGATGCTGCCACCCAGCTCCAGACCGATGGAGGAATACCCCTGCCACTCAGGCAGTTTCCCCTTTGCCGAGGATGAAAACTCCCGCAGCAGTCCCTTTATCCAGTTTATCTTCTCCGGCTGTCCCATCAGCCTTTTCCTCCGCTGCTGCTGCTTCTCCCTCGTCCTCGGCCATTCCTTCCACTGCTGAGGGTCTGGCCATTTCTTTTCCGGCTCTGCCCATCTCTGTGTCCACAGGGGCGGCTCCTCCATGATCCTCTGAGGGGCCCGTGACCACCATTGCCATGGAGAGGGATGACTTTAGACCAGCTGCAGCAGAAAACATCATGTCCCGGGAACACAGGCAAGTGTTTTTTCATTCTTCATCATTGAATCATGAATTTCCTTGCCTGGTTTCTGGTGGTGAGGCTCAGCCTGTGCAGTCCTCTGAGTCCTCACCGCCTGTTGCAGTAATAAACCTTTCACCTTCTCTCTCCATGTCTCTTCCTCTGCCCTTTGAGTGTCCGCCAGCTGCAGGATTGAGCCGCCGGACGATGGAGGAGCCTGCGGCCCTGGAGGACCTGGTTCCAGCCCCACAGCCATGGTCTGGACAGCGGGAGAGCACTGACTGTGATCTGGAGCCTGCGCCAATGGCTCAGTGTCCCCATGCTTCAACAGTGCAGGATTCAGCACCAGCAGAAAACCGACCTCCTGGATCCACGCCTGATGAGCCACCTGCATGGGTCGCTTCACTGAAGGGTCCCGGGACTGCATCAACCACCAAGTCTGCTGTAGGGGCTGCTACAGCAGAGCCAGAGTTTGACCTCCAGAGGGCCGGGCCCGAGACGTCGCCGCTTGGATCGACGGGAGTCCTGGACGGTGGTGGAGCTTGAGCTCAGGCAAGTACTCGCCTTTGTTTTTGTTGTTTCCATGTTGGAGAGGTCTTGTCTGGCTCGTGGTGGGGAGAGCCAAGTGCAGCCATCAGCTGCACCTGCGCTCACCTTGCTGGGCTCCACTGCTGCCGGTGACTCTGATACTGTGTCTCTGTTCCCTTTGTCTGAGCCTTTCCCCAGGGTCACTGAGGTTTGTCCAGCTTCGTCAGAGGCCTCCGTGGGTCCGGCCTCGCCACCTGAGTCCGGCTCCCCCTGCCGAGGTTGTCGTGGGTGCTCCGTCCCAACCAGGGACCTCCTTGGGTGCTGCTCCTCCTCTGGTTAAGGTCTTCGCACCAACTGTCCCAACTGGGACCATTGTGGGTGCGGTGCCCCAGCCTAAAACCAATGTGGCTGCTGTGCTCCAGTGTGGGTCTGCCGTGGGTGTTACGCTCCAGCCCAGGGGCCACCGTGGGTGCAGCAATGGCCCAGTCTGGGTCCACCGGGGGTGCAGCTATGGCCCAGTCTGGGTCCACAGTGGGTGCAGCTATGGCCTAGTCTGGGTCCACCGCGGGTGCAGCTATGGCCAAGTCTGGGTCCACCGCGGGTGCAGCTATGCTCCTGTCTGGAGCCACCACGGGTGCAGCTTTGCTCCAGCCCAAAGCTACTGTGGGTGCAGCTTTCTTCCAGCCCGGAGCCACAGTGGGTGCAGATTTGCTCCAGCCTGGAGCCACCAGAGGTACAGCTTTCCTCCAGCCCAGAGCCACCGCGAGTGCAGCTTTGCTCCAGCCTGGAGCCACCACGGGTGCAGCTTTGCTCCCGCCTGGAGCCACCGTGGATGCAGCTTTGCTCCAGTCAGCTTTGCTCAGCTTTCCCTTGCCATTGTATTGCAGCAGAAACAACTCCAGAAGCATATTTACTGCGCACTGATCACAGTGCAGGGAACAGTAGGAACTTCCTATACATTTAGTGTAATATGCATATTATATTGCTATAAAAGTTCTAATGTTCAGTTGCCAAAATACCTTATTTAAATTGAGGGAAATAATCTTTTAAAGTCCCAACTCATCCCACATGGATATTGCTCAGAGTCCCCTTTATGTTATATTTTAATGCAAACAGCATGCTAGTATCAGTTCCCCAGTGACGGGGAACAAATACCTGAGATTGGAAAAGGTAGTGGCAGATGGTTAAATGTGGGTAGTGGTTATTTTTAGTCAAGTACATGCACTCAGGTAACTTTTCACAAAATTGTATGTTTATTAATAGTTTTATGGCAGGACACTCTTTTTTTAGTATATTTTTGAAGAAAAAGCTGCATTTTTACTGAAGTACATTTGATCATACCATTTGAGTTACTTTGAATTTCACTTACTTGAGAGGAGTGCTTTGTTTTACCTCATTAGGTTCAGGTTCAGGTTACTTTATTTGTACCCGTAGGTAGATTTGTTTTGCAGTTGGTGACATCCATATTTACAAGCCACTAATTACATTCAACATAGACACAAACACAGGCACACATCTTACAAAATAGGTAAATATAAAATATGTACAATATAATTTTTATAGCTTGTTCAACTCTTTGACAGCAGCAGGGACAAAGCTGTTTTTGTAGCGCTGGGTTCTACTTTTTGGGACAGCAAACCTCCGTCTGGAGGGAAGAAGCTGAAAGTTGCAGTGCAAAGGGTGGGAGTCATCATTTAAAATCGAGTCGGCCATCCTCTGTACTTGTCTGGTGTACAGGGATGTCAGGCTCAGCTGTGACTCACCAAGCAAACGACTGGACCATCTGACTACCTGATCCAAGGATTTCCTGTTTCCTCTGTTTATTATTGAAATAATAGTTTGTCGGCAGGGTGAGCAAATGTTGAATTTATGACTGATTCTTTAAAGATGGACTCCTGTGGATATATAGACGTGGACGAAATTGTTGGTACCCATCTGTTAATGAAAGAAAAACCCACAATGGTCACAGAAATAACTTGAATCTGACAAAAGTGGTAATAAATAAAAATTCTATGAAAATTAACCAGTGAAAATCAGATAATGCTTTTGAATTGTGGCTCAACAAAATTATTTTAAAAAACAAACCCATGAAACAGGCCTGGACAAAAATGATGGTACCCCTAGAAAAGATTGAAAATAATGTGACCATAGGGACATGTTCAACCAAGATGTGTCCTCTAATTAACATCACAGGTGTCTACAAACTTGTAATCAGTCAGTCGGCCTATTTAAAGGGTGACAAGTAGTCACTGTGCTGTTTGTTGACATGGTGTGTGTCACACTAAACATGGACCAGAGGAAGCAAAGGAGAGAGTTGTCTCAGGAGATTAGAAAGAAAATTATAGACAAGCATGTTAAAGGTAAAGGCTATAAGACCAGCTCTTATTTAGTTCGGGTCTACGTGGGTGTGGTGTCCTAGTTGGGGACCATTGTGGGTGCGGTGCCCCAGCCTAAAACCAACTTGGCTGCTGTGCTTCAGTGTGGGTCTGCCGTGGGTGTTACGCTCCAGCCCAGGGGCCACCGTGGGTGCAGCAATGGCCCAGTCTGGGTCCACCGGGGGTGTAGCTATGGCCCAGTCTGGGTCCACCGGGGGTGCAGCTATGGCCCAGTCTGAGTCCACCGTGGGTGCAGCTATTGCCCAGTCTGGGTCCACCGCGGGTGCAGCTATGGCCTAGTCTGGGTCCACTGCGGGTGCAGCTATGCTCCTGTCTGGAGCCACCACGGGTGCAGCTTTGCTCCAGCCCAAAGCTACTGTGGGTGCAGCTTTCCTCCAGCCCGGAGCCACAGTGGGTGCAGATTTGCTCCAGCCTGGAGCCACCAGGGGTACAGCTTTCCTCCAGCCCAGAGCCACCGCGAGTGCAGCTTTGCTCCAGCCTGGAGCCACCACGGGTGCAGCTTTGCTCCCGCCTGGAGCCACCGTGGATGCAGCTTTGCTCCAGCCTGGAGCCACCACGGGTGCAGCTTTGCTCCCGCCTGGAGCCACCGTGGATGCAGCTTTGCTCCAGCCTGGAGCCACCATGGGTGCAGCTTTGCTCCCGCCTGGAGCCACCGTGGATGCAGCTTTGCTCCAGTCCGGAGCCACCGTGGGTGCTGCCTTCCTCCTGGCTGGATCCGCCACCGGTGCTGCGATGTCTCAGTCCGAGACCACAGAGGGTGCTACAGACCAGTCCGAGGGTGTCGTGGTTCCTCCTCCTCTGCCTGACGCTATTGTGGTCCCCTCTTCTCTGCCAGATGCCGTCGTGGTCCCCTCTCCTCTGCCCGAGGCCATCATGGTTTCCTCTCCTCTGCCTGAGGCCGTCGTGGTTTCCTCTCCTCTGCCCGAGGCTGTCGTGGTTCTCTCTCCTCCACCTGACATCATCATGGTTCCCCTAACTCCTCTGCCTCCTCCTTCACTAGGTTTCCACATGGGGCAGCCGCCTCCTGGGCCACCCCTTCTGTTTAGGTAGCTTAAGATCCCTGGCCGACCGCCTGACAGATTGTGCCGTTGGGTTGGGTGGCTCATATTCTCCGGCAGGCCACCTGACTCTTACCACCTCACCGTCTGCCAGGCCTGGGACTTTGGAAGGCCTCCTGAACTGTCTAACTCTTTCGTCCAGGGGGTCTAGGTGCCTGGTTCTGCGTCGATGTGGATGCTGAGCAGCGTTTTTTGTTTCCTCTTAGTCTGGGTTTTGCTGGGATGTGAGTTCTGAGAGTTTCTTTTATTTTCTCTGGTTTGTTTGGTTCCTCCATGCCTGGGTCCCCCTCCTCCTGTCCCACCCTGGGCGTGGCTCTGTGACAATCTGAGCCGGGGGGGGGGGGGTTCCACCATGCTGTGTCTCTTTGTCTTTTTTCTATATTTGTATTGGATCGCATTTTTGAGTTCTCATTCCTGTTATTTTACCTTTGGTTGAATTTCACACATTCTGTATTGCTTTTTCGTATGATTTATTTTCCTGTTTGCGTTCATTGTTGGTTTGTTATTTACACATTCAGATTTACTTGCTTTTATTATATTTGTATCTTATTGTGTTTTTTCACTCTTTCTCCTTCTTGGGGCTGCAGCTGTCAGTGGCACTTTCGGGGCTTTTTGCTCTATTGTGGGCGGTGCCCCTGTCAGATATCAGTGTCGTCTTCTCCCTCTCACTACTCCCAGCTGATTTCTGTTATAATCATTGTCACCTCCTTCCCGCTCATGGTATCCACACCTGCCATCATTTGTGTTCAATTGTCTCTAAGGATTATGATTTCTCCCCTTTATTGCTGGAGTCTTAAAGTATCATTTGTGTCAGAACCCTGTACCCGCTCTGGCATTTACTATCTGTGTGCATCCTGTGTTCTCTTTGTCATTTGTAAGTTTGCTTTGTACACTATTTTGGATTTTTGTGTTTTTGCACAGTTTGGAGTTTTTGTTCGTTAAAAAATTTCACAACTAGCAGTTCAGTGTGCGGGTCTCTCTCCTCTTTTCCCCGAGGGCATTCCATGACAACAGTAGCTTGATTTTGCCTTCCTTCATGACATTCTTTGTGGGGCTTCAGATCCCTCCCCCAAAAAAGATAATAGTTATAAGAGAATTGTACTGTAAAAACCATAGGAGTAGATTACATTGATTTAGTAAGTCTTTTTAAGACAATTTGCAGGGCCTGTGTGATACAAATGGCATACTTGCTCTAAACTGAAGAGACATTCTGCATGGCTTCTTATGTTGGTGTAAAGTGTGTAATGGGGAAATCTGTGCGCACGAACATGCACACGCACGCGCGCGCACACACACACACACACACACACACACACACACATTCAGCTGTGTCAGCATGACATGAGAGCCCCAACTTTCAATGCATTTGTGAATAATGTTTACATGCTGTATGGCTCCCATTCAGAAGTGCCATCTGCTGTGGTATCTGTACAAATATATGATCAAACAGACACAATCACATTATGTAAACACTCAGCTTTCCCTTGCCATTGTATTGCAGCAGAAACAACTCCAGAAGCATATTTACTGCACACTGATCACAGTGCAGGGAACAGTAGGCACTTCCTATACATTTAGTGTAATATGCATATTATATTGCTGCAAAAGTTCTAATTTTCAGTTGCCAAAATGCCTTATTTAAATTGAGGGAAATAATCTTTTAAAGTCCCAACTCATCCCACATGGATATTGCTCAGAGTCCCCTTTATGTTATATTTTAATGCAAACAGCATGCTAGTATCAGTTCCCAGTGATGGGGAACAAATACCTGAGATTGGAAAAGGTAGTGGCAGATGGTTAAAGGTGGGTAGTGGTTATGTTTAGTCAAGCATATGCACTCAGGTAAATTTTCACAAAATTGTACGTTTATTAATAGTTTTATGGCAGGACACTCTTTTTTTTAGTATATTTTTGAAGAAAAAGCTGCATTTTTACTGAAATACATTTGATCATACCATTTGAGTTATTTTGAATTTCACTTACTTGAGATGAGTGCTTTGTTTTACCTCATTATTGAAATAATAGTTTGCCTGCAGGGTGAGCAAATGTTGAATTTATGACTGATTCTTTAAAGATGGACTCCTGTGGATATATAGACGTGGACGGAATTGTTGGTACCCATCTGTTAATGAAAGAAAAACCCACAATGGTCACAGAAATAACTTGAATCTGACAAAAGTGGTAATAAATAAAAAAATCTATGAAAATTAACCAGTGAAAATCAGACAATGCTTTTGAATTGTGGTTCAACAGAATTATTTTAAAAAACAAACCCATGAAACAGGCCTGGACAAAAATGATGGTACCCCTAGAAAAGATTGAAAATAATGTGACCATAGGGACATGTTCAACCAAGATGTGTCCTCTAATTAACATCACAGATGTCTACAAACTTGTAATCAGTCAGTCGGCCTATTTAAAGGGTGACAAGTAGTCACTGTGCTGTTTGTTGACATGGTGTGTGTCACACTAAACATGGACCAGAGGAAGCAAAGGAGAGAGTTGTCTCAGGAGATTAGAAAGAAAATTATTGACAATCATGTTAAAGGTAAAGGCTATAAGACCATCTCCAAGCAGCTTTATGTTCCTGTGATTACAGTTGCACATTCGTCGGCCTCCGTTGGTCTATGATGACCATGGAAGAGAATCCTAAACGTCTACTCTGCTGGAACAGCACCGCCTGTGGCTGAACAGGCCTATGCGCGAATGGCAGTCCCTGTCACACAGGTCGCACTTGTGGGTGGTCTCCATGCTGCTGGGTCTGTGGCGGTTCTTCCTGCGGGTCTTTTTTTCATCTGCTGCAGCAGTCAGTCTCTCTTCACCCACCTTGAGCTGTCTGGTCAGGGTGCCTCTCCATTTGGAGCGGTCCGTTGCAAGGTCTCCCCAGCGCTCTGTGTTGATCTCCAGGGCCTTCATGTCTCTCTTGCAGATGTCTCTAAAGCGCAACTGTGGGCGGCCAACGTCTCTCCTGCCAGTCGCCAGTTCTCCGTAGAGGACGTCTTTGGGGATTCTGACATCCTCCATACGGTGAACGTGGCCTAGCCAGCGGAGCCTGCGCTGCCTGAGTAGAGTGAACATGGAGGGAAGGCCGGTGCGGGACAGAATTTCTGTGTTGGGCACTTTGTCCTGCCTGGATATGTCCAGGATGTGGCGAATGCAGCGCAAGTGGAAGGAGTTCAGTCTCTTTTCCTGTCGGGTGTATGTTGTCCATGTCTCACTCCCATAGAGCAGTGTGCTGATGATGCAGGCGTTGTATACTGCCATCTTCGTCTTGACAGAGAGTTTGGGATTCTCCCACACTCGTGTGGTGAGGCGAGCGAGTGTGAAGGCTGATTTTCCAATCCTCTTGTCGATCTCTGTATCAAGGGAGAGGTTGTTGCTGATTGTGGACCCCAGGTACGTGAACTGATTCACGACCTTCAGCTCGTAGTCGTCGATGGTGATGGTTGGTGGTGCTTCCGTGCCTTGCGCCAAGACGTTAGTCTTCTTCAGGCTGATGGTAAGCCCGAAATCCTTGCATGCCTGGGAGAAGCGGTCCATCAGGGTTTGAAGCTCCTGCGGTGTGTGGGTTGCGACTGCAGCGTCGTCTGCGAACAGCATGTCTCTGATTAGAGCCTTGCGTACTTTGGTTCTGGCTTTCAGGCGGGCAAGGTTGAAAAGCCTGCCGTCAGATCTTGTGTGCAGGTAGATTCCCTCTGTTGCTGTGCTGACGGCATGCCTCAGGAGCATAGCAAAGAAAATCCCAAAGAGGGTTGGCACAAGTACACAGCCCTGTTTCACTCCGCTGCGTATGTTGAATGTCTCTGAGACGTTGCCGTCGTGCTGCACTATCCCCTGCATGTTGGTGTGAAACGATTCAATGAGGCTTTGCAACTTTGGTGGGCACCCTATCTTTGACAAGATCTTGAAAAGGCCCTCTCTGCTGACCAGATCGAACGCTTTGGTGAGGTCGATGAAGGCGACATACAGGGGCATGTTCTGTTCTCTGCATTTCTCCTGGAGTTGGCGGATGGAGAATATCATGTCTACCGTTGATCACTCAGCACGGAAGCCACACTGAGACTCGGGGTAGACACGTTCGGCAAGCTTCTGTAGACGAACGAGAACAACTCTTGCGTAGACTTTGCCAACAACACTGAGGAGGGAGATGCCCCTGTAGTTGTTGCAGTCGCTTCTCTCCCCTTTGTTTTTGTAGAGGGTGATGATCTTGGCGTCCCTCATGTCCTGTGGTACAGCACCTTCCTTCTAACACTGGCAGAGGACGTCATGCAATGGCAGCAGTAGGGCGGTCTTGCAGTGCTTGATCAGGTCGGGGGGTATGCCGTCATTGCCGGGTGCCTTGCCAGTGGCCAAGCTATCAATGGCCTTGCTGAGTTCGTCGATGGTTGGCTCGACGTCAAGTTCATCCATGGATGGCAGGCAGTCGATGGCATCAAGGGCTGACGGTGTCACGGTGTTCTGTCTGGAGTAGAGGTCGGAGTAGTGTCCCACCCATCTCTCCATCTGCTTGTTCTTTTCTGTGATCATCTCCCCAGTGGAGGATTTGAGGGAGGCCATCTTGCTCTGAGCCGGACCAAGTGCTTTCTTGATGCCATCGTACATACCACGGATGTTCCCTGTTATGGCAGCAGTTTGAATGTCTTGGCTGAGCTGAGTCCAGTACTCGTTGGCACAGCGCCGAAAAATGCGCCGCCTAAACTTGCCTTTTTCCAAGGGGAGGAGCTTAACTGAAATTTCACAGCCCCCCCCCCAAAAAAAACCCCCCAGACATGACACATTTGAGTGATTTCACTGTTGATATGTCTTGTAACTCATAAAAAATGTTACAGACATGTTAACAAGAAAAAAATATAATTTTGTCCAAGTTTCACTTTTAATGACTTGGATCATGTGCACATGTGGATAGGTTATATTTTATTTTTCTTTGGACCAACACAAGAAAATAACTGCAAATTTACAAATTAAAGGGTGAAAATTTTCAAATTTGTGGAAAAAATAACAAATTTACCTGATAAAGGGCTAATGTCTGTGAATAAAGGCATAAATTTATCACACAAAGATTCAAACGTATAAGAAAAAATACATTTACCAGGATAATTTCATAAATTTATATGAAATGCATTGTGGACTGGCAAGAAATCTGAAATTCATGTTGGAGGAAAAAGTTTAAGTATATATCAGTTTTGCATCAAAAACAGCTGTGTACCACACTCTAAGCTTTATAATTCTAAACATCTCTAAAAATGTACATGGTTGGAGTTTGGGGTCTATTTCTGAAAGATGCTGATGTTGGATAATGTTTTTAATGTGGAAGTGATAACTCCATGAAAAACAGATCATGTAAATGACCTGACATACAAAGAACATATGAATTAATTCATTGAACAAAACATGTTTGACCTACGCTCAGTACTGTGCCTGACATCCTGCATATTAAATGAAATTGCTTGTCTTCTTGCATCTGCTACCACTATGCAACTTCTACTGACACTGTGCTACTCATTATGTTAGACGTTAGAAGATAAGATATATTTCTTAGAATGGCAAGTGGAAAACTAAAAGGTAGCAATAAAGAAAAAGCTCAGCCTCAATGTAAAATTCCAAAATAACAGCTATCATAGTTATAATATTAGGGGTATATGATAAAACAAGTGAGAATAACTCAGAAGAAATTAAGATTTCAGGCATCTACGATGGTATTTGCTTGGCACCTGATACAAATGTCCACTGGAAGCCTGCTTTTGGGATTTCCCAGTCATATCAAACTAGGAGATGACCAAGAATGCTCTGAAAGGATTAGCCTGGAAATCCCTCAAGCTCCCTGTGAGGTGATTGAGGATGTGGCCACAGAGAAGGATATTATTGTTACCCTGATTTCCCATGATCCTGACTAGGATAAGTGGTGATAAATTGAGAGATGAATTGCCTTCCCTGTGGTAACTACAACCAAGTTGTTATCTACAGAGCCCTTAGGTCCTGTACGCCATCACATCACAGACTAGAGTTCTTTCATCACAATCCTCTAACATCCTGTCCCCTGACCAAGAGCACACACATTTTTGGTGCAGACAACTCCCAGCCTTAACAAGTTTGCCTTTCTTCCACATGCTAACCACAGTGTATGTCACTAACCATGTTTTTAATCCGTTTCCTGTGTCTGATTCATTTTTCTCATTATTTGATTAAAGAAAACACATAATTTTATCTCTGGTCAGCATGGTGGCCTGGTATCTAGCACTGCTGCTGCAGAAGCAATGTTGTCAATGTTGTAATATTCCTGATAAAGTAGACAGGTGGAAATTACAAGTAAAAGTTATTATAGCTCATACCAAGTGTAATCTGTCAAAATGACCTTCAGATTTTTCTGTCATTGCTAAAAAAAAAATAAATAAATAAATCGGTTCTTCTTCTTCTTCTTCTTCTTCTTCTCCCAGCTGCTCCCTTTAGTGGTCTCCACAGTGGATCATCTGTCTCCATCTCACCCTATTCCTTCATCTTCCTCTGTAACACCAACACTCTCTATGTCCTCCGTCACTACATCCATGAATCTTCTCTGGTTTTCCTCTTTTCTTCCTGCCTGGCATCCCAATCTTCAACATCCTTTGTCCAATATATCCCCTTATCCCTCTTCTGCACATGTCTCAGCCTTGTCTCTCTTGCTTTGTCTCCAAACTGCTCAACCTGAGCTGTCACTCATTTCTAATCCTGTCCCTCCTAGTGTCTCCCAATGAGAATCTTAACATCTTCACCTCTGCCACCACCAGCTTCACCTTCTGTCTTTTTGTCAGCCCCACTGTTTCCAAACCATACATCATAGCAGGTCTCACTACCGACTTGTAAATCTTCCCTTTCACTCTTGCTGCCGTCCTTCTGTCACAAATCACCCCTGACACTTGTCTCCACCCTGTCTGCACTCTCTTCTTCACCTTTCTTGTGCATTTTCCATTGCTTTGGATGGTTGACTCCAGGTATTTAAACTCATCTACTTTCACCACCTCTACTCCTTCTATCTTCACTGTTACACCTGCCTCCCTCTCATTCACACACATGTATTCTGTCTTCCTTTTACTGACTTTCATTCCTCTTCTCTCCAGAGCATACCTCCACATCTCTAGGTTCTCTTTCACCTGCTCCCTACTCTCACAACAGATCACAATGTCATCCGCAAACATCATGGTCCACGGAAACTCATGCATGACCTCATCTCTCAGCCTGTCCATCACCATGGCAAACAAGAAGGGGCTCAGAGTTGATCCCTGATGTAACCCCACCCCCACCTTGAATCCATCTGTCATTCCTACAGCACACCTCACCACCATCTCGCTGTCCTCATACATGTCCTGCACCACCCTCACATACTTCTCTTCCACTTCTGACTTCCTCATACAGCACAAAACTTCCTCTCTTGGCACCCTATCATATGCTTTATCGAGATCAGGGGTGAGCACTGAGAGCCATTCCACTGCAGGTTTTCTGTTCCACCCAGTGTCTTCAGCAGGTGTTTTCAATTATTAGCAATGCTTGTAGCTGACCAGAGCAAGGCCCTCCATGGCACATGATTGCCCACCCCTCCTCTAGATCTACAAAGACACAGTGCAACTCCTTTTGACTATTGTGGAGGAGCAACGACTCAGAGCCTCACCAGCTGTGTCCAGCTATCATATGTTGAAAACTTATTTGAGCCTTTTGTATCTTTTTATTATTCTTTCAGTCAGTGCCCCAAATCGATGGCCATACAACGAGGGTTGGAATGCAGATTGACAGCTTTGCTTTAAAGCTGAATTCCCTCTTCACCACAACAGACTGGTATAATAATATATGGAAAAAAAAAAACCTGAGATCCTTGAACTCCTCCACTCTGGGCCTAAGCTCATCCCCAACTGTAATATTGATTGCAAAATACTATAAGAAAAAGGGCCAAACTGAAACTGTAGATGAAATCCTTGGACTGGGAGGAATAATTAATGGTATTCAGGTTTTTGTGTTAAATTAAATCCAGGGAAAAAAGTTATTTTCTCATTCACATTCCATACAGCTATTCATCACCATTTTGTTGTGGCAGAGTGTAAAATAGTCACATAGCTGTGGGATGATTACTAATATGAAGATGCCTGTTTCCCTGAGCTTTGTTTGAATTTAATCTTTAGCAAATTATAAGCTCATCAGACTCAACACAGTAGGTACATTTCTAATGCAAAATTTTGAATTCCTTCATTTATCATAACTCCTTTGTTCATATTAAAAATTTGCATAACATTAGATTGAGAATCTTATATACAGCACTGTAGTAATTAATCCAGTCTCCAGCCATGCTTTATAGTACATCTAGCATTGTGGTGGTAAAATAGATGGATTGAAAATGGAAATATTTCCTTTCTGACATTCAGAGAATGAGGAGTCTAGCTCACTTTGCAGCTTAAGCAATTGACTTGAATGCTGAATTGCAGTGAAGACCCTTTAGTAAGGACATGGAGAGAAAAGAAAGCCCTTTTCTGGATTTAATTTGTGGATTCAGGGAGACAAGAAGCCTTGCCCTCAGAGATAACAAGGCCGTGTTCTGTGATGTGTGAATAATGGCTGGACAGAGGTTTAGACATCATTAGAATAATCAGTCCTGATGTGGATGGAGATGCGCCGATACATTGGAGAGCCCTGCTGATGGCTGATGCTAATTAAGATGCTACTGGTGCACTGCTCTCTTGAAAATGTAGATGCACTATGATCCAACTTCTGTCAGGGAGTTTTGTTTTAATACACTGCTTTCCATCATTTTAACTTGATTTCCCATTGAATTTCATTAATCTCGATTCTTTATTCATTAATGTCCCATTTTTATTTTGTGGATTGTGCACCATATTAGAAGTGCTCTGTTTCACAGTAATGATAGAGTGAGCCTATAAATAGACTGATTACAGTCCCTTACTAGCGTTCACTCGTAAAAATGCCTATTCTTCATTTTGCTGATGGAAAACTGTTGAGCTTTTTGGGGCATTTCAGCTCAGTGACGGAGAATATTAAGCATTTTCATGGTTTTATTGTGTTCGACTACTCATCTTGCTGTCCACTGGCTTGGAAACACCAGTGATCATATCAGATTGGCTAAGTAATTGATTGTTACTTGTTATTAACCTCTCAGAACTTTGGACCCTCTTGTCAGCCACTGAGAACAGCCTGTAATCAGTCACAAATGGCAGCCACTAATGAAATTAGTTCCCGGTTCTGCCTCACAACTTTGTTTGTTCCACAAAGTATTGGCAAGGGCATAGAGATGCCATGGTTTACCTTCCCCAGAGAATTCTGTGATAGAACAACAGAATGTTGATAATGAGCTGCTGTGTCAGTGTTGTATCTCTGTAATTACTTGTATGTCTGAGCAAATGTATATGATCAAGACAGTCACTGTACATATAAGGCCAGATCAGTGTTGATACTGTACACTCAAGATATGCCTGCGATTCTCCATCTTAAAGCCTTTTGTGTAGATTCTCAGGCGTTCAATACAAAATAAATAAATAAATAAATAAAACCAAAATCTTATCTGTTTGTAAACAGGATTTTCCTTCTTAAGAATGGAGTGAATGGACCTGCAGGTCACTTAGTGACCAGAAGGTGTCACTAAGCATGAGCTTCCAAAACATTGGTAAAGTGCCTTTTTAAATTCTAACTTTTCAGGTGATTGGAAATAGGAAGCCTCATTCACACCCCCTCTACTTCCGCATATGGGACCTTAAATCAGAAAAAAAAAAATCTCCATTGACATGAATGGCAAGAGCGAAATTATCTTTTGATCCTGATCAAATTTCGTCAATTTAAAGTATCATTTTCCCCATAATTAAAGTTGTCTGCTGTCATATAATAACAGAGTAATATTTAGTTTTTGTGAAAATGCTTAGCAGACTACACCTCCCATCATCCCACATCACCAAACACGATCATGTTGGTTCCTGTCTCAAAGCTCACCTCCTGTTTTCTGACTGAAGAAACAAGGATCTAAAGAGAAGAAGAACAACACAAAGGTATTGTTCAATTCAATTCAATTCAACTTTATTTATATAGCGCCATTTCACAACAACAGTCATCTCATAGCACTTTCAACTGTAGGGGAAGCCCCCACAATTGCAGAAAGACCCCAGCAATCAGGTGATCCTCTGTGAGCAAGCGTTTGGCAATGGTGGAGAGGAAAAACTCCCTTTTAACAGGAAGAAACCTCCAGGAGAACCAGGCTCAGGGAAGGGCAGTCATCTGCTGCAACTAGCTGGGGGGTGAGGGGATAGAGAAGAAGAAGAAAAGAACAGACATGTAGAGAGCAAACAGCATGACGAGGACTCAATCTATAGGAGAGAACAAACAAATGTTAATGACCAGCAAAAATATTTCATTGAGAGTGAAGAAAGGAGTGAAGCCCAGTGCACTGTTGGCAGTCCCCCGGCTGTCTAAACCTGTTTGCAGCATAACTAAGGGAGGGTTCAAGGGCACATGATCCCTCCCTAATTATAGGTTATATCAAAAAGGAAGGTTTTAACCCTATTCTTAAAAACAGAGATCGAGTCTGACTCCCGAATCCAGATTGGCAGCTAGTTACACAGGAGAGGAGCTTGATAACTGAAGGTTCTGCCTCCCATTGTACTTTTGGAGATTCTAGGTATTACAAGTAATCCTGCATTTTTGGAGCGTAGTGCTCTGTTAGGATAATAGGGTAGTATCAGATCTTTTAGGTAAAAAGTGGCCTGATTATTGAGAGCTTTGTAAGTGAGAAGAAGGATTTTAAACTTAATTCTAAACTCTATGGTAAGCCAATGAAGAGAGGCCAGAACCGGAGAGATATGATCTCTCTTTCTAGTACCTGTTAAAACTCTTGCTGCAGCATTTTGGGTCAGTTGAAGACTTTTTAAAGATGCTTTAGGACAACCCGATAATGAAGAGTTACAATAATCCAATCAAGAGCTAACAAAAGTGTGAATCAGTTTCTCAGCATCACTCTGAGACAAGATGATCCTAATCTTGGCAATGTTACGCAAATGATAGAAGGCGGTCTTAGAAACAAATTTAATATGTTAATTGAAAAACAGATCTTGATCAAAATTAACTCCAAGGTTCCTCACAGAACTGTTCAGAGAAAGAGTAACCGCATCCAGACTAAGAGTGGGAGTTAAAGGTATTTCTGAGGTTTTTTGGACCAACAAGAATGACTTCAGTCTTATCTGAATTTAATAGCAAGAAATTACAAGTCATCCACACTTTGATTTCCTTAAGACAGGCCTCTAACTTGGCTAATTGATTACTCTCATCTGGCTACATTGACAGGTATAATTGTGTGTCATCTGCATAACAATGAAAATGTATTCAGTGCTTTCTAATAATGTTGCCTAACGGAAGCATATATATAAACCAAAAAGAGTAGAGCCTAGCACAGATCCCTGTGGAACTCCATGACTGAGCTTTGAGTTGGAAGGAAACTCATTATTGACATGAACAAACTGGAACCTATCAGATAAATAAGATCTAAACCACGGCAACGAAGTTCCATTAAGTCCAACATGGTGTTCTAATATATCAAGTATACTGCTCCAAAAAATTAAAGGAACACTTTTTAATCTGAGTAAGCTGGACTAGCCTGCCACAATTTCTTCACTTTAAGTTTTGGAGTGTTTTCATTTCCATCAAAAGATGTGGCATCTTTTCATTCTTCACACATTATCCAGTCCATATCAGTGTAGATACCCAGCTTATTTTTTCCCCATTAAAATCTGATGTGTTTTCAAAGTGTTCCTTTAAATTTTTTGAGCAGTGATTGATATTGTGATCGACAGTATCAAAAGCTGCACTAATGTCTCAAAGGACAAGTACAGAAACAAGTCCATTATCAGATGTGATAAGGAGGTCATTAGTGACCTTCACTAAGGCTGTTTCAGTACTATGATTGATTCTAAACCCTGATTGAAACGCTTCAAATAAACCATTTCCCTGCAAGTGGTCAAATAACTGCGTAACAACAACTCTTTCTAAAATTTTTGAAATGAAAGGCAGATTAGAGATTGGTCTATAGTTAGCTAAAATTCCTGGATCCAGTGTTGGCTTTTGGAGTAAGGGTTTAATTACAGCAGTTTTAAAAGCCTGCGGTACATGGCCTAATGTTAATGAAGAATTGATTATTTGAAGAATAGCGCTGCCAATAAATGGGAAGACTTCTTTAAATAACCTGGTACGAATAGGGTCTAAAAGACAAGTTGAAGGGTTGAATAAAGAAATTATTTTATCTAATTTTAAAAGGTCAGCTGGAGTAAACTCATCCAAACAGATATCAATTGAAGGAGTTGTAGTAGTTACTGCATTTAAGTTAGCGGTGGGAAGAAGCTGACTGATTTTATCTCTGATAGATGAAATTTTATTGTTGAAAAAGTTCATAAAGTCCTGACTAGTAAGCTCTTAGGGAATACTAGGATTGACAGAGTCCTGACTCTTTATCAGCCTGGCTACAGTGCTGAAAAGAAACCTGGGATTATTCTTGTTTTCTTCTGTTACTGCAGAATAATAACTTGTTCTAGCTTTTCTAAGAGATTTTTTATAAATTAAAAGATGATTTCTCCAAGCTAATTAGATTTCATCTAATTTAGTGGAGCACCATTTTCTTTCTAATTGACGAATCTCCTGTTTTAAGCTACAAGTCTCTGTGTTGAACCAATGAGCTAGAAATCTCTGATTAGACTTTTTCTTTTTTAAAGAGGCAAACATATCTATAGTCTGATGCAGAGAAGCTGTAACACTATCTACCATGCTATCAATTACAGAAGGAGCAAGCTGTCTGTAGATTATTTCCGTTGTGTTGACACATGGCATTGAGGAAACAATCTGCATAAATTTGGTAACAGCATCATCTGAGAGGCATCTACTGTAGTAATATTTTTCTTTAGGAGCCAAATAGTCAAAAATAGTAAAATCAAAGGTTAACAGACAATGGTCTGACAGTACAGGGTTATGAGGAGACACTACCAGATTTTCTATTTCTATGCCATATGTCAGAACAAGGTCCAACGTGTGGTGGAGATAATGGGTAGAATTTCCTGCTTTCTGAGAAAACCCCATCCGGTCTAATATTGAATTAAATGCCACATTAAGGCAAATCACTATCTACATCTACATGTATGTTAAAGTCCCCTACTATAATAATCTGATTTCAGTACTAAATCAGCTAAGAATTTGGCAAATTAATATAATCCTCTTGACCTAACCAAGTCTCTGTAAGGGATATTAAATCAATCTGATAATCAATTAACAGATCATGGACTAGCAGAGACTTGGGAATTAGAGACCTAATATTTAACAAACCACATTTAATTTTTAAATTATGAGGAGGAACAGAGGCCAAGTCAAATTTAGAGGCTTCATGATTAATTTGAGATTTACCAACTTTTTGTTTAATCACTTTGGGATGCTTATATATTATATTTTTATTTACTTTGGAGGAAGCAGACAATGATTCTCTGATGGGGAGGACAGGGGCTAAGTTGAGGGGTGGCGGATGAAGAGGAGCTGCAGAGAGGCGTGTAAGACTGTGACTCTGCTTCCTGGTCCCATCTCTGAGTTGTCAAGGTTTTGGAAATTTGGATAAAAATTATGCAAAATTGTTAGATAAATGAGACGCATCATCCAAAGTGGGATGGACACTGTCTCGCCTAATAAGACCAGGTTTTTCCCAAAATGAGATCCAATTGTCTATGTAGCCCACATTGTGTGCAGGACACCACACAGACAGCCAGCGGTTGAAGGATGACAAGCGGCTAAACATGTCATCTCTGGTCAGATTGGGGAGGGGCCCAGAGAATACTACAGAGGCAGACATTGTTTTGGCAAAGTCACACACCGATTCCACATTAAGTTTTGTGACTTCTGACTGCCGGAGCCGGATGTCGTTAATGCCAGTGTGGATAACAATTGTGGAGTATTTACTGTTACTTTTAGCCAGCATTTTCAAATTTGACTCGATGTCGCCTGCTCTGGCCCCAGGAATGCATTTGACTATGGTCGCTGGAGTCTCTAGGTTCATGTTTCTGACTACAGAGTCGCCAATGATCAGAGTTTTTTCCTCAGCAATTTTGTATTTTGAGAGTTGGTTTTGTATTTTGAGAGCTGGAGCTGATCCATGGGACTGTTAGTTACTTCCTCATGGGTGCACTTTGAAAAGAATGAAGTTATGTGTCTGTGTTTCTATGTATTTTCATAACCTTTTACCTTAACAGTAAGACGGTTTCTACACCATTATTACGTGGAAAATTATCTTTTAAATTGACAAACATCATATGTGTAACTTGTGGCAAAATTTGATCGGATCAAAAGATAATTTTGCTCTTGTTGTTCATTTCAATCGAGATTTTTTTCTGATTTAAGGTTCGATATGCAGAAGTAGAGGGGGCATGACTTAGGCTCTATTTCAAACTGTAACCCATTGCTTCCTGATAATGACAGACTTTTTTTTAACCAAACTATGCAGTGACAATGCTTGTGATGGGCTGTTTTAATATACAGGTGCAACTCAAATTTGAAACTTTTCATTTATTTTCCATACTTTTATTCCAAAAGTAAACTAATTTTTGCATTTTTACATGTAGAGGGGAATATTTGATACCTTTTTTTGTTTAAACTTTGTAAAAAAATTAATAGGATTTATAACTTGTGAAAATCAAAAATTTGGTATCTCATATTATAAGAATATTTCATTTCAAGTTTGAAAAATTATTAAGACAATTTGATGAAGATTGTCAGTCATCCAGATGGACAAGTATACCATATGAAAGTGGATTAAGTATTTTTGTGAAATGTGAACTTGTGAAATGTTTCACCAATCATCCAAATGGCTCCATCAGTCAGGAATGAATGCACAGAAAGTTGTTCACAGACATATAATAACAGCAACTGTTCTAACTATGGTGACACCAAGCAGCAAAATAAAAAAGCACTATTTAAATTTGTAAAGTACTAGTGCAGTGCCACTGCTCACATGACCATATAAGGAGTTGTTCAGTTCCCGCTGAACTGAATTAACACCTTATAAGGAGTTGTTCAGAACTGCTTTTAAGAACTCATAAGGATTCTGAGGTCAGGAACTCTGAACAACTCCTTAAAAGTTCTTCCAAGGAAGATTTAGTTCCGGAGCTTGGATCGGGCCCAAATTTTTATCATTTTATCCCACCGGCCTCCAGAGCCTGCCATGTGAATTTCAACCCCCAACTCCCAGTGGTTATACCATTGCCACCTCTGTGTTCATTTAATAGCTCCCCATGGACGTTCTTTAAAGACTTCTGCTCATAAACTTCCACATTTCCAGGAAGGCTGAAATTTGGGGATGCACACCCTCGTAACCTCAGGATAGCATGTATCAGATCTGAGGTCCGTCTGACAAAGGGTTCGAGAGATATGCGAGAAACAGACAGAATGACACACAGAGAATCCTTTCATTATAATATTAAGTGTTTAAAAAGAAAGCAATGTATGGTGCCCCAAAAAACAGATAAATTAAAAATTACACATACAGTGGTGCAAAAAAGTATTTAGTCAGCCACCAATTGTGCAAGTTCTCCCACTTAAAAGATGAGAGAGGTCTCCAATTTTCATCATAGGTATACCTCAACTATGAGAGACAAAATGAGAAAAAAAAAATCCAGAAAATCACATTGAAGGATTTTTAATGAATTAATTGGTAAATTCCTCGGTAAAATAAGTATTTGGTCACCTACAAACAAGCAAGATTGCTGGCTCTCACAGACCTCTAACTTCTTCTTTAAGAGGCTCCTCTGTATTAATGGCACCTGTTTGAACTCGTTATCAGTATAAAAGACACCTGTCCACAACCTCAAACAGTCAGACTCCAAACTCCACTATGGCCAAGACCAAAGAGCTGTCAAAGGACACCAGAAACAAAATTGTAGACCTGCACCAGGCTGGGAAGACTGAATCTGCAATAGGTAAGCAGCTTGGTGTGAAGAAATCAACTGTGGGAGCAATTATTAGAAAATGGAAGACATACAAGACCACTGATAATCTCCCTCGATCTGGGGCTCCACGCAAGATCTCACCCTATAGGGTCAAAATGATCACGAGAACGGTGAACAAAAATCCCAGAACCACACGGGGGGACCTAGTGAATGACCTGCAGAGAGCTGGGACCAAAGTAACAAAGGCACACTACGCCGCCAGGGACCCAAATCCTGCAGTGCCAGACGTGTCCCCCTACTTAAGCCAGTACACGTCCAGGCCCGTCTGAAGTTTGCTAGAGAGCATTTGGATGATCCAGAAGAGGACTGGGAGAATGTCATATGGTCAGATGAAACCAAAATAGAACTTTTTGGTAAAAACTCAACTTGTCGTGTTTGGAGGAGAAAGAACACCATACCTACTGTGAAGCATGGGGGTGGAAACATCATGCTTTGGGGCTGTTTTTCTGCAAAGGGACCAGGATGACTGATCCGTGTAAAGGAAAGAATGAATGGGGGCATGTATCGTGAGATTTTGAGTGAAAACCTCCTTCCATCAGCAAGGGCATTGAAGATGAAACGTGGCTGGGTCTTTCAGCATGACAATGATCCCAAACACACCGCCCGGGCAATGAAGGAGTGGCTTCGTAAGAAGCATTTCAAGGTCCTGGAGTGGCCTAACCAGTCTCCAGATCTCAACCCCATAGAAAATCTTTGGAGGGAGTTGAAAGTCCGTGTTGCCCAGCGACAGCCCCAAAACATCACTGCTCTAGAGGAGATCTGCATGGAGGAATGGGCCAAAATACCAGCAACAGTGTGTGAAAACCTTGTGAAGACTTACAGAAAACGTCTGACCTCTGTCATTGCCAACAAAGGGTATATAACAAAGTATTGAGATGAACTTTTGTTATTGACCAAATACTTATTTTACCGAGGAATTTACCAATTAATTCATTAAATATCCTTCATTGTGATTTTCTGGATTTTTTTTTCTCATTTTGTCTCTCATAGTTGAGGTATACCTATAATGAAAATTGGAGACCTCTCTCATCTTTTAAGTGGGAGAACTTGCACAATTGGTGGCTGACTAAATACTTTTTTGTCCCACCGTATATACATTAGCTATCTCCTGGTTGGATGCAGGACACATCCCCAAGTTTCTTAGGAAGGGAATATATATATATAGTAATGTACTATAGGTAGAGGGTAGATTGTATCTCAGGCCTCCATTTCTGTTGACTGAAAGTTTTTCTACATGATCATGAAAGGCCTCTTTAACTCCCCTGTCGTCTATATATCTGAACCAGTGAGTTGGTGCTTCTCTGTGAAAAGAGTTGTGGGCTTTCTTAACTTCTTCCATGTATAGCTTGGCTACAATGAGAGAGACTGGGGAACCCATTGTGCAGCCATATTTCTGTCAATAGAACTGTCCTCTGTAGGTGAAGTATGTGGTGTTAAGGCACATGTCCAGTAGTGCAGTGTTTTTCAACCAGGGTGCCCTGGTATGTTCAGGTTTCTGTGGGAAATTATCTAATGTCATTTGTTAATTGGTCTAAAAATATAGCAAATAATTTGCCATTGTTATCCATAGGTTTTGAAGGCACCGAGGCACTCATGCACAACAATGGTAAATTATGTGTATTTTTCTGGACCAACTAATACTTTCCACAGAAACCTGAATATACCAGGGTACCCTGGATGAACAACACCACAGTAGTGTACAGATTTGGTCAGGGTTAAGATTAGTCCCCGTATATAATATGTCATCTACTGTATTTTTAGTCTTTGTCTGACAGTGCTTAGGGTGTCATTAGTTGGTATACAAGTGATGTCAAAAGATACCATGGTTTCCTCTTCATCCAGTTTAAGATGTTTAATTTTAGTGGTGAAATCCTCTGAATTTTTCACGTGATATTCAGATATTCCAACAAGGGAGATGAGAATTAAAGTGAGATGTCGGACAATGTTATAGAAGACAGAGTTGCTGCTGACTCTTGGTCTGAGTGATGTTCCATCCTTATGAATTTTGGGGAGTCCATAAATACAGGGGGTGGCTTCTCCAGGACAGAGGATGAAGTAGATGATCTGATCAATGGTGTTGTTTTTGTTTAAATCTTTGAGTAAGTCAGTGATTCTTTTCTTGAAAACACTGGTGTGGTCTTTCTTTAATTTCTAATACAACCCCAACTCTGGTAAAGTTGGGATGTTGTGAAAAACGTAAATAAAAACAAACAACAATGATTTTAAAATCCTTTTCAACCTACTATATTTAATCAAATACACTACAAAGACTGGAGTGAGAGGTTGACAGACGGATCTGCGCAGCATCTGCAGTGATGTGGACGTTGTACCTTTCTGTTGTGGTGAAGAGGGAGCTGAGTTCTAAGGCAAAGCTGTCGATTTACCAGTCAATCTACGTTCCTACCCTCACCTATGGTCACGAGCTTTGGGTAATGACTGAAAGAACGAGATCACGGATACAAGTGGCTGAAATGAGCTTTCTTCGTAGGATCACTGGATGCACCCTCAGAGATAGGGTGAGGAGCTCAGTCACCCAGGAGAGGCTCAGAGTAGAACCGCTGCTCCTCCACATTGAAAGGAGTCAGTTGAGGTGGTATGGGCATCTGATCAGGACGCCTCCTGGACGTCTCCCTCTTGAGGTGTTTCGGGCACCTCCCTCTGGGAGAAGACCCCGGGGCAGACCCAGGACTCGCTGGAGAGACTATGTCTCCCAGCTGGCCTGGGAACGCCTTGAATCCTCTCTGAAGAACTGGATCAGGTGGCTGGAGAGAGGGAAGTCTGGGCTTCTTTGCTTGAACTGCTGCCTCTGCGACCCAGACCTCCAGAAAAGCGGTAGAAGATGGATGGATAGATGGCACTACAAAGACAAGATATTTGGAGGCAGATTTACTAAGGCAGTGCAAATTTGCGAGTGCGCAAATTAGACAGAGCGCATCAGGGAGTGGCCAATTTTTGCCAGTGCTCTACTATCAACACACAAAATTATGAGCACAGACACAGTCACGTCATTTCAATAATGCCCGCCCATCCACCCAGAGCACGCAAAATTGCGCACAGGCACACCTGAGGGAGCGGGTCATCAACAAAGGCAAAGCCAGTTTGGTGGAGCATAATATAGGTTTTTTTTAAAGCTTTATTAAGATTTTGTTTAAGCACAAACCCCAGCAAAATAGTTTGTATTTGTTTGTCATATATCAAAGTTTTGATTTTCATTTTACATGGCACACTTCTGTGTTTAATATGTATAAATTAAGGACTACTCATGAATAAATTGATTATTTGACCAATATGTTTATTTTATTAACAGAAGAACCATCAAGATGGTCTGATGGAGACTCTGGGGTTTTATTATGTGAATAACTTTGTTTTAACAAAATCTACAGGTCTCCCAGTCCATGACTTTTCATAAATACTTTATGTGTATTTTATGTTTTCTGAAGTCTGGAACATAACAAAATTAAACACACACGATTTCACTTATTCCTCAGACAGCCACAGCAGAAACTGCTGTCATTAAGTTACTACGATGATCAATGTTGGGGGACGTTGTGGATCTGTGCTCCTTTTGTCCACTCCAGGTAGGAAGGGGTGGACTATTTTATGGATACAAATTTGAAAGCTTTTTCATTTTAGTTATTTGACCTTTATTTTACCAGGTAAAATATTTGAGAGCAGTTCTCACCAGGGATGTTCTGGTGTGTCATCGCATGTACTTAATGTTTGCTTTTATTCTTGTACTGAATCCTATTAGTGGAGAGATTTTGCCTCGAGATGTAAAGTGCATTATAAATTAAATAAATTATTATTATTATTTTTATGCTATATATAAATGAAATTTAAAAAAAAAATCCTCTGCCAGCTGATGTCCAGTTCAGCACATCACTGATTTTTTAGGATCGTTTCTGTTCATATTAATCTGTTCTGTCATGCCAAATCAAGTCAAGCGCAGGGAGAAGCTTCTCTCTCTCTGGCCATGCGCCCTTGGTTCTTGCTGGTGTCTGTCATCAGGAACAGATGAATTAAGACAAGCTTTTTTTGGACTTTAAATCCTGGTGCATTTAGTAGGATACTGACAACTGCAAACCTGAATAAATCACCTTGCACCAGTCATTTAAATACTCCCCTCCCTCAAATTTGCAAGTTGACATGACAAATCCCACAAATACATATGTAATGAGGCCAGGTGCAAAATAAACATAGTCCACACCTTTCCACCGCTAACTTTGCCCTGCGCCCTTTAGTAAATCTCAACAGTAGTTTTTTAATGCAAAAACAGGGTTTTGCGATGGTGCAGCACATTAGTAAATCTGCCCCTTAATGTTCAAAATTTCACTGTCTTTTCTTAAATATTCAATCATTTTGAATTTGATGCCTGTAACAAAAAAGGCTGGGAGAGGGGGCATATTTACCACTGTGTTACATCAACTTTCCTTTCAACACCACTCAGTTCCTATACCAGCATTTTTGGGTAAGACTACCCCAAAAAGTCTGGACATTGACAGAGGAGGGACAGTGGATATATTGGACAAAGGATGTTGAAGATGGAGCTGCCAGGCAGGAAGGAGGACATGGAGAGGGTTGGGGTTACTGAGGGAGATGCAAGCGATAGGCTGAGATGGAGGCAGATGATCTGCTCTTGCATCTCCTAAAGGGAGCTGCTGAAAGAATTAGAAGAGAGAGAGAATTCGTAAAATGCATTCAAATAGCGTGTATAGCACCAACACTGGTTTTAAGCTGGGTTCACAGGCTAGCGTTTGGACTGACTTTTACAAAATTATAAAATTATGTTCCTTAGCATTTTTTAAAATCCGGCACACACTTACTTTTACAAACTTTGAACTTAAAAGGACCTTTTTAACTCCACAGCCTTGCTTGGCCATGGATGAGAGCTGACAAGTACAATTCAGAGATGATGCCAGTCTCTGTCTGTCCATGAATTTGAGAGTTGTAAAATTTCTTTCAGTTATATTATTGTTCATCAGAGCTTCTCTTTTAAACCAAGAAAGAACAAGCTCTTCATCTTGGCCTGAGTTCTACTAATCTGTGCTGATGAATGCAAAATTGTAGATTTAATTCAAAACAACTGTAATTTTCATTAGAATTATTCTTTTAAAAGAATGACAGTGATAACATTATAAAAATTGCCATCATTAGATAATGAATATTGAGTTTGTGCACAGATAACCTGCTCTGAGCATAAATGGACACAAGATTGTCATGAGCCTGAGCTCAGTGTTCTCACAGAGCTCAGACTCCCAATTTACTGTATGTCTGAGTATTTTATGTCTGTTATGATTATTTTGTCTGTTTCTGTGTTTATTTTTGGTTTTGTGACTGAGCGCCCTTCTTCCTTCCCAGACACTCCCACCAGCTACTCATTGTTTCCCAGCCATCTCAGCTCTGAGTAGTTGAATAATTAGGCCATCTGCTCGCTCAGCTGCCCGCACCTGCTGCTCATTTGTGGTCATATATTTAAGCACTGCCAGCTCACCTTCGCATCGCGACAGTCTTGGTCTGAATTGAATTCATTCTACTGTGTTGTCTTCTCATCTCCTCCAGAGTGATTCCAGCTCTAGACCACCATTCCTTGTAAGTTACTTTGCTTGTATTTTTGTTTTTGCACTGTTCTGGATTTTTTTGTTATTAAATGTCACTACTACAGTCCAGCGCATGGGTCTGTCATAAATTGCCCCTCCAGGGAAGAAAGAAATAGGTTCTGCTGTAAATCCTCCATCTTCAAACACCACAGTCAGCTATTGATGTTTGGCACTTATTTTCCATATAACTTAGTGGACCCTCTGGGCCCTCTATGGCCACTTCTGTCACAGCTGATGCAGTCTCCTCTTCAACCTTTTAATTGTATTAACAATCTTATGGCTTTTGGCCTAATGAACGATAGTTTGTCGGGGGGGCTATATTTAGATTATGAGACTAGGACACCATCTTGGATTGTGAAGGTGATAAAATTGTAAAAAAAACAAAGTTAAAATTAAAAGCCCACATTCATTCAATAAAAAAGATGGGCTTGTGAGTGGAATGGGTTGAATAGAAAAACCCTTTAAAAGGTTTGTATAAATTAACATTACAAGCCTTATTGTAATTGCAACATGGAAAAAAAAATAAAATGTATACTGTATAATCTGATTAACTTGGTATGTGGGGAAAGTTAACGCCTCAACAGAGATTCACAAAATAAACAATGAAGGAATGAATCATCAGACTTGTTTACATTTTACCAAAGCGATACACAAATATTCATGTATCTGGATATGTGCTCATAACAGTGATATTAATTTTATTAAATTTGGCATTTGGATATTTGCTCTTTCACCCAGAATGCTCAATTTTAATTATGTTAATTCTCATTTACTAAATTAAAAAAAAAAGGTCACAGAATTACATGAATTCATAGTGTTCATTTCATAGTCAAGTTAACATTTTCATTGAAAGTTTCTCCAGGAAAATGTTGTATCATGAATTGCCCCTCGGGGCAGAGAGGGGAGACCCAGATGCTGAACTGCAGTTTGTAATATTTATTAAAGAAACACAAAAGCTCAAACAGTGCACAAACACAAAAGCCAAATAGTGCACAAAGCAAAACTTACGAATGGCAGGAGGAAAACAGGATACACATGGATAATAAAAGTCAGAACGGGGGCAGGGTTCTGACACAAACGATTCTTCAGACTCCGGCAATAAAGAAAAGAAATAACTGCCCTTAAATAGGGCCAGAAACAAATGAACACAAATGGTAACAGGTGTGAATCACATGAGCGAGCTGGAGGAGAAGGTGATGACAATCAGCTGTGAGTCATGAGGAGAGGAGACGGGGCTGACAGCTTGACAGGGGCACTACCCACAACCAGGGAAAAACCCGGAAGTGCTTCTGACAGCTGCAACCCCGGAGAGGGAGAGAGAGAGAAAGAGAAGAAAACTGTCAAGAAACGAATATAATGTGATGACAAATAAAGACAAGTAATGTAAATAAAGACAAGTAATATGTGTAAAGTAATAAAGACAAGTAAACCCAAATAGGAATTTCTGGAATTTCCCCATTGTGGGACTAATAAAGGCTTATCTTATCTTATCTTAAATATGTAAATAACAAAACTTCAATGAATGTAAACAGGAAAATAAGTCCTACTAAGAAACAATACAGAATATGTGAATATGTGCTCTCTCTCTGCATCCGCGGAGAGAGAGCTTAGACTTTCTGCTGCACATCCACCAACCACAATGCTCCGCACTGTGTGTCTATATATACAGTTAGGCCCAGAAATATTTGGACAGTGACACAATCTTCATGATTTGGGCTCTGCATGCCACCACATTAGATTTGAAATGAAACAACTACAATGGAATTGAAGTGCAGACTTTAAGGTTTAATTCAAGGGGTTGAACAAAACTATATGATTAAACATGTAGGAATTGTAGCTATTTTTATACAAACGCTCCTCATTTCAGGGGCTCAAAAGTAATTGGACAAATAAACATAACCCTAAGTAAAATGTTACTTTTCAATATTTTGTTGAGAATCCTTTGCAGGCAATGACTGCCTGAAGTCTGGAACCCATGGACATCACCAAACGCTGGGTTTCCTCCTTTGTAATGCTTTGCCAGGCCTTTACTGCAGCTGTCTTCAGTTGTTGCTTGTTTGTGGGTCTTTCTACCTTAAGTTTTGTCTTGAACAAGTGAAATGCATGCTCGATTGGGTTGAGATCTGGTGACTGACTCAGCCATTGCAGAATATTCCACTTCGTTGCTTTAAAAAAACTCCTGGGTTGCTTTTGCAGTATGTTTTGGATCATTGGTGAAGCGCCGTCCAATCAACTTTGCTGCATTTGGCTGAATCTGAGCAGAAAGTATATCCCTATACACTTCAGAATTCATCCGGCTGCTTCTGTCTTTTGTCACATCATCAATAAACACAAGTGACCCATTGCCATTGGAAGCCATGCATGCCCATGCCATCACACTGCCTCCACCATGTTTTACAGAAGATGTAGTGCTTTGGATCATGAGCTGTTCCAATTCTTCTCCAAACTTTCTTCTTCCCATCATTCTGGTACAGGTTGATCTTAGTCTCATCTGTCCAAAGAATGCTGTTCCAGAACTGGGCTGGCTTCTTCAGGTGTTTTTTGGCAAAGTCAATTCTGGCCTTTCTATTTTTGAGGCTGATTTATGGTTTGCACCTTGTGGTGAATCCTTTGTATTTACTTTTATGAAGTCTTCTCTTTATGGTAGACTTAGATACTGATACACCTACTTCCTGGAGAGTGTTCTTAACTTGAGTGGATGTTGTGAAGGGGTTGTTCTTCACCAAGGAAAGGATTCTGTGATCATCCACCACTGTTGTCTTCCGTGGACGTCCAGACCTTTTTGAGTTCCCAAGCTCACCAGTGCATTCTTTTTTTCTCAGAATGTACCAAACTGTTGATTTGGCCACTCCTAACATTTCTGCTCTCTCTCTGATGGATTTCTTCTTTTTATTCAGCCTCAGGATGGTCTGTTTCACCTCCATTGAGAGCTCCTTTGACCGCATGTTGTGTGTTCACAGCAACAGCTTCCAAATGCAAACGCCACACCTGGAATCAACTCCAGACCTTTTAACTGCTTAACTGATGACAGGTTAATGAGGGAAAAGCCCATGCAGCCTTGTTATTTTATTTTTTTTTGCAGCCTTCTGAGTCAATTGTCCAATTACTTTTGGTCCCTTGAAAAAGAGGCGGATACATATTAAAGAGCTGCAATTCCTAAACCTTTGCTCCGATTTGGATGTGAATACTCTCAAATTACAGCTGAGAGTCTGCACTTTAAGCCCATATTGATTATATAATTGTATCCTGAATATGTTTTCGTAAACAGCTAAAATAACAAAACTTGTGTCACTGTCCAAATATTTTTGGGCCTAACTGTATATATATGTCAGACCATTGTCTGTCAGACCATTCTCTGTTAACCTTTGATTTTACTATTTCTGACTATTTGGCTCCTAAAGAAAAATATTATTACAGTAGATGCCTCTCAGATGATGCTGTTACCAAATTTATGCAGATTGTTTCCTCTATGCCATGTGTCAACACAACGGAAATAAGCTATAGACAGCTTGCTCCTTCTGTAATTGATAACATGGTGGATAGTGTTACAGCTTCTCTGCATCAGACTCTAGACTTGGTGGCCCCCTTAAAAAAGAAAAAGTCTAATCAGAGATTTCTAACTCCTTGGTTCAACACAGAAACTCGTAGCTTAAAACAGAAGACTCGTCAATTAGAAAGAAAATGGCGCTCCACTAATTTAGATGAAATCTATTTAGCTTGGAGAAATCATCTTTTAATTTATAAAAAATCTCTTAGAAAAGCTAGAACGAGTTATTACTCTGCATTAATAGAAGAGAACAAGAATAATCCCAGGTTTCTTTTCAGTACTGTAGCCAGGTTGACAAAGAGTCAGGACTCTGTCAATCCTAGCATTCCCTAAGAGCTTACTAGTCAGGACTTTATGAACTTTTTCAATAATAAAATTTCATCCATCAGAGATAAAATCAATCAGATTCTTCCCACAGTTAACTTAAATACTGTAACTACTACAACTCCTTCTATTGATGTCTGTCTTGATGAGTTTACTCCAATCGACCTTTGTGAGTTAGACAAAATAGTTTCCTCATCCAAACCTTCAACTTGTCTTTTAGATCCTATTCCTACCAGGTTATTTAAAGAAGTCTTCCCACTTATTGGTAGCTTTATTCTTCATATAATCAATTCTTCATTAACTTTAGGCCATGTACCGCAGGCTTTTAAAACGGCTGTAATTAAACCCTTACTCAAAAAGCCAAAGCTAGATCCAGGAGCTTTAGCTAACTATAGACCAATCTCTAATCTCCCTTTCATTTCAAAAATCTTAGAAAGAGTTGTTGCTATGCAATTATTTGACCACCTGCAGGGAAATGGTTTACTTGAAGAGTTTCAATCTGGGTTTAGAATCCATCATAGTACTGAAACAGCCTTAGCGAAGGTCACTAACAACCTCCTCATCGCATCTGATAATGGACTGGTTTCTGTACTTGTCCTTTTAGACCTTAATGCAGCTTTTGATACTATCGATCATAATATTCTACTTGATAGATTAGAACACTATGTTGGACTTAATGGAACTTCGTTGCAGTGGTTTAGATCTTATTTATCTGATAGGTTCCAGTTTGTTCATGTAAATAATGAGTTTTCTTTCAACTCAAAGCTTAGTCATGGAGTTCCACAGGGATCTGTGCTAGGTCCTACTCTTTTTAGTTTATATATGCTTCCGTTAGGCAACATTATTAGAAAGCACTGAATACATTTTCATTGTTATGCAGATGACACACAGTTATACCTGTCAATGAAGCCAGATGATAGTAATCAATTAGCCAAGTTAGAAGCCTGTCTTAAGGAAATCAAAGCTTGGATGACTTGTAATTTCCTGCTATTAAATTCAGATAAGACTGAAGTCATTCTTGTTGGTCCAAAAAACCTTAGAAATTCCTTTCCAAATCAAACTTTCAGTTTGGATGCGGTTACTCTTTCTCTTAATAGCTCTGTGAGGAACCTTGGAATTATTTTTGATCAGGATCTGTCCTTCAATTCACATATTAAATTTGTTTCTAAGACTACCTTCTATCATTTGCGTAATATTGCCAGGATTAGGAACATCTTGTCTCAGAGTGATGCTGAGAAACTGATCCACGCTTTTGTTAGCTCGAGATTAGATTATTGTAATTCTTTATTATCAGGCTGTCCTAAAACATCTTTAAAAAGTCTTCAGCTGATCCACAATGCTGCAGCAAGAGTTTTAACAGGTACTAGAAAGAGAGATCATATCTCTCTGGTTCTGGCCTCCCTCCATTGGCTTCCCATAGAGTTTAGAATTAAGTTTAAAATCCCTCTTCTTACTTACAAAGCTCTAAACAATCAGGCTCCTTTTTATTTAAAAGATCTGATACTACCGTAATATCCTAACAGAGCACTACGCTCCCAAAATGCAGGATTACTTGTAATACCTAGAATCTCCAAAAGTACAATGGGAGGCAGAGCCTTCAGTTATCCAGCTCCTCTCCTGTGGAACCAGCTGCCAATCTGGATTCGGGAGTCAGACTCGATCTCTGTTTTTAAGAATAGGGCTAAAACCTACCTTTTTGATATAGCCTACAATTAGGGAGGGATCATGTGTTTCTGAACCCTCCCTTAGTTATGCTGCTAATAGGTTTAGTCAGCCGGGGGACCTCCAGTAATGCACTGGGCCTCACTCCTTTCCTCACTCTCAATGAAATTTTTTTTTGCTGGTCATTAACATTTGTTTGTTCTCTCCCATAGATTGAGTCCCCATCATGCTGTTTGCTCTCTACATGTCTGTTCTTTTCTACTTCTCTATCCCCTCACCCCCCAGCCAGTCGCAGCAGATGACTGCCCCTCCCTGAGCCTGGTTCTGCTGGAGGTTTCTTCCTGTTAAAAGGGAGTTTTTCCTCTCCACCGTCACCGAGTGCTTGCTCACAGGGGATCGCCTGATTGCTGGGGTCTTTCTGCAACTGTGGGGGTTCCCCCTACAGTTGATAGTGCTATGAGACTGTTGTTGTTGTTGTGAAATGGCGCTATATAAATAAAGTTGAATTGAATATATATATATATATATATATATATATATATATATATATATATATATATATATATATATATATATATTTATAGTAATATGTACATATGTATACTAGCTGCTCTTGTTTTTTCTTGCCTTCTGATTGTTGATCTGAGTGTTGCTGTCCCTGTGCTGTTGCAATCCTGGAATTTCCCCATTGTGGGACTAATAAAGGCTTATCTTATCTTAAAACCAGCCAACGATTAAATAACAGGAATTAGAACTCAAAAATACAACACTATACAAATCTGGAAAAAAAGGCAAAGAGACTGTGCATGGCGGAATCCCCCTGTGCATATATCGTAACATGTTGGCTATCCTCTATTGAATTCCCCTTCTTTAAGTTTTAAAGACTGTATGGTCAAATTATTTTGTCCAAGTCTTTCATAAAGTAAGCTCCTTTCTGCCTTTTGTAGAATAATATCTTCCCAGTAACCATGCACTCTCGATCCTCATTCCTGAATGACAAAGCCATTTGGATGAAGGGTGAAACATTTCAGAAGTGAAAAATACTTGAATCCAGTTGACTTGACTGAGCTTTCATTCATTCGACTTACCCGCCTGGATGACTGATTATCTTCATTAAAGTATTGACACACAATTTGGGACAGGAGCCCTAAAATTCATGAGGGAATATGTGAAGACAGCAAGGAAAATTGCAGACTGCAGAAACTATTTACAATTCAACTTCTGATACAAACAGCATGTCTATAAGTCTACAATTAGGATCTACAGAGTTTTAATTCATTGATGCCTTCGACACATTTGATTTCCAGACACATCTAATAAGGGGTTCCATGTATTCTGGGGAGGTGTGCTTTTTATTTTGTCACCACACTAGCGTCTACATTTCTGATCGGATTGACTTCAGATTTATACAGAAGCTTTAACTCATCAATTCCTTGGACCCATTGGATTTGTAAACACATCTAATGAGGGATTCCATGTCATTTTAGGCTGTTGCCAATATAACTTCCAGGGTTTCCTCTGGTAACATTTTTGTGTGGCAGCCAGCTGCCCTAAAGAAATATGCTGTCGCGCCTATAATATATTATTTTAAGAAAAATTAAATATGAAAGAAATGCTCCGCAAGTGCGCACAAGAACAACGCGCATGACTGTCATCCACGCAGAAGTGCCCCGCCTGCGTGACCGTTTCTGCAGACAGAGTGTGTTTCCCTAGCGTTGCTGTCTGAGAGAAGCATGAGCTTATTTAAGTACTTTAAACGTGGAAAAAAGTACAAAAGATAAACAGTGGAGGCATTTATGGTGGTTTTAACCCGCTGGTAACCGGAACAACAATGAATGAATGAATGAATGAATGAATTATTTATTTCGGATAGTACATTACAGGTTAAAAGAAACTGTATAATATAACAACAAGGTCAAATTAGACAAAGACTCATTCTACTATACAATTCCACGTGAGTTATCCGAAATGGGTGATGGCTGAAGCCGCAGCTTATATTGCCCACCCATATTCCATCCAAGAATTCAAAGGAGAAAAAAGAGAAAACAAGACAAGAGCGATTACAATTTAAAACAAGGCTAAGACAAAATATGACTGAGAGAAAAAGAAAACTGAGCTAGTCTAAGTTAAGCGGTTACTATTCAAAAACAAATCTAAGACATAGTGTCACAGAGAAAAAAGAAAAACCAAGCTATAACACAACACAGGCTGGAAATGTCAATCCTTATGTGAGTTTACATGTCGTCTTGTAAATATGTTTGGAGTATTTCTTCCTTTAGTTTTTGTTTAAATTGTCCAAGCTTTGTACATGATTTTAATTCAGGTCCAAAATCGTTCCATAATCTGACACCTTGCACTGAAATACAGTGTTGCTTGGTAGTTGTTCTCACTGTAGGCTTTTGAAATATACATGTTCCTCTGAAGTGATATCGTTTCTCCCTTGTTTGGAACAACTTTTGGATATTTGCGGGCAGTGATAGATTCTTCACTTTGAACATTATTATTGCGGTTTTAAAGTCGATCAGATCTTTCAACTTGAGAGTTTTTTGTTTAAGAAAAAGTGGGTTTGTTGGTTCCCTGTAAGCTGCTTTGTTGATTATTCTAATAGCTCTCTTTTGAAGCATAAAGAGTGGATATATGTTTGTTTTATAGGTATTTCCCCATACTTCATTACAATATGTCATGTATGGGAGTATTAATGAATGATACAAGGTGTATAGTGTGGGTTGATTCAGCAAATTTTTCACTCTGTGTAATATTGCAATTGATTTGGATACTTTACCTTTTATATAATTAATATGTGGCTTCCAACACAGTTTGTTATCAATTATTACTCCAAGGAATTTAGTTTCGGATACCCTTTCAATCTCTACACCATTTACACTGAGTTTGGGTACTGGGTAGTTGTGATGGTTGTTAAAGACTATAAATTTTGTCTTGCTTAAATTGAGCGTTAATTTGTTTGAATCAAACCACAGTTTCAGCTTTCCTAATTCCTTTCCGAGTGTATCCAGAAGTTGTTCCAAATTGTTTCCACTGCATAGCAGGTTAGTGTCATCAGCAAACAATATTAAGTCCATTTTTTCTGAAACTTTACATATATCATTTATATACATATTGAATAATAATGGTCCCAAAACTGAACCCTGTGGGACTCCACAGGTGACCTTCAGTAGCTCTGAGTTTTTGTTGTTAACACATACAAACTGATATCTATTCTTTAAGTAACTTCTTAACCAGGACAGTGCTACCCCTCTAATACCACAATTTTGTAGTTTCTTTAATAATAGATTGTGATCTACTGTATCAAATGCTTTTTTAAGATCCAGGAATACTCCAACTGAATACTTTTTATTTCCAATGGCTGTTGATATTTTTTCTGTAAATTCCATTAAGGCATATGCTGTTGTCCTTTTGTGTCTGAACCCATATTGCTGCTCACACAATAAATCATTCTTCAGTATGAAGTTGTCAATTCTCTCATAGAATATTTTTTCAAGTATCTTGGAAAATTGCGGTAATAGTGAAATTGGTCTGTAGTTGGAGAGTTCCCCTCTGTCGCCTGTCTTGTAAATCGGAATTACTTTAGCTATTTTCATTGCATTGGGAAATATACCTGATTGGAGAGACAGGTTACAGATATACGTCAGTGGTTTCACTATGCATTCGATAACAGTTTTGACTAGTAGCATATCAATACCATCGCAGTCAGTAGATGTTTTACTTTTGAACGATTTAACAATTTCAATGACCTCTCTTTCGTCTGTGTTCTTTATGAAGATGGTGTCTTTTACAGCAGTGTTATTGCATATTGAATCACCTGTTGGCACCGTAGTGGGTATTTCTCGGGCCAGTTTAGGTCCAATGTTAACAAAAAAATTATTAAATTCATCTGCAGGTGAAGCTATATTCACATTCGGAGTCGATTTATTATTTTTTGGAATGTTAGTTGGGTAGCTGGTATTTCTGCTTTTATTTCCAAGGATACTGTTGATTATTGTCCATGTATTTTTAATATTGTCTTTGTTTTTTTCCAGTTCTTTACTGTAATAGTCTCTTTTACTACATCTTATTATATATGTTAACTTATTTTTGTATGTTTTATACCGCTGCTCTGCTTCTTTTGTCCTTTTCTTTATGAAAGCTTTATATAATAATTTTTTCTTTTTACACGCCTTTTGTAGTCCTTTGGTTAGCCATGGTTTGTCAGTAAATTTGTGTTTAAGCTTTTTTTTAACTAATGGGCAGTTTTTTTCATAAAGAGTGGTTACAATGTTTATAAATGTGTCATAGGCTTCATTTACATCTGATACATAGACTTCTGTCCAGTCTTGCTTCAGCAAGTCCTCTTTAAAAGAACTGATTGCGTTTGGTGATTTGTGTCTGAACGATTTTGAGATTTTTTCTGGGTTGGGCCCTGTGTGGCCATGGATAAGTGCAAAGATTGGCAAGTGGTCGCTTATATCATTTATCAATAATCCACTTTCTATTTTCTTGTCGAGAACATTGACAAACAGGTTGTCAATAAGTGTAGCAGAGTGAGCTGTGATTCTACTGGGATGTGTTATTGTGGGATATAGACTCATGCTGTACATAGAGTTCATGAACTCTGTAACTACATTTTGTTGATGTAGATTAAGTAGGTCAATATTGAAATCTCCACAAATTGCTACCATTTTCTTACTAGTAATATTATTGTACAGCTCGACTAATTTATCTCTGAATGTCTCAATGCAAGTTCCCGGCGTTCTGTATATGCAGCTTATGATTAGATTTTTTGTTTTGTCTAGGTCAATCTCAACAATAACACATTCCAGAATCCCTGGTAGTGCTGAGAACATTTCATTTACAAGCTTACATCTATATAGGTCATCAATATACAGTGCAACACCACCACCCTTTTTTTGAGATCTGTTAATGTTAAACATCTGATATCCCTCTATTGCCATCAGGGGAGCCTGGTCTGCATTAAGCCAGGTTTCAGAGACTGCTATAGCTGTGAATTTTCTGTTTAGCTGTTTTAAATAGCTGTTTTGAGGAGTCGCTTAGCTAACAGGTCTGGTTAGGCTTCATTGTGGGGAAAGGCAAGAGTGACTGATGAATCGCTGAGGATTGACTTCACCAGCTACTGCAATATTAACTAATAATTTATGTTCATTAGTATGTACCTGGCAAGTTAAGATGACTGAAATTCACAAAGTCAATGACTTTATTCCATCAGCAGCCTTCAGACAAACTAAACGTGCCAACATTTGGATTTCAAAATAAGGGAGGTTTTTCCTGTTGTCGGGTTGGTGAGGAGATTTCTAAAAAACTATAAATACATAGAAATATTATAACAGAAATAACTACATATTTGGTCACTTAAGTTCATTTATCTCTTTAAATATAATTTTAATAATTATATTTTTTTGAATTCAGAGTAATTGTTCTGTTCTGGCTCTACAAAATTATGGTCAAAAGTTTAAATTGTATGAGGGAAAGAAGTAAAAAAAAAAATTGCTACATTCTGTTTCACATTTATTAAAAAAAACAGCAATTTTATAATAATCTGCTTTTGTCCATCAGACAGGCCTCTTAACTGTCCAGTTTTAAAACTCTTCTTAAAACCCATTTTTATTCTCTGGCTTTTGTCCCAGTTTGAGACATTGGTTTTATTTGTTCTTATTGTCTCTATTGTATGATATTTTTGTTTGTGCTGTTTTGTACTTTAGCTGTATTTTATTGATTTTATAATTTATTTATCGTTGATGTAGAGCATTTTGTGAGCTTTATAAATAAAGTTGGATTGGATTAAAAAAAGGTAAACATTAGCCATAAAATAATCCACAAATTTATAACAGTCTCAAATGTACAAGAAAAGTCATAATTTTACAAAAGAAAATTACAAATTTCAGGAAAATGGTTGCAAATTTAGACAAATTTACAGAGAAATGTAGAAAACTATAAGAAAATTGTTATAAATTTTGGAGAAAAACCTTAAACCTTCAGGACTGAAGTCATTACTCAAGTTTTTAAGTGGGTGCGCTTTGTACCCTTAACTCAACTACAAATTTTTGATTGTCTACTTTTAATTATTAGTTTCATAGTACTGCTTTTACATGAGTAGAATTTCTGGCTACTATACCAACCTCTGATCTTATAATTTAAGTATGAATGAGTAAATTACTATTATGAATGTTTTTTCTCTTCCCTTTCCTACTCTTCATCAATGGAAAAAAAGAAACATGAATAAAAATACAAAAAATACAAATTTCGGCTATTTATGTAAACCATGAAAAAAAATCCTGCAGGACAAAACAGGACACTTGATATTTTCTAACCTGTTTGTATACCGCCATAGACAGAGAGAGAACCTGAAGGAGAGGAAAGTGTTCAGGCAGAGAGTCCAGGAGAGGTGAGAGCAGAGGAAGGAGAGAAGGATGACAGCAGTAAAAAGTCCAAACACAGGACATCTGGGTGGGACCCCAACTGGCCCAGTATTTCAATATTCAAGCCTTGGTTGTACAATACTTCAAATGGTAAGTTCCATTATGCAATATTGCTGTGCAAAATTAAAAAAAAATAATAAAAATGAATAGTGTAAAATTAACATATTCAGGTTACAATCCTGTCGTGTATTTTCTGCCCCCACCCCCCCGTCCCGGAAAGATATGTTGCCACCGCACCAAGACCTTTAAGCCAGAGGAAACACTGAACTTCTGTATTTCTGATTGGATTAACGTCACATTCATGCAGAAGCTTTAACTCATCAATAACTTGGATTTTTCAGACACATCTATTGAGGGGCTGCATGGATTTTGGGAAGCGGTCTTTTGATACAGAAGGTTTAACTAATCAGTACCTTGGATGAAAAAAAAATCATTAGTGTCTCATCTATGTAATCCTGTACACACGTTCAACCTATGCTTTAGTGTGATCTGACAGTTATTCTAAGAGCAATATGGAAACTTTGAGAACATTATTTTATACATTTCTGACAACCTACAGAGGAGATACCTAGACTACATGTGGTAAAAATTAAGACCATTTGGCATCTTTGCCCAATAGGGCAAAGATGTTGCCCACCACTGATCCTAACAGCGGCTTGTAAGTGGTGGGATATTTGATAGAAACATCCCCTTGGGTTTCCTGAGCTACACAATGAATATGAAAATACAACGTAATGAATGTGTCATGTCTGAACAGGGCTTCAGTCTCTGTTCACAGTTTTTGTTCCCTTTTGGAGTTATTATTATTATTATCATCACTGTTGCTGCTTCTCCTTATTTCAGGTTTATTTGCGGTGTCAGCATGTTCAGTTACATCTGCCCCTCATTATTGGTCCTTTGTGTTGTTAAGGATTCACAGCTGTTACTGATTGTGTTTAATCACCACCTGCCTATATATTCTGCACTCGTCTCACTCTGGCAATCTACTGTTTACTTTATACTTGTAAATGCTAAAACAGTTTTTAAAATACGTTGTTTTTTTTTTTTTCAAAAAGGGTTAACACAGTTTAATCTGTTGGCTACAAAGGGTAACTTTAAATTCAACTAATTTCATTTTATAAGGAGCATTGTTTTATTGTATACTGCATTTGTTTAAATTTTGTATATTGTTCTCTGTTCAATAAACTTCATTAAAAATATAAAAAGCACTTGTGAAAACATGCAATTTATGCTTTATTGTTATTTACTAAGATAACTAATTGACTATCACATGGTTATCTTGAACTATAGAAGAAACTTAAGTTTAGCCAGTAAGACTGGGAGCAGTCTGCTTCAGCAAAGTAAAAGTAGAAAGCTGGAAAGCAAGACAAAGTGCTGTCTAGTGGGATGGATTGAGTAGTGCAGCTAAAAAAAATCAACCAAAATTTTGAGTTTGCTGAAAGGGGCCACTAATATGAAAAAAATGAAGTGTACCATATTTTGGATGAATTTAGTGATGTAGCTAATTACCACACTTTTTTTGGGGGGGGGGGGGTCGAATTTGCCTTCCTGGGGCCACTAAAATTTGGCAGTGGTGGCCAAATGGTTTAGGATGTGGACTGGTAACTTGGGTTGCCAGTTCAATTCTTGGGCCAGTAGGATCAGATATGGGTGGGACACATGGCCCTCACTGTGGTGCCCTTGAACAAGGCCCTTAACCCCAACTGCTCCAATGGTTCTGCTCAGTGGCTACAGGTCAGTCTATGGTTGTACTGGGCTGCTTCCAGGTGTGAATGTAAACAGGGTGTCTGATAAAGAAAGGTTGCCTCTCAGTGGACTCCCCATGTATAAATGGATTGAGTGCTACAGTTAATTACCACACTTAGGAAAAATTCAGCCCCCAAATTTGTTGGGGGAGGGGCTTTCAGGGCTTCCATAAATCCCACTGCTGGTTAGAAGGCACATTTCACTTCTACCGCTGGCTTTGCTTAGAACTGTACTATTTCTTTTTAGCTGCCTATCTGTGCCTATAGCAAACAGTGCTGTAAGAAAGTAGAAGAGTTTTAATCAAACATGAATAGGTCTAGATTTTGGAATTTTTAAACCACTGGAAACTCAGTTCTACAGGTTTGGATGGAATTATTTAGAGCATGATGTACAGTAATGTGAAAAAGTGTATTTGCCCCTTCTCTGATTTCTTACATTTCTGTATTTGTTCACACTTAAATGTTTCAGATCATCAAATGCATTTTAACAATATTTTTTAAAAATGTATTTTATTTAACCTTTACTTAAACAGGAAAGACTCATTGAGATTAATAATCTATTTTTCAGAAGTGTCCTGGCCAAGACAGGCAGCAACACAGTTTCAAACACAGACAATAAAAATCAAGCTTTCCTTCATACACATAGACATTAAAAACACAATACATACATACTACACAATCATCTAACAACTAATAATAAGTTACAATAGAATCTGTAAAATTGGAACACAATCCTTTTATGCAAAGCATCTACAGCCAGATGATTGTGAATCCAAATTATGGGGGGGGGGGGGGGGGTAAAAAGTTCATAGTGGTCAAATTTGACCAAATGTGGTTTATTTTTCAACCTAGTCTTCCCTTCGGTCCACACACTTCTTCCATCAGTGTTGCAGCGCTTGGATCCCTGTGGTTGAAAAATAAACCACATTTGGCCAAATTTCTCAAACAGGTTAAATTTTTCTTCTTGATGAAAAACTGATCTTGTTCTTCTGTTAAGCCAAAGTAGAGATGTTTCATACCTTTGACATGTTTCGACTGTCACCTGCAGTCTTCTTCAGAAAGCGTCATCTGATGTCCGTGACGTGTCACATCAGCTGTTTTATCCTTTCCATAGGCATGACCGAGCTGACAGATTTTTTTTTTTGTGTGTGTGTGTGTGTGTGTGTGTGTGTCATCCACATAGCAATGACACTCGGTGTTAGAGATATTTTAATGTTATTGATATAAAGAATGAATAAAAGTGGTGCCAAAACTGACCCTTGTGGCACACCTTTTGATACTGGGACAGAATTAGAGTTGAAACCCTCTGCTTGCACACTCTGAGTCTGATCAGAGAGGTAATTATAGAACCAACCTGCAGCATTTTCAGATAAACCACTGGCAATGAGTCTGTTTCAATATTGTGTGATCCACAGTGACAAATGCTTTAGATAAATCTATATAAAGGACTGCACAGTCTTGCTTCCTATCTACAGAATTTATAAAATCATTCACCATCTTTAAGACTGCTGTAGTGTTACTATGTTTCTTCCTTAATCCTGATTGAAGATTGGATAGAATATTATTAGCAGATAGAAATTCCTTTAGCTGAGTGCTGACAAGTGATTCAGAATCTTAGCCAAGATAGACAATTTGGAGATGGGTCTGTAATTATTTAAAACTCTTGGATCTCCTCCTTTAAACAGGGGAAGAACAAAAGTGGATTTTCATATAAGCAGGATTTCATTTGTGGTCAGTGTAAGGTTAAAAACATGTTTCAGCAGTAGTGCAATAAAATTTGCTGCCAATTTAAGAAAAAAAAAAGGTTCCAGCTTGTCAGGACCTTTTGATTTTGTAGTGAGGCATGTAGTGATTTTCTCTGAAGCATTCTGCACCTCAGAGACTGTAAATGGGGTAAAATTGAAGTACTGGCTTGATGCTACTTGGGCATCAGATTGGATCTTGGAAGAATTATCTTGAGAGCCATCAAGTGTATCAAAAGAGAACCAGATGCCAAAAATGTTCATTAAAACAAACAAGCATATCTGCTTTGTCAGATATATTTTGTGAGCCTTTCACAATACATGGAGGAAGCTCAATGCCATTAACCGAATAGTTGACAGGACTCAAAACTTTTGTGGGAACCAATTACCTCTTAAATTTTAAGTAAATGAAATGATTTTTTCTGAGTAAACTGTACTTAAAAAATACATTGTCAGCATTTTGTTTTTTTTAAATTTCAGGTTACTCAAAAAGATAACTGCATTTACTTAAAATTTATTAAGTAATCGGTTTCCACATAAGTTTTGAGTTCTGTGAAGTAATTCGGTTTTACAGTGTAATATCAGATAATGATTTTATTTTCTTCCAAAATTTTGATGGATTGTTTAAATTATTTGTAGTTTGGGTGAGAAAATGTTCTAATGGAAGATGTACAAGCATTACGCAACTGTCTAAAAAGTAGCCAATCTGTGTTATTGTTAGTTTTTTCTGGCTTTTGCCCATGCTAAGTTGTGCTTATGTAGTAGATAAGATAAGTTTGGGGTGAACCATGTATTTTTCCAACCTTTTATTCTAAATCTTCTGAATGGGGCATGCTTATTTACTATTCCTATAAAACCATTATAAAAAATACTTCCAAGCATTTTCAACATCTGCAATAAGGTTAATTTTGTCCTAATCAAAGTCAAACAAATCATGGAAAAAAAAAGCTTGCTCAAAAAAGTGTTTCAAATTATGTTTAATAATAATACGTGGCTTAGTTTGGGATAATTTTGTATTCCTAACTGTAGCAACTGTCATGGTCAAGGGCACGGCTAGGACACTGCCCACGCTTTTTGTTGATTTAGTTTGTTTTCCCACAGTGTTATTATTATTATTATTATTATTATTTTTTTTTTTTTTCTCCTCTCGGCGCCACACCAGTCGGCTGCCTTTTGCAACAGCGGCTCGATTCCGAGTTTTTTTTCCCTTCCTCTCTCTTTTGATCACTTTTTTTTTTCACCCCACTTATATCACGGACACACAGATCATCCCAAATGTCTCCTGAGCCGGTGGACGGAGCCACTGTTTATAGCAGGATACGATATAACAGGGAAGAGCTGCTAGCATTTAACCGCCACCCGGTCCCACTGGAAAAACTCGACATACCGAGAGAACTGAGGCGAAAACGCCGCGGCTGCCGGGCTGGAGTAAGGCGGAGGACAAAAAATATAAGGTACAGACCCTCCCTTCCATCTGTTGTCATGGGAAATGTACGGTCGATACTGGGAAAGTTAGATGAGCTAGCGGCTATCTCCCGTTATGATAGCACTTAGCGGGAGTGCTCTCTCCTTTTGTTTACTGAGACGTGGCTAACTGAACTAGCAGCAGATGCTAACATTGAGCTGGAGGGTTTTCACACGATACGAGCTGACCGAACACCAGAGAGTGGCAAAACTAGGGGCGGTGGAGTGATCATGTATGTTAACAACAACTGGTGCAGACCGGGACATATCACTGTTAAACAACGACACTGCAGCAAAGACATTGAGTTGCTAGCTGTTAGCATGAGGCCTACATATCTCCCGAGAGAACACTCACACGTGATCTGCATTGTTGTTTATGCAAATCCGACGGCGAACGCTGGGACAGCGCGTGACGTCATCCATTCAGTAACCAGCAGGCTGCAGACAGAACACCCAGATGCTCTTCTCCTCATCTCAGGCGATTTCAACCACGTTTCACTGTCTCCCATTCTGCCCACTTTCACCCAGTATGTCACATGCCACACTAGAGACAATAAAACACTGGATTTGTTCTACGCAAACACTAAGGAGGCGTACACCTCATCACAACTCCCCCCACTTGGGAGATCGGATCACAACTTGGTTCATCTCCGACCGGTGTACAAACCCCTAGTGCACAGACAACCTCCGGCCATGCACACTGTGGAGTTATGGTCTGAGGAGACAATGGACACTCTAAAGGACTGTTTTGAAGCCACTGCCTGGAAGCAGCTCTGCGATCCACATGGTGAGGACATCGATGGCCTCATTCACACCTTCACGGGCTACCTCAGCTTCTGTGTGGACAAATCCGTTCCCACCAAGACCATACGGCGTCACTCAAACAACAAACCCTGGATCAACCCTGAGATAAAAACACTTCTGAGAGAGAAGAAGAGGATCTTCAGGTCGGGGAACAGGGAGATGCTGAAGTCCGTACAGAGGGAGCTGAGGAGAAAGATCAGAGAAGGCAAGGACAGCTTCAGGAAGAAGATGGAGGACAAGCTGCAACAGAGCGACATCAGCGGGGTCTGGAGAAACCTCAAAACCATCTCGGGGCTCCAGAATACCTCCCCCCAGGCCACGGGGGGCAGGGAGTGGGCGAACAACCTGAATCCGTTTTTCAATAGATTTGACCAACCGCCCTCCCCCCTGTCTGCACAACAACCACTGCTGCCTCTAAGAAATCAAGTCCTGCTACCCACTCCCCACTCCACCGACACCCCCCCCACTCCCAACACACAGCCCCCCATCCTGACCCTGACCAAGACCCAGGTGAGGACGGAGCTGAGGAAGATCAAGGCGAGGAAGGCGTCGGGACCAGACGGCATCAGCGCAAAGCTCCTCAAGTCCTGTGCAGACCCGCTGTGTGGGATTGTGACGTATATCTTCAACATGAGCCTGAAACTGGGGAGGGTACCACAGCTGTGGAAAACATCTTGTGTGGTACCTGTACCAAAAACTTCCCACCCCAAAGACCTGAACAGCTTCAGACCGGTGGCCTTGACGTCCCACTTGATGAAGACCCTGGAGAGACTGCTCCTTGCTCATCTCCGCCCCCTGGTGGAACCAGCGATGGATCCACTCCAGTTCGCCTACCAGCATGGCATTGGGGTGGAGGATGTGGTGATCTTCCTCCTTCACCGTTCTCTGTCCCACCTGGAGAAGCCCGGGAATATGGTGAGGATCATGTTCTTTGACTTCTCCAGTGCTTTCAACACCATCCAACCGATGATCCTGAAGGACAAGCTGCTGCGCGCAGGGGTGGACCAGCACCTGTCATCATGGATCCTGGACTACCTCACGAACCGGCCTCAGTTTGTGAGAACCCGGGACTGTGTTTCCGACACGATCATCAGTAGCACGGGGGCCCCCCAGGGAACGGTGCTGGCTCCCTTCTTGTTCACTCTTTATACTGCGGACTTCTCACACAACACAACACATTGCCATCTACAGAAGTTCTCTGATGACTCTGCGATCGTTGGTCTCATCTCCAGCGGAGATGAAGCTGAGTACAGAGGGCTTATCCAGGACTTTGTGGACTGGTGCCATCGGAACTGCCTCCAGATCAACGCGAGGAAAACTAAGGAGCTGGTGGTGGACTGCCGCAGGCATGGGCAGCCCCTCACAGCACCAGTAAATATACAGCGAACAGACATCGAGATGGTGACATCCTACAAGTACCTGGGTATTCATCTGAACAATAAACTAGACTGGTCACACAATACTGACGCACTCTACAAGAAGGGACAGCGCAGGCTGTTCCTGCTGAGGAGACTCAGGTCTTTTGGTGTACAAGGGGCGCTGCTGAAGTCATTCTATGACACGGTGGTGGCATCAGCCATCACTTTTGGAGTGGTCTGCTGGGGCAGTGGCATTACTGCAGCCGATAGGAAGAGACTGAACAAACTGATTAAGAAAGCTAGCTCTGTCCTGGGGCAGCGCCTTGATCCGATGGAGGAGATAGGAGAGAGAAGGACGGTGGCTAAACTGTCATCTCTGCTGGAGTCCGAGTTCCACCCTATGCAGGACATACTGGATGCACTGAGGAGCTCATTTAGCAGCAGACTACATCATCCCAGGTGCACAACCGAGAGGTTTCGTAGGTCCTTCCTACCAACGGCTGTCAGACTGTACAACCTAAGCAGGGCTGCTCGCAGAGATAGCAAAAAGACGTAACAAACTAATAGTTTTTTTTTTTTTTTTTTTGAATGCAAAAGATGCAATAGACTTACACAATGGTCCTCTCCGGCATACAACTAGGAACATACCGGTCGCTATGGAGGGTGAGAATATGTATGGGCACATAATCATACCATGTAGGATAACTAAATAGACGGTTATGCTGTTTCATCCCACCTAGCAACAATGCTCTGCACTGTGTGTGTTTATATATTTACATATTTATTCCATCTAGCTACAATGCTCTGCACTGGGTGTGTTTATATTTATATATCTATATATTTATTCCATCTAGCTACAATGCTCCGCACTGTGTTTTTATATATCTACATATTATTCCATCTAGCTACATTGCTCCGCACTGTGTGTGTTTATATACTTGCATATTTATTCCACCTAGCTGCAATGCTCCATACTGTGGGTGTTTATATATTTACATATTTATTCCATCTAGCTACAATGCTCTGCACTGTGTGTTCATATATTCATATATTTATTCCATCCAGCTACAATGCTCTGCACTGTGTGTCTGTGTGTGTGTGTGTGTGTATATATATATTTTATAGTAATATGTACATATGTATATTAGCTGCTCTTGCTTGCTTGTTTTTTCTTGCCTTCTGATTGTTGCTCTGAGTGTTGCTATCCCTGTGCTGTTGCAATCCTGGAATTTCCCCGTTGTGGGACTAATAAAGGCTTATCTTATCTTATCTTATCTTATCTTATTATTATTATTATTATTATTATTATGATTCTTGATTATTTTTTTATGATGTTACTGCCCTGTGTGGGGTGAGACTGGACATCCTGGCAGATAACCACATCTGTCGCAAAGTCTGTGGTGGACCTTTGCCAGTCGGTGCATTGTGACATGCACTACACAAAGAGCAGAAATAAACAAACCTATCATCTGGCCAGTCACTGCAACAGATACTGGAGTCAGTTTGTCTTGGCCTGTCCTTGCCACTGATAATACCTCTACCTGCCAAGGATGTGCAAGGTACTCAAATACTTTGCAAGCAGTTTCATGAAATGGTCAGTCAGAAAGCAACTCATACTGGCTCGTCACCTAGGTTAACAAGGTCGGGAGTTCCTGGCAGCAGAGGGCGAAGGAAAGAGCTGTGTGGAGGAATCTGATCAGACCTAAATGAAACAGTCATTGTCGCCCCCGACAGACTGCTATGATGATGATGAGTGCCCTGTGTTCCCTGGTTATTTTCTGTCATGTCTTCCCCTATTGCCCGGTGTCTGTGTTTCTCTGTCTGTGAGTGTGTGTGCAGCCCCTCCCCTACTGTGTGTTCACCTGCTGCCCTGATTACCCTCCCAGCTGTTCTGTGTCTCCCAATTATAGTTTCCCCTATTTATGTGAGTCCCTGGTTCAGTATTATTTGTGAGGTCATCACGTAAACCACCCTGTGTTTTCATGTCAAAGTCCCTGCTATGATCCTGCTTTGTTCCCTGTAAGTCTCTGCTAAGTTTTGCTTTGTGTTTTCTAGTTTAATTTAGTATTGTTCCTGTTCAGTTTAGTTTAGTTTAGCCTTAGCTCATGCACTGTTTTGTTTTGGTTTTTCCCTCAGTGTTTTGTTAATAAATAATTATTGCACCTGAGCCTTTCTACACACTGAGTTCGCTTCCTTGAAACTATATCTTCTAGTAAGCAGTATATGACAGCAACAACACAAAGGTCACTAGTATTGTTAGCAAATACAGGAGCTGAGGAGTTTTTGTGAGGAACATTTGTCAGGATTATATTAGAGTTGAGTTTTCTGGACATTTTGGGTTTTGTCATGTTGGACTATAGTTGGACTATATTGTTGGACACTCCCAGGAAGGACATTGACACCGGGACACGGGATGACCGAGACACTAGTGGGTCAGCCCACCATGGCTTCTATTGTCCACTAGATCACTTAGTTACTTAAATAAATGAAATCACAATAAACCAGGCCCTATGAGAACAAGTCTCACACTGAGAGTGCTTCTGACGTTGCTGGTGGAAGGATGCTCCGCTGCTTTGCTGTTCCCTCTGCTTGCGCTTTTTGTCAATATTTTTATTTCCCCAGCAAGAAATTTATGGACAGCACCTACTGGATACTCATAAATCACTGGGACTATACTTCGCTTAAGCTATAGCTCACTATTACCATGATCTAACACTTTTTTTGGATCTTATCAGTGCTACGTGAGCGTGGCCTACAAGCAGCTGAAGTCTGATCTACAGCAACTGACAAGATAAAGCTAAATATCAACAAGATACCTCACCTTTGTACAGGTGACTACCACAAACTCCTACAGAAGATTACCATGCTGGAAACTAAAATCCAGCAGCTAGAAATTAATCTGAAAGTAAATGGCCTCTGAGAAAATGATACAATGCTGCCAGTGACAAAATACAGTGAACAAGGCCCCGCTAACTAAAAGCTATCCAGCACTAACATGGCTGATAGGAGACGGGAGGATTGTGTACAGAGAAATAAATTCTCAAGTGATAGTCCTCCCTGGAATGCCTTTGGTGCAAAGCCCAAGAATAAATCATCACACAGGGTGAAGGGAGGACAAGCAACAGCCCAACCTGGTGAGATGTGTGATGTGAACAGCTGGCTTGCGTTATTGGGCAGACTACGAGCATCTTCAACCCCGACTGTCAGCAAGACACAGCTGTGGATAGCTGTCAAAGGAAAGCCTAAAAACAAACCTCCTCCACAACAGTGAAACATGCCACTTCAGAACAGATTTGTGCCGCTACTGCACGACCCTGCACCTCCATGTGATGACTTGGATAAAATCTCCCCCACACACAGCAAGGTAAATCAGAACAACTCAGAAGGTAAAAGGCTACAGAGAAAGCTAACAGCTGGGCCTGAAACTCTGATTGTTTGTGACTCTGCCAAGAGAGATGTGAGAAACGTATGTGGTAAACACACAGAAATAATGTGGTTTCCCAGGGATATGGTGGGTGATGTGAGAGACAAAATTCTTCAAATCCTTGCGTATTATCCCACAGTGAAGAGTCTCATTATACGTGGAGGCTCAAATGATGTTGTGAAACAGCAGTCTGAGGTGTTGAAATAGGACTCTAAAGAACAGCTTGATCTAGTCAACTGTCTGAATGCTGAAGTGTTTATTAGTGGCCCACTACCACCGGTCAGAGGAAGAATTGAGAGATTCAGCAGACTGTTTAATTTAAATGGATGGCTATCAGAAGCTTGTACAAACAAATCACTTCATTTTATTGACAACTTCAACTTTTTCTGGGACCGCAGGCACTTTTTTAAGGGAGATGGACTCAGCCTTAACAGGTCAGGCATGAGGCTGTTTACTTCCAATCCCTTCTATTTTCTGTGTCACCATTCTGTTCTCCAGGACAAGGACAAGAGACAAGAGGAACCAAAACAACAGGATAAGATACAGCCCACCAGAAACTGTGAGATAAAGCCGCCTCAGCCCCCACCTGTGCAGACCCCTCCTTCACCAAAAGTCACCCGTGAGAACCTACCCTCACTACCACTGCATACCCCCTCCTCTTCAGCTTCCTCTTCCCCATCCTTCCCGCTCCTCGACTTCACTGACCAGATGAAGGAGCTGGTCACTGTGGCCACAAAACTGACCCCATACCCTAGTCCAATTTTCTCACCCTGAAACCTCCCACTTCATCCTCCCCCCTCCAGCAATTCCCCAGCAAGCTCTGACACAACTCCCAAAACCCCGGCGCCCACCACCCTCACAGCTGAACCAAAATCCACAGCCTGTTAACAACACAAGCTGGTTTTGATGTAATGGGCCCAGGCTTTTATAGTACTCATGGCTCTTTCCAAGACAAGCCGGGGCCCAGTATGGAATAGTTTCCTTAATTCCTGTTTTAATAAGTAGCAGAAAAAGGTTGGTAAATTTACAGAGAAATAAAATTCATCCTATACATCCTGTAAATTTATCAAATCTAATGTTCATTTCTCACCAGTCACAGCCTAACCAAAATAAAAATCTGGCAGATGATGTTCTCAACACACTGAAATTAGCTTTATTAAATATTAGGTCTCTGGCAGGAAAAACATTTTTAATTAATGATCTCATTATAAAACAAAACTGGATTTTATGTTTTTAACAGAGACTTGGTTACACGATAATGGTGGTTCTCTTCTTATCGAAGCAGCCCCTCCCAACTACAGCTTTATAAGTGAACCCAGGCTGCATAAGAAAGGAGGAGGAGTAGCTGTTTTGTTTAATGATTATCTCTAATGCAAGCAGATGTCTTATGATAAGTTTACTTCATTTGAATATGTGGCTCTTCAGCTGAATTCCTCCTCCCGTGTGTTGTTTCTCAATGTTTACAGACCACTGAAATACCATGCAACCTTTGTTGGTGATTTTACAAAGCTGCTGTCTATTATCTTTGTTGACTTTGACTGTGTAGTTATTGTTGGTAATTTTAACATTCATGTTGACAACCCTCAGGACAGAGGGGCCAAAAAATTGTGTTGTCCTTGATAACTTTGGACTGACTCAGCATGTAACAGAAAAAAAAGAAAAAAAAACACACAACAGAGGACACAGTCTGGACTTGGTCATCTCCAAAGGTCTCAACATCTCTAAGGTTATGGTGATGGACGTTGCTCTGTCTGACCATTCTTGTGTTTTCTTTGAGAGTGCTATTAATGTCAACAGAAATATCCAGACAGAAGTCATCAAAAAAATGGTACATCAGTGATAATACCAGTGAAACATTCATTTAAGCTTTCTCTTCCTCTCTCATCCCCTCTCTTCACCTTCAGTAAATGAGCTTGTCAAAAATTTCAGTGGTAAAATTACAAATATTAATGTCATTGCTCCCATCAAGGTGAAGGTGGTCACTATTAAAAAGAAACCTTCATGGAGAAATGCCAAACTAGTAAGAACTATAAAAAGAGAGTGTTGAAAAGTTGAACACAGGTGGCAAAAACCTAAATTACAGGTTCATTATGAAATCTACAATGAGACATTGAACATTTATAATTTGGAGCTGAGAAATGCAGGGCAAGCATATTTTTTCTGACATCATTGTTAAAAATAGTAATACACGCATCTTGTTCACTGCTGTTGACAGGCTAACAAATCCCCCTGTGTCAGTAGCTCCTGAACTTCTACCCAACCGTGCCTGCAATTACTTTGCCTTTTTCTTTACTGACAAAATTTAGAAAATTAGACAGTCAGTGCTCCTATGCCAGGTGCAGGACTTGTGCTTTCTCTGTGACCATGTAGAGATGTAAACACCATGACAATTTTTTTTTCCAATCAATCATAAAATCTTGGATGACATCATGCACCACCTGAAATCCATTGCTTGCTGCCTTGATACCCTCCCAACAGTTAAAAAAACAACAAAACAAAAACATTTCATATTGTATAGCCTCAGATCTACTACAGACCATAAATATGTCTCTACATTCAGGTGTCTTCCCTCAGTGCTTAAAAACAGCTGTTATCAAGCCACTTCTAAAAAAAGAGCAACCTAGGCACCTCACTCATCAACAGCTATAGGCCCATATCAAACCTCCGCTTTCTTAGTAAAATAGTAGAAAAAGCTGTTTTTCAACAATTGTATAACTTCCTGACATTAAATAACTATTTTGATGTCTTCCAGTCTGGTTTTCAGCCACATCACAGCACTGAGACAGCTCTAGGTCCTTAATTACTGTATATACTGCACTGCTGTCCTTTGCACTTCTGATTGGATGCTAAACTGTGTTTCATTACCTTGTATTCATACATGTGTAATGACAATAAAGTTGAATCTAATCTAATCTAATCTAATCTAATCTAATCTAATGACATCCACTCCAATTCAGATAATGGCAACATTTCAGTCTTGGTTCTACTGGACCTCAGTGCTGGATTTGACACGGTCGATCATAACATCTTACTAGACCGGCTAAAAAACTGGGTGGGACTTTCTGGTACAGCACTTAGCTGGTTTGAGTCCTATTTAAAAGACAGGGAGTATTTTGTGTCAATAGTTAACTACAAATCTGAGCGAGCAAAAATAACCTGTGGAGTTCCCCGAGGTTCCATTTTGGGACCTTTGCTTTTCAACATCTATATGTTCCCTAATTTCCTAATCTATATGTTCCCTAATTAAGCTCAAATCATTAAAAAAAAAAAAAAAATATATATATATATATATACTACCATAATTATGCAGATGATACACACATCTATATGACCATCTCACCAGGAGACTATGGTCCAGTTAAAACCCTGATCAAATGCATTGGTCAAATTAAAGAGTGGATGTGCCAGAACTTTTTTTCAGTTAAAAGAAGACAAAACTGAAATAATAGTTTTTGGAGTCAAAGAAGAAAGACTCAAAGTTAGTATTAAGCTTTGATCAGTGATGCTAGAAACCAACAGCCAATCCAGAAATCTGGGTGTGGTTCTGGACTCAGACCTGAATTTTTACAGCCACATTAAGACAGTAGTGAAATCAGCCTATTATAATTTAAAGAACATAGTGAGGATTGGAGGTCTGATGTCTCAGCAGGATCTAGAAAAACTTGTCTATGCATTTATCTTCAGTAAACTGGACTACTGTAATGCTGTCCTCACAGGTCTCCCTAAAAAGTCCATCAGACAGCTGCAGTTGATTCAGAACGCTGCAGCTCAAGTCCTTACTAAGACCAAGAAAGCAGATCATATAACTCCAGTTCTCAAATCTTTACACTGGCTACCTGTCTGTTAAAGAATAGTCTTCAAAATACAGCTGTTGGTTTATATGGCGCTGTGGGGCGCTGTGGAGATGGCTGCCTTTCCAGTAGCTCGGTATTTAGTTCCTTTTAACCTCTTTTAACTTCTTTTTCCCATTCTTTTTTACTCTTCTTGCGAAGAGATTGTGTGTTTAGATATCCTATGGATACTTATAACCTTGAAATGCAACCAAGAGCCAGTCTCTTCACTTATTCATGGGAGGAACTGCTGGCTCTGCGAATAAAGGAACGAGCCGGGATACGACATCCTATCCCGGCGGAGCTGAGGAGGAGACCACGGGGCTGCAAGGCTGGGGCTAAGCTAAAGGCTGAGCTAGCGAAAAAACGGAGGCGCTTCAAACCGTCAGTTCCCTCCGTCATCATGGGCAATGTGAATTCACTGCTAAACAAGATCGATGAGTTGTCCGCATTGAACAACCAGCGGATTTACCGGGAGAGCAGCTTGTTCATTTTTACGGAGACATGGCTGAACCACCTAGTACCGGATGCTAACGTGGACCTGCTAGGATTCACTGTTGTGAGAGCCGACAGAGACACTAAGGCTAGCGGGAAAAGAAAGGGTGGGGGACTCATCATGTATGTTAACAACCGCTGGTGTCACCCAGGACATAGCTCCGTAAAGACAGTCTCATGTTGCCGGGATCTCGAGCTGCTAGCTGTTAGCCTGCGGCCATATTACTTGCCGAGAGAGTTCAGTCATGTGATCACCGTCTGTGTTTACATCCCTCCGAGAGCGGACACAGCCATTGCCTGTGAAAAAATCCACTCAGTCACAGCAAGGCTGCAGACACAGCACCCTGAGGCACTCATGATCATCTCTGGGGACTTTAACCATGTAACCTTGGATGCTACTTTGGCTGTTTTTAATCAAGTTGTAGACTGTCCGACTAGAAACAACAGGACAATTGATCTGCTGTATGTTAATGTACGGGATGCATACAGAGCGACTCGCCTTCCCCCATCAGGGAAGTCTGATCACAACCTGGTTTACCTACAGCCACTGTATATTCCCCTGGTCCAAAAGCAACCTGTGACAACTCGATCAGTCAGGAGATGGTCCCCTGAGAAGGAAAGTGCCTTGAGAGACTGTTTTAACACCACAGCCTGGGATGTGCTGATGGACCCGCATGGTGAGGATATAGAGGGGTTGACACACTGTTTGACGGATTACCTGAACTTCTGTACAGACGTGGTCTCCCCTGTCAAGACTGTCCGTTGCTACCCTAATAACAAGCCATGGTTAACACGGGAAGTCAAGATGGTCCTCAACAAGAAGAAGGCTGCTTTTAGGAGCAGAGACAGGGAGGCCATGAAGGCAGCACAGCAGGAGGTGAAACACTGTGTGAAGGAAGCCAAGGACAGCTACAGGCGAAAGGTGGAGCAGAAGCTGAGGGAAAACAACATGAGGGAGGTCTGGGAAAGTGTGAGGACCATTACAGGTCTCAACACTTGAGGGGACAATAGAGAGGGCAAATGAACTGAACGATTTTTTTCAACAGGTTCAACCAGCCTTTGCCCTTGCCCCTCCCACCCCCACCCCCGCCCTCATTACAGCCATGCCCCCCCTCCCCTCCACACACCTCCCCCCAAATATTGCAACCCCCCCCCCCCCCCCCCACATCAGTATGACCCTTGCCATTTATAACCACAGAACAGGTCAGAGGGCAGCTGAGGAAGCTCCGACCCAGGAAAGCTGCAGGCCCGGACAAAGTGTGTCCAAGAGTATTGAAGACCTACGCTGCAGAACTGGGGGAACCACTATAATGGATCTTCAACCTCAGCCTGCAGACTGGGAGAGTGCCCACTCTCTGGAAGACATCCCACATTGTTCCAGTTCCGAAAAAGAACCGGCCTAGCGCGCTGAATGACTTCCGACCAGTAGCACTCACCTCACATCTGATGAAGACATTGGAGCGGCTCTTCCTCAGCCTCCTCAGACCCCAGGTGCAACATGCCCAGGATCGCCTGCAGTTTGCATACCAACCAGGTGTTGGTGTGGAGGATGCCATCCTCTACCTGCTTCATTGAGCCCACTCCCATCTGGATAAGGGGAGTGGCACAGTGAGGATCCTCTTTTTGGACTTCTCCAGTGCCTTCAATACCATTCAGCCCCCTTTGCTTCGAGATAAACTGAGCAAGATGGGAGTGGACTCCCACCTGATGGACTGGATCTCTGACTACTTCACTGGCAGACCGCAATATGTCGGGCTGAAGGACATTACGTCTGACACAGTTGTCTGCAGCACTGGAACCCCCCAGGACACAGTATTGGCCCCTCTTCTCTTCACCCTGTACACCTCGGACTTTTGCTACAATTCGGAGCTGTGTCATATCCAGAAGTATGCCGATGACACAGCCATTGTTGGGTGTATCAGGGATGATAGAGAGGAGGAGTACTGGAGACTGGTAGGGGACTTTGCTGCATGGTGCCACACCAACCACCTACAGCTCAACACCTCTAAGACGAAGGAGCTGGTTATTGATTTTGGGAGGTCCAGACCAAGACCTCAACCAGTCCTGTTAGAGGGAGCTGAGGTGGAGGTTGTGGATTCATACAAATATCTTGGGTTGTGGTTGGACAATAAATTGGATTGGACAACATACATTAGCCATTTGTATGGGAAGACACAAAGTAGGATGTACTTCCTACGGAGATTGCGGTCCTTCAACATCTGCAGCAAAATTCTGCGGATGTTTTACCAGTCTGTGGTTGCCAGCGTCCTCTTTTACTCCGTGGTGTGCTGGGGGGAGGGGGGGGGGGTGCAGTATATCCAAGAAGGATGCGTCCAGACTGGATAAACTGAGCAGGCGGGCCGGCTCTGTGGTCGGCGCGAAGCTGGATATCCTGGTGATGGTGGCAGAGATGAGGACTCTGGATAAACTGTTGGATATAATGGACAATGTCAGCCACCCTCTGCACACCGTCATCAGTGACCAGAGGAGCCTGTTTAGTGAAAGACTGCTCCTTCCCAAGTGTCGGACTAACAGGCTTAAGAACTCTTTTGTCCACCATGCCATCACACTCTATAACTCCTCACTTGGGGAGGGGGGCATAGAGTACAGAGGACAGTAGGGCATTCATAGTGTAATAACTTTAACTTAACCATATATGTACAAGCCATATTCAGCCCTGTATTTATATTGTGTATATTATGTTAAGTGTTTATTTTTTTCTTTTTTGCTTTTCTGATCTGTATGCTCCTTTTATGTGCTGCTGGAAATTTTAAATTTCCCAGAGGGAGTTATCCCAAAGGGATTAATAAAGTTAAGTCTAAGTCTAAAGCTCTGAATGGTTTAGGGCCAAAATACGTTTCAGATCTGCTAGTCCATTATGAACCACCCACAGCCCTCAGATCATCAGGGTCAGGTCTACTATCTGTGCCCAGAGTTAGAACCAAACATGGTGAAGCAGTGTTTAGTTTTTATGGCCCTCACATATGGAACAAACTCCCAGAAAGCATCAGGGCTGCTGAAACTCTCAAATGCTTTAAATCCTGGTTAAAAACTTTCCCATTTGCGGTGGCTTTTCACTAGAACAATTGTTAATCTCCTACAATGCACTGTAAAATTTTTATTTCTGTTGTATTCTATTTTAGCCTGCTTTTGTTTCTCTTTAATTTACTTTTGAGTTTGCTGTTAAATTCTTATGTATTCCGATTGCAACTTGCTCTAATGCTTTAATGCTTTTATGTAAAGCACTTTGAATTGTCTTGTACACAAAATGTGCTATTCAAATAAACTTGCCTTGCCTTGCCTATAGAAAATGGGCATTGGCGTCATGCTGCACTGCATTTTGGCCCGTTGTCGCCATTTTCAGGGTCTGGCTTCTTTGTTTACTTGTAGTCTACGGCAACTGCTAATGCAAACAGACATACGTTGGATGGACCACAGCAAACAGAAAATTAAAAAATATTTTTTCAGAGAAGCTGAATAAGCAATCAAAGGAGTGCTACCTCCAAAAAATATAAGAAATAAATGGGATCAATCCTTCGGAGTGCAACAAATGGACCACTGATCTTGACCAACTGCCTGGAGTCACATTGTCAGATGTGTTTGCCTACCTGGTTTGTAGAGTGAGTGTATACACCCAAAAACTATAAATCATTAGAGCCTCATGTTCAGTTCACCAATGGATGGGTCCAGCCACCTCAAATCTTCGGAGTGAATGACCAGAAAACCGTTGTTTGCACGAAGGTAATCAGTCATTGTTTCTACACAGTTTTCTGGACTAGCATGTGTCTGCAGCTACAGGCATTTCTGAGTTCCAGCAGTGAAATGTTGAATTGATGTTCATATTTGTCATCTGATGCTTGATAAGTATATACACATTATTATACAACTGGATATGAAACACTGATCAAGTAATGTAATGAGCCTGATGCTCTCGCTGGCGCACCAAAAAAATTACCAGTTAAATTAGCCACTATAAAAAAATACTAAATCAGGACAGTGACATTTTATTGTCACCTGAAAGAAGAGAAGCTGCTGAATCTAATGATACCAAACATTCTATGGACATCAGTCCTAATCTGATTTTAAATCCATGGGTAATGAAGATGGTGCAGCTTCAGTCATCTCTGACCGCTCAGTGTATTTTTTTTTTTCACTTCATGATGAAGATGTAATGATGGCACCCAATCATGATGGCAATTGAATATTTCATAGGCTGGTTTTCCTGTACAAAAAATGATGACATTGATGAGATACAGCGGGGACAATAACTATTGAACATGCCAACATTTGTCTTATTAAAAATATTTCTGATGGAGCCAATGACCTAAAATTTTCACCAGATATCAGTAACAACCCAAATAATCCATACATACAAAGAAATCAAAGTAACTGTGTTCACAAGACAAGTTATATTTAATAAAGTGGAATGACACAAGGAATAAGTATTGAACACATGAAGAAAAAGGGGTGCAAAAAGGCATAGAAAGCCAAGAAACCAGCTGAAATCCATCAGAATTTAGGATGCCACCCTATCCCCCATCAGTGCAAATTAATTTTTAGCTTGTTAAGTTCTGGCTGATAGCCTTTAAAAAGGTCTGTGAATATTAGACTGTCACACTACAAAGAACTCATGATGGGTAGAAGCAAAGTGCTCTTTCTAGCCCTTCACAACCTTATTGTTACAAAACATAATGATGACATTGGTTACAGGCACATTTCTAAACTGCTGAATATTCCAGTGAGCACTGTTGGAGCCATCATTTGGAAGTGGAAAGAAAATCATTTTAACATAAACCGGCCATGACCAGGAGCCCCTCACAAGATTTCTGACAGAGGAGTCAAAAGAATTTTCAGAAGAGTTATCCAAAAGCCAAAGACAACTCATGGAGAGCTCCAGAAAGACCTGGAGTTCGCAGGTATTGCTGTTTCAAAGAAAACAACAAGTAATGCACTCAACCAACATGGGCTCTATGCCCGCTCACCTCGCAAGACTTGACTGCTAAAGAAAAAGCATGTTGAAGCTCATTTAAAGTTTGCTGCACAACATTTGGGTAAGCCAGTAAAATACTGGGAGAATAAAGTCTGGTCAGACAAAACCACAATTGAACTTTTTGGATGCCACAACACACAGCATGTTTGGAGGAGAAATGGCACTGCACATCTCATCATGGTGTAGGGGTGTTTTTCAGCACCTGGTACAGGCAGACCTCTGAAGGAAAGATGAATGGACAAATGTATAGAGACATCCTTGATTAGAACCTGTTTCCATCTGCCATGATGTTGAACATGAAACGAGGGTGGACATTTCAGCAAGACGATGATCCCAAACACACAGCCAAGGAAACTCTCAGCTGGCTCCAGAGGAGCCAGTTGAGCAGGGTAAAGCTGGTACAATGGCCCAGTCAGTAATCTGACCTGAATCCAATTGAAAATCTATGGAATGAACTGAAGATCAGAGTTCACAGAAGACACCCACAGAACTTTCAAGATTTGAATACAGTTTGGGTGGAAGAATTGGCTAAAATCACTCCTGAGCAATGTTTGCACCTACTGTAAGTTCTCAAAACAGGAGGTTTCTTGAAGTTGTTATTGCCAACAAATGCTCTTCTACTAAATATTAAATGAATTTCGCCAAGTGTGTTCACTACTTATTCCCTGTGTCATTCTACTTTATTAAATATAACTTATTTTGTGAACACAGTTGCCTTGATTTCTTTGTATGTATGGATTACTTGGGTTGTTACTGATATCTGTCGAAAATCTCGGGTCAATGGCTCCATCCGAAATATGTTTAATGAGAACAATGTTGATGTGTTCAATACTTATTTCTCCCGCTGTATGTAGATGTGCAGCTGGCTTGTTAAAAGTTAGCAATAACTCCGTGCACCTGTGCCACTGTTACAGCTGCAGCATCTCCACACGTATACAAGTAGAGCTGTCACAATAACAGCAATTATGTAATACCACATTATGGACAACCCTACAGTGGAGGAGAACGAGCAACCACAACAGCCGTGGTGTTCACTGTTTTGTGTGTGTGGCTAAATCTCATTGTTCACTTATGTTCCCCTATTGATTAATAAATAAATTGTTAAATGTTAAGTTTATTTTTATATCCAACAGCAAGTTTGCACCCGGTACTGTGGAAGCTTCTATAGCAACGGGTGCTGACGGCATCACTGACATGTGAGGCACTCTCTCTCCAGATGGAGTCCAGCAGGCAGTTAGTGGCAGAAACATTTGGACTCCTTTCTAAATACAGCCATGACAGTGAGCACTGAAAGGACAGAAAGCATGTAATTTCGTTCTGAGTGGATTATGAGCTCAGAGAGCGAAACAGCTACTGTGTAGTGCATTGCTTGTTTGAACATGATTTTTCAGACGGCGGCAAAAATCCAAAAATCACGGAGACAAGAGCCATGCAGGGTTCTGTATGGAGGCTGTTCTGTTTAAATACGCTGAATGTCGCTGCAGTCTCCAGTCCACAAACACCGTAGTATACTGGAGTTCCCACCACTGCTTTATGAAAATGATCTTTTTTTTTTTTTTAACAGAATCAGCAGTTCATGCCTAGTGAGACTGGAGCTCCGCACAATTGTCACACACGCACATAAAGTTGAGAGTGGAGCTGCAGCGAGTTTCTCACAGCTTCCATTGTTTGCCACATAAGTTATGAACCCTGTTTAAATTACAAGACCACAGGGTCCTAAAAACATTTGCAACAATACTGAATACCTCGGTGTTGAGTTGTCCACTGTCACCACAGCGGAACTTCCTCTACTGTGACAGCCCTACATACAAGTAATCTTTATGTGTTTAAATCACAACTTTTCTTTGTTAAAATGCAGTGAACACACAATCTTGCATGCAGGAATACTGTCAAAGCTGATGTCTTTCCTTCTGACCGTTGCAATCCATTCCATCCAACGCCTCTTTGTTAGCTTGGACACCTGATTCTCTCAACTTTTCTTCCAAGGCTGGAAGTTAAAAAAGCATATGACGTTATCGATCTTTTCCCAGTGCCAGTCGTGAGAGTAGTTGTTGCATTTGATAATGCAGGAAAACGTCCCCATTCTAACATTGGGTGGTATTCGGATGGATAATAATAACACACTGAAGCAACCCTCTCAAAAACCTCAGCTTAACAGCTGCTGTTGCTCATTACTAAATGAAGGCAGGCAGAATACTTTACCCTTAATTCCTTGTGGTTTTTCCATCGGGTGACGCCACACGCCCATTCTCTATTGACAATGTGAAAAAGATTAAGAGTCACAATTAGCTTTAAGGTCACTGGATACTGGTTGCAGCTAGTTCCAGTTTAAACCACCCATAACAATTATTTCATTGTATTTTATGTCTGACAGGAACTGCATTAAAGATAGTAATGCACCACTGTCAGCTGATGGCATCCCATAACAACCAAAAACAGTTACAGTATATGGAGGGTTTTTGACACCTCTACGTCAATAGCCAATAATTCAAACTGTTTAACCACAGATATTATAAACAATTATAAAGCAAAATGTTTACATGGAACTTTTTTTTTAATTAAAATTGCTACACCACCTCTTTTTGGTTGCTCAGTCCTGAAAATATTATATCCATCAATGTGAATGCCCTTGTCAACAATAGATTTGCTGAGCCACGTTTCAGATAATCCAAATACATCGGCATTTGTTGAATGCGCCCAAACACAAATCATGTTCATTTTATCAATCAAGCTCCGGTTATTAAGATGGAAAAAAAGAAGCCCAGACCTGGCCTTGAAATTGCTTGGACTGTCAAAACTTGCGATTGAGTCGGGTCCTGGATTATGTTTCACATTTCCAGAAATCAGCAGCAACAAAACAATCAGCCATCTCTGTTTCAATGATCTACAGTAAAAGTTTTTAGAATAATTTTCCTCCATCACCAGACAACTGAGAGCACTAATGGAAAAGTTAAAGTTGTCTTGAAAGGCCATGACACTTATCAGAGGAACCAGGTTGAGAGTAACAGAGGAAAAAGGGAGCGGGGGGACAATTTGGCATTTAGTACATGTATTACATAACCAGATGTGCATGTTCCCCTGGATGATAAAAAATGGAGCGGTAATGTTGGATCAGAGATTTTATTCCAATAGGAAACAATACCAATGGCACACCAGCTCAGCATATACAGTACAGCAGAGAGCAACAACAAACAGCTCTGTCACCATTTTCCTGTCCGGTCAGATAAATAGTAAATTGATGTAAGGTTTTCATGGAGATCTACTGGACCGCTCTTAGTCTGGTCCTTCACCCAGGATTGCCTTGGAGGACCCAAGGGACAACATAAGGGACAACATAGCTCCTGGCATTATTTGAGCACTCAACCCCCTCCACCACGATAAGATGGCAATCCACGGAGGGGAATAACACAAATATAATGATTGGAAAACAGGGGCAATAACTATACAGAAGCCTCCTTAGCCTTTGTAAAAGTCTGTTTTCTTGATTGACCTGCAGTTTTAGTTCCAAACATTTCAACGATTTCCTACAATTTTGTTACATCTTTGGTAAGGGCTTTTTTTTCCCCTTTTAATTCCACTTCTCCTGCTTTCATTTTCATTTTACCACCACGACCTTTAATTTTTTAACTGACAGCACACTTATCTCTGTTTTTAATAGCAATACATTTTTTTTAATCAGCTGCTGAGAAAATTTGGAGCAAGTGCCATATAACAACATAATCGGCATACTGCGGGGAAAATAAGCATTGAACACGTCAACATTTTTCTCAGTAAACATATTTCTGATGGAGCCACTGACCTGAGATTTTCACCAGATGTCATTAACAACCCACATAATCCATACATGCAAAGAAATCAAGACAACTGTGTTCACAAAAAAGTTATATTTAATAAAGTAGAATGACACAGGGAATAAGCATTGAACACGTCAGGTGAAATTCATGTTTCCCATATTTCCCATATTTCTCGTATTTCCCCCACTATATTTTCATTTGCACCACCAGGCAAGTTGTGTCCCTAGCATTCCATATGGTGTATCAAAGATGTCTTTGTGTGTAAAATGAGGCTAAAGGCAGATATTTACCTTGGGACTTTATTAGGCCCAGATAGATGCCACTGTTGGCCGTGGCATGCTCATTACAACAGTGGAAGAAGTCTGACTTTTAACTCTATTCTCAACTGCTACTGCAGCCCCCTCACTGCAGCCCTACACGGTACCTCAGACAACACAGAACTACTGAACAATAACACATACCTGAACCTGGCAAGCACATAATACCAGACACAGCCTAAACACATCCGAACCGTATCAGCTATACATAGCCTATGTGGTGTGGATGGCTCATTCAGGCCACTTTGGCTCCTGACTGGCCAGTCCACCAGGAATTGTCCTGCCCTTTCAGACGGCCAGTCCACATCTGCTTCTGATGTTCTCTATACTTCTCCATCAACACTCTTAACGCAAACATTGCATCTGTCGCACTCTTTCTGTATATGAAACTGTATTGCTGCTCACTGATTGTGACCTCTCCTCTTAACCTGGCTTCAGCAACTCTTTCCCATATCTTCATAGTGTGGCTGATCAACTTTATGGTAAAGTTAAACATCTCCTTTTCATCCTTGTCTGAAATAAGAAAAACAAAAAACCTATCATCAATTGTAGTAGCTTCTGTAGCTACTACAGCTCTGAGCATGATCCTTGTTCTTGAAAATTGGTACCATAGTACTTCTTCTCCACTCCTCAGGTGTCCGCTCACTCTCCAAGATTGTGTTAAACAATCTGGTTAAAAAGTCCACTGCCATCTCTTTTAAACCTTTCCATACCTCCACAAGTATGTCATCTGGGCCAACCGCCTTTTCACTCTTCATCCTCTTCATAGATGCCATCACTTCCGCCTTGCTAATCCTCTGAACTTCCAGGTTTACTGTCTTTCCTTCATCCATCCTACTCTCTCACATTTTGTTTATTCATCATCTCCCAAAGTACTCCTTTCACCTTCTCAACACACTCTATTCCCTTGTTAGTATATTACCATCTCTGTCCTTAATCAACCAAACCTACTGCACATCCTTTCTTGCTTGATCTCTTTGTCTGGCCAATCAATTCAAAGCCCTCCAGTGTGGCTAAATTAAAACAATTCTGCAAAGAAGAGTCGGCCAAAATTCCTCAACAGTAACATAAAAGACTCATTACCAGTTAGCACAAATGCTTGATTGTAGTCGTTGCTGTCAAGGGTGGCACAGCCAGTAATTAGGTTTAGAAGACAATTACTTTTTCACATAGGGCCAGTTACGTTTGGATCAGCTTTTTTTTTCCATAATAAATTAAATCTTCATTTAAAAACTGCATTTTGTATTTACATGGGTTTTCTTTGTGTAATATTAAAATTTGCTTGATGATCTGAAACATTTAAGTGTGATAAATATATAAAAATATGAGAAATAAGGAAAGGGGCAAATACTTTTTCAGAGTAATATATGCTTCACACAGCACTTGGCTGCTTCTTTCCCTGTCTGCCATGTTATATACACTCATGTACTTGAATAATTTATTTTGGAAACCCACTTCCAATAATACAAGGCAGAAAAATAAATGCTCTCCAGGAGGACAAACCCTTTGGTCATCAGGTTTCTTTAAAATGATTGCACTGGACTTAAAAGTTGGACTTGTAAAAATCCAAAGTACAGTTTGGGAATCTAGCCTGCTAGCTTTCTCGATTCACCATCTTACCATCTTTACACTGGCTTCCTGTCTTTCAAAGCCACCCTCCCCCAACACCCAGAAAGGGCACTAACCCCCCCCCCCCCCCGCCCCGTCCTTTGGGCTTCAGCCGGCGCCCATAGTGGCTGTAGTGGGGGTCACTGATCCAGTTGGAGCACCCTGCTGGTGAGGTGTACAGGAGGGCATGTCAGTCTGTGGAGGGAAAAGGGAGGGGACCCCTGTCGGAAGTGATGTCTGATGGGGATCCAAACCATGCAACCCAAGCTGACAAAAAAGCATGAGCCACTTCTGCAGACGTGGCAGAAGCCAGCGGGACCACATCAGGCCAGCGCGTGGTGCGCTCTATGATTGTTAAAAAGTGCGTGAAACCTTGCGACGGCGGGAGGGGTCCCACCAAATCCACATGGACGTGGTCGAACCTCCTGGCCGGGATTTGGAATGGCTCGAGGGGACTCTGGTGTGCTTGTACACTTTGGCCTCCTGGCACATGATGCAAGCTGCAGCCCACTTCTTCACGTTCTTGCACAAGCGTGGCCAGACAAATTTTGCCTCCACCAGCGCTTACTCCCGGATGCGAAAGGGAGTGGACCAACTCAAAAACGCAATGGCACCAAAAGCTCAGAACCACTGAGTACGGGTAGCTGGTGGAGACGTCCCAGAGCAAGGGAGGGCACCCTTCTTGCATCACTTCTCCCCCGGCTCTTTGTCTCTGAAGTTAACGCGATCGGCATCATGGCGGGCAGAATACATTATTCCAGGGACATGTTGCTGCATTTAAACACGGTTGATGCAGCGGCTGAGATTGAGCCTAAGCCGCAACTGCCGGACTTTATTTTGAGAGACGGGCACAGTGGTGAAAAGAGAGACGGGAGAGACGGGAGAAGGAAACGCGGAAAGCGTGGAGGAGTGAAATTGCACCTGAGAAGACGTCAGTTTAGTAACATTCCTCTTCCTTCTATGATTTTTGGGAACGTACAATCTCTGAGAATCAAGGTGGATGAAATTCAAGGGAATGTACGCTACCAGAAGTACTTTAAGAACTGCTCTGTCATGGCTTTCACCGAGTCTTGGCTTAATGCACATGACCGAGATGCAGACCTGTGGATTGACGGCTTTGGAGCCCCACTGCGCTCGGATCGGCAGGAAGAGGTAACAGGGAAACGTCAGGGGGGCTGCGTATGTTTATACATTAATAAGCAGTACTGCACATCTGTCACGGTCAGAGAGCGCATCTGTACACTCGATGTAGAGCTGCTGTCTGTGTCACTACGCCCCTTTTACTTGTCTCGCGAGTTCCCCCCAGCTTTTCATCACAACTGTGTACATTCACCTGAGGGCAGACGCTGACTCCGCCTCCAGCATCGTCTTTGATGTGATCCAGCGGCTGCAATCAATTTCTCCAGAAGCGCCAAACTTCATTCTTGGGGATTTTAACCATGTTTCTTTAAAGAAGACACTTAAAAACTTTTATCAGTATGTCTCCTGCCCAACCAGGCGAAAAAAGACATTGGACCTGTGCTATGGATCCATAGAGAGGGCCTATAAATCACTCCCCCTTCCTCCTGTAGGATCCTCAGATCACAACTGTGTACATTTGCTGCCCACATATAAAACTGCTCTCAGAAGAGACAAGGTGGAGACGAGAGACATTGATGTGTGGACAGAGGATTCAGTGCACAGCCTCCAGGAATGCTTTGACTGTACAGACTGGGAGATGCTCACACTGACCTGCGGGGATGATTTGGACTCTTTGGTGGACGTCACATGCTCATACATGTCTTTCTGTAAAAATAAGATCGTTCCATGTAAACGTGTCAAAATATATCCCAACAACAAGCCATGGGTTACAAAATCAGTTAAATCCTGCTTACAGAGGAAAGCACTTGCCTTTAAACAGGGGTCTGTTTCTGAGCTACAGGTTGCCACAAAAGAGCTGAAGTCCAAATTTTTAAGAGTAAAACAGAATTATAAATCAGAATTGGAAAGCAAGATGGCAACAAAGAAACTTGGTTCAGCCTGGGCCAGTATGAAAACTATTGCAGGCCTTCAGAACACAGAGCGCAGTAATCATGTGTTTTTAGATGGTTTTAATTCAGACACAGAGCTGGCTAATGCTCTTAATTGTTCTTATGGTCGTTTTGACTCCTTTGATTTTAGCACAGAAACCCAAGATTTGAAACAGAAACTCAAAGACAATCGGCACTTTAATATTGAGGTGCAGGATGTTAAAAGGGAGTTCTGCACTGTAAAAGTGAACAAAAGTCAGGGCCCTGATAATATATGTGGGCGCTTGGTAAAGTCCTGTGCACATGAACTGAGTCCTATATTTCATTACATTTTCAATAAGTCCTTGCAGACACATGTGCCTAAGATCTGGAAAGAAGCCATGGTTGTTCCCGTTCCAAAATCCAGCTGTCCTAAAACGGTAAACGACTTTAGACCAGTTGCTTTGACTTCAATTTTAATGAAAATTTTTGAAAAACTGGTCAGATGTGAGATCCTAAAGCAGACTGAGCATGCATTGGATCCTCTGCAGTTTGCCTATAGGCCTCACAGAGGAGTGGAGGACGCTACTGTCAGTCTGTTTAACATGCTCTTTAAACATCTGGATTTTAATGGGACACACGCCAGGCTTTTATTTGTGGACTTTTCCTCCGCCTTTAATACAATCCAACCTCATATCTTAGTTGAAAGGCTCCTGCAACAATTTGATTTGAGCAATAATCTGGTGGGTTGGATTCTGGATTTTTTTAACCAACAGGACGCAGAGAGTAAGGGTCAATGGTACATTGTCTGACCTGAAGTGCTGAGTTTTTAACCTCTTTGACTAGTTTTTAACTTTTAATATGGCCCTCCTCTCTTACCTCTGGTTTTTCTCCCATCTCTTTGTCTTTTTATACCCTGATTGATGGAGCCTTAAGTATTGTTGTTTATAGTCAGCTTCATGTGTGCCTGTGTTTGTGTCTATGTTGAATGTAATTTGTGGCTTGTAAATATGGATGTCACCAGACTGCAAAACAAATCTACCTACGGGTACAAATAAAGTACCTGAACCTGAACCTGAACCTGATCAATGTCCATCATGATCCATTCTCAATAATAGTTTGAACATTGTCAGTGTAGCGATATTTAATAAAATATAGTGTAATAAGGTACAGGAATTATTTATTTTATTTAACAGTGTGTGTGCGAGGGGACAGAGATAAACAGTCACCCCAACACTCACTAAATAAAAATTTGTTCTAAAAGAACGAATTGTTAATTAATTAATTTCAATTAATTAATTTCCATACCTTCAATTACTTAATGAATCAGTCTCCAATTTTAGTGAGTTCTTTTACTGCCGTGACCCAGGAAAGCATATATGCAACAGAAAAACGCTTCAACTTCTCTCATTTACAAATTTCTTAAATGAAACTCATTCAGGTTACATGACATGGCATTCAAATGATGGGTAAACAGATTCAAATGATAAACAGGTGTTAGATATCACATCAACTGTTAATGGATTCCTGAGCATAAAATCTATAGTTAAACCTTTGTGGAACCAAGAGGAAACCAGATTTTATATTTAAATCAACATATAAAGACATGATTTTTGAGCAATATAAAAATAAAGGGCAGTAATATTACAATGTGTCTTCAATGAAAAAAGGTTGTTATTGTGTGTGTTATTGTGTTATGGTGATTGTGATGGTGATGGTGCTGTCTGTGTTTGTGTTGAACATACCAGAAGTATATATTTATTATTGTTACAATTATTGTTGGATGTTGGTATTGTTGTCAATATGGACCGTCGTTGTTGTGTCATTTCTGTTGCATAATTTGACTATGGGGTGTATTATGGTGAATGTGGTTGTGGGATGAATGATGACTAAGAGTGTTATTGTAATTTGTTGGGTATGGAAAAGGGGTGGGACTATATAAGCGTTGGCTTCTTCCCACTCCTTTTGAACATTTTATTTTTGGCTTGATTTTTGTTTTGTTTTAAATTCTTTATTTTTCTTTTGTCGGAATGTTCAAATAAATAAAATCAATCAATCAATGTTTCAACTGTAATGCAGTGGAAGGCTGAGGTATCTAACAAAATCAGAAAGCAACCTTATGGTGAAAAATTACGTAAGCTGATTATCTAAAAAGGAACTTCTGAATTAATCTACAAAAATGAAAGGAAGTTATTTAAAAATTAATAAGAATTTTCCTCCAGTTTATAGTGTTGTTCTACGGCTGAGGGACTAATTGTACCATGAAATATTTGTTATGTTCAATTATAATTGATATTTAGGACATCTTGTTTAAACCCAGCAGATAGGAAAATGGGAGTCTCACTTACGAACAGTTGTAGGTCCAGGTATTCAGCGGTGGTTGGTGCCAGCAGGTGGTATTGTTCGGGAAGGCTCAGCGGCTCTTCCAGACAGCGTTCGGAACACAGGACTCAACCGGGGGGGGGGGGGGCTTGCGAGAGTGTAGCCGGTAAAGTTAGCGGCTAAGCCCCGGGCCAGGCGTGACGTCCTATGGCAACCAGTCCGAAATTTAGTATGTCCCAGGCCCGTAGGACAAACGCAAAGGCTGAAGGAAAAAATGTTTTTAGTCAGTTTCGCCCACGAGGTCTGAATTCTTCTCTGGGGGAAAACAGAAAAGTTCAAAATCTCTATCAGTTCACTTTAAAGGCAGGGATATTAAAAAGTCCACTTTACCGGCAGGAAAAGTGAAAAAGTCCAAGAAAAAAATGTTCAGTAGAATAAAGATGGCTTCTGAGGTGAAAAAAAAAAAAAAAGATTTGAGAGTTTAACTCTCTTTAAACACGAGCTCATAGAAAAAGGATGGTTTCTCCTCAGTTTCCAGGAAAGAGGCAAAGCTTATAAAAAGGCGATTTAAGAAAGCTAGCGCAGGACTTGACAAGGTTCAGACACACACGAAAGACTTCTTAAAACTCAAAGAACAACTTAGACAAAAAACTCAAACTGAAAAGACTGAAAGACTAGAAAACAAACAAGACTGAAAAACTGAGCTGCAGGGGCGTCTCTGATGCATTTAACTGAAGCGCACGGCTGGGTCATAAAAACAGGGGACCGGCAGCAAGACGGACCAATTATCTTCCATAAAGAGGAGTTTGAACGGGCTTTTGTCCAATGAGGGAACATTTCTTTGTCTGTGAACAGCCAATCAAATGCAAGGGTGTTATCCAACAGAGAGGCTGCCTGGTGATTGGTTATCACGAGTGGGAAGACGGACAACAGAGATTGAGAAACATCCATTCAGTTCCTATGAAATTCATTATATACTCAATATAAAATCTAACTAAATTAAGTGACTCAAGGCTAATATTCAGTGACCATGCATTTATACTATTACTAACAATTTTAACATTCATTTGCATTACATTCATGAAAAAAAAAAACATTCCTAAGACATGCACTCACATTTAAATCAAGGATTAATGAACTATTGCAAACCATTGTTGGTGATCAAAAGGGTGATGAGCTTCACAGTGTCCCGAGTTATCCTGTGGGATGTAGGCTTTGAAAAGTGTTAATGTTCATCAGAATTAACAGTCCCAGATTGCACGAGTAATGAAACATATTCCGTAGATGTCCACTAGGAGGTACTGTTGAGCTGTAGATAATTTTTAGATCTTGGAATGTGAGCAGGGGGCAGCCTAGAGGGTTCTGCTATATGTCCAAAAGAAGGAGTAACCATATATCTGCAAGCTTAAGGAGTTTGTGACTTTTTAAGAGTATCAGTTCCTGGTATGAACGGATACTATCAGCATGAACTGTCTAGTTGGGATTTGACTCCAAGCGTTTATGGAAAAAGACCTGTACTTATATAGCACTTTTTCTAGTGTCAAAGACCACTCAAAGCGCATCACTAGTACTAACCCTCTATTCTAAGGGCCTATAGGAGATAGATATCTAGGGACAATTTAGAACAACCAGTTAACCTAACATGCATGTCTTTGGATTGTGGGAGGAAACCGGAACCCCAGGAGTAAACCCACGCAGCACAGGGAGAACATGCAAACTCCACACAGAAAGGTTCCTATCCCTGCCAGCCTGGAGATTCGAACCTCGAACCTTCTAGCTGTTAGGCAACAGGGCTAACCACTGCACCACTGTGCTGCCCATTGGTGATGGTTCACTTAAGTCCACTTAAGCCTTTAAAAGCAAGTCCTTATCAGGTTTCTATACAAAAGAAGTTATGCACGGTGAAGTTATGGTCTGAGGAGGCAATGGACGTGTAAAGGATTGTTTTGAAATCACTTTCTGGGAGCAGCTCTGCGATCCACATGGTGAGGACATTGATGGCCTCACTCACACCATCATGGGCTACATCAGCGTCTGTGTGGACAACACCACCGTACCCACCAAGACCATACGGTGTTGCTCGAACAACAAACCCTGGATCAACCCTGGATAAAAACACTTCTGAGAGAGAAGAAGTGGATCTTCAGGTCGGGGAACAGGGAGATGCTGAAGTCCGTACAGAAGGAGCTGAGAAGGAAGATCAGAGAAGGCAAGGACAGCTTCAGGAAGAAGATGGAGGAGAAGCTGCAACAGAGCGACATCGACGGGGTCTGGAGAAACCTCAAAACCATCTCTGGCCTCCAGAATACCTCCCCCCAGGCCACAGGTGGCAGAGAGTGGGCGAACGATCTGAACCTGTTTTTTAATAGGTTTGACCAATCGCGCTCCCCCCCGACTGCACAACAACCACTGCTGCCTCTAAAGTCATTGAGACCTGCTGTCCACACCCCACTCCACCAACACCCCCCTCCCCACTCCTAGCACACAGCCCCCCAACCTGACCCTCACTAAGACCCAGGTGAGGATGGAGCTGAGGAAGATCAAGGCGAGGAAGGCCTCGGGACCGGACGGCATCAGCATGAAGCTCCTCAAGTCCTGTGCAGACCAGCTGTGTGGGATTGTGGAGCACATCTTGAACCTGAGTCTGAAGCTGGGGAGGGTACCACAGCTGTGGAAAACATCTTGTGTGGTACCTGTACCAAAGACTTCCCATCCCAAAGATCTGAACAGCTATCATCTCTAACGGAGATGAAGCTGAGTACAGAGGACTTATCCAGGACTTCGTGGACTAGTGCCATCGGAACTGCCTCCAGATCAACGCGAGGAAAACTAAGGAGCTGGTGGTGGACTGCCGCAGGCAAGGACAACCCCTCACAGCACCAGTAAACATACAGGGAACAGACATCGAGATGGTGACATCCTACAAGTACCTGGGTGTTCATCTGAACAATAAACTAGACTGGTCACACAATACCGACGCACTCTACAGAAGGGACAGCGCAGACTGTTCCTACTGAGGAGGCTCAGGTCTTTTGGTGTACAAGGGCCACTGCTGAAGACATTCTACGACATGGTGGTGGCATCAGCCATCACTTTTGGTGTGGTCTGCTGGGGCAACGGCATTACAGCAGCCGATAGGAAGAGACTGAACAAACTGATCAAGAAAGCTAGATCTGTCCTGGGGCAGCGCCTTGACCCAGTGGAGGAGATAGGAGAGAGAAGGATGGTGGCTAAAATGTCATCTCTGCTGGAGTCCGAGTCCCGCTCTATGCAGGACATATTGAACGCACTGAGGAGCTCATTTAGCAGCAGACTATATCATCCTAGCTGTGCAATCGAGAGGTTTCGCAGGTCCTTCCTACCTACGGCTGTCAGACTGTATAACCTAAGCAGGGCTGCTCGCAGAGATAGCAAAAAAAACGTGACAACCTAATAGTATTGAATGCAAAAGACGCAACAGACTTACACAAATGGTCCCCTTCAGTATACAACTAGGACAATATCAGTTGCTACGGAGGGTGACAATATGTATGGGTACATATTCATACTATGTAGGATAACTAAGTAGACGGTGATGCTGTTTATTCCATCTTGCTACAATGCTCCGCACTTTGTATATATATTTATATATTTATGTGTACGTATGTATATCCACTGCTCTTATTTATATTTTTCATATCTTCTTAATTATTGCTCTGAGTGTTGCTATCCCTGTGCTGTTGCAATCCTGGAATTTCCCCATTGTGGGACTAATAAAGGCTTATCTTATCTTATCTTAAAAGTGAAATTGTTTACACTGGGGTCCGGATGAAGAGACATATATTCTTGACCAGAGTTGAGTGGGAATTTCTTTAATCCTGGAAAAAATGGCAGGGAAACACAGAGTTTGTCCTCAAAATTTCAAATGATTATACTGTAGCTTCACAATAGTGAAAATTAAAGGATAACTGTCAATTGGAAAAATGTTGCAGATGAACCAAAGGTCATGATTGGCCAATTTGCACCCATGTATCTTGCATAATTTGACCTAATTTGCATATGACAACAATGAAATGTTCATAAGACAATTCCTTCTAAATGGTAAAAGGTAGACACACAGTGCCAATTGGAAAAAATTTGCGGACGACCCAAAGGTCATGACTGGCCATTTTGCACCCATGCATCTTGCATAATTTGACCTAATTTGAAAATGGTACAAAGCACCTGGGGGGGGGGGGGGGGATACTAATGGTCTTTGAGTTACACCCCACCTTTTGTTGTTGCAGATGTTGCAATGTAAAAACAGACCCACACACTGATGTGAATACAATATGCACCTACCTATGCACCAAATATGCACCTACATGCTACAACTACATTCATTGTGAGACATAGAAAAATAAAATGAATAACACACAGTTTATGCAAACTCAGAATGGAGGGGACGCCATTTACAATCACGGTAACATGATTTGGCACATATATGGAACCAACGCTATCATATAACACAGTTATAGCGGGACACACACAGCAATAACACTAACAACAAATGGATAATGTGGATTATTCACTGTACTGTATTTTCCATATTATGACAATGTAAGGTTCACAAAGTAAGGAGGCGGCTGTGGCGAAAAGGCTCGTTGTTTTATGCACACACAACACAGAACTGAGGGAAAGTCATGAAAAAAACAACAGAAACACCAGTTTTTTTTTTCCCCACAATGTGCACCTACATGCTACAACTACATTCATTGTAAGAAATAGAAAAATAAAATGAATAACACACTTTACGCCAAAATATTTACCGTGTAGAGAGAGGAATGAGCAGGCGAGGCGGTAGCTGGAGCAGAGCAGACTTCATTAACCCCTCTCTATCATCAGTCAAGAAGAAGAAGAAGAAGAAGAAGCATGAACCAGGTCGCGGGCATCTCTCTTTTTATACCATACAACTCGCCACACCACCTGGGGTGTTTGCATTAACATACATACATTTACAATGACAATTCCCTTTGTCACCCAGCCTGTCGGCGCATTATTATGCAGACCGGAGGAGAATGCATATTATCATGCGGTCTTAAAGAGAAAACCACAGACTGTCCTGCATATCCGTTTCTCAGCTTTTACGCATCTCCTCCTGCCGTGCCATTCAGTCTGAGTAGAGAACGTACAGACTGGGTCCCCCACACCCTGTTTGTTTCAACGGTGATCAGCCTCCAGAAGTCATCAGTCCAAAACAAATTCAGAAAATCAGTGGGGCACGCCAAAGACATATCTCTGTCCCCACAATATCCACATGGCTCTTGAAATGGTTTGAGCCACGGCTGATATGTTTCTTCATCCATATGGAGCTCCCAGGCATCATTGTCCAAAACCCCAGTAGGATTTCTACTGCTGGTTGTTGCTTTTCGTCCCCGCCGTGCGCCATACGTGGCGCATGGTGCACGATGGGACACACCGGGTTCTGAGTGGCCCAGTCCACTCAAACTTTGTCCACAAACTGTTCTGGGCCTTTTCGCCCCGGGGCCACGGTTCGGCAAAGCAGAACAATCTTTAGAAGAAGTCCCTGTGCCATTTTCGGTATGACTCAACACAGAAAAAAAAACCTCCGGTCTCACGCACAGGACTGCTGTTTTCCTTACTTTCACCAGACTCACTTGGCACATAATCCGAGCTGTGGTCTTCATCAGACGAAGAACTGTGGCTTGGCTCTTCCTCCGAGCCGGGAGCAGCCCACAGCAGCACTAAAGCATCTTCAAGACTCAGCGTTCTTCTCTCCATCCTGTCTAATCCGTGTCAAACCACAGAATGAGCTCGGTCCATCTTCAACGCGAGATTTGAACAAGAAGTTGCATTGCATCATATCCAGTTTTCGTGGCAAGTGAAAAGCTCCTCCTGTATAACGTCTTATAGTGTTAAAAGGTTATTACTTCTCTTACTCTATTAAGCAATACTGCCTTTGATTTGATTTATGACCTGACAGGTGCCATATGGCGCCTAGGGCAGTTAAAGGGTTAAGATGAAGAAGAGCGATTTCCTGAATTGGCCTGAGGAGAAGCTGATGCTACATCAACAGTTATATTTACTAAAAAAACATATTCCACTCTATTGAAGTTTTAAACTAAAAATAAATGCCAAAAAATGTGAAGCTTTTGTTTTTAAACATCTTCTCACATTCAAATAATTTTTGCCTAAATATTTAAAAATATGACAAATTCACCCATTAATCATTAGAGCCAAATTTAATCATTTCTGGTACCAGAGAATAAGGTTGAGTAAAGGCATTTTTTTGTTCATAAACAAGTAAAATACCCACAAATGTTCACCAGTAAAATTAAATCATTTTCACCTTCCTCAACTTTACAATCAAATCTCAGTTTTACAGATCTTGATATCAGAGGTTTTGGCATCTTTAGCTTTTCCAACATTGAAAAGTGGGAACATTTTCTCATTGAAAGTGTCTGTGTGAGTATAGCTGTGAGTCATGTTTTCAGGGTGATAGATGGACACCTCCCCTCTGTCATAGTTCAGCTGAACTCTGATCCTCTGGAGACTCTTCTTCACTGAGACTGGTCTACTAACACCATTAAAGTATTTTCCACTGTGATGCCGTCAGCAACAGATTCCATATGTTGGTGAAGTAAAACACTCTTCCTTCCTGTTAACTGACTCTTCAACGCAACTGACAGACCATTTAGGATGATCTGCCACCTCCACCTCCCAGCTGTGTTTCCCTGAGCTGAAGCCGTTAAACCCCAAAACATTGAAATACTTAGTGTTTCTCTCTGGATTATCACGAAGTCTCTGCCATGTGTCCTCACATCTCATAATTGTCAGATCATCAGACAGATACAGGCAACCATTTGTAGTGTTTCGGTCCAGAATGAGAGGACTGAAGTGGACCTTGTCTTTCATCTTGTCCCAGACTCTGAAGGACAGGTTGTCCAGGTGTTTGGCCACATCTATCAGCCCTCCTGAGACCAGCTGTGGATCTGACACTGAGCTCTGGGCTCTGGCTCTGCTCTGAGTGGCTTGATAACTGCTGAGGAATGGTATGTTGTGTTTCTGCAGCATTTCTTCAACAGCAGAGATGCTGTCTGACAGACAGGAGATCTGCTCCTGAATCCTCTTCATCTCTCTGCTCAGAGTCCTCCCCCTCTGCTCCTCTTCCGCCCTCAGAGCTGCCAGTCTGGACTCCTCTTCCTCTTTCAGGAACTGCTGGAGCTTGTGGAAGTCAGCTCTGATCTGACTCTCTGTCATCAACAATTGCTTCTTGGTGTGTTCAGTCATTTCTTTGTATGTTCCATCCACTTGTTTGTATTTGTTCTTCTTGTCCTGCAGAGACTTTAAGTCAGATTTCAGCTATTTACCTTTTGTTCTTATTAAAGACAAAAATAGAAAGGTGATGTTTTTTACCTTCTTTACACGTTTCGATTGTGCACTGCAGCCTTTGTCAGAAGAGTCCGCTGATTGCTGCCAGGTGTCATTTTATCAGCTGACTTTCGTAGGCGGGGCCAGCCCAGCAGACCTGTCAGATCCACCGAGCCGGCCCCGCTTTCTGCCTTCCGATGGTCTCTGGAGAATGTAGTCCCAGGTGAGGGAAAGCATAAAGGCCCCCTTATCCCGGTTCATGGTATCTTTTCCCCACTTCCTGATTTCTATGGCCTCCTTGATCCAACGTTTGTGTCTGTTGCTCTCTGATCCAATAATTTTTGTGTTGTCCCAGTCCATGATGTGATTATTTCTTTTGCAGTGATCTGATATTGCTAATTTTAATGTTTCTTGTTCTCCCTTTTCTTTTTGTGATCTTGTGAGTTGTCCTTGTGTTTCCTTCTCACATTCCTTCTGGTGTTCTTTTTTTCCTTGTGGTGAATGATCTTCTGGTTTCTCCAATGTAGGTTTTGTTGCATGATCTGCATGATATTTCATATATTACATTGCATTTTTTGTCTTGTTCTATTTTGTCCTTGGGGTGTACTAATAACTGTCTTAATTTTTTGTGTGGTTTTACTGCTGTGTTTATTTTGTATTTTTTCATGATCCTTTGAATTGGTTCTGTTATCCCTTGGATGTGTGGTATAGTTATGGTGTCCTTGTTTTTCATTTCGGCTTTTGTTCTGTGTCTTGATTCCTGTTTGTTTTCTTTGTTTTTGACTTGCTGTTTCCCTTTGTTTATGATCCATACTGGATATTGGCAGCATATGAGTGCATGTTTTATGTGGTTTTCCTCCTCCTGTCTGTATCCTTGGTCTGTGATGATGGTGGCCCATTCATATAACGTCCTGACAACTGATAGTTTGTGTGCTGTGGGGTGTTCTGATGTCCATAGTAGGTATTGATCTGTGTGGGTTGGTTTCCTGTAGACTGTGATTTTTATGCTGCCGTAATCTTTGTGGTGGATTTTCATGTCCAGAAAGGCTATGGTGCCATTTTCTTCCTCTTCGCATGTGAATTTTATGTTCCCAGTGCTGTCCGTGCTATTCAGATGGTCAGTGAGTTCTTGTGTGTGTCCTTTCCTTATTTTCTCCAGAATGTCGTCCACGTATCTCTTCCAAAGGGTGGGTTTACATTGTGTAGGTGCTGTGTTGATGGCTTTGTTTTCCAGATCCTTCACGAAAAAGCTGCTCATGATGGCTGATAGTGGGTCTCCTATTGCAAATCCTTCTTTTTGTCTGTAGATTTTTCCTCTGTATTGAAAATAGATGGATTTTGCAACAAATTGTAATAGTTCAGATATGTCGTGAACTGTGAGATTGGTGCATCTTTTTAGAGTTCTGTCATTACTGAGGCGTTCTTGCATTATATGTAGTGTGACATCAACAGGGGTCTTTGTGAATAATGAAATGACGTCATGTGAAATGAGGATCTCGTCTAATTCTATTTTCATATTTTTGAGTTTTTGTGCCAGCTCTTTTGAGTTTTTGCAGTGGAATTCTGAGAGATCTGATCAGAGAGCAACAGACACAAATGCTGGATCAAAGAAGCCATAGAAATCAGGAAGCGGGGAAAAGATGCCATGAACCGGGATGAGGGGGCCTTTATGCTTTCCCACACCTGGGACCACATTCTCCAGAGACCATCGGACGGCGGAAAGCGGGGCCGGCTCGGTGGGTCTGACAAGTCTGCTGGGCTGGCCCCACCTACAAAAGTCAGCTGATAAAATGACACCTGGCAGCAATCAGCGGACTCTTCTGACGAAGGCTGTCATGCACAGTTCAAACATGTAAAGAAGGTAAAAAACATCTTTCTATTTTTGTCTTTAATAAGAACAAAAGGTAAATAATTAAAAGAAGACAAAATGAACCTACTTGAGCAGATTTCAGCTGCTCCTTCAGGTCATTGCTTCTTCTATAGGAACCACTTTGTGACTCTGATGGTGAGGAAAATCACAGATGGGACACACAGCTCTCTGCTCGTCTACACTGAACAGCTGAAGCTCCTTTTGGTGTTAACTGCACACAACCGCCACCTTCTTTTCTTTTTTGGTCTCACATGTGGACATGTGGGGACATGTGTCACCCAGCAAAGGAGTCAGCTAGTTCCTTCAGAGCAAAGTTCACCAACGGATGAGCTTTAGATCACTTTCTCCGACCAATGGGGCAGCTTTTGGTTTTCATTTGTTCCCAGAATTTCTGCAGACAGCTTGAACAGAAGCTGTGGTTGCAGCTCAGAGACACTGGCTCTCTGAATGTCTCTAAACACAGGACAGCTTAGGTAGTTTTCAAAAAGAACAGTTTTCGTAGCCATTTCCACTGATGTTTTAAGAAGACTAATCAAAATACAGTCCATTTGACTATTTAATCCACATAACCAGCTTCCTTCGATAAATACACTTGTGTTAAATGTAATGGCATCTCCATCGATGCTCTCCTCCTCATCTCCGGTGATTTCAACCATATTTCACTGTCCCCCATTCTGCCCACGTTCACCCAGTATGTCACATGCCACACCAGAGACAATAAAACCCTGGACTTATTCTATGCAAATACTAAGGAGTCGTACACCTCATCACCACTCCCCTCACTCGGGAGATCGGATCACAACTTGGTTCATCTCCTGCCGGTGTACAAACCCCTAGTACACAGACAACCTCCGGTCATGCGCACAGTGAAGTTATGGTCTGAGGAGGCAATGGACACTCTAAAGGACTGTTTTGAAATCACTGCCTGGGAGCAACTATGCGATCCACATGGTGAGGACATCGACGGCCTCACTCACACCATCACGGACTACATCAACTTCTGTGTGGACAACACCGTACCCACCAAGATCATACGGTGTTGCTCGAACAACAAACCCTGGATCAACCCTGAGATAAAAACACTTCTGAGAGAGAAGAAGAGGATCTTCAGGTCGGGGAACAGGGAGAAGCTGAAGTTCGTACAGAGGGAGCTAAGGAGGAAGATCAGATAAGGCAAGGACAGCTTCAGGAAGAAGATGGAGGACAAGGTGCAAGGGAGCGACATCAGCGAGGTCTGGAGAAACCTCAAAACCATCTCTGGGCTCCCCAATACCTCGTCCCAGACCACGGGGGGCAGGGAGTGGGTGAACAATCTGAACCTGTTTTTTAATTGGTTTGACTGACCGCCCTCCCTTCTCCTACCTGCACACCAACCACTGCTGCCTCTACAGTCATCGAGACCTGCTGTCCACACACCCCTCCACCAACACCCACCCACTCCCAGCACACAGCCTCCCAACCTGACCCTCACTGAGACCCAGGTGAAGACGGAGCTGAGGAAGATCAAGGCAAGGAAGGCCTTGGGACCGGACGGCATCAGCGCGAAGCTCCTCAAGTCCTGCGCAGACCAGCTGTGTGGGATTGTGGAGCACATCTTCAACCTGAGCCTGAAGCTGGGGAGGGTACCACAGTTGTGGAAAACATCTTGTGTGGTACCTATACCAAAGACTTCCCACCCCAGAGACCTGAACAGCTACAGACCAGTATCCCTGACGTCTCACCTGATGAAAACCCTGGAGAGACTGCTCCTTGCTCACCTCCGCCCCCTGGTGGGACCAGTGATGGATCCACGCCAGTTCACCTACCAGCATAGCATTGGGGTGGAGGATGCAGTGATCTTCCTTCTTCACCATTCCCTGTCCCACCTGGAGAAGCCCGGGAACGCGGTGAGGATCATGTTCTTTGACTTCTCCAGTGCTTTCAACACCATCCAACCGATGATCCTGAAGGACAAGCTGCTGCGCGCAGGGGTGGATCAGCGCCTGTCATCATGGATCCTGGACTACCTCACAAACCAGCCACAGTTTGTGAGAACCCAGGATTGTGTGTCCGATACGATCATTGGCAGCACGGGGGCTTGCCAGGGAATGGTTTTGGCTCCCTTTCTGTTCACCCTTTATACTGCAGACTTCTCATACAACACAACACACTACCATCTACAGAAGTTCTCTGACGACTCTGCGATCATCGGCCTCATCTTCAGCGGAGATGAAGCTGAGTACAGAGGACTTATCCAGGACTTCGTGGACTGGTGCCATCGGAACTGCCTCCAGATCAACGCGAGGAAAACTAAGGAGCTGGTGGTGGACTGCCGCAGGCAAGGACAACCCCTCACAGCACCAATAAACATACAGGAACAGACATTGAGATGGTGACATCCTACAAGTACCTTGGTGTTCATCTGAACAATAAACTAGACTGGTCACACAATGCCGACACACTCTACAAGATGGGACAGCGCAGGCTGTTCCTACTGAGGAGGCTCAGGTCTTTTGGTGTACAAGGGGTGCTCCTGAAGACATTCTACGATTCGGTGGTGGCATCAGCCATCACTTTTGGAGTGGTCTGCTGGGGCAGTGGCATCACAGCAGCCGATAGGAAGAGACTGAACAAACTGATCAAGAAAGCTAGCTCTGTCCTGGGGCAACGCCTTGACCCAGTGGAGGAGATAGGAGAGAGAAGGATGGTGGCTAAACTGTCATCTCTGCTGGAGTCCGAGTCCAACCCTATGCAGGACATACTGAATGCACTGAGGAGCTCATTTAGCAGTAGGCTACATCATCCTAGGTGCGTGACCGAGAGGTTTCGCAGGTCCTTCCTACCTACGGCTGTCAGACTGTATAACCTAAGCAGGGCTGCGTGCAAAGATAGCAAAAGAAGTGATGACCTAATAGTATTGAATGCAAAAGACGCAACAGACTTACACAAAATGGTCCCCTTCAGTATACAACTAGGACAATATCAATGGCTACAGAGGGTGACAATATGTATGGGTACATATTCATACTATGTGGGGTAACTAGACGGTTATGCTGTTTATTCCATCTAGCTACAATGCTCCACACTGTGTATATATATTTACATATTTATGTGTACATGTGTATATTCACTGCTCTTATTTTCTTATCTTCTAAATTATTGCTCTGAGTGTTGCTATCCCTGTGCTGTTGCATTCCTGGAATTTCCCCATTGTGGGACTAATAAAGGCTTATCTTATCTTATCTTATCCTGAGTTGCACTGACAATCTTTCACTTTCGTTCGCAGGTGTTGTAGGTGGGGCTGAGAGCAAAGCATCCTTAAGGAACATTTGTTATGGCCACTTGGATAATTTAGCCATACCCGATTCCATCGGCACTCCATAATGCTAACCTTGCTCCAAATGTCCCAAAACATAAAATTCGTTTTGAACATGAAACGGGATTCCACTAAAAATAAACGTAGGGACTCAAAGTTTTAATGTATTTGTATGAGATGTTTCAGCTAAATTTTATTATTGAAAAGTCAACTGCCAATAATTTTATTACCATTTATTTAATTTTATTTTTTTTTTGCTGTTTTTAGTCCAAATTTGTTTAACATATGCTTTTGGCTACATTGAGAAGCCAGTGGGTTCACAGATTGAAACTTCTGTTTCTGGTTGTAGCGCACGGACTTTCTCATACATGAGAATAGATTTGAGAACCCTTGGTGAGTTGCTGTATTTTTAGACCATCTTATATTTTCATTTCACAGCATTACGTATCATATAAAGCAAAATACACATCTTGATTGTGTATTGATTGATTGACACAGTTGATTGTAATCAAGTTCATATTCTTGTCTAATGAGACTAATGTTTCAGTCTGTTGGCAATGTGATGGTTTGTGAACTGTACGTGGTCTACACTGCCTCTGGACTGTTTGAATGAAAGAATGAACATGACATTCCTTTGGAAACTAGTTCTAAAACTTTTTGGTCTCAGTTATGCCAATCTATTCATCATCATCATCATCATCATCATCATCATCATAGCAGTCTGTCGTGACAATGACTGTTTCGTTTAGGTCTGATCAGATTCCTCCACACAGCTCTGTCCTTAGCCTTCCGCTGCCAGGAATTCCTATCTATATCCAACTTCTTGAAGTTTCTTTTTACAGTGTCTTTAAATCTGAGCCTTGGTCTACACTGATTGTGTTTGCCCTTGCATAACTGTGAGTAGAGTAACTGCCAAGGGAGACACTGGTGATCCAACCTCTCAACATGTCCGAGCCATCTCAGGTTCATCTGTATTAGCATGTCCTCCATTGATGGTAGACCAGCTCGTTTCAACACTTCTATGTTGGTTATCTTGTCTTTCCATGAGATGTTCATAATGGCTCGAAGGTATCTCATCATGTACGCGTGGAGTTTCTTCACCTGCACTCTGTAGACAGTCCAAGTTTTAGCACCGTACAATAGAGTAGCCAGTACTGTCGCTCTGTACACTTTGCATTTCACACAGATAGACACATGTCGGTTGTTTCACAGTCTCTCCCTCAAGTTTCCAAACACAGTGCTCGCTCTTCCCATTCTGAGAGATAGTTCATCCTCCAGCCTAGCATTCTCTGAAACAGTACTCCCTAGATACTTGAAAGTATTGCACTTGACTAGTGGCTCTGTACCAATGCTGATCTCTTCTGGTAGTGATGTTGATAATTGGCACTTTGGTGGTTGATAAAGGCACTCTGTCTTCTTGATGTTGATTTGGAGGCTGAATTGGCTAGCTGCTCTTGCAAATTTCTCCACTAAAGATTGCACATCTTCCACACTGTGCGCAACTAGAGCACTGTCGTCAGCAAAGAGCATTTCTCTTACTACCTTTATCGATGTCTTACTCTTGGCTTTAAACTGTGCCACATTGAACAAGTCTGCTTCTTTCCTTGTTTGAATGCAAACTCCTTCTGAAGTGTCTTTGAAGGCCACCTCAAGCATGGCTGCCAGATATAGTGAGAAGAGTGTAGGTGCCAGCACACACCCTTGTTGCACCCCGTTGCTTACTGAAAAGTCTTTAGATACTGAACTACTCATTGCCATGTTTGCTTGCATTCCTGTATGGAGTGCCTTGATCAGGCTGACAAATTTCTCCGTACAGCCATATTTCTTGAGTACCTGCCAAAGTCCTTGTCGTGAAACAGTATCGAAGGCTTTACTGAAGTCTATGAAGACTACATAAAGTGGCATGTTCTGTTCGATACACTTTTCTTGAACCTATTTCAAGCATAAAATCATGTCTATTGTGCTTCTTCCACTTCTAAAGCTGCACTGGGTTTCCAGTAGTACATTCTGCGAGATGTGTTCATTGAGTCTGTTCAGTAGTACATGTGAGAGAATCTTACCAACAGTGGCTAGCAGTGATATACCTCGGTAATTTCCACAATCTTTCCTGTCACCTTTGTTGAACAAAGGCACAATACTTGCATCCTTCCAGTCTTGAGGTACTTTCTGTGCATCCCATATCTCTTGGATGAGCTTGTGCAGGCAGTTGGTCAGCTGAACACCACCAAATTTCCACACTTCTGCTGGAATTCCATCCCTTCCTGGAGCTTTACCATCCTGTGTTGTCCTGATAGCTGCCATTAGTTCACCAAGATTTGGTGGTTCATTCAGACTTGATACAGCTGGTCACTGCACTAGAGCTTCTTTAGCCTCTTCAGTGAGATCTCCAGGGTTGTTTAGTAGTTGGTCAAAGTGGTTTGCAAATCTTTCCAGGATCTTGTCTTTCTCCTGCAAAACCGTTTCACCATCCATAGCCTTTAGTTGGATCAATCCTCTTGGTTTAGGGCTGCAGATTTCTCTCAAACCTGTGAAGAATGTTTTCATGTCCTTCATGTCTGCTGCAGTTTGAAGTTCCTCTGCTTTTTCATCCCACCAGTTGGACTTCATCTCTCTGGTGTATTTCTGTAGCTCACTCAGAGCCTTTGAGTATTTCTTCTTCTTCGACCTTGTGTTACACTGTAGATTTTCCTGCCTAGCTGTAATCCTCGCTTCTTGTAGTTTCTTCAGGTGTTCATCATGCTCATCAAACCAATCTTGATGTTTACTCTCAGGGTAGCCTAATACATCACTCGCAGTCTGATACACCGTATCCTTCAGTGTTGCCCAATTCTCTTCTATGTCATTCTCTGAGTTGTTGCTGTCCCAGTCTTTCAAGTTTTCATCCATTTCCTGTGTAAGTTCTTTCTGCTTCTTTTGGCCTTTCAGTGCACTAGTGTTTAGCTTCCGTGGTGGCTTCGCACCCGTCCTGCAGTGCTGTTTTCGTCTCCAAATCCTTAATCTAGATCTCAGCATAACATGATAAGTACCACAGTCATTGCTCTGATGTTTAATACATCCCTTATGTCTCTCTGCCTGACTATGATGTAGTCTAATAAGTGCCAGTGCTTGGATCTTGGGTGCATCCATGTCTTCTTGTGTGTGTCCTTGTGCTTAAATAGAGTGTTGGTTATTCTCCATTAGCATTGTACTTGCCTACTCCATGACTGCTTAGCACTCCTTTCCATTCCTCAGTGTCCAAACCAACTCTGGCATTAAAATCTCCAACTAGTATCAGCCTGTCATCAGTCGATACACGCCTGATAGTCTCACGTAAATGGGTGTTTTTATTTATTAGGGGTCCAATGTGTGACATTGGTGGCAAAATTTAAAATTGATCAAATCTGCACATGAAATTGACTAATAAGATAAGATAAGATAAGATAAGCCTTTATTAGTCCCACAACGGGGAAATTCCAGGATTGCAACAGCACAGGGATAGCAACACTCAGAGCAACAATCAGAAGGCAAGAAAAAAAAAAAAAACAAGCAAGCAAGAGCAGCTAATATACATATGTACATATTACTATAAAATATATATATACACACACACACACAGACACACAGTGCAGAGCATTGTAGCTGGATGGGATAAATATATGAATATATGAACACACAGTGCAGAGCATTGTAGCTAGATGGAATACATATGTAAATATATAAACACCCACAGTACGGAGCATTGCAGCTAGGTGGAATAAATATGCAAGTATATAAACACACACAGTGCGGAGCAATGTAGCTAGATGGAATAATATGTAGATATATAAAAAAAACACAGTGCGGAGCATTGTAGCTAGATGGAATAAATATATAGATATATAAATATAAACACACCCAGTGCGGAGCATTGTAGCTAGATGGAATAAATATGTAAATATATAAACACACACAGTGCAGAGCATTGTTGCTAGGTGGGATGAAACAGCATAACCGTCTATTTAGTTATCCTACATGGTATGATTATGTGCCCATACATATTCTCACCCTCCACAGCGACCGGTATGTTCCTAGTTGTATGCCGGAGAGGACCATTGTGTAAGTCTATTGCATCTTTTGCATTCAAAAAAAACTATTAGTTTGTTACGTCTTTTTGCTATCTCTGCGAGCAGCCCTGCTTAGGTTGTACAGTCTGACAGCCGTTGGTAGGAAGGACCTACGAAACCTCTCGGTTGTGCACCTGGGATGATGTAGTCTGCTGCTAAATGAGCTCCTCAGTGCATCCAGTATGTCCTGCATAGGGTGGAACTCAGACTCCAGCAGAGATGACAGTTTAGCCACCGTCCTTCTCTCTCCTATCTCCTCCATCGGATCAAGGCGCTGCCCCAGGACAGAGCTAGCTTTCTTAATCAGTTTGTTCAGTCTCTTCCTATCGGCTGCAGTAATGCCACTGCCCCAGCAGACCACTCCAAAAGTGATGGCTGATGCCACCACCGTGTCATAGAATGACTTCAGCAGCGCCCCTTGTACACCAAAAGACCTGAGTCTCCTCAGCAGGAACAGCCTGCGCTGTCCCTTCTTGTAGAGTGGGTCAGTATTGTGTGACCAGTCTAGTTTATTGTTCAGATGAATACCCAGGTACTTATAGGATGTCACCATCTCGATGTCTAATCACTATCCAATTGTGTCAGGTTTATGAAACTATTAACTATTTTCGTAACGGCATTCGCGTTCAGGAACTCTTGAGGATGAGCGCTCACTTCAACTACTTGTAAATGGAGACGTAAACGGGACACTCGGGCTTTTGTTTCCCCGTGTGCCAATGCACTTTGCAATGGCACACGTTTTACACAAAACAACTTCAACACTTCCAGTATTTTTCACGCATCAAAACTCATCAACAGCTACATTTTCATGACATATTAAGATGTGATAACGTGTATACATACCTTCAAATTCTCCCTGTTTGTTGGATAAGACGTAAAATCACAAAAGGCGTAAATGCGGGACACGGAAGTTTGGACCTTCGATAACTTCAATATAAAGTGACCACGGTTAATCCTCTCCACATGGGTTGAGCACATCCGGGGTAGAGAAAATAAAAGTGCTTTCCCAGGGTGGTCACCTCACCAGACGGGGCTGCACACGGCCGACCAAGACCGAAGACGTAAATTTTTTAAAGGACACCATATTCGATGTGTCATAAATGTTTGAGATTTTATTGAAATATTCTACATCTGAGCTTCACAAAGACTGATCTCCTTTTTATGTGTATGGTTTGGGATTTGAAAGGTGCAAAGTGAAAAGCATCAGCACTTCCTGTTTTCTGGTTACTTTACCAAATAACTTGCGTGTTGCTGCGTAAATTTGGGGACACGGAAATTTACGTCGTACGAGTAAATTTGCAGGGGTCGCCGTACAAAAACCATAGATCCGATCACATTGGGGAATGTTTTATTTTGAATTTGCATTACAACTCTGTTATCTCTTGCATTTTGAGTAGAAAGAGTTACTCAGAGATCACGTTACAGTACTTTGAAATTGATGCGATTTTCATGTCACACAAAAACTGGGAAAAATGAGGGGACACGACCAATAGTTTCGATTCTAACGGCAAAATCAATGATTTTTTTTTTAAATTGCAATGCAAGTCTGAAACTCTTTTATGTTCCCTTGCATATTATAAAAACGAAACCGACATCTGCAAATTACAGAAAAAGAGAGAGCGCTTGAAAGTCGGATACCCCTGATATAGTGCACTGGACCCCCCCCCCCCCCCCCAAAAAAACAAACACCCATATCACTGTAGAACTCTTCCTTCACCTCCTCTGTGGTGGTCATTGTTGGGACATATACACTGATGAGTGTGGCATACATCTTCCGCTGTAGTGGGAGTCTCATAGTCATTATCCTGTCATTGATTGGCACCAGTTCCTCATCAAGCATTGCTGCTATCTCCTTTCTAACTGCAAAGCCCACTCCTGCTTCTCTCCTTTCTTGAGTTTATTTCCCACTCCAAAAGAAGATGTACCCATGGTCTTCCAAGCTGTCATATCCAGGCAATCTTGTTTCACTAAGTGCAGCTATGTCTACATTGTACCTGTTCACTTCCAGGGCCATAAGCACAGTCTGTCTTTCTGGGCGCTGTGATGTTGTTCTGTCCAACAGAGTGTGTACATTCCATTCTGCTACACACAAGGCTGCTGTTTTCCTCTTCTTTTGTCTTCCTGCTCCTAGCTTGCTTTTCGCTGCCTGTCGGAGTGTGAACAGATCAGCACAGACCCTGTAAGGCCCGGGTGACGTCCAAGCCGGTATGAGTTGCTTTCTGATTGACCATTTCATGAAACTGCTTGCAAAGTATTTGAGTACTGCTAGCTTTTGCTGGACTAGCAGCACATTCTTAGCAGATAAAGGTATTATCAGTGGCAAGGACAAGCCAAGGCAAACTGACTCCAGTATCTGTTGCAGTGACTGACCAGATGATAGGTTTGTTTATCTCTGCTGTTTGTGTATTGCATGTCACAATGCACCGATTGGCACAGTCCACCACAGACCTTGCGACAGATGTGTTTATCTGCAACGATGTCCAGTCTCACCCCGTGTAACTGGGAGTGGTCCACCACAGACCTGTGGCAGATATTGTTTTTAGTTCTGCCAGGATGCCCTGTTTCACCCTCCACGCCCTCGGAATGGCGGGGATGCCGGTTGAGTCGCCGACGGCCCGACCCATGAGACAGGTAGTACGGGTTTTCATGGTTATCCAGTAGCAAGCAAGCCAATGCCTGATGTGACAAAAAAAAAAGGGGGGGGGGGGGTGTAAGTCTCAGTTAAAAGCTGCCAATTTCTGACCAAAAAAGTGGAATTTTATGGGTAAGAAGCCAATCTATTCAACAATCTATTATCTGAGGCAAGGAGCACATTTATTGGTTTGTCCATGCCCATTTCATTATCACAGTTGTGGGAAAGTGGTCTGCACCTGGTAAAAAGTGCAAAGAGGCTGGTCTAATTATTCAGAGGTGTGTTTTGGGTAATCCAGTCCAAGGCACTTCTGCCCATCACTTTAATGCACAGAGATGCATAAGTAAAGATTAACTCTAATCATGGTGGCTTGTTTACAATGGATTTTGCATTGGTTAAAGGGCATGCACATGAGTGAAAATGTACATGATTGTAATGCTGCTTGGCATTAAGCCAAGCATTAATCACAACTGATGCCCAGTTAGTTTTATGGAGGATGGTGGGGCAGAAGAGATGATTGAACAATTGAGCTAAACAACAAACTGAATGTAATTGGTTTAACATAGCACGCACAGATGCAACACGCACATGAACGGGCTCGAAACAGGAAGAGAATGATCCGCTGAATAATTTTGTAAAACTCACAAACTTTTTTTTTTTTTGCTGTGTAGTAAAAAACTGTCTACCGTGTGTTCAAATAGTTCATTTTTAACTTTCCTCCGATTAACACATTTAACAGAAAAACAATGGCTTGATGTGATTGTCATTATTTGATATAGAACACACCCGTGTGTGAAAGTCAAAGAGATATGATATGATATGATATGATGTGATATGATGACACACATGATAGATTAGCATGTCAGCAGAATACTTTGTCACATAAGAAAGGTTTGTAGTTTAAAATCTTCAGATTGACAACATTCCATCACGTCACTTCTATAGGCCACTGAAGGTTCAGCTCATTATTTGGTCTTAGTATTGCCCCAGCACGACAATATAAGCACCACCTCAATCTTAGCATTAAAGTTTTATTAAAAAAAACTTTTAATAGCAAAATATTGCTAAAATATAAAATGATGCACTACAATGGGTCTCAAATATCTGTAAACGTGTCCTGTTATAGTCCTGCATGAGTTTATTGACATTACACAGAAGAAATTCAATATTACACTGAACTCCATCACTCAACAGTGATAGAAACTAAAATAATTATAATGATGACTGAACAACTCCCAATCCCCAAAGTGTACACTGTTATCTTGAATATAAGTGATAAAAGATCACACAAATAAGTGATCTGACAAACGAATAAACAAGGGTTCTGAAACAGTCGCTAATATTGGATGTCCCGTTCATTTTCAATATTTAGGAATTCTGTAATTACAGTGCATCCGGAAAGTATTCACAGCGCTTCACTTTTTCCACATTTTGTTATGTTACAGCCTTATTCCAAAAGGGATTAAAATAATTTTTCCCTTAAAATTCTACACACAATTCCCCATAATGACAATGTGATTATTTTTTTTTTTTTTTAGATTTTGCAAATTTATTAAAAAAACAAAAAACAAACAACAACTAAGAAATCACATGTACATAAGTATTCACAGTCTTTGCCATGAAGCTCAAAATTGAACTCAGGTGCTTCCTGTTTCCACTGATCATCCTTGAGATGTTTCTACAGCTTAATTGGAGTCCACCTGTGGCAAATGTCATGTCCGCTGTGCGACCTTGCAACAAACATATAAATTGGAAGCAAGCCCAACATGCAGTAAAGTAAGTATGTTTATTACGGGGAAAAATGTACACAAAATGTCCAAAAAACAGTTACTGTTGCGAGTGAGTGAGACAACCCGCAACAACAACAACAACTTGTTGGCCTCGGTGGGCCCCGCAGCAGGCATGGTGGTCTCTACAGTCTTGATCTCCCCAGCTGCCATGATCCACGATGGAGACTCAACCAGCGTGGCGGACGGGGTCTGGCTCACCATTGCAGCGGGGGAAGGATCCTCCTGGACCTCTGGCTCCTCCTGATCCTGACCGCAGTAGAGAGCAGGGAGAGGGCTGGTGAGCTATTCGTGGCTGCAGCAGGTGGAGAGATCTTTGGGGACTGCATACCCAGAGACCTACTACCAGGGATCAGGCAAGAATTTTCAACAATGTTTGGAACAAAAGGAAGGAAAACTTGCCGGTTCTCCTGGCTGATGATGTCTCCTACTGCAGCTGGTGAGGTGTAGCTCCTCACATCGGCTGTGACGGGGCTGGACTCTTCCATAGACTGTGGAGAAGCCTCCCAGAACGGCGCTGGAGAGGAAATTGTGGGCACCGATCTCTCCTCCTCCTGGCGGCAATCTGTCTCCGCCAACAAAGCCAGTCTGTGTATCTTCCATTCACCCGTGGAAGGAGCGGGCACGAGCTCCGGAGGCGAGGGCAGGGCTGGAGCGGGAGAGCTGAAGGAGGAGGAATGCCTTCCTCGGCATGAACGCCTCTTCCGTATCGGGCGCTGCTCCATCGCTGGCAATTCCCTCCCAGACTCCTCTCTATGCAGCGCAAGGATGAAATGGTGAATGTCCGCAGACTCAGGGAAAAACAACAGTTTGGGACATTCCTGTAATACTTCCGCTGCGGTCTCCTGTGCGGCACGAACAGCCTTGAAGGAATACTGCCCCTGCGTCTGAAAAAAGGCATCCTCCAAACAGGCCAGTCTGTGCATCTCCGTGTCACTCCAGAAGTTCATCATGACTCCAGCAGCAAGTAGGAAAAACACACAAAAAATGAACGTAACATGTTCCTTACTGCTTGGGCTCTTTGTGGCGGCAGCTTACTGTCATGTCCGCTGGGTGATCTCGCAGCTAACACATAAATTGGAAGCAAGCCCAACGTGCAGTAAAGTAAGCGTGTTTATTACAGGGAAAAATGTACACAAAATGTCGAAAAAACAGTCACTGTTGCGAATGAGTGAGACAACCCGCTACAACCTCGTTGGCCTAGAGGAAATGCCTAGCGCGTTCCGAACAGTCAGGAGCGGAGGGAAAAGGCACAAAAGGACAGACTTACGCATATGTTGGAGCGGAAAGGCTCAAAGAAACAATACAATAAGTCCAGGGGAAGAAAGCCAAACATCGGTAAGTCAGGATGTCCAAGCTTGACTGAAGCTGCCGCCCTGACTGATCCCACTGCCTCCCATAAGTACGCAAATCACTAATGAAGGCAAGTGGTCACAGGCGTGCGGAAAGCAGGTGAATGACAATTAATTGGAAATGTGTGTATATGCATGTGTGAGTGCGTGAGTGTGTGTGTATGTGGTGAAACCATACAGCCGGTGAATGTCTGGTGAGGAGGATGTGTGGCTGTAGGACTGACAGAGAGCAAGGCTCAATCTGCCAGCTGGAATTAATAAGTCATAATCAAAACCCTACAGCCACATGTCATGGACGGAGTTGAAAAACAACCCCGAACATGACAGTAAATTCAGTTGATTGGACATGATTTGGAAAGGCACACACCTGTCTATATAAGGTCCCACAGTTGACAGTGCATGTCAGAGCACAAACCAAGCATGAAGTCAAACGAATTGTCCGTAGACCTCTGAGACAGGATTATCTCAAGGCACAAATCTGAGGAAGGGTATAGAAAAATTTCTGCTGCTTTGAAGGTCCCAATGAGCACAGTGGCCTCCATCACCCATAAATGGAAGAAGTTCAGAACCACCAGGACTCATCCCAGAGCTGGCTGGCCGTCTTCTTTGTTGAAGAAGGGCCTTATTCAGGGAGGTGACCAAGAACCTGATGGTTACTCTGTCAGAACTCCAGCATTCCTCTGTAGAGAGAGAAGAATCTTCCAGAAGGACAACCATCTCTGCAGCAATCCACCAATCAGGCATGTATGGTAGAGTGACCAGACGGAAGGCACTCCTTAGTAAAAAGCATATGGCTGCCCACCTGGAGTTTGCCAAAAGGCACCTGAAGGATTATCAGACCATGAGAAACAAAATTCTCTGGTCTGATGAGACAAAGATTGAACTCTTTGGCGTGAATGTCAGGCGTCATGTTTGGAGGAAACCAGGCACCGCTCATAACCATGCCAATGGTGGTGACAACATCATGCTGTGGGGATGTTTTTCAGAGGCAGAAACTGGGAGACTAGTCAGGATAGATGGAAAGATGAATGCAGCAATGTACAGAGACATCCTGGATGAAAACCTGGTCCAGAGCACTCTTGATCTCAGACTGGGGTGACAGCTCATCTTTCAACAGGGCAACAACCCTAAGCACACAGCCAAGATATCAAAGAAGTGGCTTCAGGACAACTTTGTGAATGTCCTTGAGTGGCCCAACCAGAGCCCAGACTTGAATCCAATTGAACATCTCTGGAGAGATCTGAAAATGGCTGTGCACCGACGCTTCCCATCCAACCTGATGCAGCTTGAGAGGTACTGCAAGGAAGAATGGGCGAAACTGCCCAAAGATAGGTGTGCCAAGCTTGTGGCATCATATTAAAAAAAAAAAACTTGAGGCTGTAATTGCTGCCAAAGGTGCATCAACAAAGTACTGAGTAAAGGCTGTGAATAATTATGTACATGTGATTTCTTAGTTTTTTTTTATTTTTGATAAATTTGCAAAAATGTCCAAAAAAAACGTTTTTCACATTGTCATTATGGGCTATTGTGTATAGAATTTTGAGGGGAAAAAAAGAATTTAAACCCTTTTGGAATAAGGCTGTAACATAACAAAATGTGGAAAAAGTGAAGCACTGTGAATACTTTCCGGATGCACTTAACAATCAAATAACAATCAAATAACAAATCTACCAACGGGTACAAATAAAGTAACCTGAACCTGAAATAAATCTTAGTGCCATTTACTCCCTTTTATATTTTTTAAAGTCTAACATGTGATTGCCTACATATAGGCTTCACCTCTGTATTGCACTTTCAAACACAGCCTAAATTTGGGCCTGTAAAGTCTGATTGGGATACCTGTTTCAGACAGGAATACTTGCGTTCTACGGGCATGCACTATTTCTGTCCAATGACGCATCAGTTGACAGAATGAAGGGATGAGAAAAGTCAGGATGGGCCAGAGCGACTGTGTGGCTCAATGAGGTTTTCAGGTTTTCAAAGTCCTGCTGATGTGATTGTGTCCAGTCAGATGAGCACAGTTTCCTGGATGCCAGCTTGTTTTCGTTCTGTTTACCTTTTTTCTTACCACCTTTGAACAGATCAAAGATGGGCTTGTCCAGGGCAGAGTACCTGGGTACAAAGTTATAATAATAGTTTATCACCCCAAGAACTGATCTTATCTTTTTCTGGGATGGGGGTCACATCATCGGGCACTATAACGTCAGTTCATGTCAGTTTTCTGACGTTATCATGACTGAGAAGCCTTTTCTTAGACGGCTGCAGATTTTGGGCTACAACTGGTTCAGCAGAGTGGTTTGGGGCAAGGTGACACATTCTCTGAACATTAACAGATGAACAACCAGGGTGGCATACATGCTGCGAGGCATGGGAAGGGGCTGACAAGACACCTGAAGTGTGGTACGGTTTAGCTACTGCCATATCTACTGAAGGGGAACTGGGGAACTCAGAGGCGATTGTCTTATTGTGGCATTTTAACTGCATAGATAGTGAGGAGTCCTCAGCTGCACATTACGAGCCATCTATAGTTCAAAATGTAAGAATTCCGGATTTGGGCAATGTAATTGACAAACATTTTAGCCACCTCAAAATTTATGTTGCCTGCTGATTTTCCCTGTCTGCCCAGTCCCTCATGAGCTAGTGCACTTTGTTCAGTCTTGTCCAATAATGCACTGGACTCTCCCTATTCTTTCGAAGCATAGCATAGAAGTCTGGGAGGGGGAGACATGAGGGCCCATCAATAAAGTATCACATGAGAATTTCAAAAATTATTTTTGGCTCTTGCGGAAGTGTTGGATCACTCCAGATGGCAGTTTTCACAGCATCTTTGGCTTTGCCCTGTAAATGGCTCATAATCTCATCCACTTGCTCTTGCACAGGGATTTCGTGTTTTTAAGGTACATCTTAGTCATGTCATTCCAGTCCTCTGCAGAATGTTTGTCTGTGTTGTCACCTCTGAAAGTCTGAAGTTCTGACTTTAAATGAACAGTCACATGTAGTGGCTCATGTTTGGGAACTTCACAATGCACAGTTTTGTTAAGGGGGGTTGAACAGCACTAGCTGACATCAACCTAGAAACTATACACTCTCCAATTTGTATCCCCAATCTGACCATATTCGTGAGGTTGTTACAGGTTTTTTTTTTTCAGTTACGCAAACACAATTTTGAAAAACAGGGCCCCATTTTTCAAAATACTCCACACAATTAACACAATACCACACACAAGTAGCGCATCACCTCAGATTGTTTACAAAATGGAACACTTTAGTCAAAACTGCACAATTTCTTACAAAAACCCTATTTTCTTGTCCTAACATAAACACATATAAGATAAGCCTTTATTAGTCCCACAATGGGGAAATTCCAGGATTGCAACAGCACAGGGATAGCAACACTCAGAGCAACAATCAGAAGGCAAGAAAAAAAAAAGCAAGAGCAGCTAATATACATATGTACATATTACTATATATATATATACACACAGACACACAGTGCAGAGCATTGTAGCTGGATGGAATAAATATATGAGTATATAAACACACAGTGCGGAGCATTGTAGCTAGATGGAATAAATATGTAGATATATAAACACCCACAGTACGGAGCATTGCAGCTAGGTGGAATAAATATGTAAATATATAAACACACACAGTGCAGAGCATTGTTGCTAGATGGAATAATATGTAGATATATAAACACAGTGCGGAGCACTGTAGCTAGATGGAATAAATATATAGATATATAAATATAAACACACCCAGTGCGGAGCATTGTAGCTAGATGGAATAAATATGTAAATATATAAACACACACAGTGCAGAGCATTGTTGCTAGATGGGATGAAACAGCACAACCGTCTACTTAGTTATCCTACATGGTATGATTATGTGCCCATACATATTCTCACCCTCCATAGTGACTGGTATTTTCCTAGTTGTATGCCGGAGGGGACCATTGTATAAGTCTATTGCATCTTTTGCATTCAAAAACTATTAGGTTGTTACGTCTTTTTGCTATCTCTGCGAGCAGCCCTGCTTAGGTTGTATAGTCTGACAGCCGTTGGTAGGAAGGACCTACGAAACCTCTCGGTTGTGCATCTGGGATGATGTAGTCTGCTGCTAAATGAGCTCCTCAGTGCATTCAGTATGTCCTGCATAGGGTGGAACTCGGACTCCAGCAGAGATGACAGTTTAGCCACCGTCCTTCTCTCTCCTATCTCCTCCACTGGGTCAAGGCGCTGCCCCAGGACAGAGCTAGCTTTCTTGATTAGTTTGTTCAGTCTCTTCCTATCGGCTGCGATAATGCCACTGCCCCAGCAGACCACTCCAAAAGTGATGGCTGATGCCACCACTGTGTCATAGAATGTCTTCAGCAGCACCCCTTGTACACCAAAAGACCTGAGTCTCCTCAGTAGGAACAGCCTGTGCTGTCCCTTCTTGTAGAGTGAGTCAGAATTGTGTGACCAGTCTAGTTTATTGTTCAGATGAACACCCAGGTACTTGTAGGATGTCACCATCTCAATGTCTGTTCCCTGTATATTTACTGGTGCTGTGAGGGGCTGTCCATGCCTGCGGCAGTCCACCACCAGCATCTTAGTTTTCCTCACGTTGATCTGGAGGCAGTTCCGATGGCATCAGTCCACGAAGTCCTGGATAAGCCCTCTGTACTCAGCTTCATCTCCATTGGAGATGAGGCCAACGATCGCAGAGTCATCAGAGAACTTCTGTAGATGGCAGTGTGTTGTGTTGTGTGAGAAGTCCGCAGTGTAAAGAGTGAACAGGAAGGGAGCCAACACCGTTCCCTGGGGGGCCCCCGTGCTACCAATGATCGTGTCGGACACACAGTCCCGGGTTCTCACAAACTGAGGCTGGTTCGTGAGGTAGTCCAGGATCCATGATGACAGGTGCTGGTCCACCCCTGCGCGCAGCAGTTTGTCCTTCAGGATCATCAGTTGGATGGTGTTGAAAGCACTGGAGAAGTCAAAGAACATGATCCTCACCACATTCCCGGGCTTCTCCAGGTGGGACAGAGAACGGTGAAGGAGGAAGATCACCGCATCCTCCACCCCAATGCCATCATATGATCTCTTTTTGGATCAGTTTAAACACCGATGTGCTCAGCCAGAAACACGTCTAGCGTTTACACAGAAGTCTAAAAATAAATTGACCAACACTACATGACACCAATTGTGCAGACGAATGAAAATATTTCTTTTCATGTATTCAAGTCAATCAATACTGAACACTTCATTTCAAGTTCAGTGTTCAATGTGAACATTTTCAAGTTTTTATGCAGTATTACTGAAATATTGCATTAAAAATTAAATTATATATTTTTTTAAATTAAAGTATTCCACTGCAGTACTGGGAAAAAAAACAACACATCATCTCTCCAGCTAGCTGGATCTGGCCACAGGGAGTCATCAACATCACAGGCCACTGTATGTTTTCATGAGCAAGACAATGTGGGAAGAATGTTCTGGAGTGAGGACTCCACCCTTGTATTGATGCTGCATCAGTTTGGTCACAAGCTTGCTCCATGGCCTGAATGAGGGGCATCTGGGCATTTTTTTTTTTTTTTTTTTTGTTACTTATTTGTAGCCGTAGGTAGACTTGGTTTGCAGTCTGGTGACAAGCCACCGGCTGCTGGTCGCTGCGTGCGCGAGCGCCCTAAACCTACATGTTTTTGGGCATACGGTCAGAGATCATAAACCTTCCACCACCATGCTGAGAAGAACTCCTCTGTGGGGTTTTCTGGAGTTTAGGAAGGCAGACTATGGTGGAAGGCACTGGACTGTAAATTCTGGATGTTGACGAAACCAGTTTTGGACCAGAGCAGAATGAGGAAAAGAGACATTGTTCCAGAAGATAATGTATTGCATCTGGTCCCTTTGGTTTGCTGCTGTGATAATATTGTGCAAAAATGTGAGAATGAGGTCAGTGTTGTAAGGACCCTTGTCTGCGCTCTCCCTGTTCTGAGACCATCCATTTTTGTTGAAGACGTGTGACCTCTGCCCTTTTTATAGTGCTTTTAACAAACCTGATCAGTGTCTATAATTATGCACCAGTGTGTGCGGACACCAGGTGGCTGAGTTTAACAATTCTTTCATGGGTGTGTTTGTTTGAAAGCCTTTGCTTTGAAATTGCAAGGAAGTGACATCATGATGAGCTTTTATCAATTACGTCTGTTATCCAAAGCCAAACCTTTCCTGAGCGTCATGATCTTGAGATAGCCATCCATGCTTTAATCACTTCTCGACTTGATTACTGCAATGCACTTTATGTTGGCATCTCTCAGTCTTCTCTCGGCCGCCTTCAACTTGTGCAAAATGCAGCGGCCCGTCTTTTGACCAACGCAACTAGGCGAGGGCACATTACGCCAATGCTTTTTTCACTTCATTGGCTTCCAGTCCATTTTAGAATTAATTTTAAACTTTTGCTTTGTGTTTTTAAAGTTCTTAATTGTCACCATGGGGTGAGACGCCGGCTCGGCGCTCAGCCCATGCTCCTTTTATCCCTGCCTCTCATTGGGCAGTGCCTCAGCTGGTTCCCAGCTGTCAGTGTTACGGGACGGCTGGGGCCAATTAATCCTCATCAGCTGGGGCGCTGTTAATGAGTATAAAGAGGAGCAGCTTCGATCCTTCGGGGCTGCGACATAAGCACTGCTAGGCTGAAGCCCCTTCGTCTGGTGTCAGCCTTAACTCCCCTTGCAGCATTCCGGTGTTTGTATCCCGCTGTGAGTATGCACGTCTTGTTACCCCCATGTCCGGTACGAGCTACCTACCCCTGCGCTGTGCAGCCTGAGAATGTACGTCTGTATGAGTGTCTGTGCTCTCCTCATCCCTTATCCCTTACCCAGAATAAACTATCACGACTCACTGGCTTGTCCCTGGCTCTGATTGCCCGGCTCCCTAGAGCCGGATATGACAGTATGTCGCAGCCAGAAGAGTTGCCGGCGGCCGTGAGTCGCCGTGGAAATGTACCTTTCTGTCCGGGTGTCAGCGCTGCTAGCATGCCGTTTCCCAGGAGTCACTTCCGGCGCCAGGGCGACGAGCTGAGGTCCATCTCGGAGGCTGTCGACGGGACGTTCTTCACCCTGCACGACGCCTCCAACGCGAGACGCTGGCATCCGGGCCGTGCTGAGGAACTCCTGGACTGTCACCCTCACTCTCTGTACCATCTGGAGGACAGTGCCAGGATAGACGCTGCAGGTACACAGCGAGAGAAGCTCCACGGGGTGGATGGAAATCCCGGCAGGGAGTCGAAGTGGGCGACGTCTTTCCCCGCTTCGGAGTCCCGTTCCTGCCGCCATTCCAGTCCGGGAGTTCGCGCCAACCAGAGGACTTCCCCCGACCTGCGCCACGTCACTCGGGATTCCCTTCAAGGAGCCGCAGCTGACAGCAGTTATGTCCGGGGTCGAGTGGCTGTCGCGAGCTCTACTGTGTTTCCTGTCACCACCTTCAGGCATGTGGCGGCGGCAGTGAGATTGATGGTGAGGACTTCAGGGCTACGAAGCTTTCCCGTGCTCGACGCCTTCCTCGTCTCGATCTCCGATCTGGAGCGGCGAATCCTGGGTTTCCCCCTCGCTTCGTCCCCTGGGAATAGTCGTCATCACATCGCCGAGTCACCTCTGCACGAACCTCGTCCGGATCCAGTTCTGGGTCATCGTCAGGACCGTTCCTCCCACGCAGCTGTCATCCCTTCGCCTCGTCAGTGTGGAGATTCTACAGCCTCGTCCCCTGAGCCTCGTTCCCCCGCTGTCATTCCTGGACATTCGGGCTGGCTCACCCCGGCTGTTTCCCCCTCCTCCTCGACGCGCTTCCTGACCGCTGTGTGTGCCTGGAATCCCGGCCTGGTGAGCTCTCTGCTGGAGACAACGCGAGCGACCCTCAGACGAATTCCCGGGGGGTCCTCCGTTATCGCCGGGCGGGGAGAGGAAGAAGCAGATTCCACTACAGCAGGCGATACTCAACCTCCAGGGGGCAGGCAAGTCATTGTTTTTTCACACCTGCTTAATGATTTGCTCTGTCACATCCCTGGAGGAGAAGTTCAGGGTTCGCAGCTCCCTGAACTCTCCCCACCTGCTGTAAACTGTATGCCTAATCCCGCATCCTCTGTGTCTCTCTCCGCCGAGCGGTCCCCGGCTCCGGGTCAACGTGGTGGGATATGGAGAGGGCCTGTGGTTCCGCAGCTACATTGCGGACGGAGGAGGGGGACTGACTGCTGCGTGGAGTCTACGCCGACGACTGAGCGTCCCCGGGTCTCCACGGAGGAGCGGTTCGGTCCGGCGGGACGAGATTCTTCTGGCTTCACGCCGAGTGGTTCGTCGGCGGGGTCACCTGAGCTGGAGGAATCTCAAGCTGCGCTGACCATCGTGCTGGCTGCGGGGCCCGACGCGGCTAGATGGGAGCCTGACAACGACCTCCTGACGACGGATCCTGGATCTTCGCAGTCCTGGACGGCGTCAGAACCCGAGATCAGGCGAGTGCTCTCCTTTCTTTTCTCTCTTTTTATCCCCGAGCACTTCAGCCTATCTCCAGGGGAGACGAGCCAGGTGCAGCCGCCCGCTGCGTCTGAGCTCGTCTCGCCGGGTTCTGGCGCTGCCGGTGATCCTGATCCCGGTTCTGTTTTCTCTTCTGAGCCTTCTTCCAGGGTCACCGGCAAGGAGTTGCTGTTCCTCGTGGTGCTGTGGGGTTCAGGTCCAGCGTTGGAGGTCGGTTCTGGTGTGGTGCTGACCCAGTCGGGGTCCGTCGTGGGTGCTGCTGCAGTGGTGCTCGCCGTGGATTCGCCCGAGACCCAATCGGGGTCCGACGCGGGTGCTGCTCCAGCGGCGTTCAGCGTGGGTTCGCCTAAGACCCAATCGGGGTCCGACGCGGGTGCCACCCCAGTGTTGTCCAGGTCCGGTGGGGAGGTGGCTGTTCCCCTGCAGCCTGACACTCGTCTATCTCATCATCGGCTCTCCCCTAAGCCTCTTCCTCCGGGGTCCGCTCTGACCCTTCGCCCGTCTCAACGGTCCTGGTGGTTGAGTGACGCGGGTCAACGGCTCGACCTGCAAGTCTTCTGGTTCGGCGAGCTGGTCCAACCTTCCGACGAACTGTATTGTTGCTGGGTGGCCTGGCACGGCAACCGGTGGCCTAGTTTCTTGGAACTTGGGTTTGGACTTGGCCGCCCGAACATTGTCTCTTCCCCGGGTTGCCAACTGGACAATGGGCGGGGAGATTACCAGAACAATTCCGGCCGTTTTGGACTCTGCCTGCCGTCTCCTCGGGTGTCCTTTACTTCTTTTATTATTATTGAGGTCACTCGGGTGTAGTTTCTTTGTCCATTAGGGGAATATATGTTTTTGTGCTGTGTGTTGTTTTTTTTATTAACCATACTCAGCATTTTTATCTTATTGTTATCCTGTTACCCTGTCACCTTTTTTTCCTCTTGGTGACTCGCCTTATGTATCGCGCTGTGTATTGCATTTTCTTATCTTTACTCAGCGTTTTCATTCATCCTTACCTTAGCCTTGGCCTCGTCGGTGCATCATGGAGTATGCGTGTGGTTTCCTGTTCAACCATACTCTGTGATCACCCCATTCTGTCTTATTATCCTCGTGGGGGGCCTTCCCTAGCCCCGACTTTAACATTGACTGTGTTTGTTATTGTTTGAAGTAATGTGTTTCATTCCCACTTAACCGTACTTCATTATTACCCATTTGTCCTTGTCACCTCTGTTTCTTTAGGTGATCTTTTATATATTCAGTGCTGTGTGTTTTGTTTTCTTTAGTATCCATGCACAGCGTTTTTCATCATTTTTTGTCCTGACCTTTGTCTTGTTGGTGCAATATGGAGTAGTGTGTTTTGTTCCCCTTAACTACACTCTGTGATTGCTTTATTCATTCCTGCCACCTTTTTGGTGGGTTTTTGGTTTTCTTTTTTTGCCCCGATCTACACGTTATTTGTATGCTGTCTGTAGTCATATTTGGTATTTTCCCTACCTGTGTCCTAACTCAGTTTTCTCCCTAACTGTGCTCTGGGTTAATCCTTTTCCCTGTGTTGTAGGGTATTGTATTTGGGTTTTTTTTTCTCTGCCCTGCTGCCCTACGTTGGTCTATTGTTTTTTTTTTTTTTTTTTGTCCTTCCCTTTGCATCTTCCCCTCCGGTCCTGCCTCCCTTCCGCCCACCCTAGGTGGGGAGGGGGGGGGGGGGGGGCTGGGATGTTCCTGGTCGTTCGGGAGCCCGACCGTGAGGGGGAGGCTCTGTCACCATGGGGTGAGACGCCGGCTCGGCGCTCAGCCCATGCTCCTTTTATCCCTGCCTCTCATTGGGCAGTGCCTCAGCTGGTTCCCAGCTGTCAGTGTTACGGGACGGCTGGGGCCAATTAATCCTCATCAGCTGGGGCGCTGTTAATGAGTATAAAGAGGAGCAGCTTCGATCCTTCGGGGCTGCGACATAAGCACTGCTAGGCTGAAGCCCCTTCGTCTGGTGTCAGCCTTAACTCCCCTTGCAGCATTCCGGTGTTTGTATCCCGCTGTGAGTATGCACGTCTTGTTACCCCCATGTCCGGTACGAGCTACCTACCCCTGCGCTGTGCAGCCTGAGAATGTACGTCTGTATGAGTGTCTGTGCTCTCCTCATCCCTTATCCCTTACCCAGAATAAAACATCTCGACTCACTGGCTTGTCCCTGGCTCTGATTGCCCGGCTCCCTAGAGCCGGATATGACATTAATGGCCTTGCTCCGGTTTATCTGTCTGAGATTTTGACTGTCCGTGACCAAGGCAGGGCTTTGAGGTCATCCAGTCAGCTTTTGCTGGATGTGCCCAGGTCAAGGTATAAACATTGGGGTGACCGAGCCTTTTCTGTTGTCGACCCCAGGCTCTGGAATAATCTCCCCCCTGACCTATGTGCTATCGTGACCTGGCCCTTTTTAAATCAGAACTTAAAACACATTTGTTTAGGATGGCTTTTAATACCCAGGAGTGGTGATATTTGTCTTGGCATTTGTTTTTATTTTATTCTCATTTTTAGGTATTTATTCTTATTTCTTTGTTTATGTTATTTGTTTTTAATGCTGTGGGTGCTTTTAATGCTGTTTAATTTTCTGTAAAGCACTTTGGTCACCTACGGGTTGTTTTAAAGGGCTATATAAATAAAGTACATTACATTACATCGTGATGTATTTCTGTGTCAAATGTATACAAGTGTGTGAAGTGTTTTGCACAAAGTGTGAAGGTGAAAATGTGTTTATAGTTGTGCAAATCTGGGCTGGTATTCTGTTCTTTGGGTGTCAGGTTTTGCTAGTTGTGGGACAGTTTTACTTTTAGTGTGTAAGCAATCGCAAAAAAAAACTGTAATAGTATCAACATCACTATTGCTAGATGGGGGAGGTTGAGGAGCCCCATCCATAAACATTCTAATCAGGGTGTAGCTCAGGTTATGCTTGACCCTAGTATCCAAACCACTGTCAGCTGTGTGAGAGTGCCCCACATTTTTACTACTTGTAATATGACCAAGACATTCTCCTCTCCCCTTAGGCAAAAATGGAATAGTGGAGGTATCCATTGCATCTATACATCTTTTTATACTTATAAAGTTCCCTTGCATTGTGTATAACATAATAAAAAAAATCGAGACAAGGCATCAACTGAAACACTTCCAAACATCTACATGAAATGCTAATGTCCCAGACAGAAATCCTGTTCAGATCTAACGCCACATGAGAAGAAAATGAAGATTGGAAGATGGCTGCAGTATCCACAGAAACTGGCATCAAGCTGGCCAGGACATTCAAAGAGTCACGGCACCAATTTAACAGATGTCAATTTGCATATATATGACAATGGGCCAGCACACTATTTTCTGCCGATTTGCTCCTGAGGAGCTCCATGCAGGCTCATCTGCTCACTCAGCAGTGTGTAACGGCATTGTCAGCTTTTGAATGTCCATACAAAATTGTCAGAAATAAAACACAACAAAATATTTGCTGGACATCTATACATATGTTATTACAATATAACAGAAAAGAGCATCTTCAGGAGTTGTTATACTGTCAGAAAGCATTTTTGTCTCACGTTAATGTCTTTGTAACATATCATAGGTGACAGATGCTACAGAAAGCATAGCACCATCATCAGACAAAGTACATACCTGAGGAAGACAAAACACACATCACTTGTCTTCCTCCACAAAAGCACATCTGGCTCCTAAGTGAATAAAAACGAAAATTAAAATGACAGTTGATGGCCACAGTTTCTAAAATGACATCTGGCATTCACCATCATGCTGATACAGCACCAAACAAAATGGTGGATAACGGACTCTTAAAGGAAAATTAAAAACATCTATAAACTCATAGTAGTGGGCAAAACACCTCAGAAAACCACACAGTAATGTAAAAGTATCACTGTAATTATATGACAATCTTTATTGTATTACGTGATTTTGTACACTTGGCGGGACATCACTTCTGAGAGTGCAGAAGGCTCTTTAACAACAAAGATTATGATTACCAGTGACTAATAATTACAGTTCAATAATATTTAATCGATCTTTTAATCTGTGCATAAGTTCTTGCCACTAAAATGTTTCAAATAATGACACAAACCACATATAACTGTCTCACCATTTAATAAACAACATCAGCAATGATACAGACATCTATTTAGTTTGTAAAAAATGGTAATTATCAGGTACCTGGATAGTAACAGATAGGTGTGTAGTCTTTCCTCTGGCTTAAAGACCTTGGCAGGGTTGCAACATATTTTTCTGGGGGGGGGGGGGGGGGGTCCAGAAAACACATTAAACTATTGTAACTGGAATATTTTAATTTTTTACTATTCATTTCCTTTTTTAAAATTTTAAAATTTGCACAGTAACTTTGCATTTGGAACTTACCATTTGAAATATTGTAGAATCACAGTTTTAATTTTGAAATATTGGGCCAATTGGGGTCCCACCCATACATCCTGTGTTTGGACTTTTTACTGGTATCATCTTTCTCTCCTGCTGTCACCTCTCCTCCACCCTCCGCCTGAACACTTTCTTCTCCCTGGCTCCTCTCTTCTGTCTCATCATTTCCTCTCTGAGCCCTGATTTACTAATTTACTCACACATACTTAAATTATATGATCAGAGTTGGGTGTAGTAGCCAGAAGTTCTACTCATGTAAAAGCAGTGTTATCTTATGAAATTAAAAATTAAAAGTAGACACCCAAACATTTCTAGTTCAGTTGAGGGTACAAAGAGCACCCACATAAAACTTGAGTAATGACTTCAGTCTTCAAGGTTTGAGGTTTTCTCCTCAATCCTCAAATTCATAAGAATTTTCTTATAATTTTCAACTTTTTTCTGCAAATTTATCTAAATTTGAAACCATTTTCTGCAAATTTTTAATTTCCTCTTGTAAAATTATGACTTTTCTTGTACATTTGAGAATTTATTATAACTTTGTGGATTATTTTATGACTAATTTTTGTCCTTTTTTATAAAATTACTGGGTTTTTTATAAATCTGAAACTGTCTGTGGTAAGATTTTAACTTTTTTCCCTCATAGAATTTAAACTTTTGAGCCTAAATTTTGCAGAGCAAGAAGAGAACAATAATTTAACTCTGATTTTAAGAAATATAATTATTAATAAAATTATATTTAATGAAATAAATTAACTAAAATGACCAAAGATGCTGTTATTTCTTTTATAATATTTCCATATATTTACAGTTTTTTTTAGGACTCTTCTCACCACCCAGACAACAGGAAAAACCTCCATTATTTTGAAATGTAAATGTTGGCAGGTTTAGTTTGTCTGAAGGCTGGAGGATGTTGATGGATTTAAGTCACTGACTTCATGAATTCAGCATGAACTCAAATGTGACTAGGCAAAGTGGTGCATAATCTACAAACACCACTGGGGGTGTTCAAAATAACCAAATAATGTAAGATACCATTACACTCCCTATGTAATATTACAATTGCCATACCACTTTACATTACACAGTTAACATTCTACCTCCTTATGCCTCTTTTGGTCAAAGAACATGCTCTGAAACTGGACACAAGTACATTTTTGCAGTTCCTTGCTTAATAACCTTGATTTCTACCTTTGGTTGATTGACTGATTTTATTTATTTGAACATTCCGACAAAAGAAAAAAAGAATTTAAAATCAAAAATCAAGCCAAAAATAAAATGTTCAAAAGGAGTGGGAAGAAGCCAACGCTTATATAGTCCCACCCCTTTTCCATACCCAACAAATTACAACATCACTCTTAGTCATCATTCATCCCAGAACCACATTCACCATAATACACCCCATAGTCAAATGACAACAACGACAGTTACATATTGACGACAATACCAACATCCAACAATAATTGCAACAATAATAAATAAATACTTCTGGTATGTTTAGCACAAACACAGACAACACCATCACCATCACAATCACCATAACACAACAACACACACAATAACAACCTTTTTTCATTGAAGACACATCGTAATATTACTGCCCTTTATTTTTATATTGCTCAAAAATCATTTCTTTATATGTTGATTTAAATATATGGATGTTTGGACATTGTCTGTAGTTCCCCCCCAACCCATTCCACAATTTTACCCCACACACAGACACACAAAAACCCTTCCTAGTAGATCTTACTAAGTGCATTTTAAATTTTGTGTTCCCCCGTAAATTATATTTCCCTCCTCTCTCACTGAAAAGATTTTGTATACTGTGTGGCAAAAGGTTTTTACTGACTTTAAACATTAATTGTGCTGTATAATAATCAACCAGATCCCGTAATTTCAATAACTTTGAATGTAAAAACAATAAATTAGTATGTTCAAGATACCCGACTTTGTGTATAACACGGACTGCCCTTTTTTGTAATATTACCAATGAATTAAGTGTACTTTTATAATTGTTACCCCAGATCTCTATACAATAGGTCAAGTATGGAAGTACTAATGAACAATACAAGATATGAAGTGATTTGTAATATAGGACCTGCTTAATTTTATTCATAATTGCAATATTTTTTGCAACTTTGTTTTGAATGTATCTGATGTGTGGTTTCCACCTAATTTTATCATCTAGTATTACACCCAAAAACTTGATCTCCTTAACTTTTTCAATAATCACATAATCTATATGAATATGTATATCTTCTTTATTTTTACAATTACCAAATATCATTACCTTAGTTTCATCTATATTTAGTGATAATTTATTACAATCCATCCATTTTTTTTAAGTTTAGAGTATGGATTAGTTGATTATAATTATTTCCAGAATAAAATATATTGGTATCATCAGCAAATAATATTATTTTTAATAATTTAGAAACTTGGAATATGTCAATTATATATATGTTAAATAATTTGGGACCTAATACTGACCCCTGGGGGACCCCACAGGCAATTCCCATACACCCAGACAGATATTCTCCCATCTTCACAACTGTTGTCTCTCAGATAGGTAACTTGTAACCCAATTCAGAGCCATTCCCCAAATATCATACATTTGCAGTTTAATAAGAAGTATTGAATGATTTATTGTATCAAACGCTTTTCTAAAATCTATAAATACACCAATTGCATATTTTCCTTGATCGAATGCATTTATTATTTCCTCTGTTGCTTCCATTATTGCCAACGATGTTGTACTCTTGGCTCTAAATCCATATTGGTTCTGATTAAGTTATTTAAAAAGTTTTCTCATCTGTTGTTGAAAAGTTTTTCCAGAATCTTTGAAGATTGTGGGAGAAGTGATACTCGTCTGTAGTTTGTGTATTGGTGTTTATTTCCTTGCTTGAATAATGGTATTACTTTTGCTATTTTCATTTTCTGCGGGAATGAGCCAGTTTGAAATGATAGATTACAAATATATGTGAATGGTTTTAATATGCCATCAACAGTTCTTTTTACTAGTGCCATATCAATACCATCACAATCAGTAGATAATTTATTTTTACACTTTTCAACAACAGATTTTACCTGTAGTTCATCCACCGCTGTAAGAAAGATTGACCGAGGGTTATTTCCAATCAATGTCTCACTCACGGTGTCTCTTCCTTGGTTTGGAATTTTTGCTGCCAACTCTGGTCCAACATTTACAAAAAATTTATTCATTTTATTTACTACCATATTCTTACCATAATTATCACCACAATTATCAGTAAAATACTCTGGATATATCGTTTTCTTAGTTACCTTTCTGACTTTGTTGTCACTGCTGGGAAATAGTAGTGACAATGAGTCCAGTAGACCACTCATTTCATTTGACTTGGCTTTCTTTTTGCAACATGGTGGTGCAGTGGTTAGCACTGTTGCCTTACAGCTAGAAGGTTCCAGGTTCGAATCCCCAGGCTGGCAGGCGTAGGAACCTTTCTGTGTGGAGTTTGCATGTTCTCCCTGTGCTGCGTGGGTTTACTCCGGGGGCTCCGGTTTCCTCCCACAATCCAAAGACATGCATGATAGGTTAATTGGTTGTTCTAAATTGTCCCTAGATATCTGTCTTCTATAGGCCCTTAGAATAGAGGATTAGTACTACTGAAGCGCCTTGAGTGGTCTTTGTGACTAGAAAAGCGCTATATAGGTGCAGGTCCTTAAAACATCTCCGACATGGACATTGTGTTTCTCTTCAGTCCATTTTCTGCAAGACCGCAGTGTAACTAGATACTCTTGTCACCAACATTTCCAGAAGGTGTCAGCAAGACATTGAACATGTTTCCACTGTTTTTTTATACAGGTCTGTCAGATCAAATTCTCCATATTGTGCGGATGTTGAATTTGTCTTTCCAGTCAGTCCTGTTGCTGGTTACAATATAGTAGATGATTGTGGATCAGATGACAATGGCACTAATGGTCTGGTACTCATGATGGCAATCACTTCTGCCACTAATGTTGAGATGTTCCATGGCCCACAAATATCAAGACCAGCCCTAGTGACAGGTGGTTTAGTGGCATGTTGATCACTTGGTAACTTTTCCATTATTTGTTCCTCGATTTTGCTCTCAGCCTTTGGCAGTTAATGCAGTCATGGATTATTTTTTTTTTAGATGAGCCTCCCAACAATCCATACTCCAGCAGACCAAAGGGCTGCTTCCATGAAGTGGCGACCTTGTGGGCGACTCCTTCATGATAATTAAAAATCAGCAGTTCAGACGAAGTTTCTCAGGGAAGATAAAGGGGTACTTCTCAACATCTGAATGGTCAGCTGAATATATGCAACGCCCAACCCTTAACAGTCCATTGTGATAAATTATGAGACTCCACTTCCACTGGGGACTTTTCTTTGAAATACCTTGTCCTTGTTCCAGTCTGGTGATGTCCTCTTTGAAGATTTCATTTTGCATACTTTTGATAACAATGGTTTTTACTTGAGAGGTCCCTTCTTCAGCACTCAGATTTTGTGTCTTATAGCTAGCTCTGGTGAGAAGAATGAGTCTTGTTATGCCGTGAATAAGTTCTTTCCGAGATGAAAAGTACTCAAAATGTGTGAGCTAAAATGTTCTCCAGAAGCCATTGTTGAGAGGGCAACATCCTCTGTTCAGTCTATTTAATAAATGGAGGCTCATGGAGCCAAGTGGTACTGTATGTCCCAAAAGACCTGCTGGGATAGATCTAGTGGCATGGTTGGCTGGATTCTGATCTGCTGTCATGTGATACCACTACTCAAGGTGCATAGACTTCCTGATCCTTGTGACTTTGTTTGGATAGTACTGACTGCACATCTGTACAGACAGACTGTATATCTGTACAGTTAGTACTATGCATTGACTCATAAGGGCCATCATTTATTTAACTTAGTAGTAGCCTATGTTGTATATAAAGTTATCAAAGCATTTTTACTTTACTTCCCTGGGCAACTCCTTTTCTATTATGCTGTGTGTTTTTTGGTTGGTTGGGTTGTCTACTGTCATGCTGCTGTAATTTCCCAGTTTGGGATCAATAAAGTCTATCTATCTATCTATCTATCTATCTATCTATCTATCTATCCCTCCAGGATTTTGCGACGTTGCGATCGCATCAATTCATGTGAAATCAGCCACTCAGCGCAACTATTGTGTGATCTTGCAATTTTGTCCAATCACCACAACTTTCCTGCAATTTTGGCCAATCCTCCTCAACTTCTGCCAATTTCACCAATCAAATTTGTCTGACTGGCACTCAAACGCTCAGTCTAACCAACCAAATGCATCGTTACACCACGTTCACGTCCATGTTTACAGTGTGTATTAATGGAAAGCATCAGCAAACAGAGTGTGTGATTTACAAAAAAACCCAAAAAAAACACTCACCCGCGAGGTTTCCAACGCTGCCCCTTCCTCTGTCTCCCCCGGCCTGCCGGTGGACGTCTCATCATGTCTCCGTCCTGACCGCATGTACGAAGCTCTGGGTTTGTGTTGAAAAACGTTCACCTGCCCTAAAACATCCCATCATGGGAGCGCCATGCGAGCGAGGAGAAACGCCATAAAACCACAAATGCAATGAATAAATCTAACTCTACAGCCAATGTTTGAACATTTTATACATCTTTAGAGGTAAAATCATTACTACATTTGGTCAATGAGCTTCAAATCTGTGACTCTCCGGTCTGGGTGGACAACCCCCCGCCCCCCCGCTGTCCCGCCATAAATGAAAGACGTGTGTCTGAACTGATAAGTGTGTGTGTGTCAAGACAGACAGGTAGGAGTTAGGCACAGAAAGAAAGAGAATATTCTCTGCAATTTTTAATTTTTTTTTCAGAAAACACCGACTCCTATAGACCATACAGAGCAACAGAATAAATTATTTATTTTTTCGCTCAGTACCGGGTGGTTTGAAACCGCTGCGGTTTTCAAATGAAGGTGCTGCCAATAATTTCCAAATCTCTACTCTTTAACATGCATTCAATGCAATTTCGCTGTTGTAATGGATGTGTAAAGTCTGTATTTGCTGTTACACAAGAGTTTTTTTTCTGTATAGCAGAAGTTTCTGCTTAATTTACAAATCACTATAATAGGAAATTCTTGACAATCCTGTGCTTTTCTTGTATTGTTATATAGAATATCACTGCAGTAAACTGGAAAAAAAACCCATCTGGTTTAAAATTTGTAATTCTTCCCACAACTTTTAGTGCAAAAAACACTCTAAAAACATTGCAACTTTTATTGCAACTTTTTTAAAAAGCTCCCGTGAATTCAGGCTTTTTGGGCTGCAACAATCACAAAAACATCCCGCAAAATCCTGGAGAGACTGATCTATCTATCTATCTATCTATCTATCTATCTATCTATCTATCTATATATCTATCTATCTATCGATCAATCAAACCATTGGGAGGTCTTACGTAATTAGCCCAGCACAATTCTTCTGTATCTATAAAACTATACAGATGTTATGTCAAACTCCATTTCATGAGAAATTACCTCTGCAGTTTCAGCGGGAGGGACTGCAACACGGAATTGCAGCCTTGGGATAGTGTGGTCAGGTCCTGGTGCTAATTTGACCTTTGCCATCACAAATCCTGCATGACCCAAACCCTAACCCACAACTCAAGTAGGCTCCTACTGCTATTGCCACAGTAGAGGCGTTGGAGAAAACTCTAATGTATCTCTGTTGTGTAGAAGACAAGGACACAGAAGTGTAAGGCTTTGGGATGAAGAATTGCACAAGATGTTACAAAGATTCTTTCCAGACTGTCCATCGCAGTCCCTTTTCAGGTAAAGGCGATCACACCACTCACACTGTTCAGAGGTAAGTTCTCCGATTAAATTCCTTACCTGCACTGTAATTGGAGCCACAATTTGTGCCCAGAGGGATATAGAGAACTCTCTTTCTAAATTGTCTCTCTTCCCTGGCTCAATATTTTGAAAAATGTGTCCCATGGAGTGATCACAAAGTGGCATTCCTTGACCTTGGAGTTCAGCTTGAAAGTTTATGTATGACTTCTTAGGGTGCCTTCACACTAAATACAAATGGGGGATTTTTTCATGCAGCACGATTACATAACTCAATGTAAGCATACAAAAAGACATGCATTCACCGTCTAAAGGAGATGCAGACACGCAAAGTTGCCTTTATAACTTCTGCAGCAGTGTTCAACCTGCTGAGCAAATCCCCAAAATAAGGTCATGCTTAGGTTTACATTATCCAATGAGGGCTCACCTGAAAAAGTTGCCCCTGCCTCGAAAACCTGATGGGTGTTTATGGTGCTAGCTTGCTAGCCTTGATAGCATGTCTGTGGCAGGAATCCATGGGCAAATAACTCAGACATCCCCATTCTGCTGAAGAGCTCCTTGTCCTTCTGTCTCCAGGTGAGTGTCAGTCTCATTTTCAAACTAGTTTACTCTCCAATGTTGATACTTTTACTCCGATGATGGCAGAATCTCAAAGCTAGCGCTATGCCTCAGATGTGAATGCGCGATTGAGCGATTTTGTGTATGCTCGCCTCTTTCCATTTACTTTGTATGCATTCACGCCACCTGCCAGCGTTTGGTGTGAAGGCAACTTTAGGCTCTTTTTATACAATACACACTATCCTTCTGATCAAACTGGGGTTGCATTTCATGAGAATACAGCAGGCTTTTTTCTGGTATTTATGGTAATGTGATGGGATGAATATGTCAGAGTGTCATGAACTGGGGTGGATTTCCAACCCAGTTTCATGGCACGGTGGATGTCTAGTCTCCAGCTTATTTTGGGTTCCTTACTTGCCATCTGACAGCTGACAGCCACGCCACCTCTCCTCCCAGCTTCTACCAGCTGAGTGTCACTACCGTTGTACTCTCTTCACACACGCACACACATGCTATTGTCCACACCTGCACTCACTCACTACACACACACCCATCCCCATTCACATGCTGTATTACATTCACTCATGCATCTGTTTCCACTCAGTTCAGCCTATGCACTCGCGCACCAGCATTTAGTTCCCTCATCATGTTTGGCATTATTTAAGCTCTGTGCCTGCTTGAGTGAATTGTCGGGTGATTGTTGTTTGAACTGTGTGTTTAAACCAACTGTCTGTTGTTTTTCTGCACCGTGGATTGTTCTCAGACTGTCTCGGACTGCTCCAGCCCTGTGAGTACAATCTGCTTCGTCCCTGCCGTCCAGTCCCATCTGGGGGTTCTTTTCCCTGGGCTCTCTCATTCATTTCCCTGCTGCAGTTCTGCCTGCCTGCGTGTTGGAACATTCTCTTCCTGTGTTTACTCACTCGTGTGCTGTAGGGCGTCCTGGAGATTTTTCCTGTTCATCCTGTGCAACCCATTTATTGTTTGACTGGACTGTTATTTCACTTTTTGCATAATAAAATACACACAGCATCCTCCTGCATGTGGGTTTAATTCTTCCTGCCTCACATAGGCAGGAATTCATGACAGAATCACCCGACCAGTTAAAAACCCAGCGGAGATGTTGTGTGTGTGTTTTTCACCTTTTTTTGTTTTTCCTCTCCCGTTCAGTAGCCCTCCAGCATGGACTTTACAGTTTTTGGATTAAACCCGGAGGGGTGCGCAGTGGCCAAGCGTGCGGTGGACTTCGCTTCCTGGGTTTGTGCCACCCATTCCCCAGAGATAAATTTTTATCTGCTGGATATAGCTGTCGGGGTGATGCGGACGTGTCCCAGCCTTTGGAAAGTATCCAGGGCTGGTGCCGCTGCTCACCAAAATTTGTGAATCCCGACAGTGCTTCGAGGAAGTGGTGAAAGGGTCCTCTGCAGCACCACCAAGGCAGCCTAAGAAGCCCTCCCGGAGGCTGAACGCCCAGCACACGCTTCCCAGGCTGGTGTCCTCTTCTCCCCATCAGACTCACCATCCTACTCCCCGGGAGACGGCGCAAGACACTGAGACAGCGGCTGACATCATCACCAGCCAGGAATTCAGGCAAGTGCTACTACAATCACTCTCCCTATCACCTGATGTAGTGTGCCAGATTCCTGTGGAGGAGCTCCAGATTTTGCAGTCCACTGGGGCTCTCCCGTCAGCTGCTGTCACTGCTCTTCAATCCTTTGTCTCTGTTTCCCCTGATTCCTCGCTGGTCCCAGGAAGGAGTAGCTGGACGCTGGAGGAGCCAAAGGAGTGGGAGTAGCCAACTTTGCGGCGAAAGAACCGCCCTTCGTCGAATCATCGGAAGAAGCCCTCCTCTTCATCGACGGCCATGGACCAGACATCATCCTCGACAATTCCTGCGGCAGAGCCCATCCCCGTGCCAGCTGTTCCACCAGCCTGTGCCCTCTCATTCCTGACCGCAGCCCAGGTCACCGAAGCACCTCCTCCCGCTGCTGCAAGATCTACGGAGGGTTTCCCAGACACTCCCACCACTGCGTCGCCTGAGCCGGTTCCTCCTCCATCCTCTGAGGGACCCATTACACTCATCGACGCAGAGGAGGACGGCAGCTTGCCGCCAGCAGCAGATAATATCCAGGCCCGGGAAGTCAGACAAGTGATTTTTCATTCCATTTCCTATAATAATGATGAACCTTGTTGGTCTCCTGGGAGACAGCCTCAGGGTAGGCAGTCACCTGAGCGCTCTCCCCCTCCTGCTGTTGCCAAGGACTCACTGATCCCCTCCGTGTCTCCTCCCTATCTTCCCGAGTGCCTGCTGGAACCAAACCGCTGGACAGTGGAGGAGCTCGTGGCCCTGGATGATCTTAGACCACAGCCAGCATGGAGTGGACCCCCAGCCGCCATGCTGGAGAACCGCCGGCGTGGGGGGATTTGCCTGGGGGCACCGGGACTGCCATCACCACCATGCCTGCTGCAGAGGACGCCACAGCAGAGCCAGCACCTGAGCAGGACCTCCAGCAGACCGGGTCCAAGACATCGTCATCTGGATCGACGGAGTCCTGGAAGGCGGTGGAGCTTGAGTGCAGGCAAGTGCTCTCTTTTGGGTTTTTTTCTGCCCATTCTAGAGCAATCTTGCCTGGCTCTTGGTGAGGAGAGCCAGGTGCAGCCGGCCGCTGCACCTGAGCTTGCCTTGCCGGGTTCCCCCGCTGCTGGCGACCCTAACCATTTTTCCTGTCCAATCTCTCCTGAGCCTTCACCTAGGGTCACTGGAGAGAATGCACCACCGCCAGGAGTCTCTGTGGAGCTGGCCCAACCTACGGGTGACGATGGAGGTCCAGCTTACCTGGCAGAGGTCGGCACGGGGGGGGGGTCCGCCTCAACCCGAGACCTCCGTGGGTGCAGCGCCTCCTCAGCCTGAAGAGCCACCATGACCTGGATCATTGGAATCCTGGACGGTGGTGGAGCCCGAGTTCAGGTAAGTGCGCTCTTTAATTTTTCTCCTGCCAGTTTCTGAGCAATCTTGTCTGACTCTTGGTGAGGAGACCCTGCCCTATACCTCTCTTCACTGTGTCTGAGCTTCCTCCTCAGGATGCCGGAGAGTGGTCAATACCATCCGAGGCTGCCAAAGACCCAGGTTCGTCACCCAAGGCCGCAGAGAGCCCTGCTTCCCTCGCTGGGGAGGTCACCACGGGAGCAATGAGGTCCCTTACTGGGACCACCGCAGGTGCAGCTGAGTCCCAGGCCAGGACCCCTGTGAGTGCAACCGAGTCCCAGACCAGGACCACCACGGGTGCAACGATGGCCCAGTCGGGGTCCACCGCTGGTGCAATGATGCTCCAGTTGGAGCCCACTGTGGGTGCAACAAGGATCCAGCCTGGAGTCACCGCGGGTGCAGCATTGACCCAGACTGGGACCACTGCAGGTGCAACCATCCCCCAGCTTGGGTTGACGGGGGACAGGGTGGATCTTCCCTTGCCACTGTCCGATGACGCTGGGGCTTCCCTTTCCTTGCTTCCCTTTCCTGTGCTGGGTTTTCCCATGGGGAGGCCGCCTCCCGGGCCGCCTCTCTTGAGCTGGTGGCTCAAAGACCCGGCCATCCGCCCAGTGAACTGGGCCGTGAGGTCAGGTGGCCAAGTTGTCTTGGCCAGCCACCTGACCTGCTCGGCTGGGCGGTCCAGCTGATCCTGGATTTGGACCGACCACCTGATCAACCTTCCTTCGCCGCCCCTTGGGCCTGGGGCTTTGGTCAGCCCCCGGAACTCTTGCACTCTTGGGACTGAGGGGAAGGGGGGGCACTGCTCTAGGTTTTGGGGGTGATTCACTGTGCTTTCACTTATATATTCTTGTGTTATGTACTGATTAATTCCCTCCTGACCTGTTTCCCCCACCTCCCGCCCGGGTTGGCTGTTGCAGTTCCCCGGGGGTGGGAGTGGAGGTGGGGGGGTGTTTCTTTTTTCTTTTTTTGTGTTTTCTTTTGTTGGTATGCTGGGGTATCTGGTTTCCACCCCTTGGGGGGGGGGGGGGGGGGCTCTGTCATGAACTGGGATGGATTTCCAGCCCAGTTTCGTGGCACGGTGGCTGTCTAGTCTCAGCTTGAACCGTGGATCGTTCTCGGACTGCTCCAGCCCTGTGAGTACAATCTGCTTCGTCCCTGCCGTCCAGTCCCATCTGGAGGTTCTTTCCCTGGGCTCTCTCATTCATTTCCCCGCTGCAGTTCTGCCTGCCTGTGTGTTGGAACATTCTCTCCCTGTGTTTACTCACTTGTGTGCTGTAGAGCGTCCTGGAGAATTTTCCTGTTCATCTTGTGCAACCCGTTTATTGTTTGACTGGACTGTTCTTTCACTTTTTGCATAGTAAAATACACACAACATCCTCCTGCGTGTGGGAAAACAATACAAATAACTATTAAAAAATGGCACCATTCAACACAATCCTTTTGGCAGTAAGTATAAATAAATTACAATTAGTACAACTACGATGCAAAAAATACATAATGATTCCAGTTAAACACAAGTTTAAAATGTACACACCTCTTCTTCTTTAGGCTGCTTCCTTTAGGGGTCACCATAGCGGATCATCTGCCCCCATCTCACCCTATTCCTTGAATCTTGCTGTGTAACACCAATCCTCTTTATGTACTCCTTGACTATATCCATGAATCTTCTCTGCGGTCTTCCTTTTTTTCCTCCTGCCTGACAGCTCTATCTTCAACATCCTTTGTCCAATATCTCCACTATCCCTCCTCTGCACATGTCCAAACCACCTCAGCCTTGCCTCTCTTACTTTGTCTCCAAACCGCTCAACCTGAGCTGTCCCTCTGAATCTTAGCATCTTCAGCTCTACCACTTCCAGTTCCCCCTCTTGTCTTTCTGTCAGCACCACTGTCTCCAAACCATACATCATAACAGGTCTCACTACCATTTTGTAAATCTTCCCTTTCTCTCTAGCAGCTATCCTTCTGTCACAAATCACCCCTGACACACATCTCCACCCACTCCACCTTGCCTGCACTCCCTTCTTCACCTCTCTTATGCAACATCCATTGCTTTGGATGGTTGACTTCAGGTATTTAAACTTATGTACCTTCGCTCTCTCTACTCCTTGCATCTTTATACTTACACCTGCCTAATATTTTATGATTCTAATATTTTACATTTTTTCTTTTGTAAACTGTCTACTTTTCAAAATAAAATACATTTCAATATCTATATATCTATATATTTTATCTATCTAGTCTGCATAGCTACCTTTATTGTAATGATTTCAAAACAGTGTACTTTTTACCATTTTGTCCATCTGTCTGTGTACTTCATCCATGATGTTCTGCAGGAAAAAAAATGATGCAATACAATCGTGTGTCCCTTTCAAAGTCTTCCGCAGAATAGGCTGTGCTTATCGGTAGGCCAAAGAAGCCCGATTGTTTCCAAAGCATGACCAGATGACTGCTCAGCATTGTGTTGAGAAATGCCCCTCATTATCTTGTCATAACCAGAGAGTGAAATCTTTTTGCTCTAGAGTCAGCTTTTGTTGAGGGCTTGACTGGGATGCGTCTTATCATCTCGTTCCAAAAACTCGGCTTCATAACATGTGAATTCGGCATATTAAGGGATATTAAGTGAAAGTGGGCACAGTTACTCACTGTCCAGCATTACCAGAATGTGTTAGGCTGATAAACGAACTGCCAGCAGTGGCTTTAGAATGCCCTGCATGTGGTGATTTAGGGCTCACAGAGGGCTTTCATACTGGTGTGTGTTTGTGTGTGCAGAGGTCTGATTTTGTAGCCACGATGATGGCAATGAGGGACTGTGAGAAAGCATTCTCCAGGAAGTCATAGCCGCGGGGTGAAGCATATGTAGCATGAGGATGGCACCAGAAGGGCGCATCGTGGATGACCAGCTGGCCATCTGTTGTGGCTCCGCAGACCGGGCCAGGAAGTCCCCCCCCCCCATTCCATAAACCAAACAGAAAGAATGGCATTTTCAAATGCCAGGGCATGGGACAGCACTGGCTTCCTCCCCCTGAGAAGGTTCTCAGCACATCCCAGATACTGAAGTTCAGGCACTCTCTGTGAGACTTCCAGAAAACATCCTCGAGTGAAACGAGGACTCCATGTGGTGCATTTGTTGGTGTGCAGAATGAGGCTGCTCAAGTGGAAGTGGCCACAGCATGGCTCACTCATTGGCCAAAGATCATTACTCTTCCTTATCTTGTTCCAAGTCCTCAGGCGCTTTCACTCTGGTCCAAAAAGGAAAACCATTACCAGACAGAGTCACAGGAGGCCTGTCCACTCAGCCTGAGGAGATACATTGGCATTCCACAACTGATTTTGTGTTACTGTGACATCTGGACTACTATAAGGGAAACAAAACACTATTGGATTATTGTGGATACATCCAGCAAAAATAAATGGTCAATTTGCAATGCACCTGTAAGCTGGTTGCCAACCACCAATCAAATCTAAGAAAAAAAGAATAAGAAAAATATAACAGGAGGACAATATTGAGATGAAGTGGTTAGCCTTTTAAACCTAAATATAAGTACATTTGCAATGTAGTTGTGTAAATTGTTTTTTTCAATTCCATCACTTGGAAGGAAAGGTTGTTGATGATGCTTTTGTGCTAAATTTTATAAGCTTTGCAGATCATTTTTAAAAAAAAATTGTACGTATTTCTTTTCTCTAACCTCTGAATTGTGAATGAATGACTTATATGCAGATATGACCAGGGCAATGTAGCTTCACATTGTCAGATACAATTTTATATATAGTGCACACATTTATGTGTATTTGCAAATGTTTAACCGTGTAAATGTCTTTGAATGGAATTACAGTAAATTCACACCATAACATGGCATTAGGTGTGTGGTTAGCTTTTTGAAAAAGGCTAACAACAAAACCAACTCAACATTTACCTCTTTTCAGGCTAGTAAACTTTAAAACCACTTTCTTGAGGTCTATATTTTAGTTTCTCTGTAAAAGGAAAGCAATATCCAGTTGCAATTTTTTTGTAAGATGTATATTTGCTTGATTCTAAATTTTGAATTCTAAAATCTATAATTTACTTAACATTTACTCTTTAAGGTGTCAAGTTTAAAGGTGCGAAAAAGGAATTTTCACCCTTGACTGCTGCAATAGAGTTCTGCTCTCAAACCCAAACAAAGCTGTAGCTTGGCCCACCCTCCTAACACCTGCCATCTCTGCTTGGTACCAGCAGCGGTCTTGTGATAGCAGTGAGGCCCTGTCCCAATTCACTCCTTTGTCCTACCTCTCCATGTTGCATATGCTAGTCTGGGCAAAGGGGTGTCGGAATTTTCCCTGAGGTGCACAGAAGAAGTAAGATGAAGGGCTATGTACAGTGTGAAATTGAACTTAATGGGGAGCACACCACAAATGTAGCGCAGTATGCCATAAAGCATGGTAAATGTTCATCAAGATGACTGCCAAATCCAGTGATGGAAAGAAAGATGTGTATACATTTAAGTGTTTACCCATTTATCCAAATCTTAAAATAACTATTTTACTGTAATCTGATCATGTCACCCCCGGTTTGTGATGGCCTGCTTGGATGTGATTATCTTCTCCAGCTGCACACACACCTGTTTCTCATCACAGCCGGAGCTATATAATCCTCGCTGCCCTGGAATCCGTGCGGAGTCGTCTGTCTTACTCCATGAAGACCACACACGCCCTCTTCTTTGATTCCAGAGGCCGTAGCCTCAGCCTGACTGCATTCCTGCTGTCTACCTACAACCCGCCTGTGCTGGGAAGGAAACTCTCCACCACTCAAGTAAGCCTCAGCCTTCCCTCACCTCCATTTCAGTCCCCTGTGCACAGGTGGAGCTCCGTGGCGGCAGACCCTGTCCCTCCTGGCAGCAGACTGAACCTCACCCTCTCACGGATTACACCTCCATCATCTACACACTGCAACGGGCTCTGTGGACGCTGTCCTCCTGGCCATAGCCGCCATGCTAACCTGAGCATCGCTACATCTCTACAAACAGTAAGCCGCAGATTAACCAGCACATTCTCAGCTGGGAAGCCACTAACCATCCTGCCTCTGTTTGTCCCTAGGGTTGTCAGGTCAAACGGCGTTCTGCTCACCCCCAGCTGCAGCAAGAACACACACCCACACATTCACACACTCCACTTTATTGTAATAAAGATAATTGTATCTACTCCGGTCTCCGAGTCTGCTCACTGGGTCAACAGACCATGTCACAGTTTGACTGTTTGGCATGATATTCTGCACTGTGTGATTTTCTATAAACACATGCTGGATGTATCTGGAGCAGAAGTAATACTCATTCTCCAGCACCCACCGTAACACTTCTCCCTGTCTGGCTGTGTTGTGAGGAACTATGGGGCAGGAGACCGGTCCCTCCGTGGAGTTTACCTACATCCACGGTTTCCCCTGTACCGGGCCCAAATACAGGTTTTTTTTTTTTTTGTCTACCCATATTGGTCATAAAGTGCCCATTGAAAATTAGAGATCTTAGAATATCTGTCTTGTTCCGCTGCCTCAAACCACTAGTCAGTGTCCTCTGCCCTGTGTGCTCTCAGAGAAATTCATATAATTCAGTTCTTCTTACATCCCACACAGCTTGTCATGCTGATAATTTGGCCATCCCATTGCTTATTTCTATCCAGTTGAAATGTTAAAGAACATGCACTTCAGTTTCCTTTAAACCACAAAAATACCTCGTTTTATATTGAGAAGACTGTAGCTTTTTAAAATTACCATTTCATTGTTCTAACTCATATGACTGAAGCCTCGTGGTGACTGTTGGACTATGGTTCTTCAAGAAGAAGCTTGAGGTACAAATTTGAGTAACTAGTCCTGTCATTTTGAACTTTATGGCCATGAAAGAGAAACTCTGAATATTTAAATCTTTCAAGTCTTAAGTCCTGAAGGATGGCAAAGTTTTTCTAAATTGTCTTTCAAGTGAGAAACTGGACATTGATTGACTTAAAATTATAGGGTTTGTTCTTCTGCTCGCTGATGACTAAGGCTTGACAGGAATAATTTTATGACAATACAGAAAATGCTTAGGTCTTTTACTGATGTAAGGGTTACTTAATAGCATAACTGAAGCGCACATTTCTAAACTACCTTTGTTATATTCTAGACCTTTCATTTTCTCTATCTGGCAGTAGGGCAGCTCTATTTTGACCCAGTGCTCACAGGTCTTAATATCTGTGACATGCTTTGGTCCTGTTATATTTACACACAATTGCGGGAGACAAACATGGAGTCAGGAATCAAGGCAAAGAAGGTATTTTTTATTAAATTATTATTTATTAAATGTGTTAAGATTAGATAGTGCCAATGAGAGACCCAGCCCACAGGGTTTTAGCCTGCAGGGGAGAGGGAGAAGGAGAGGATTAGTTAATGGAGCTCAAAGGGTGGTGAGTATAACGAATTATAAATGAATGAAAGGGCTTACTCAGTTCAGGTGACTGTTCTGCTGGTGAGGGTTCCCAAAAGGTAGATGGCGATTCAGAGAGTTTCACAGCTAAGCAGAAGATTGAGCAAGTGTCCAGGTATGAAGAGTTTCCAGATTCAGGCAGAGATTGTTCACAGGTGTGCCATGGAACGGCACAGATCCTGGGACTGAGAGGAGGATATGGATTGATCGGTTGTTTTAATGGAGCTGACATGTGTCTTCATTTGTTTCCAGAAGGTGGCAAGATATCCAGGTGAGTGTTCCAGACCAGAGAGATAAGTGGTTTGTTACTAGGTGAGTGTGCATGAGCCAAGGAGGGTGAGTCAACATTGGCAGGAAAGAGAGGTTTACTAGAGGCAGCAGAGCAGAAAAACAGGTGAGCATGATTCTTTAGAACAAGCACTAGAGGTGAGAGTTCTCAGTGTTCACTTGGTTTGCCAAGTGACAGTCCTATAGGGAGAGCCAATCCTGACTGAGACCTCTTATACCGTAGACCGGTGATTACCCACAGGCGTGAGTAATGAGGCAGTGAGAAGAGAGATCATGCAGCCACATCCATCTAGACTCTAGACTCTAACAACTACAATGTCCTTGCTCACCAGTCCACTCTAGATCTAAATGCCTCAGTGTTTAATTATTCCAGCACTGTTACATTCACTGTCTCACATCTCAATATAGCCGTACTCTGACATGCCTCTGTCTATGGTATTGAATAGGAAGCTGCAATCCAGTGATATAGATCAGTAGACACAATATTGCTAATGTTGGCTGGCTAGCTCTTTGCTCCCATACTGAACACAGCCTGAACTAATTTAATATCTGAAAGACTTACTGAAGTTAAGCATCCCTGATGGACAGGCACATGCGGTTTCATTGTTTGTTAGGATTCCTGGAGACGTTAAACCCTGACTGAGTGAATGGACAACTGTTACTGGCAGCTAGCCACCTTTTATCCTGGTTAGAGTAGTATAAGCTTTAGTAAAACAAGCCAAAATAACATCTAAGAATGATACACGTATTTATAAGTATGTAGTTAAGAGTTGGTAGACGAGCAAGAATGTCTAGGTAGATGTTAAAAAAATCTCTTCAACCAGTAGTCAAGAAACAGGCAGGATTAAAGTTTCTGCAAATTTAATTTGCACTGGCCAGTGGAGAACAATACAGAAACTGCCTCAGAGTCTCTTTCACGCATCATTCTGATTCACACACACACAACTTTCAATCTTTTAAGCATCTTGTTATCTCAAGACTGTCCATGGGAGAATATCTAGTTCAGACTGGTTCTCCCAAGCTGTCTCCTTGTCAGACATACTCATAACAGTACAGTACATGCATACAAAAACAAAGAGATAAATCTCCAGCTGCCACGACCTTGTACATTTCAGGAAGACTCTGAGGCAACAGCAGTTACAAAATATAAAATTTTCCCATCATCATTCCCATTTTTTCTTTTGTGATGCCATGGAAGGCATCACAAATGAAACGTGATAACAAGTTATGGTATCTAAAACCCCATCTGGCAACTATGCTAAGCTCCAGTGCATTGATGTGCAACAGACCCTAACTAGCTAGTGAAGGGAAAAGTCCACCATGGGCCCTGCTGCTCCAGTTGCCGGCTAACAATTAGTCCTTTAGGAGGAAAATAGAACAGCAAAACTTATTAATAAATGGTAAAAGTAATTAATGGTAAAAACATTAAAATCAAAATGATACTAAGGTAAAGGTGATAATAAGGACATAATAAGGATATGTGTCATTGCTGTATGTGTCATTGCAGCTCATATAAAAACAAAAGATAAAGTATGAAAACAACACATTAAAACAATAACAAAAATATAAAAACAAAATAAAATAACATAAAAATAAAATAAAAATAATGTTTCAAACTTCATAAATGTATTTACAGGTAGTACATTTCAACTTCACATCATGATCATGCCACTCCTCTGTTTTCTGCATGTCAATCATACTTTTACTCTGTACTTTGGGTCATGGAGAGACACTTTGAGCTCACACTGTTTGTTCATCATCCCCATCATCCTCGGCAACTGCTCCATGGTACATCACTAAATTAACATGCACAAGTCTGATCATCATATTACGGATACAGGGAATAACACAAGAAAAGACCAGAAATATTACCACAAAAATCATTAACAAGTTCATGATGAGACCTCTCCATGAAGAGAATAACCAATTTAACCAGGTATGTTCATCTGTGACATTGTCTTTGGCAATGGCAGTCTGCAAGGCAGTCAGGTTCCGTATTGCTGAGGCAATCATGTGACCATCTGCATCAGTTTCAGGGGTAAAAGTACAACAATAATCTCCTGCAACTGCACACACACACACACACACACACTCAGGTGGCAGTTATTTGATCAAGAACCATCCTATTTTGGGTCAGCATAAGTCGAAGAACTTTTAACTCCTCTTTTATATCAGAAAAAGCAGACAAAGAAAAATTCACAAATGATTGTAATTTATAACTAGTCGTTTCAATCCATAAGGTATTCTTAGCCACTCCCACCCAAGAGAACAAGGACTAGAGTACCTTCTGCCCAGTGGTTTCTAACTTGAATTCTTTCGGCACATCTGTGCCCCAGATGGGATCATGTGGTGAAAAAGAGACATTTGTCTTCACCCTGCCTGCCTGTCCTGCCGACAATATGATGGTATGGTCAGTCACCACCATGGGGGCACACACCCCTCCCCAGTTCATGGGCAGGTGTGAATATGCACGATGGCTGCACAGCCACCATCCCCCTGTCACCATGTATGTGCCGTACTTGTGAGAATCACAAATCGCGGTGCTGCAGAGCTCCTGCAGGGTAACATCACCTTCCAGACTTCTAGACTGACAATAAGGATCTTTAGGACAACTTTTGCTCACTACGCCGGTCCGGCGGGTGGCAGTACTGGGGCGAGATGTACCATGCACCGTTGCACACCTGGAAACTGATAAACTGCCCAAAGAGATGTTTCCACACCCTTTTAGACAAAAGGAAAAATTCCCTGGCGAGGTTAATCTTGCCTTCACCGAGTAAGGGGTGTCATCGTGTCTCCGGTCACTGGAGTCATAGACAATGTGTCAGGTGTGGTTCAAGTTAATGCTTGCTGTACTATTTCCATACATAGCCTCTTGCAAAAAACAAACAGCTTCTGATCGTTCCATTGGTTTAGCAGTAACAGATATTTAACCAGCTGAGAGTGGGATCAAAGAGTCATGAGGCTAAGAATGGTATTCCACCGGGCTCATGCTCTCACTTTATTCCTGGTTATTTCTTGCATTTTCTCAGTCTTGTGTGATTATTTTGCTGTGTATTGGTTCTGGATGGATTATGCATTTTTGTGTTGCCTGTTTATGTAATTTTAGTTAAGATAAGATAAGCCTTTATTAGTCCCACAATGGGGAAATTCCAGGATTGCAACAGCACAGGAATAGCAACACTCAGAGCAATAATTTAGAAGATAAGAAAATAAGAGCAGTCAATATACAAATGTACACATACTGTAAATATATAAATATATATATACACAGTGCGGAGCATTGTAGCTAGATGGACTAAACAGCATAACCGTCTATTTAGTTACCCTACATGGTATGAATATGCACCCATACATATTGTCACCCTCCAAAGCGACTAATATTGTCCTAGTTGTATACTGGAGGGGCCATTTGTGTAAGTCTGTTGCATTCAATACTATTATGTTGTCAAGTTTTTTTGCTATCTCTGTGAGCAGCCCTGCTTAGGTTATACAGTCTGACAGCCGTAGGTAGGAAGGACCTGCAAAACCTCTCTGTCACGCACCTAGGATGATGTAGTCTACTGCTAAATGAGCTCCTCAGTGCGTTCAGTAAGTCCTGAATAGGGTGGGACTCGGACTCCAGCAGAGATGACAGTTTAGCCACCATCCTTCTCTCTCCTATCTCCTCCACTGGGTCAAGTTGTTTCCCCAGGACAGAGCTAGCTTTCTTGATTAGTTTGTTCAGTCTCTTCCTATCGGCTGCTGTAATGCCATTGCCCCAGCAGACCACTCCAAAAGTGATGGCTGATGCCACCACAGTGTCGTAGAATGTTCTTAGTGTTATCCTGTTAATTTCTTTAGATGCCTTTGCTCATCCAGGTCTTACTTTAGTATTATGTTTATATTTTGTCTTTGGTTGACACGAGCTCCCCACTTTGCCCTCCAGACACTCCCACCTTGCTATCATCTTGTATGTGTTGCTCAGGTTTTTCATCTCTTGTAATGAGGTCAACCTTCCCTCTCATGTGTTCCACACCTGCTGCCATTTGTATTGATCACTTACTTGCCCTATTTATAGTCTGGCTTTGCCGTCACTCCTTGTCAGAGCCTCATCTAGCTTTTCCTCATCCCCACCAGAACCCTCACCCTGTTTTGGTGTATTTTCATCTCGCCGTCTTCATGTCCACCTTGTTGTAAGTTATTTTTGTGCACTTAATGGACTTTGTATTTTCTTATTAAAATTCCACAAACTGCAGTCCAGCGCCTGTGTCTTCCCTCTCTGCCCCGAGGGGCATTTCATGACATGCACATAACAATTTGAACGATTAGCTGTTTTGGCTGTGTGGTTAGCAGACTTCCACCACACATTGCTAGCGTAAACATGGTCATCGTAGCCTGGTCCTTCTAGCCAGTCATGATGCACATGAGTAACATACCTAGCCCTGCAATAAATAGGTAGTGGTGTCTCTAAAAGTAACCAAATCAAAAGTGCTACCACAAGGATGGAGATGAGGAAAAGACAGGTGTACCATTCACATCTTTCTGCTACCAACCTTCTCTCTCTTGCAATTTGTCTCTCCATGATAAATAACAGTTGTTTCGCTACACAAGCTGTTACTGGGCGGCCCATCAGCCGAACACTTGTATAGCAAAACAGTTAAACAGTTAAATAGTTAAGCTGTTAAATGGTGACTTGCTGAGGGTTTTGAATGGGGTAAAGTTTGCAATGTGTCAGATGCACCCAAGAATCATATCCTTCAACTTTCACGGCTGTCAGTGTTGCCAGGATGACCTTGTGTGGTCCTTGCCACGGAGCGTCTGCCCAGTTCTATTTTTTGATGGCTTTGATGAGGACCAGATCCCCTAACTTGGCTATGATGGGTGCTTCCCCATGTTCCTTCCTGGGAAGAGCAGCATGCACTCTGTTAGTCAACATTCTTCGCATGTAATCAGCTAAACACACTTCCACATCACCTGAATTAAATGGCCTTTATGGTGGGAGTAGAAAAGGTTTTCCATACATTATTTCAAATGAAGATAACTCCCCTTTTGAGGGCACTACCCTCATGTAAAAAAGGACTAGGGGTAGACAATATATCGAGTTTTGTCCTGTTTCCGCCATTGTTTTTTCTAAGCCTTTCTTTAATGGTCCCATTTGTACGTTCCACCAGTCCTGAAAGATTGTGGATGGTAAGCTGAGTGTTTTTTCAAGTTAATGTTAAATGGTGTGCCTAAATGGGATATAACCTGATTTACAAAATGTGTTCCATTATCTGAGTAAATCTTTTCATGTATTCCAAATATTGGTACAATGGTAGCTCGTCAACCTGGGAAGGTAGCCCATCTAGGGGAAGGTAAACCCTGATTTCAAACCTCCGCTGCCTTGCGGCACACCCGGTGACGGGAAAGGCTTCGGGAGTCAACCCTGAGGAAAAATCCGGAGTCGGAGCCCCTAAGGCAGTTCTCTGTTGTTCTCAACATCGTTCTGGCAGCTCCTGCGATGGCACTGGTGCCAAACTGTAGCAGCCCTGCTGTTCCTTTGGATTCATCAGTGACGTGGAGAGGGGGGACATGCTGCATGGGCAACATCTTGTCCTCCATATCTTCCTGCCCAGGCTTGAATCCTACCAACGCCCAATGCTGGAAGGTAGAACACCGGATCACTGGAGAGGACACTCCAGCTTCGCCTTTGGCATAGACAAAACACTCTGCACGACTCCTCATCCTCCGCCTCAACACCACTCAAGGCCCAGTCACCCTCGTCAGTGTGTATGCCCCAACACTGACAGCCACACCAGAGGCAAAAGACGAGTTCTACGAGAATCTCGCAACAACTGTCAGGATCATCCCCAACTCTGAACAACTCATTCTCCTTGGAGACTTCAATGCCAGAGTGGGTGCTGACCACGACTCCTGGTCCTCCTGTCTTGGACCATTTGGCGTGGGCAGAATGAACGACAACGGACAGCGGCTGCTCGAGTTCTGCACATATCATGATCTGTGCATCACAAACTCGTTCTTCAAGACCAAGCCCCAACACAAGGTTTCCTGGCGACATCCACGCTCAAAGCACTGGCACCAGCTGGACTTGATCCTGACCAGGCGCACCTCACTGAAGAACGTGCTAATCACCCGTTCGTTCTAGAGTGCAGATTGCGACACAGACCATTCATTGGTGTGTTGCAAGGTCAAGCTGCAACAGCAGCTTCAGCAGCTTCAGCTGCTGCTGTAGAAATTCCATCATGCTAGACAGCCTGGAAAGGCACGGATTGACACCAGCAAGATGGCCCAACCAGAACTTGTTGAGCAGTTTGCCTCCACCTTTGAGAAGGAACTTGGTGTACCACAAGGAGGAGAATCTGCAAAGCAGAAGTGGGAAGAGCTGCGAAACACCATCCACCGCACAGCCTTGGCTACCTTTGGGAGGAAGACCTCAAAGTCACAGGACTGGTTTGATGCCAAGTTGACCGAGATGACCCCCGTCATTGAAGCCAAGCACTCAGCACTTGCTGAGTACAAGAAGTACCCAAACGAGAAGAATCTCCAGATTCTCAGGGCTGCGAGAAGCAAAGTTCAGCAGACTGCTCGGCGCTGTGCCAACGAGTACTGGACTCAGCTCAGCCAAGACATTCAAACCGCTGCCATAACAGGGAACATCCGTGGTATGTACGATGGCATCAAGAAAGCACTTGGTCTGGCTCAGAGCAAGACGACCCCCCTCAAATCCTCCACTGGGAAGATGATCACAGAAAAGAACAAGCAGATGGAGAGATGGGTGGAACACTACTCCGACCTCTACTCCAGACAGAACACCATGACACCATCAGCCCTTGATGCCATCGACTGCCTGCCATCCATGGGCGAACTTGACGCCGAGCCAACCATCGACGAACTCAGCAAGGCCATTGATAGCTTGGCCGCTGGCAAGGCACCCGGCAACGACGGCATACCCCCGACCTGATCAAGCACTGCAAGACCGCCCTACTGCTGCCAATGCATGACATCCTCTGCCAGTGCTGGAAGGAAGGTGCCGTACCACAGGACATGTGGGATGCCAAGATCATCGCCCTCTACAAAAACAAAAGGGAGAGAAGCGACTGCAACAACTACAGGGGCATCTCCCTCCTCAGCGTTGTTGGCAAAGTCTACGCACGAGTTGTTCTCGTTCGTCTACAGAAGCTTGCCGAATGTGTCTACCCCAAGTCTCAGTGTGGCTTCCGCGCTGAGCGATCAACGGTAGACATGATATTCTCCATCCGCCAACTCCAGGAGAAATGCAGAGAACAGAACATGCCCCTGTATGCCGCCTTCATCAACCTCACGAAAGCGTTCGATCTGGTCAGCAGAGAGGGCCTTTTCAAGATCCTGCCAAAGATAGGATGCCCACCAAAGTTGCAAAGCCTCATCGAATCATTTCACACCAACATGCAGGGGATAGTGCAGCACGACGGCAACGTCTCAGAGCCATTCAACATACGCAGCGGAGTGAAACAGGGCTGTGTACTTGTGCCAACCCTCTTTGGGATTTTCTTTGCTATGCTCCTGAGGCATGCCTTCAGCACAGCAACAGAGGGAATCTACCTGCACACAAGATGTGACGGCAGGGTTTTCAACCTCACCCGCCTGAAAGCCAGAACCAAATTATGCAAGGCTCTAATCGGAGACATGCTGTTTGCAGACGACGCTGCAGTCACAACCCACACACAGCAGGAGCTTCAAACCCTGATGGACCACTTCTCCCAGGCATGCAAGGACTTCGGGCTTACCATCAGCCTGAAGAAGACTAACGTCTTGGCGCAAGGCATGGAAGCACCACCAACCATCACCATTGACGACTACGAGCTGGAGGTCGTGAATCAGTTCACATACCTGGGGTCCACGATCAGCAACAACCTCTCCCTTGATACAGAGATCGACAAGAGGATTGGAAAATCAGCCTTCACACTCACTCGCCTCACCACACGAGTGTGGAAGAATCCCAAACTCTCTGTCAAGACGAAGATGGCAGTGTACAACGCCTGCATCATCAGCACACTGCTCTATGGGAGTGAGACGTGGACAACATATGCCCGGCAGGAAAAGAGACTGAACTCCTTCCACTTGCACTGCATTCGCCACATCCTGGACATATCCTGGCAGGACAAAGTGCCCAACACAGAAGTTCTGTCCCGCGCCAGCCTTCCCTCCATGTTCACTCTACTCAGGCAGCACAGGCTCCGCTGGCTAGGCCACGTTCACCATATGGAGGATGGCAGAATCCCCAAAGACGTCCTCTATGGAGAACTGGCGACTGGCAGGAGAGACGTTGGCTGCCCACAGCTGTGCTTTAGAGACATCTGCAAGAGAGACATGAAGACCCTGGAGATCAACACAGAGTGCTGGGAGGACCTTGCAATGGACCGCTCCAAATGGAGAGGCACCCTGACCAGACAGCTCAAAGCGGGTGAAGAGAGACTGACTGCTGCAGCAGATGAAAAAAGGACCCGCAGAAAGAACCACCACAGACCCAGCAGCACAGAGACCACCCACAAGTGCGACCTGTGTGACAGGGACTGCCATTTGTGCATCGGCCTGTTCAGCCACAGGCAGTGCTGTTCCAGCAGAGTAGACGTTTAGGATTTTCTTCCATGGTCATCATAGACCGACGAAGGCCGACGGTACTACTTCAGCTAAGAGTTTATTTGCTATTGTAACAGCATTTGGATGAGTACAATGGAAGGCTTCTGTCCCCTTGGTAAACATATCAACAATCACCAAACACTATTTCTTCCCTTCACATTTATTTAGTTCAGTGAAATCCATGCAAATGTTTTGAAATGGATAAGTTGATGCAGGGAAGGTACCTTTCTGAGGTCTTAAGTGTCCTTGAGCATTGTTTTCTGCACAGATTAGGGTTGTTTTTTTGTTGTTTTTTTTTACAAAATTGAGTAGCAAATTGACTAAACCCATAAGTGGTAAAAGATTTGTTTAACATAGAAATCATACACCTTGCTCCCACATGGGAGAGCCCATGTAGCAGAAGAGCAGTCTGGTGGAATAATTTGATGTAATCATGACTCTTTTTTTTCCACTGTTGTGCGAAATTATAGCTGGTAGAAAAAGTGTATTGGCTGTCAGTGTATACTGTGAGTGCTTTTCGCTGGCCTAATTTACAAGCTTCAGTTACAGCAACTAATTCAGCTGCTTGTGCAGAATAATGTGATGGAAGTTTTTGTGCCCGTAAAATGGTGTCATGGGTGACCACTGCAAAACCGGACAAGTTTGAACCAGTACAGTCACGTTTGGAGGAGCTGTCAACAAACAATGTGAGATCAGAGTCCTCCAAAGGTGTGTCCTGCAAATCAGGGCGTGGTAATGTTTCACTCTCAATTTCTACTAAACAGTCATGGGGTTCCCCTTGTGTTGAAATAGGCAAAAAAACAAACAAACAAACAAAAAAACTTGCTTGATTTGTTACTGTGCAATGCTCAGTGGTTAGATGAGGCTGTGATAATAACACTGTCATGTATGCAAGGTGTCTGGATGGTGAGAGAACTGAGATTTTGCTTTGTGACAAGATAACTGATGCTACATGTGTGACCTTTAGGGTCAAGGGATGAAAAAGAACGAGCTCTGCTGAGGCCTGCACCGCCATGAGGAAGCTATGACAGCCTGCACACATGGAGGTGTGGCTCTCGCCACAGGGTCCAGCCTGAAGGAATATATGCTGTTGGACGCATTTTTGTGCCACTTGGTTGGAGAAGGATTGACGTCATGTGTCCCTCTTTACAATCAACCATTTGCACAAATGTTTGTTTTTTTGTTTTTTTTTTGTAATTGGGGAGTGCCAGGACGTCAGTGCTGACCAAAAGTTTTTTTTAAATTTTAACAAGTGCATTATCTGCCTCAGGTTTCGACTTAATTTTGTCCACCTGAGCTATGGGTGTTTTGTAAATGAGATCAGATAAAGGTTGTATTTCAGATGAGTAATTTGCAATCCAAGAGCAACAATAATTTAAAGTACCCAGAAATGACATCATGTCTCTTTTTGTGATTGGTTTTGGTGCTGACGAAATGGCTTGCTTTCTAGCAGGATCGACATGTCTGCCTGCTGCTGACAAAATGTGCTCTTGTGGGGATCATGAAATGATCCCCACTCTGAAATGATCCCCACTCACAATCATCTCCGCTCTGAAGACAGCGGAGATGATTGTGGACTTCAGGAAAGTCACAACCCCCCTGCCCCCCCTCACCATCACAGGCTCTCCCATCACCATTGCAGATTCCTTCCGCTTCTTGGGCACCACCATCACCCGGGACCTCAAGTGGGAGCCAACCATCAGCACCCTCATCAAAAAAGCCCAGCAGAGGATGTTCTTTCTGCGGCAGCTGAGGAAGCTCAAGCTACCCACCAAGATGTTAGTGCAGTTCTACACGGCCATCATCGAGTCCATCCTCACCTCCTCCATAATCGTGTGGTACGCAGGAGCTACTGCGAGGGACAGACTAAGGCTGCAGCGCGTCGTGCGCACTGCTGAGAAGGTGATCGGCTGCAAGCTCCCATCTCTCCAGGACCTGTACATCTCCAGGACCCGGAGGTGTGCAGGCCGGATCATAGCCGATCCCTCACACCCTGGTCACGTACTGTTTGCCCCCCTCCCCTCAGGTAGAAGACTTCGGTCCATTCAGACTAAAACCTCCCGGCACATGAACAGCTTTTTCCCCTCTGCCATCAGACTGCTTAACATTAAGTGACTTATTGACTCTCGTGCACTATATACAGCAGCTCAACCAGACTCATGTCATTCATCACTGTTTTTCTGTTGCATTATCGACTGCACATCATCTGCTACTTGCTAATTTATTTAAAACTGCTGTGACTAGTATTACTCATTATTATTATTATTATTATTATTATTATTATTATTATTATTATTATTATTATTCTACACTTATTGCATGGTTTTAGTCTTTAATTTTTTTTTTTAGTTTATCTCTTTATCTTATCATGTTTTAATGTTGTAGCATTGCACCGAGACAAATTCCTAGTTTGTGTACTACATGAACAATGGCAATAAATCTGATTCTGATTCTGATTCTGATTCTGATTCTGATGATGAGACTGGATTATTTCTCAGTATTGGTTTATTGCATCTCACGTCCCCAGCTCTCTCTCTCAGTTAGGAAAAAAGAGGGAGAGCTGCAGTAAACCCCACACATTTATACCAGCACATCAAAAACAGAATCACACACTCAAGTCAAATCCTTCTATTTACAATTAATCACTTCAGAGTCCTCTTTGCTCTTCCGTCTGACCCCAGGGGGTCAGACAACCCTTTCAGGATCTCGCCCCCGATCCTCCGTCTTCCTTCCAAGTCCGCAGGTGGTCCAGACCCATTGTCCAACTGAGGCGTGATGTCAATACACACTGCAAGCTTAAAGTCTCTCCGTGTTTGAGCCTATGCAGTCAAATATGTGAGCTACATAAGGTTACAATTATGGGCGCTACATCACCCCCCGCCAAACGCCAAAGAATGGACACACAATAACAGTATCCTAAAGGCAATACAGCATATGTCGCCCCCTACCTGCAGAATCTACAGCACAACCTACACAGTTTGATCAAAACACACATCACTCTGCACATAGTCTGGGCTTCAATCTCCTCCCAAACCTGCTGTAAGCAGGTTTCACAGTCTGTGTTGTGCCGTCCTGCGGCGAATCTGTGGACTGAGGGGGAGAAAGGTTATTTGTCCCCTGCGGGGGCTCCAGGGGCCATTCCCTGGGGGGTCTGCCGCATCGAAGCGCCCTCGCCGGTCGTACAGACTCGTCATGCAACACAAAGGCAGGCTTTAATCTATCAATACTGATTGTTTCTTTCCTGCCCCCCAAATCTAGCACAAAATATTTATCCCCAGTTTCCAGCACTCGAAATGGACCATCATAGGGTGGGCGGAGACTGTGTCGCTGAGCGTCGTGCCTGACAAAAACAAATTCAGCATTTTGTAAAGCCTTGGAAACAAAAGCACGCGGAAAAGTGTGATGAGCGGGGCCCGGGAGCATTTCTGCTCCCATGCCAATCAGAGGTCCCCGCGCCGGGGGGGGCCCTGGTGCCGCATGGGCTGGTAGGAACTCGCCGGGCAGCCTGAGAGGTTGTGCAAAAACTAATTCCGCCGGTGAGGCATCTAAGTCCTCTTTGGGCGCCGAACGCAACCCCAATAAAATCCATGGCAGTTTGTTTACCCAATCTGCATCCGTGAGCGACGCTCTGAGGGCTGCCTTCAAAGACCTGTGAAAATGCTCGCATAAACCGTTGGCCTGGGGGTAATAAGCGGTAGTGCGGTGGACTGCCGCTCCTAAGCTGCTGGCCATTGCTGACCACAGTTCCGACACAAATTGAGGTCCCCTATCGGACGTAATATCCGACGGAACCCCGAACCGCGCTACCCAGGCTGTCAAAAAAGCGTGAGCCACCTCTGCCGCTGTGGTCGATGTTAAGGGGACCACTTCCGGCCAACGTGTGGTTCGGTCAACCATTGTTAAGAGATGTGTGAACCCTTGTGACGGCGGTAGGGGGCCCACTAGGTCTACGTGCACATGATCGAACCTCTTAGCCGGAATGTGGAACGGTTCTAAGGGGGCTTTCGTGTGCCTGTGGACCTTGGCCCGTTGGCAAGCCATGCAGGCTTTCGCCCACTCTTTCACGTGCTTGCGCAGGCTCAGCCAAACAAACTTCTCCGCTACCATTTTCACAGAAGCGCGTACTCCCGGGTGCGCCAGGGAGTGCACTGTGTCAAAAACGCGATGGCGCCACGTGGCCGGTACCACCGGGCGCGGCCGCCCGGTTTGTAAACTCCTGCTCTCCAGCCTTAACCCTGTTGGTCCAGACAGGAGAGTGCGCACGTCTGCGTCTCCGCTCTGCTCCGCCGCCATGGCTGCATAATCTATCCCCACGTGAACAGGGGCCGCGTGCGCGTCCGCGCTGTTACTCCGCCCCGTGGCTGCGGTAGTACAATCTGCATCTGCGCGGACAGGTGCTGTTGCCGCGCATGAGAGGCAGTCCGCTACTACATTGAGCTTACCGGCTACGTGCTGAATATCAGTGGTAAATTCCGAAATTGCTGCCAGCTGTCTCTGCTGCCGTCCTGACCACGGTTCTGAAATTTTGGACATTGCAAAAGTGAGCGGTTTGTGGTCGGCCAAGGCGGTGAAACGCCGCCCTTCCAGCCAGAACTGGAAATGGCGAATGGCCAGGTGGAGCGCTAGCAGCTCCCTGTCAAACGCGCTGTATTTCCACTCAGCATCGCGCAAGGATCTGCTGAAAAAAGCGAGCGGCTGCCAAACCCCGGTGACCTGCTGTTCTACAACGGCCCCTATGGCCACATCTGATGCGTCGGTGGTTAGCGCTATGCGGGCTGATGGGTCTGGGTGAGCCAGCAGTGCTGCGTCTGCAAGTGCTTTTTTAACTTCTGTGAATGCGCGCTCCCGCTCCGGGGACCACTCGATCACATTGGAGGGCTTCTGCTTTTTCAGCGCGGCGTATAACGGTTGCATAAGCTGCGCTGCGAGGGGTATGAAACGGTTATAAAAATCCGGTAGAGGGACTGCTCCCTCTGGGGAGACGCGGTGTCCCAAAAAATCGATTTGCGCTACGCCAAAATGACACTTGGCCAGGTTAATTATCAACCCGTGCGCTCCCAACCTCTGAAAAACCATCGTGAGGTGTTTTTCGTGTTCCTCCTCGGAGGCACTGGTGACTAAAATGTCGTCCAAGTAGACAAAAACAAAAGGGACGTCGCGCAACACGGCATCCATCATTCGTTGGAAGGTTTGCGCTGCGCCTTTAAGGCCAAAAGGCATGCGTAAAAATTCAAAAAGTCCGAACGGGGTTATTACCGCTGTTTTGGGAATGTCCTCTGGTCGGACCGGGACCTGATGATAACCGCGGACCAGATCTATTTTAGAAAAAATGCTTGCTTTCGCTAAATGCACCGAAAAATCCTGGATGTGCGGAATTGGGTAGCGGTCCTGCGCTGTGGCATTGTTTAACCTGCGGTAATCACCACAAGGTCTCCACGAGCTGTCAGCCTTAGGAACCATATGTAGTGGTGATGCCCATGGGCTCTTCGAGCGGCGAATTATGCCCAACCTTCCCAGGTTGGTGAACTCCTCGCGCGCAATGGAGAGCTTAGTTGCATCCAAGCGCCGAGCTTTCGCAAAAACTGGTGGGCCAACTGTGGTGATAAAGTGCTCCACCCCGTGCTTCGCAACCTTAGCTGAAAACGTGGGAACTGTGAGTGCTGGGAACTGGGTTAGAAGAGTGTGAAACTTACCACCTGCTGTGGCGACATTGGTCTGTACTGGCGGCGGGGACACTCGAGCTGCACAAGGGATAGAACAAAAAGAGAGTGCATTAGCTAGGCGTCTATTAACCAGATCCACTAACAAGCCATGTGAGCAAAAAGTCAGCGCCTAACATGTTGAAACTCACCGCCGCTACTATGAAAGTCCATTCATAGGTGCGGCCGTGCAAGGACAGGTGCAGAGTCCTTTCCCTGAAAGTTTTGATAGACGAGCCGTTCGCCGCCGTTGCCCCGTCTCCGCGGGGCCCAGCCACACGGTCCGCATAGGTCGCGGTGATGAAACTCCTCTGGGCTCCGGTGTCCACGAGGAATTGCCGCCCGGAGCCCGCATCTGTCAGATAAAGCAGCTTGTTCTGTTCACCGAGAGTCGAAGCTGCTAACAACTCCCGGCCTGGGCGTTTCCCTGTTTCTTGAAACTGCACGGCGGGATGCATCTGTACGCCTTCTCAGCGAAGCGTCGATGGTAAAAACAGAGGCCGTCCCCTCCTCTGCTTCGGGACCGCGCCGCTGCCGTCGTTGCTGGGGTTGCTGCTGCTGCCTCCGGCTCCTCACTGCCCCCGGCCTCCGTGCCGAGGTCTGCTGCTGCCACGGAAGGCTCCTGCTTGTCGCAGGCGTCGAGGAGCCGCTGCGCTTCCTTGGCCAGTGCGCGGAAGTCTTGTTGGGTCACACACCTCATGCCGGACAGGGTACCCCTCATGTGTGCTGGGAGGGTCCTCAAGAAGATGTGTTTGAACAGAAACGCATCGTTGTCTGTCCCGATCAGCTGCAGCATGTCCTCCATGAGGTCGGTCGGCCTGCGACCTCCTCTGTCGCGCAGGTCCAGAAGCCGCCTGGCCCTCACCTCGGCTGATGGCACGAAACTCTCGATGAGGGCGGCTTTCAGCGCGTCGTACTTGCCAGCAGCGGGCGGCTGCTGCACCAGGCTCCGCACACATTGAGCTGTGCGGCTGTCGAGTCTTGCGATGACATTATGAAACTTGGTGTCATCTGCTGATATTCCCCCAAGCACGAACCGCGATTCTGCATATTGGAACCATGAGTGCGGGTCGTCTTGCCAGAACTCGGGGAGCTTAATAGAGCCTGCACTCGTGCGGGCGGTCTCCGGTGAATCCGGGTCAGGGTAACATTCCTCCGGCATCTTACGTCTTGGTCACCAATGTGGGGATCATGAAATGATGAGACTGGATTATTTCTCAGTATTGGTTTATTGCATCTCACGTCCCCAGCTCTCTCTCTCAGTCAGGAAAAAAGAGGGAGAGCTGCGGTAAACCCCACACATTTATACCAACACATCAAAAACAGAATCACTCACTCAAGTCAAATCCTTCTATTTACAATTAATCACTTCAGAGTCCTCTTTGCTCTTCCGTCTGACCCCAGGGGGTCAGACAACCCTTTCAGGATCTCGCCCCCGATCCTCCGTCTTCCTTCCAAGTCCGCAGGTGGTCCAGACCCATTGTCCAACTGAGGCGTGATGTCAATACACACTGCAAGCTTAAAGTCTCTCTGTGTTTGAGCCTATGCAGTCAAATATGTGAGCTACATAAGGTTACAATTATGGGCGCTACACTCTAAATATTTGACCTATTTTTCCCACAACTGTGTTACCCTTGTTGACTTTGTGACCTTGTTCTGCTAAAAATTGCAGTAAGGCAGTGGTGTGTTGTTTGCATGTTTCCTCATCAGGTGATGCCAGCAGGATGTTATCAATGTAAAGGAGCAACTGGCTCCCATTAGGCGGAATAAACTGTGCCAAATTTGCTGACATCGCCTGTGAAAAAATAATTGGTGATTCACAGTAACCTTGTGGTAACCTGGTGAATATGAACCTGTTGTTTTCAAATGTGAATGCAAACCAAAACTGATGATCTAGATGTATTGGGATGCTGAAAAAAGCATTGCTGATGTCTGTCACTGTAAAAGAAAAAAGAAAACAACTGCATTTGTGGTTGTAGGTCATTTAACAGAGTGTGTGGATCTGGGGCAGAAGGGTTTCTTGGAATGAACGCCTTGTTTATTTCTTGAAGGTCCTGTACCATCCTCCAACCGTAAGATGGAGGAGCTTTTTTTACAGGAAACAAAGGTGTGTTAAATGGAGAATTTGGACATGGTACAATAACACCTGCTGCTTTGAGTTCCTCTATCACTGGTTTAATGCCATCTTGGGCCTCAGGACGTAGAGGATACTGTCTTTTTTATGGCCTATAGTTTGATTTTGCATTTATTTTGACCATCTCTGCATTTTTTATTAAGCCTACATCTGCCTTTCCTGTTGACCACTGAGAATTTGGAATTTGTGAGAGTGTGTGTTCTTCTTCTTGTGTTAATGTAAAAAGTGATCAAATGGGTGAACTGGGAACATCATCGTGGACCCATTTTTGTGCTGTGGTCACCCAGTTCAAAGGCAGTGAGTAAGTATTGAGTTTTGAGGAATAATGAACCTTTGGGTTGGAAGTTTGCTTCCAAGACTGATCACACTCCTCTGGTGAGGTAACAAACTGACCTACAGCCTTCCAGTCCATGTGTTTGGGCTGGACCAATGAGATGTGGGGAGTCCCCCAATGTTTAAAATGCCTGCTGTCCTCATCAGACAACACAACAGGTGCTTCCACATATCCCCTTGGTGACCAATACAGATTTTTAATGACCAGTCTGGAGGATGGATTTGCAAGGAATGTTTTTTTCATAGTTTGGGTCTGGGCCGCTCAAATGTCTGTTGTACATGTTGCAGTGATTTTAATCTGTGGTTTGATGTGTAGTAGGAACTGTGGACACAAAATTTTGCATAGCTTTTGTGTGCAGGTCTGATGTCACTGAGTGTGGTCCGGCCAAAAACAAACGCAGTGAGTAGCAGGACCTAGGCACATTGAAATCATGTAATACATTTATTCCTTCCACATGTGGAAAATGTGATGGTCTCATACCATTGTCCGTTGGGATTATGGCAATACTGAGAGCTGTGAGAAGATCCCTTCCTAGAAGTTTGACAGGGCATGCTTCAGATAATATGAAACCTTCTGCCATGTCACTGGTGACAAGGTCCTTTGACATTTTTTGAAAGGTGTTCCATTTTTAACTTACCGTTTGCAGCTTTTACAGTTATTTTTTAAACTGATTTTGTAAAACTCTAAATGTCTGCACCTATTACCAATCTGCATGCTCCTTTGTCACATAGAAACTTTATTGGAATGTCCTGAACCTGCAACATTACTTCAGGTAAACACTGCATTGTCAACATCAGATCAAGGTCAGGTAAATGAAAAACATCAATGTCAGTTTTAGTGTCATTAGTTGCACTAATCTTTGGTGCGGTAAGTCAGGCGGTCCAAATATGTGTGGCTGACAATGTCAGGCCATGAAGTCCTCCATCCCCTTCCCACTGTGGCAGGTGTTCAGGACAGTGCCTCTGCCAGTGTCCCTTTTGTCCACATTGGTGGCAAACGTCGGACCCCCCCGGCCACGGGCAGCCAGCCCCATGCCTCCGTCTATCTCCCCTCCACCGCTGAGCTGCACCCCTGATGCCACCTTGATAAAAAACAGAATCGGAGGGAGCGTTCACCCCCCCCACCCCCCCTTGTGTCAGCAATCACATAAACAGGAGTTGGCTTTTCTTTAAATTTTTTCTTCTCCTTTTCCTTCCATTCCTCCTCTATTGTCTCTGCAAGTTTTGCATAAGTTAACACATCACCAAATGCACAAGTGTGATAGCCAGCGCTGGATCCAGGAGTTTTAGCTAACTATAGACCAATCTCTAATCTCCCTTTCATTTCAAAATCTTAGAAAGAGTTGTTGATACACAATTATTTGACCACTTGCAGGGAAATTGTTTGTTTGAAGAGTTTCAATCTGTGTTTAGAATCCATCGTAGTACTGAAACAGCCTTAGTGAAGGTCACTAATGATCTCCTTATCACATCTGATAATGGACTTGTTTCTGTACTTGTCCTTTTAGACCTTGGTGCAGCTTTTGATACTATTGATCATAATATTCTACTTGATAGATTAGAACACTATGTTGGACTTAATGGAACTTTGTTGCAGTGGTTTAGATCTTATTTATCTGATAGGTTCCAGTTTGTTCATGTCAATAATGAGTTTCCTTCCACCTCAAAGCTTAGTCATGGAGTTCCACAGGGATCTGTGCTAGGCCCTACTCTTTTTAGCTTATATATGCTTCCGTTAGGCAACATTATGAGAAAGCACTGTATACATTTTCATTGTTATGCAGATGACACACAATTATACCTGTCAATGAAGTCAGATGATAGTAATCAATTAGCCAAGTTAGAAGCCTGTCTTAAGGAAATCAGTGCTTGAATGACTTGTAACTTCCTGCTATTAAATTCAAATAAGACGGAAGCCATTCTTGTTGGTCCAAAAAACCTTAGAAATACCTTTCCAAATCAAACTCTTAGTTTGGATGTGGTTACTGTTTCTCTGAATAGTTCTGTGAGGAACCATGGAGTTATTTTTAATGACAATCTGTTTTTCAATTCACATACACTACCGTTTAAAAGTTTGGGGTCACTAAGAAATTTCCTTATTTTTGAAAGAAAAGCACTTTTTTTCAATGAAGATGACTTTAAACTAATCAGAAATACACTCTATACATTGCTAATGTGGTAAATGACTATTCTAGCTGCAAATGTCTGGTTTTTGGTGCAATATCTACATAGGTGTATAGAGGCCCATTTTCAACAACTATCACTCCAGTGTTCTAATGGTACAATATGTTTGCTCATTGCGTCAGAAGGCTGATGGATGATTAGAAAACCCTTGCGCAATCATGTTAGGTCTGCAATGCTGTAATTGCTGCAAATGGAGGATTCTTTGACGAAAGCAAAGTTTGAAGGAAAAAATTATTATTTCAAATACAAATCATTATTTCTAACCTTGTCAGTGTCTTGACTATATTTCTATTCATTTTACAACTCATGGTGGTAAATAAGTGTGACTTTTCATGGAAAACACAAAATAATTGTCTGGGTGACCCCAAACTTTTGAACGGTAGTGTATTAAATTTGTTTCTAAGACTGCCTTCTATCATTTGCATAATATTACCAAGATTAGGAGCATCTTGTCTCAGAGTGATGCTGAGAAACTGATCCATGCTTTTGTTAGCTCGAGATTAGATTATTGTAACTCTTTTTTATCAGGTTGTCCTAAAAAATCTTTAAAAAGTCTTCAACTGATTCAAAATACTGCAGCAAGAGTTTTAACAGGTACTAGAAAGAGAGATCATATCTCTCCGGTTCTGGCCTCCCTTCATTGGCTTCCCATAGAGTTTAGAATTAAGTTTAAAATCCTTCTCACTTACAAAGCTCTAAACAGTCAGGCCCCTTTTTATTTAAAAGATCTGATACTACCCTATTATCTTAACAGAGCACTATGCTCCCAAAATGCTGGATTACTTGTAATACCTAGAATCTCCAAAAGTACAATGGGAGGCAAAGCCTTCAGTTATCGAGCTCCTTTTCTGTGGAACCAGCTGCCAATCTGGATTCGGGAGTCAAACTCGATCTCTGTTTTTAAGAATAGGGTTAAAACCTTCCTTTTTGATATAGCCTACAATTAGGGAGGGATCATGTGTCTCTGAACCCTCCCTTAGTTATGCTGCTAATAGGTTTAGACAGCCGGGGGACCTCCAATAATGCACTGGGCTTCACTCCTTTCTTCACTCTCAGTGAAATATTTTTGCTGGTCATTAACATCTGTTTGTTCTCTCCCATACATTGAGTCCCTATCGTGCTGTTTGCTCTCTGCATGTCTGTTCTTTTCGTCTTCTCTATCCCCTCACCCCGCAGCCAGTCGCAGCAGATGACTGCCCCTCCCTGAGCCTGGTTCTGCTGGAGGTTTCTTCCTGTTAAAAGGGAGTTTTTCCTCTCCATTGTCACCAAGCGCTTGCTCACAGGGGATCGCATGATTGCTGGGGTCTTTCTGCAATTGTGGGGGTTTCCCCTACAGTTGAAAGTGCAATGAGATGACTGTTGCTGTGAAATTGCGCTATATAAATAAAGGTGAATTGAATTGACTATGTGCCCAAATGTTTGCGGATGTAATCAGCCAGGTGTGGGCGCATGTTTTGCAAAAAGACACTTTTCAAATGCTGCCAATAAGGTTCTACACCTGAGTCATTATCAGCCTTAGTTAAACCAGAATGGCTATCAAAAACTTCTTGTAACCTGGTTCCATACCTGTGGACAGGTAACCCAGTTGTAACCCAGTTCTTCCGCTTTTACGCAGACGAGGAAACGGAGGGAACGGGGACCAAAACCAAACAACTGCAGAGGAACGACTTCAAACTCATCGAGAACATCTTGGCCAAGTCTCTGGTGATTCACCCCGAGGAGGACGACTACGGCTTTGAGATCGAGGAGAAGAACAAGGCCATTGTGGTGAAGTCTGTTACCAGGGGCTCACACGCTGAGATGGCCGGGCTGCAGGTGGGCAGGAAGATCTTTACCATCAACGAGGACCTGCTGTTCCTCAGGCCGCTCTCCGAGGTCCAGACCATAATCAGCCAGGCCTTCTGCGCCCGGCGCTCACTGAGGCTGCTGGTGGCCACGAAGGCTAAAGAGATCGTGAAGATCCCCGACAACCCAGACAGCCTCTCCTTCAGACTGTGTGGCTCTGCCCCGCCTCACGTCCATGCCACCAGGAAAGGCTGGGAGGCAGCGGCAGCGGGTCTTCAGCCCGGTCAGGTAATCCTGAAGGTGAACGGCAGCAACGTCAACCATGGCGACTACGAGGAGGTCCTGGAGCACTTCACTGCGCACCACACCCATCAGGAGCCTCTGAAAGTGTGTCACTGGGTGTACCGGGCCTTTGAGGACGTGGAAGAGCGATGGAGAGGAGGAGGAGAGAAGGAGGAGGAGCAGGAGGAGGAGAGCCCATTCAAATGTCATCCAGTGGAGAATGGCTCTGAACACGAGGAGGAGAACAGCACCAACGGAAGAGACTACGAGCTGGGCCACCTCTCCCTCTCTGACAACCTGCCTCTGGTCAGCCTGACGGTGGACAACGTCCAGCTGGAGCACGCCGTCATCTACGAGTACGTCAGCACCGCTGGCATCAAGAGTCATGTCCTGGAGAAGATCGTGGAGCCCAAAAGCTGCTTCAGCCTCTCTGCTAAGATCCTGGAGGCGTTCTGTGCAGACGACAGCCTCTTTGTCCAGAACTGCAGCCTCCTGATTTCCCAGAGCGACCGCGTGGTCACCATGCCTCAGCTGGAGTTCAGACAGATCTGTGACGCCAAGCTGGAGAGCATCAGACGCCGCATTAGCAGCTACCAGCAGTTTTCTGAGGAGCTGAGAAACAAGGTGTGTCCCTCCTTCAGACAGGCTGGTGGCAGCCCCCACCCTCTGGGCTGCATGGACTTCGTTCCCACCAACTGTCACGTCAACCTGATGCAGGTCTCCTACCCCAAAAGCACCACATCTGCCGGCAGGACATTCAGCATCCGCTTTGGCCGTAAAAACTCAATCATCGGTCTGGACCCCGACCAAGCCCAGCTCAACCCCATGTCACACACTCAGCACTGCATGACCAGCATGGGCGCCCCGTCCTGGAGGTGTTCGGGCCTGGAGGGAGACGAGTCCGACAGTGGGGACATGACGTCAGACGGGGGCCAGGGCATGATGAACGGCCGCCGGAGTTGCCATGGCGACAGCGGTCTGAGTTTCCTGCTCAAACAGGAGGACACAGAGACGCAGGATGCCTACGTTTACCTGTACAGCCGCCTGGACGTTGCCGTGAGGGAAATGAGGCAGTACGTCGCCCAGATAGACGTGCTACTGTCCTCCATCACTGAGCCTACACAGCTGCAGGGGGGCGGAAAGCCGCCGGTCGATGAGGAGAACCCGTCGCCTTCGATGGCGTCCTGCGAGGACGGATGTGACCAGGACAAGGCGGAGCAGGGCGGCATCAAGAGAGTCTGCTTCAAAGTGACTGAGGAGGACCAGGAGGACTCGGGCCACGACACCATGAGCTACAGAGACTCCTACAGTGAGTGTAACAGCAACAGAGACTCGGTCCTGTCCTGTACGAGTGTGAGGAGTAACAGCTCCTACCTGGGCAGTGATGAGATGGGGTCAGGAGACGAGCTGCCGTGTGACATGAGGATCTCCTCAGACAAACAGGACAAACTCCACGGCTGCCTGGAGCACCTTTTCAACCAGGTGGACTCCATCAACAGCCTCCTGAAAGGAACCGTCATGACCAAAGCCTGTGAGGAGACCAAACACTTCTACTCCGACCACGGGCAGCCAGAGTTCAGGCAGACAGAGGACTGGACGGTCCGCGGTCGATGCGTCATCCACAAGAACATCCAGGAGGACCCGTGGAACCTTCCCACCTCCATCAAAACTCTGGTGGACAGCCTGCAGAGATTTGTGGATGACGGGAAGAACCAGCTGCTTCTGGCTCTGCTCAAGTGTACAGACACGTCCCTTCAGCTGCGGCGGGATGTGATTTTCTGCCAGGCAGCGACAGGCGCCCTGTGCACACTGGCCGAGCAGCTGCTGATGGCGCTGAGGTCGCGCTTCAACAACGCCGGTGAGTACCAGGAGGACAGCAGGGAGACGAGCCGCAAGTGGTTGGAGCAGATCTCTGTTATCGGGGTTCTGATGCACTTTCAGTCCACGCTGGCGCCACATGTGAAGGAGGAGCGCACCATGCTGGAGGACACCAAGGCTGCCCTGTTGGACCTGGACAAAGTCACTGTGTTCTTCAGGCAACTGGATGACGAGTATCTAGTGGCAAACACGCCGGTGTGGTACCAGGTGGAAGGCAGCAGACACGCCCTGAGGGTCACCCTGTTCCTGGACAGCTGTCACTTCAGCGAGCTGCCCAGCAGGCTGCAGAATGGAGGAAGTCTGAAGATCCACACCGTCCTCTTCACCAGAGCTCTGGAGCGTCCAGACGGCGTCTGTCCTCAGGACCTGTCCTCCATGGAGGAGTTCCAGCAGCGCACCAACGCCGTGTCCCTGGAGAAGGTGAAGGTGTACTACCGCAGACTCAGGGCCTTCTACCTGGAGAAGTCCAACCTCCCCACTGACTCCAACACCACGGCCATGAAGATAGACCAGCTGCTGCGTCCTCTCAACACTCTGGACGACCTGTGCAGACTGATGCAGTCCTATGTCAACGTCCGCCCCGCTGCCCAGGGCCACCCATCGGGCGTCAGCGTGCTGTGTGTGTCCTCGGAGCTGTGCAATCGCCTGGGGGCCTGCCACGTCACCCTGTGTGGCACCGGCATGCAGAGGTGTACCTTGACCGTGACCCTGGAGCAGGCCATGATCCTGGCCCGGAACCATGGCTTGATGCCACGCTGCATCATGCAGACCATGGACATCATGAGGAAACAGGGAGCACGGGTGGAGCTCTCTGCCAAGAACCTGAAGGTGATGGACCAGATGCCTTCAGCAGCTCCAAGGCTCTACAAGCTGTGTCTGCCGCCTTCAGATGGAGACCTGTAGGAGCGCTGGGGGAGGGTGGAGCAACAGACACCACCATTAACAACCCAAGGATCATTCCAGCATGGACGCCGCGAGAGTCTTCGCCATGACTGAAACTGATACGACTTCTGACGACCAGTGCAGAGTATCTGATGATGGAGGAGAAGGAATTGTAGAGATGTTACTGCTCGTGTTATTAACTGGAATTAACCAAACTACCTGTAACCCAGATCATTTCGCCTTGGACTGCAAGCTCTGCCTCAGCATGGGATGGCATCCCCCAGGGCTCCATGCTGGGAACCCCTTGGTTTTAGCTGCAGGGAAGTCCCAGAACAGACTTTGGAAATTTGATTTTGGAAATAGGAAGTGACGGGAATGATAAAGATGGCAGCGGGGGGGGGGGGGGGGGGGGGCAGTTGCATGTGCAATTACTGTAGGTGTAGTGTGAGTACTGTATTACTGCACTATATGAAGGATAGCTATTTATTGTGTCCAGAAGGAGTTTTTATTCTTGTTTGTATTTTTTAATGGCTCACTTACTCGTATCAGGTATTAGAGTCTAAAAACATTCCAGTACTGAACAGTATTTAAAGGACCAATGGCTTGCCGTCGTAAACTGCTCCTGTTTTTGTTTTTTTTTGTTTTTTTAATTTAAGTGCGGGGATCTCAGCGATGTCAGGAAGTGTTGGTCTTCAGGGAGCGAAAAGGGACAAGGTGGAGTCGAGCTAGCTATAATCAGGAGTTTGGATGGCGGAAGCTAAAATCAAACTATAAGATAAATTATTAATATATTAATGCTAGTGGAGAGTTTTTAGCACATTTTTTAAAATTGACTTTTGTGTTGTTTGTTGAAAGAAGTGCACCGATTGGTCCATTCAGTGTTAGCAGAAGAAAAGTGTACTGTAACAAAAAGAGACTGTAGCATCAGTTTACTCTATTTTTTTTGTGTACATACAGATGTTAACGGCGTCAACAGATGGGAGATGAGATTCATTTTACATTATTGCTATAAATTAAATCTTATTTTTTATGGGAATAATATAGATTATAAAGTGGGGTTTTTGCAATTGTGCATTTGAAGAGAAGCTGTGTAACCTCACTGACGACACGTTGACAACTGTTAAAGATGGCTGACATTGAGGAAGCGTGGTCTGGTTTGAACTGAGCGGCGTCGCTCTGCTGTAGCATGACTAGCTTACGACAGACGTCCAGTTTAATTATCGTTTCAGTGTAAATTCACTAGGCCTCTAAGGATAATTAATATATCAACTTATCATATGAAAATTATTTTTTACACTTGTACAAAGGAGGAAGAATATGAAGGCAGCTCATTTCAGTGTAAACAGCATTATATCATAAGTTCATTTTTTAAAATTATACTTAACACACTGATTTATCGAGGTAATTTTTATAACGTTTGTATACCACTGTTAATAGTCTCTCGGCGCCACACCAGTCGGCTGCCTTTTGCAACAGCGGCTCGATTCCGAGTTTTTTTTCCCCTTCCTCTCTCTTTTGATGCTCTGAGTGTTGCTATCCCTGTGCTGTTGCAATCCTGGAATTTCCCCGTTGTGGGACTAATAAAGGCTTATCTTATCTTATCTTATAAGATTCTACACCTTCATCTTTACCTTGTGTTGTGGTTTGAATCCTCCCTTACAAGCTGGATTAGAAAGGTCAATCACAGGATATTGTTCACTGACAACATATGCTTCATCGTCTTCAGTTTTTTTTTTATTGATCGTATTGATGGAGAGTGTGGCTAAGGATGTGCATATTTACTTAACTCTTTACTTAACTCTTTGACGCCCCTTTGTGGCTGCTCCCAGGTACTCCAGTCCTTCTTCACTTTGGGTTTGACGTCAGGGGTGGAGGACGGGCGGAGGCACGGTGACATCAGCCGCAGCTTCCCCAGCCTGAAGTTCTGTGAGATCGGAGTAGATTTGAGGAATGGGGTCAGCAGCGGGGAAAGGAACATGGACATAGGGAGGAGGTGCACCGAGGTCACACTCGTCAGGGATCGTGGGAGAAACAGAACACATATTAGACAGATACTTTTATTTACCATGGTCAGTTTTTTCAGATGTGTCATTAGATTTAGACTTTACCGTCACAAGGTCCAAGTCAGCCTGTTGCTTTTTTGCCATCTGAAGCCACTGCTATGCTACAGTTGGAGAGACAATGCAATTGTGAGCTCGAAAATACAACTACACTGCAAAAAGTCAAATATAAGTAAAATGAAATATATTAAAGCTGTTTTTTTCCTCTGACATTTATTCCTGCCATGCAGTCCATGCGGCAGAAAATTCTTCATGCCTCCAGCTAGCCCCAACCCAAACAATTAAAAAAAAAAAAAACATTTTTTTTTCTTGCTCTGTTAGCAGATAATTTTACTTAAAGTAAGCAAAACAGTTCTGGCAATAGACAATGTTAGTTTACTTGTGTTAGGCAATCTAATCTTACTTTGTTGGAAGATTTTTGTTTTTTATTTTAACTATCATAAAGCAAGCAAAAATCCCACAGACAGCTGCACAACAAAACAAAATTACTGTCAAAATTATCTTGAGATAAAAGCAAGCATCTAGCATTTCATCTTGCCAAAATCCCCATCTTACTGTGTGACAAATACTGCCTTTGGCATAAACACACAAGTTAGTCCTCTCTCTCGCTCTCACACACACATATACACACACGCACACTCATACGCCCACACGCACACACACACACAACCATGGACTACAAGTAGCAAAGCAAGCCCAAACAAGCAAAACACTTTAGAAAATAATCCCAAAGTCGCTTATAATAAGTGGACCTGGCAACCCAAGGTTCTCAAAGTCAATCACTTTCAGACGCCTTGAAAAACCAAAACGTTTTCGCCATTTTCCTAAATACCGAGTACTATCTCTATCTCTCCTGTGAATTAAAATGCCATCCCCCATCAAAACAAAAATCTCATCAATGTCCTCTTGTGCTCCCCAACAACAACCACAACATCCTCTCTTCCCTTCCGCCACGTTGCAGTCTCGCTCTCTTCCTGCCTCTCCCGGTTTCTGCCTCGGCTGTGGCAGTTTCCCATATTTCATCAAAGTAAACCCGTAGAGACGTCATTTATTAATAACCTTCCTCTTGTGTTAGGGTCGGCACCGACCCATTATAGTTTTTAAATGCATAAAAAAATCACTTACAATTTGTTTATTGCATCAAGGCTTTTTGACTTTGTCAGGAACCTTGATTTTGTGGAGTGTGTAAATGAAGAGGCAGCTTCATGTCAGACGATTTATTACACACTCACATCTCACAAGCACAGAACAGACTGACTGGTTACAGCAAGCACTCCTCTCTATATCACAAGTCACCTTCACAAGCTTCAAGGCACTTCCTCATACACAGCATGATATTTACACTACATTCACCCCCCTCTCACCCTCTTGGGCATTGTTCCCCCATGTGTATTCATTGTCTCTGTCTGAGCTGCAAAATAACCTGACTTCCATACCGCCCCACCCCCCCAGCATCTTAGATAGAACAATAGAATATCAGTCCACATGCTGTTTTGGCTTCAGTCTCCTCCCATATCTGCTGTAACTGTGTTTTACTGCCTCCGTGGCGCTGCTGTGCCGGTGGGGGGCTGCTGGGAGTGTGTCTGACTGCGGGTGAGCCGTGGTGGTGGTGGTGGTGGTGGTGGTGGGGGTTCGCTCTATCTGTGTGGCTGCTCTGATGAATCGTTCCCCTGGGGAGTTCTCTGTGGGGGTCTTCCACGCCGAGGGGCCCTCGCCAACAGCACTTGTTCATCCGCCACTACAAAGGGGGGTTTGAGTCTGTCTATGCCAATTTTCTCCCGTCTACCCCCCAAGTCTAGCACAAAATGCTTATCCCCTGTTTCCAACACTCTGAACGGTCCATCATAGGGTGGGTGCAATGGAGGGCGGTGGGCATCGTGTCTGACGAACACGAACTCCGCATTCTTCAAAGTTTTAGGCACGACAACACGCGGAAAACAGTGGTGGGCCAGGTCCGGCAGCGTGCCTGTGTTTGCGCTACGTTGCAAAAGCTGAGATGGGCAGCTGTCCGGCGCAGGATTATCTGGCAGAAATTCCCCGGGCAGCCGTAGGGGCTGTGCAAAAACCAGCTCTGCCGGGGAAGCTTCCAGATCCTCTTTTGGCACGGAGTGCAACCCCAATAAAACCCACAGCAACCTGTCCACCCAATTTGTATTTGTCAGTGAAGCCCTGAGTGCTGCTTTCAGTGATCTATGAAAACGCTTGCATAACCCATTGGCCTGTGGGTTGTACGCAGTTGTGCGATGAATTGTAACACCCAGGCTGCGGGCCATCGCGGACCAGAGTTCGGAAACAAATTGAGGGCCCCTGTCGGACGTAATGTCCGACGGGACTCCAAAACGCGCCACCCATGCTGTTAAAAAAGCGCGTGCTACATCTGCGGACGTGGTTGCCGCCAGTGGGACTGCTTTTTGCCAGCGTGTGGCGCGGTCCATCACTGTCAGAAGGTGTGTGCACCCCTGTGATGGCGGGAGGGGGCCCACAAGGTCCACGTGAACATGGTCGAACCTCTTAGCCAGTACCGGAAACGGCTCCAAGGGAGCCTTTGTGTGTCTGTGTACCTTGGCTCGTTGGCATGCCACGCAGGCTGCAGCCCACTCTTTTACTTGTTTGCGTAGGCTCGGCCACACAAACTTCTCTCCCACCATTTTGACCGATGTGCGCACTCCTGGGTGCACCAGAGCGTGAACCGACTCAAACACGCGGTGGCGTCACGCGACCAGGACCACCGGACGCGGGCGTCCCATGGAGACATCGCAGATTAGGAGGGGCATGCCGTCTTTCAGCACCCTGCTCTCCAGCCTTAACCCTGTTGGTCCAGACTGGAGCGCGCGCACGTCTGCATCGCTAATCTGCTCCGCGGCCATGGCTGTGTAATCTATCCCCACATAGACCGGGGCCACCACGGCGCGCGAGATGCAGTCTGCCACCACATTCAGTTTACCCGACACATGCTGAATATCGGTAGTAAACTCTGGGATCGCGGCCAGCTGTCTCTGCTGCCGGCCCAACCACGGTTCTGAAACCTTGGCCATCGCGAACGTTAGTGGCTTGTGATCCACGAACGCGGTGAAGCTGCGCCCTTCCAGCCAGAACTGGAAGTGGCGTATGGCCAGGTGGAGAGCCAGCAACTCCCTGTCGAACACGCTGTATTTACGTTCGCTGTCGAGCAAAGTTCTGCTGAAAAAAGCGAGCAGCTGCCAAGCCCCAGCGACGCGCTGCTCTACAACAGCCCCTATGGCCACGTCTGAAGCATCGGTGGTGAGCGCTATCCGGGCCACCGGGTCTGGATGCACCAGCAGTGCGGCGTTTGCCAGGGCTGCTTTAACCTCTGAGAACGCCCGCTCTCGCTCCGGGGTCCATTCGACCCTATCCGCGGGTTTCTATCTCTTGAGCGTGGCGTACAATGGTTGCATGAGCTGCGCCGCGCGGGGAAGGAAACGGTTATAAAAGTTCACCATCCCCAAAAATTCCTGCAGCGCCTTGACCGTCTGAGGCCGGGGAAAATCCGCCACGCCGCGCACTTTGTCAGGCAGAGGGATCGCTCCTTCTGGAGAGACGTGGTGCCCCAAAAAATCAATCTCCGTCAATCCGAAATGGCATTTCGCCGGGTTGATTATTAACCCGTGCTCCTCCAACCTCCGGAAAACCATCCTGAGGTGAGTTTCGTGTTCGTCTTCGGACGCACTGGCTACCAGGATATCGTCCAGGTAGATGAACATGAATGGGAGATCGCGCAGCACTGCATCCATCATGCGCTGGAACGTCTGTGCCGTGCCTTTTAACCCAAATGGCATGCGCAGGAACTCGAATAAACCGAACGGAGTTATTACCGCTGTTTTGGGTACGTCCTCAGCGCGCACTGGGACTTGATGGTAACCACGGACCAGGTCTATTTTGGAAAAAATGCGTGCTCCGGCGAGGTGGATGGAAAAATCCTGTTTATGGGGAATCGGGTAGCGGTCGTGTGCTGTGGCGTTGTTCAACCTGCAGAAATCACCACACGGTCACCACGATCCCTCAGCCTTAGGGACCATGTGTAGTGGGGATGCCCATGGGCTGTTCGAACGCCTGATGATGCCCAACCTTTCCAAGTTGGCGAACTCCTCGCGCGCTATGGCCAGTTTAGCTGCATCCAAGCGCCGAGGTCTTGCAAAAACGGGCAGCCCGGTGGTGGTGATAAAGTGCTCCACCCCGTGTTTAGCAATGGCTGCTGAAAACGTTGGGACCGTGAGTGCTGGGAACTGAGTGAGCAGTGCGTGGAACTTACCGCCTGGAACTGTGATGTTGGCTTGTGCTGTTGGCTGGGTCACTCGAGCTATACAGGGGAGAGAGTCAAAGGACAGTGCATTAACCAGGCGCCTGTTAACAACATCAACCAGTAAACCATGTGCACACAGAAAATCAGCCTCCAGGATATGGTAATTCAGTGCTGCTACGACAAAAGTCCACTCGTATGTACGGCCGTGTAGAGATAAGATCAGTGTCCTCTCACCAAAAGTCTTAATTTCCAAACCGTTTGCTGCCAACATCACGAGGCCGCTAGGTCCTGCCAGCCGGTCGGCGTAGGTCGGCAGGATGAAGCTCTTCTGGGCTCCGGTGTCCATGAGGAAACGCCTCCCCGAGTGCGCGTCCGTCAAGTAGAGCAGCTTGTTCTCTTCACCAAGGGTCGCAGCTGTTACCGACCGCCGGCCTCGGCTTTTTCCCGAGTGCTTGAATTGGCATGGTGGCGCACATCTGCGTGCGTTCTCTATGAAGCGGCGGTGGTAGAAACAGAGCATGTCTCTCTGGCGCTCCTTGGCCCCCGCTGCTGCTACCGTCGGTGGCTCCTCACCTCCTCTGGTCGTCTCGCTGGGCTCCGCTGCTGCCGCGTTGACTGTGATCGCCCTGGTGGTGAGGATGATCCGGTCTGCCTCCTGGGCTAGCGCACGGTAGTCACGCGCGGCCAGCAATGGCGAATTGGCCAGAACCGCTCTCGCCACTGTTGGAAGGTTCCGGAGGAAAAAGTGGGCAAACAAAGTGCCCGTCTTCCGTGCCCATTAACGCCAGCATCTTCTCCATCAGGTCCATGGCCGATCCATCTCCTAACTCGGTCTGCGCCAGGAGCCTCTCCACTCTCTCACATTCCGAGAGCGTGTAGCGCCGGGTGAGCGCAGCCTTGAGTGCCTCATATTTGTTGCTGGCTGGTGGCTGATCGAGCTACCTGCTGGGCTGTGCGGGAGTCCAGCGCTGCCACCACATGGTAGAACTTGGTGTTGTCTGCCGTTACTCCCCGGAGGGCGAGCTGGGCCTCGGTATGGTGGAACCAAGAGTGTGGGTTGTGCTGCCAGAAATCCGGTAGCTTGACTGAAACTGCACACGCGTTGCTGGGGGTTCCAGTCCTGGCTGTCTGCGGAATGGCTGCTGCATCTCTGGGGCTTCCCGACCGGGCCGGCTCTGGGGTTCTCGCCTCGTGTTCCATAATACATCTTGGGTCACCAGTATGGAGTGTGTAAATGAAGAGGCAGCTTCATGTCAGACTATTTATTACACACTCACATCTCACAAGCACAGAACAGACTGACTGGTTACAGCAAGCACTCCTCTCTGTATAACAAGTCACCTTCACAAGCTTCAAGGCACTTCCTCATACACAGCATGATATTTACACTACACTTCATTCGACCCCCTCTCACCCTCTTGGGCATTGTTCCCCCATGTGTATTCATTGTCTGTCTGAGGTGCAAAATAACCTGACTTCCATAATTTCAACAAAATTAAACAAAAAATTTTTTTCACTACATTATAAAATGCTCTGGTTGAAATTATGTCCTTTGTGGTGTTAGGGTTGGTTTTGACCCGGTTATAAAAATAAGATTATAAAGCAATAATTAGAGCCAAAATTGAAATCATAAGTGCACTGTCAGCCAACACACTGACAGCCACCTCCTCTCCCAAAAATGTGAGCTTCGGGGGATGCTCATTTGTCCAGCATAGCTGCAAAAAAACAAAACAAACAAAGACGGGCATGTCCAGACATGTGAGGTCACTTCACTCATTTGACTTGCAGAGGGCACATCTCCAATTTGCAGCATGCAAAAATGAAAAGAAGATTTACGGTGAGCCAAGTTCTAGATAACATTTTTGGAGAAAATGAGGGAGAAGACACAGATCAGCATAGCGATGCAGAGGAGCAAGTTTCTGAGGAAGAGGACAATGTGGAGTACCAGCCAGAAGACACAGACACATGTGAGTCTGATGAGGAGGTCACTGGTGCTGAGGCTGCTCCTGCTGAAGGATTCAAGTCAAAAAATGGTAGTGTGGAGAGCGTGAAAAGATGAGGCTGCGTTTCTTTCTCAAATCAGATTTATTCACGTATCTCCAATATCCTCCAAACAGAAAAGAGGAAGCATCCCACCATGTCTGTCCCTTTTATACCCAGGACATCAAAGCACAGAGTCACATTGTCTTTTAATCCCAAGACACAATACTTCTTCTTCCAGGTCTTCTCCCCCCCACCTAAAGTCACTGGTGGTCAGGAAATCCCTCAAGGCCCTCTCTTTGCATAACAAAGATCACATTTCGCATCCTCCTGTTATCTCTAGGAGACTCCGTCCTATTGTTCATTCTGAGACATGAAGCAACAGTAATATACATACGAAGTCTATGAAACCCCTTATGTGTCCCACAGTAGGATTTTTTGGAGTTTAGTACCGCAACATGCACATGGCAGGGCAGCTGCTGAAAATGTCATCAAAATGACCCCTGGTATCACAAGGTTTGTTGTGACCAGAGTCATTGACATAAAAACATGTTTTGAGCTATTTATGCCATTGTCAGTAAAAGAGTCATCACTGCTATGACAAACCTGGAGGGAAAAAAAGTCCATGGCGACATCTGGAAAGACATTGATGAGGAATACCTTGATGCTCTCATTGGTGTTCTTCTTGCTGGAGTGTACAGATCCTGCAATGAGGCCACTGATAGTCTCTGGGACGCATCGACAGGCAGAAATATTTTCCGGGCAACAATGTCACTTCAGACCTTTCAAATGATTGTTTGAACTTGCAAAACAATATTTTGTGTTATGACCTGTTCTGTGTTTCATTGTGTTTATATTAAAGTTCTATTGCTGACCAAAATATTTTTTTTTTGCATTTTCTTGAAGAAAATATATATGGGTCGAAACTGACCCATAACACCATAGATGTCACTATAGTTATTAATTTTAAAATGAAAAAATAAATCAAGCTAATTTATTTCAGAGATGTGTTCTATACCCCTCAGTAATATTCAGGTAACACAACAACCTTTTATTTATTTATATGATTCTCTTGAGGTTAATTTTTCTTTTTTTGTTAAATTTGAAATCGAAAGGTATACTGATAAAAAAAAAGGCCCAGAGACCCTCACCAAAAATATTAAACCCAACATTTTCATGGATAAGGAAGCCTAACAAGGTAACCAAGAGATGACAAAAAAAATTGGATGATAGGTTGTTGTTTTTAGTGTATTTTAAAGCTGACTTAAGACACGGGTCGAAACCGACCCGTTAACACCGGGGATAGTAACAGAAAGCTAACACAGGAGGAAGGTTAAAAACAAACACGCGAACGACCAGACAAACTGCAGTTATTCATTGTAATTTATTTATTATATTTTATCTTAGTTAAAGGCTATTTTATTCTATTTTAAGCTTATTTTAAGTTATATCTTATGGTATTTTAGTTATTTTTATTATATTAAGGTTAGTCCTTATATTAAAGTTATTTGTCTTTATTTTAAAGCTATTTCTTATTACAACTATTTTTCCCTCTGTTTTTCTCTATTTTCTTCTATTAACTTTTTCTTCGGCCATTAATATCATTCCGCAGGACAGTGTATCCTTCCGCGTGCTTATTTCCCGAATTTAGACTCAAACTAAATTTAGTTCGGGGCAGCGCGGTGGCGGAGTGGTCAGCACTGCGGCAGCACAGCAACTCACCCTTGGCCGGGGGATCCTTGGTTCGATTCCAGCCCCCGACCAACAGTGATCTGTGTGGAGTGTGCATGTTCTCCCCGTGTCTGCTTGGGTTTACTCTGGGATTTCTCTGGTTTCCTCCCACATGCCAAAAACGTGCAAGTTAGGTTAATTGGCATCAAACTGGGGATTCTAAATTGTCCTTAGGTATGAATGCGAGAGTGAATGATTGTCTGTCTCTCTGTGTTGGCCCTGCGATGGACTGGCGATCTGTCCAGGGTGTACCCTGCCCCCGCCCAAAGATGCTGGGATAGGCTCCAGCCCCCCCCACCCCCCACGACCCGAAAAAGGATTAAGCGGAAGAAGATGAATGAATGAAGACTCAAACTAAATTCCAGTAAAAATGCATTTTCACCGAGCGGTCTGTATAATCGTGGTACTTTTACCTGACCGAACTCGAACCGGTGGTACCTTATCTCAACTTTTTAATTACAATGACCAGACTCGAACTGGCGCGAGATGTCTATAAACCATTAATAATTAAATTTACTCACTTCAATCTGCCTTCAGTTCAGCTCTGTCTTCCTCCGGTCCATTCCCAGCGTCTCCGGACCTTGCCTCACTTCCGCAAAGCCGACCCTTTGGAATCGGTGGGGGAGGTCTTCTCAGCTGCTGTGCACGAGCTGTCTTGGTCCAAAAACGTCAGAACCAGGAGAAGAGGGGTATCTGGAGTCCCTGTTTGGTGTGCCAAGTGTGTTAGAAAAACCTCTTCAATCAGTAGTCAAGAAACAGGCAGGATTAAAGTTTCTGCAAATTTAATTTGCACTGGCCAGAGGAGAACAATACAGAAACTGCCTCAGAGTCTCTTCCGTGCATCATTCTAATTCATACACACAACTTTCAAACGTTAAAACATCTTGTTTAATCAAGACTGTTCATGGGAGGATATCTAGTTCATACTGGTTCCCCCAAGCGCTCTCCTTCTCAGACATACTCATTACAATACAGTGCATGCATACAAAAACGAAGAGATAAATTTCCAGCTGCCATGACCTTGTACATTTCACACAGACTCTGAGGCAACAGCAGTTAAAAAATATATAATTTTCCCATCAGGAGGGTAGAAAGAATATAGAGGAAATAATAAAACCTGACTTTGTTCTGACAGCTAATAACGTGCTAGGTGACCTTACCTGTCGACATCTCACGACTGAGATAAGTTCTTCATGTGACGTCAAGCCTTGAATGTCGTCTAAAATGTTTAAACAAAGGTATGCAAACACAGCTGTATCTATCTTTCAGATTAAGTTATGATTTAGTATTCTCCTATTATTTATTATTTTTTCTGTTGGGCAGCACTGCGGTACAGTAGTTAGCACTGTTGTCTCCTGGCTACAAGGTTCCAGGTTCGAATCCACTCTCATGGAAACCTTTCTGTGTGGAGTTTGCACACGCTCCCTGTGCATTGGGGGTTTACTCCAGAAGCTCCAGTTTCCTCCCACAATTCAAAGACATGCACGTTCGATTAATTGGTGACTCTAAAGTTTCCCCAGTTATCTGTCTGTGATTGGCCCTTAGAATAGAGGGTTAGTGGAAGTGCTTTGAGTGGGCTTTGGGACTCCAAAAAGTACTATATAAGTACAAGTTCGAATGTGTTTAGACATACTGACTCCAACTACCCGGCTAAGCTAATGCTAACCTGAGCTGCCATCACGGCTCAAATATAACACAATGAGCCAGAGTGATGTGAGATATGTTTTTGACTGCGGATTAATGAACCAGGTGGGAACATGGATGTCAAGTTGGTTGACTGGAATTTAAAGGAAAAAGAAAAAAACAATAAAAACCACATAGTTGTGCCCCATCGCAGCACTGTTAGCTCCTGTGCTAATGGCTTGAGTTTAGAAACTCTGGCTGGGGTCTGGATTGATATCACATTCAATAGCACAGTGATGGGTTGTGGCAGAAGACTGGATTATGTGTCTGTCCATCCATCCATCCATCTTCTACACCTTGCCCGGGAGTCTGGGTCGCAAAAGCAACAGTCCAAGCAGAGTAGCCCAGACTACTGCCCAGTTCACATAGCACCATGATCCCTCCCGCAGGTGGTCATCCCACTGGAGGGTGGACCCATGTGGGCTGTTGTGTACACTGGGTCCTTTTCCCTTTTTCATGGGAATCCACTGGACCACTCTTGGTCTGGCCTTCACCCAGGAGCAGTTTGTGTTGGGAGACCCTACTGGGGGCAAGTTGCCCCTGACAACATAGCTCCTGGGGTCATTAGGGAACACAAACCCCTCCACTGTGATAATTTGGAGATCTGCAGATGAAATGTGTTAGTCATGTAGAGAAATGTAACTCAGACGAGCTACACTGCCTTCTGACCATTCCGTCCAACTGTAAAAATATAAATATAAATATTTCTAAGTGAAGTGAAATGTAATATTTGTCTGACCCAAGTAAGCATGTTTGAAGGTTAAAACCCACAAATGTATCACATTTTAGTGAATGAATGGAAGAGCACACTTTTCCAATGGCCTCTGTTGCATGACGACATCCCAGCTTGCGTCTGATGTCTTTGTACTCGCGTCGAACGAACAGTGCGTCCTTCTGACAATAGGAGTTGTGTTACTATGCTCAGCCTTAACAATAATCCATCACCCTCTGGTTGTTTTCTTGTTTGCTTTTGTTTCCTCTTTCAAGGGCCCCTATTCTAAAAATACAGTCTACTGAGATATTACTATAGTTATGTGAGTGTTTGTTAACAACCCCAAGGTAACATAATAGCTACTTTTTATTTTCAAAGGTCAGATGAAAAGAAGGCCAGAAAAAGTCTCCTCTTCTGTCCTTTAGAGAAAAGGCCACAGCCAGATTGGGAGTGAGAATGAGACAGGCTGAAGGAAAAGAGAAACAGAACAGTTCTTAAGCACAGATTAGTAAGAGGAGTTTGTTGAATAATGAACAGTTTCCCCTTAGGACCATCACCTGCTCTGCTCCACATTCGTATGCATGCGAGGCAGTGAAGTGCAGCAGAAAACTCTCATCCTGCCATTGACAATCCAATCAAATAAGCACAGAGAGGACAACCTTTCTGGTCCTTTCAAACAAATGAAAGTAGCCTTCTGACTCAAGGTCACCTTTCACTAGAACATTCATGTCCTGCTTGACTTTCTCTAAAGTGTTATTGACACTCATCTGGATGAATGGCTTTCACTTCACTTGCAAGTAAATGCATACCCAAAGCGGGGAGAAGTGTTTGTTGAAAACGATAGTGTGTCATGCACGTTTTCATGCTAAAATACCATTTTCAAATGCCACCACAACACTGAGATCAAATTCTGTTACCAAAAGTACACAGCTAATAGCAATAGTAAGGTTTCATATTATTATAAAGTTGAGTGAGGGGCATAAAACTTCAGTCATGCAGCATAGTTTGGCAGATAGATGATAAGATTCAGGCCTCAAGCCTAATCTGCACATGCACAACTTGGACAAGTTTTGAATTGCTGACGACTGATTGATGATGTGACAAAGTTCAGCCAGAGCTTTACAGTCAGCCTAATAGTTATGATTGAAGTGGACTGACAATAAACGGGTAAGCACTGACATATATTTCACATGACATGGTCCCTAGTGGATTTGAATTTAGACTTTCACAGACTATGTGACACTCAACAATACAACCACTAAGTATTTTATTCATTTCATCTGAGTTTTATGATAGCATATGGCAACAACTAAGGGCTAGACCACATGTACATTTCTCTTTTTTTAATGGGCAAATTTTGTCCTCTGCAAAATTTGCTTCCACACTTCACTGCTTGAAATAATCCATGCCAACATGAAAATGCACAAATACAAAGTGCCAGAAGTAGTGAATAAAACCAAAACATGGTGATATAACCACATCAACAGTAATGTGTTCTGAAGCCTCCTTTCCCTTGTAGCGGATTTTTGGGTTTTATCGGTGTTTTATTGCTAGTACAAGTATTAATGTAAATGTGAATGTGAGTAGGAATGAAGATTTATTTTCATTACTTTCATATCCTTGTAGGGCACCAGTTCAGAAAATGGACAATTTTATTAACAATTCTTTATTTGAACCAATTATGAAACAGTCTCAAAAAAACAAAACAAAAAACCCTTGTGAGTTCTTGTCTTCTGATAATCAAGAAGATGGACATGAAATCAAACAATAACTTCCACATGTCTTTCAATGGTTTAATAAGAAATGTCAGAATAGGTTTACATATATGGATAACTTTAAAACAGAGAATTCAACATGTATTATGAGCATCATAGACTGTTACTGAGTTACTTATGAATCAAGCATTTGTGAACCCAAATGAAGCTTTAGTTTAACTTGTCAGTACACTGGAAATTGGAAAACCATAAAATAGCATTGGTTAAGCAAAGTGGTTGAAACTTTATGAAGAACACAATTAAACTATTTTTTTAAAAAATGGAAAATTGGTGTTACTCTGAAAAGAACGTAAATTAATGAAAGGACAATATGAATTTTGAAATTCTGATGGGCATCTGCAGGAAATTAAGTTTAAAGAACTTATACCAGGAATATTCTTTTTTTTTTATTTAAGTTTTTGTAAAGGGTATATAGGTCATTACAGCATTGCATTGTTTACATTTTCATCACACGTTCCCTTATTTTTTGCTATTTGACAACATTGGCAGGATAGTTATTACAACACCCCCCTTTTTTTTTAAAGTGAAAGAAAAAGAGAAATTAAAGAGAATTAAATTAAAAAAAATGAATAAACAAACAAACAGAACAGCAAAAAACACACAAACAGAAAATTAAGTAATTAAAAGTAAAAGAGCATCTGAGTAGCGTTGGAACAAAGAGCGGGACCATTATTGAAATGGTACAGTGGTACCTCTACTTACGAAATTAATTCGTTCCGGAAGTATTTCTGTAACGTGAAAATTCCGTAAGTAGAGACGCGTTTTACATGTAAATGCCCTAATCTGTTCCAAGCCCCCCAAAATTCGGGCATAATTTTTTTATAAATCATAAAAACGCATCAAAACATGTAACAAATACATGTTACAATTAGATTACTGCACAATAAACATAAAATGAGAGTTGTAATTTAAAAAAACAAAGAATAAAGTATAAAGTAAAGAATAATAAAAATTATGTTCATTTACCTTTTAACTGCTATCGTCGTCGTCGTCACCTTTTGCCTTCTTTGGTTCATGTTCTCTCTCATCAGTGGTTTTTGCCTGACGTTTTGTGAAGAACCGATCCAAGGACGTTTGCTTTTAGGGCTTCCTTTTGTTTCAATACCGTGCCGATCGTAGATGTATTACGGCCATATTCTTTGGCGAAATCAACCAAACGCATCCCCTTTTCATACCTTTCTATTATCTCTTTCTTTGTTTGTATGGACAAAAAACTCTCTTCTTCTTCTTTTCTCCTTTTCCACTTATCTCCATCACTTTCTTGGGGCCCATAGTGAATAAATGTTAATACTGTACTGTACACACATGTAAAACTGCCCAAACACTTCGTGGCCAATGGGATACCAGGAAGATGCTAGGCGATAGCCAATGGCAGAGCAGCTACAGGTATGTTTACGTTCGGTAAACTACGGGAGCTGCGAGGAGTGCGTACTTTTTTGCCTTTCGTACCCTGAAATTTCTTTCGTAACAAGAGGCAATATTTTCCCGTTGAGGCGTCTCGTAACCTGAAAATTCTGTATGTAGAGACGTTCGTAAGGAGAGGTACCACTGTATTTGTCAAAGATTAGATCTAATGGAAGACACATATGCGATCCAGGGTTGCCAAAAGTTCATGAACCCATCCATGTCCTGTCTCAGTGCGAATGTCAACTTTTCCATCAAGTAAATGTCTTGAATCACGTTAATCCAATCTTCAGGTGTAGGACAGTCCTTCAGCATCCATTTTTTTAGTTAGGGCTTTTTTACTTGCCAATATTAAAACATTGAATAAGTATTTATCTCCTCGTCTTTCCAGTGAGTCCGGTAGTAAACCCAAATACAAAGTTACAAAAGAAAAGGGAACTGTTATTTTGAATATTTTCCCCAATATTGTCTGTACATTGGTCCAATATTGGTGGATAACTGGGCATGACCAAAACACATGAAAATGATTTGCAGTCTTTTCACCACACAAGCGCCAACAGTTCAACCCCTTATGGGTAAATTTGTTTTGTGCAGGTGTTCTGAAAAATTTTTTCGGATTTTTTTGGATTTTTTCCATCCAAATTCTCTCCACTGCAGGGATGAGGTACTTTTCCATTGCTGTTTATTTAGCTTTTCCCATATTTCCAATTGTAAAGTGAAATTCCCCTCTTTTTCCCATCTCTCTTTTATATATGATGTGTTGTCTCCTTTCAAGTCTTGAAGACCTTGGTATATTTTAGAAATGTATCTGATCCCTGGGATCCCTTTATATGCCATTAAGAAGACCTTCAGAACACCTGACTGGGCCCTTTCCAAATCCTCCTTTTTAAGTATATTGTTTATGTGGTGTCTAAGCTGAAAGAACCTGTAAAGATCTTGATTTATTAGGTCTTGTTTTTTCAAATCTTCAAAACTTCTTAAAGTTTGCCCCTTAAAAAAATCGTAATATTTTATCAGCCCTTTCTCTTTCCACTCTTTAAATCTAGTGTCTGTTTTATTGGGGGTAAAGTCTTGATCATAGGCAATCCATTGCAGAAGTTGTTAGGGCTCTTTAGCTTGATTCTCTCTGACTATCTTAAACCAAATTTTTAGCGGGGTCTCTATCCATGGGTTAGTGTTATTCAAGAGTTTAGGTAAGGCGTTGTTCCCTATTATCGCCTGTAGGGGGATGTCACTTGTTATTTGGCCGTCCATCTCCTTCCGTTGTGCAGTGTAGACTGGGTTACATATCTCTACTAAAGTTTTAATTTGTGCAGCTATAAAATAGTCCCTGATATTTGGCAGCGCGAGCCCACCTTTGTCTTTGTTTAGCTGTAGGGTTCTATATCTGGTTCTAGGTCTCTTGCCCTGCCATATGAATCTTGAGATCCTTCTGTCCAGCTCCTGCCATGTTTTTTTTGGAGGTTCTACCGGTATTGTTTGGAAAAGGTATAGAAGACGTGGAAGTATATTCATTTTGACTGCTTCAATTCATTGTGCAGTACCCAAGAATGGTATCATATTCCATCTTGCTAGGTCAGATTTTATTTTTGTCACCAGTGGATCATAGTTTAGTGTTATAATTTTGTCGAGTTGTTTCGGGATATTGACCCCCAGATATTTCATAGATTCCAACTCCCAGTTAGTTTTGAGTTCACTTAGTGAATAATGATTTGGGTCATAGTTGAATGTTAAAACTTGGGTTTTATGCATGTTTAATTTGTACCCCGATAAATCTCCATAGTCTGAAAAAACTGAGATTAGTTCTGGTAAAGAAGTGTCTGGCTGCCCTAGGTATATTAAAATGTCATCAGCAAAGAGTGCTATTTTATGTTCCTTCTGACCAAGTGTAATACCCTGAATTTTTTGATTTTGTCTTATCCATTGGCTCAGAGGTTCTATGAAGATTGCAAAGAGCAGTGGAGACAGGGGGCAGCCTTGACGACATCCTCTTTCCAGCTCAAAAGATGATGATAAATTACCGTTAATCCTTATTTTAGCTGTTGGTTTTTTATATAATGCCTGTATAGTTCTAATGAAGTTGTTATGAAAATTGAAACTGGATAAGATTCTATATAGGAAAGACCAGTCAACCGAATCGAATGCTTTTTCAGCATCTAATCCCAATATGACTGCATTTAAGTTATATTTTTTTATATGATGAATTATGTGTAAAGTGCGTCGAATGTTGTCTTGTGTCTGTCTTTGTCTTATAAAACCTGTTTGGTCTAGGTGAATAAAGTCTGTCAGTATGTTTTCTAACCTTTTGGCAAGGATAATGGTAAAAAGCTTATAGTCCTGATTTAATACACTGATTGGTCTGTAGTTGGAGCATTCTAGTTTATCCTTTTCAGGTTTAGGTATAACTGCAATGACCCCTTCTCTCCAGGAGGGGGGGGGGGTTCCCCTGTGTGGAGGACATAGTTAAATGTTTTCAGGAGGAGAGGAGATAGTTGCTATTTAAAGGTTTTGTACCATTCTGCTGTATAGCCATCTGCTCCTGGGGATTTGTTAGTTTTAAGTTTCATAATTGCTTTTTCCAATTCTTTAGGTTGTATTTCTGACAGTAGTGTTTTATTTTGTGATTCCGTAAGTTGGGGAAGGTTTAATGTGTTTAGGAATGTCTCAGATGCATTTTTTATGGTTTTTGTGGGAGTATAAGTTCTTGTAGTAATTACCGAAGCTTTTAAGAATATCCTGAATTCTGAATTTTATTTCCTTTGATACTGGGTCTCTGATTTTGTAGATTGCTCTTTCTGTTTGTTGTTTCCTCAATTTATAGGCTAGTAATTTTGCCGATTTACTGCCTGCTTCATAGTGTTTTTGTTTCAGAAATGTAAGTTTCTTCTGGATTTCTATTGTGTAGATCTCATTTATTTGATTATTAATTTCTTTCATCTTGAGCGAGCCATTAGAATAAGTGTTGTCTTTGTGTTCTTTTTCTAGGTTCTTGAGTTCTGACTCTAGTGTGATTAGTTTTTCTTGTCTCAGTTCCTTTTGGGTTGCCAGTTTTGCAATAATTTTTCCCCTTATTACAGCTTTGCACGCATCCCACAGTATTAAAGGGGATACTTCTCCATTATCGTTTTCTTCCAAATATCTGAAAATATCTGATTCCAACTCATCTTTCAGTGGTCCTTTCAGGACATTTGAATTCAACCTCCAGGAAAATGTATTATTTGTGTATTTTTGGATGTTTAAGTCCATATAGATCGGACTGTGGTCAGAGAGATCCATCAGTCCTATTTTACATGTTTCTACTCTTTCAATGTCTCTATTAAACATAACAAAGTAATCAATCCTTGAGTAAGATGAATGTGGTGTTGAATAAAAAGTATAATCTTTTACATTGGGGTTGAATTCCCTCCATACGTCACAGATTCCCATTTCTTTTAGTAGCATCCGAGTTTTCCTATTTTGAGTGCTATTTTGATGTGAAGAATTACCTGTTGCATCCCAGTATGGATTCAGTCTTAGATTGAAGTCTCCACCACATATCACTAAACCTTGGGCTTTAGTTATCATTAGATCGAATACATTTTTATAAAATTTCCATTTAGCCCCTGGTGGTGCATATACATTCAGCAGGGTGATATCTTCTCCTTCTAGCCGCCCAATTACCAAACTGTACCTCCCTTCTTTATCTTTGTGTTCTGATTTTTTTTCAAATGTAATTTTGGTTGATATCAATGTCGCTACTCCCCTCCTCCTCCCTGATTTATATGAAGATGAAGAGATCATTTTAAACCCTTGTCTATTGAGTTTAGTGTGTTCCACGTCTGTTAGGTGGGTTTCTTGTAAAAATATTATTTCTGCTTTGTCTTTTTTCATTTTGCGTAGAATCTTGGATCTTTTAACTGGATTCAGGATCCCTTTTACATTATATGAGGCTATTTTGGTTACACCCTGTTTCCCCATTGTATTTTCTTATTTAGTATAACAGTGTGGTGGCCCTCTTTTTTGCTACTCAGAAACTGAAAGAACATTAAGAACATAAAAAACATTAAGAACATAGTGTACGAAACTTTAAAACAAAAAACTGTTAAGAAAACTTCCTGAGCTGGGGTCTCTTTAAAGACCCTGTAAGAGCCCTGATGGAGTGTAGGCTCTGAGGGAAATTCCTCAAACTCTGTTACGTGTTGAGGGCCCTCTCTTATCCCTGTAAGTTGTCCCATGTTTTTAACGTGAATTTTAGATCCCAATCCGAATTTGTAATGATTTTTTATTTATTTTATTTTTTTTATGCCTATACCCTATGAGATTGTGTGCACCCTCCCACCCCCATCACAGCAAACATTCACTCTAATACAGTATCTGTTAGTGTGGAGAGAACATGTGGGTCATTGTTACATTTCTATTTTAACAAGATTTTTTTTTTCTTCCCTTTAAATTAAGAAGACATTTGTTTCTAATGCTATAACTGCTCCATGAAAGTTTTTACCACATGCTGATTCTGCATCTCCTTTAATGTTTGTTACCTTGTAGGAAGGGGGATGGAAGTGCAGAATGACTGAAAAGAAAAAAAACAAAAAGGTCGCTATTCCTTCCTGGAACTGGAAAGCTTATCTTTGTAGCTCTGGGGCTGGGTTTCCCGCTGCTGGCCCGTGGATTTTGAAGGTCTTTGAGTGGACCACGTTTGAGCTCTGATCTTCTCGCTCAGATTTGCTGCGGGTTTAAACACCGTTACCAGGAGTCCTCTTCTCGCCATGTCAATTGTTGCTTCTTCCGCTGAATTATAGAGACATGACTCTTCACCGTAAAAGACCCTTAACTTTGCCGGAAATGGCGTCTGAAAGCGTAGATTCTGTTCCCGTAGAACCTTTTTGGCGTCGTTATATTCCCGTCGCTTTTTAAGAACCTCTGGGGCGTAATCGTGCTCCACGAAGACTTTTCTCTCTTGATGCATAAATCCTTTTTTCTGCCAAGCCCGTCTTACAACCTCTTGTTTTATTTTGAAATCGGAGAATATTACCCCCACCGAACGCGGGGGCACTTCTGCCGCTGGCTTAGCGGCTAATGTACGATGGGCCTTTTCTATCTTCAAATCGGTGGTTTGTGGAATATCCAACTTCTCTCTCAATAAGGATTCCACGCATTCCGCCACTGTGTTGAAACCATCTTCAGCTCCTTCTTTCAGACTGTGAATTCTGATGTTATCTCGTCTCTGTCTTCCTTCTTGGTCAGTTAGCTTAGCCTCCAGCCTTGACTGTTTTCTGTGTAAATCCAGCACAGAATCTTCAAGCACTTTTACTTTTTCTTCAGCTTCCAAGATTCGGTTTTCGGCCTGGTCCATTCTGCTGTTCGTCCTTTTTAGTTCCTCTCTGAATTCATGAAATTCGGCCCGAAATCGTCGTAATTCATCAAATAGCGATTTCAAGCTAATCTTTTTGTTAGCTAGGTCCAGTTCCTCGTCTCCTGAACGGAGGTCCTCGGGATCAGATTCTGTGGCTGCTGCGCGTCCTGACCTGGGGAATGTCAGTTTCCTCTGCTTTTGGTTGCGTTCGTCGGCCTCCGTCGGTCTATGATGACCATGGAAGAGAATCCTAAACGTCTACTCTGCTGGAACAGCACCGCCTGTGGCTGAACAGGCCGATGCGCCAATGACAGTCCCTGTCACACAGGTCACACTTGTGGGTGGTCTCCGTGCTGCTGGGTCTGTGGCGGTTCTTCCTGCGGGTCCTTTTTTCATCTGCTGCAGCAGTCAGTCTCTCTTCACCCGCCTTGAGCTGTCTGGTCAGGGTGCCTCTCCATTTGGAGCGGTCCGTTGCAAGGTCCTCCCAGCGCTCTGTGTTGATATCCAGGGCCTTCATGTCTCTCTTGCAGACGTCTCTAAAGCGCAGCTGTGGGCGGCCAACGTCTCTCCTGCCAGTTGCCAGTTCTCCATAGAGGACGTCTTTGGGGATTCTGCCATCCTCCATACGGTGAACGTGGCCTAGCCAGCGGAGCCTGCGCTGCCTGAGTAGAGTGAACATGGAGGGAAGGCCGGCGCGGGACAGAACTTCTGTGTTGGGCACTTTGTCCTGCCAGGATATGTCCAGGATGTGGCGAATGCAGCGCAAGTGGAAGGAGTTCAGTCTCTTTTCCTGCCGGGCGTATGTTGTCCACGTCTCACTCCCATAGAGCAGTGTGCTGATGACGCAGGCGTTGTACACTGCCATCTTCGTCTTGACAGAGAGTTTGGGATTCTCCCACACTCGTGTGGTGAGGCGAGCGAGTGTGAAGGCTGATTTTCCAATCCTCTTGTTGATCTCTGTATCAAGGGAGAGGTTGTTGCTGATCGTGGACCCCAGGTACGTGAACTGATTCACGACCTCCAGCTTGTAGTCATCAATGGTGATGGTTGGTGGTGCTTCCGTGCCTTGCGCCAAGACGTTAGTCTTCTTCAGGCTGATGGTAAGCCCGAAGTCCTTGCATGCCTGGGAGAAGCGGTCCATCAGGGTCTGAAGCTCCTGCTGTGTGTGGGTTGTGACTGCAGCGTCGTCTGCGAACAGTATGTCTCTGATTAGAGCCTCGCGTACTTTGGTTCTGGCTTTCAGGCGGGCGAGGTTGAAAAGCCTGCCGTCAGATCTTGTGTGCAGGTAGATTCCCTCTGTTGCTGTGCTGAAGGCATGCCTCAGGAGCATAGCAAAGCAAATCCCAAAGAGGGTTGGCGCAAGTACACAGCCCTGTTTCACTCCGCTGCGTATGTTGAATGGCTCTGAGACGTTGCCATCGTGCTGCACTATCCCCTGCATGTTGGTGTGAAACGATTCGATGAGGCTTTGCAACTTTGGTGGGCATCCTATCTTTGGCAGGATCTTGAAAAGGCCCTCTCTGCTGACCAGATCGAACGCTTTGGTGAGGTCCATGAAGGCGACGTACAGAGGCATGTTCTGTTCTCTGCATTTCTCCTGGAGTTGGCGGATGGAGAATATTGACATAACGCACGGCTCAGGAGACGCACACACACAGGCTTAGAGTAGTTCAAAGAGTTTATTAACAACAGGAGTGAATGAGTGCGTGTCTGCGGGATGTAAATGTGTTGGTGATGGTGTCTGCTCCAGGCACAGAGGCAGGTGACCGTACAGCCGAGCAACCCTATGGAGAGAGCACAGGGAGAGGGTGACGGGCATACACCAACACAGGAGGAATTTATGGCGAGAGAAGGACTTACTTGGTGGGTCAGGACAGCTGGCACAACAAGGGGGTGAAGCCCGGAAGACAGCCACCTGGAGAGCTCCGTGCAGCAGCGAGGATTGGGCGATGGAGAGGAGATGTCCGCCGCTGGGAAATCCACCTGTGCACAGGGGAGAAGACTGAAGAGAAAAGGTAAGCGATCTTCTTACCAAAATGGTTACGCTGAAGGGAGGTATGCTCACAACGGTGAGGGACGAAGTCTGACGGCTTCAGGCCGAGCCTCCGGGCGAGACGGCCTTTATCCCTCGCCGCTGATGATTGGCAGGTGCGTGAGCAGGTGGCGCCGCTGATGAATGGCGCGGCGTGACAGTACTCCCCCCTCTAGCAGCGCCTCCTGGCGATGGCTTATCCGGGTGCGCTCGGTGGAAGTCCGCGATGAGCGATGGGTCCAACACAAACGACGGGGGCACCCATTGCCGATGCTCGGGCCCATAGCCCTCCCAGTCCACCAGGTATTGCAACCCACGGCCTCGGCGCCGGGAGTCCAGGATGGAGGAGACGGACCAGGCCGGATGGCCACCAACCATCCGGGGCGCGGGTTGCGCTGCAGGAGGAGGGCAAAGGGGGTCAGTGACTGCCAGTTTCACCCTCGACACATGGAAAGTGGGATGGATGCGGAGGGAGGGGGGGATAGCCACGCGCACAGCCACCGGGTTGATGATCCGGGTGACGGGAAAGGGACCCATGAATCGCTGTGCCAGCTTCCTCCTCTCGCCTTTTAATGTGACGTCCTGGGTAGACACATACACGAGTTGCCCAACTCTGTACGCCGGGGCAGGTCTTCTGTGCCGGTCCGCCACGGTCCTGTTGCGCTCCGCTGTGCGTAAAAGCGCATGACGCGCGGCAGCCCAGGTGGAGCGGAACTGCCTAAGGTGCGCCCTAACAGAGGGGACAGTCACCTCGTTCTCCTGCGCTGGAAACAGCGGGGGGTCGTAACCCAGGGACGCCTTGAAGGGGGACATCCCCGTTGCAGAAGAGCGGGCGGTGTTGTGGGCATACTCCACCCAGGCGAGATGGTTGCTCCAGGACGTCGGCTTGGATCTAGTAACACAGCGGAGCGCAGCCTCCAGCTCCTGATTGGTCCTTTCACACTGCCCGTTAGACTGGGGGTGATGGCCGGAGGAGAGGCTCACCTTGGCTCCGATGGCGTTACAAAAGGACCTCCAAACCTCGGATGAAAATTGGGGACCCCGGTCCGAGACCACGTCCACCGGAATCCCGTGCAGCCTGACCACGTGTTGGACGAGGAGGCCCGCCGTCTCCAGGGCAGTAGGGAGACCTCGCAGGGGAATGAAGTGCGCAGCCTTGGAGAAACGGTCCACAATGGTCAGGACGGTGTCAAAGGAGTTGGAAACGGGGAGTCCGGTGACGAAGTCCAGTGCGATGTGCGACCAGGGCCTGCCGGGGACGGGCAGAGGCTGGAGCAGACCCGCTGGGGGGGCATTTCCCGACTTGCTGGTGGCACAGATTGGGCAAGCCCGGGCGTAGCGGGCTGCATCCCTCCGCAGGCCTGGCCACCAAAAGGACCGTTGGAGGAGGCTGATCATCCGAGAGGTGCCGGGATGACAGGTGAGCCGGGAGGTGTGGAGCCAGTGGATGACCTCTCCTCGGACCGCAGATGGGACGAACAGTCTTCCCTCCGGTCCGCCGCCAGGATCAGGTTCCACCTCCTGCGCCTTCCGGATCTTGTCTTCAATGTCCCAAGAGATGGCACCGAGGACGCACGACCTGGGCAGGATAGTGTGGGGCGTCTCCTCAACCTCCACGGGGGTGAACTGCCTAGAGAGGGCGTCAGGCAGGCCGTTTTTGGAGCCCGGCCTGAAGGTGATCGAGAAGCGGAACCTGGCGAAGAACAAAGACCAGCGCGCCTGGCGGGCATTCAGGCGCTTGGCAGATCGTAAATACTCTAAGTTCTTGTGGTCCGTCAGGACCACAAACGGCAGGTCCGCCCCCTCTAGCCAGTGGCGCCACTCCTGTAAGGCGAGTTTAATGGCCAGGAGCTCTCTGTCCCCCACATCGTAGTTCCTCTCCGCCGGGGACAGGCGCCGGGAGAAGAAGGCGCACGGCCGCTTGGCGCCATCGTCAGGTGACCGCTGGGATAACACTGCTCCCACTCCCGTGTCCGATGCGTCCACCTCCACAATGCACTGCAGCGCGGGGTCGACCTGGCGAAGGACCCGGGAGGAGGAGAACTCCGCCTTCAGCGCCCTAAAGGCAGCAGCGACCTCTTCAGTCCACCGGAACGGGACCTTCGGGGACGTGAGGCGGGTCAGCGGTCCGACGATCGAGCTGAAATTTGGGACAAAGCGGCGGTAAAAATTGGCGAAGCCAACAAACTGTTGCACCTGCTTCCGGGATGCGGGAGTAGGCCACTCCACCACCGCCTTCACCTTCTCTGGGTCTGGGAGCACCTGATCTTGAGCGATGATGAATCCCAGGAAGGATGTGGTCCTAGCGTAGAATTCGCATTTCTCAGCCTTCACGTACAGACGATTCTCCAGCAGTCTTTGGAGGACCCGCCTCACATGGACCTGGTGCTCGTCCCTGGACCTGGAGAAGATAAGGATGTCATCCAGGTAGACGAACACAAAAAGGCCGATGAAATCCCGGAGGACGTCATTAATGAGGTGCTGAAAGACGGCAGGAGCGTTGGTCAGCCCGAACGGCATGACGAGATACTCAAAGTGGCCGTTCGGGGTACGGAAGGCTGTCTTCCATTCATCTCCCTCCCGGATCCGGACGAGGTGGTAAGCGCTGCGTAAATCCAGCTTGGTAAACCAGGTCGCCCCCTGGAGGGAGTGAAAGGCAGTGTCCATGAGGGGCAGGGTGTAACGGTCCCTCTCAGTGATGTCATTCAGCGCTCGGTAGTCTATGCAGGGGCGGAGGGATCCGTCCTTTTTCCCGACAAAGAAAAACCCTGCCCCCACGGGTGACGACGATGGGCGAATAATCCCAGCGCTCAGAGATTCCTTTAGGTATGTATTCATGGTCTCCTTCTCCGGCGCCGACAGGCTGTAGAGCCGACCAGATGGCAGGGGAGCCCCCTGGCGGAGGTTGATGGCACAGTCATATGGTCGATGCGGGGGAAGAGACATAGCTTTCGATTTGCTAAATACCATACCCAGGTCGTGAAATTCTGGAGGCACCAGTGACAGGTCCGGAGGTGCTGTATCCGCCACAGGGGGAGCCGCGGATGGGGAGCAGGCAGCGGACTGAAGGCAGGTGCCCATACAGAAGGTACTCCATGCCGATACCCCAGCGGACCTCCAGTCCAGGACAGGGTTGTGGAGGCGTAGCCAGGGATACCCCAGGATGACGGGCGACACAGAGTTGGGCAGGACGTAAAATACCATCTCCTCCCGGTGGTTCCCTGAGATGATGACTGGGACAGGCATGGTCTGGTGAGAAACTCTCCCAAGGGAGGCACGGGAGAGATGGACCAGGGAGATGGGGTGTTTTAATGCCTGACAGCGGATGCCCAATCGGGTTGCCAGGCCTTGTGAAATGAAGCTGCCCTCTGCGCCCGAATCCACCAGTGCGTGGGTGAGGTGCCCAGTGGGATTGTGGCAAAAACGGATGGGCAGCTTTAATTGGGTGAGAGAGTCTAACCGGTTGGGATCCGCGAGGCTCCCTACAGCGATTCGCGGACCCCGCCGACTGGCTTTCCGCGGGCAACGCTCCACAGTGTGTTGGTCACCTCCGCAATACATGCAGAGGCCCAACTCACGGCGGCGTTGTTTCTCCGCAGGGGAAAGCTTGGTCCAGCCCGTCACCATCGGCTCCGACTCCTCGGGGCACAATGCTGGTGGCGCCGCCAGGGGGCGAGCTTGGAACAGGTGCGGCGAGACTCCACGAGGGCGAGAAGAAGAAGACTTCCACCCCGAGGAGCGCTCGCGCAGCCTGTTATCCAAACTTATCGCTAAGGATATCAGCTCCGCTAGCGTCCCAGGGATATCCCGTCCAGCCAGTTCATCCCTCAGATCACTATTGAGGCTGCGGAGGAACAGGCCACAGAGGGAGCGATCCTCCCAGCCCAATTCCTCCGCCGCTACCCGGAAGTCGACCGAGTAGTCCGCTGCCGACCGGCCTCCCTGCTGGAGAGCGAGGAGCCGATCGACCTGGACCGTCTCGGTTTGAGAATGGTCAAAGACCTCCAGGAAGCGCCTCACGAACTGGTCATAGGTGAGGGTGGCATAACTGGGCCTCGCCATTACGGCGTAGGTCCAAGTTAACGCACGCCCCTCCAGAAGATTCCCTATGTAACCAATCCGACTGTGATCCGAGGGAAAATCTCCGGGCACACGGTGGAACACGGACTCACACTGCATAATGAACCCCCGCGCTCCGCCGAGCTTACCGCTAAAGCGGGCGGGGGTCGGAATCGGTGTGAGCCGAACCGGTGCCACTGGAGCCGGCTGGACGGCCGCTGGAACAGCAGGAGCCGCGCCACCCTGGCGAGCCGGGGGGAACGGCTGTTGAGGATCCAAGCGGCCCAACCGGTTAGTTAAATTCAATAATTGATTAAAGATCACCTGTTGTTGATAAGCTATTTGATCCACTCTAGCCTCGAGAGTGGAAAACCGGTGTGCGAGCCCGCCGTCCGCCGAGCCGCTCTGCTGAAGCCGTACTGACATAACGCACGGCTCAGGAGACGCACACACACAGGCTTAGAGTAGTTCAAAGAGTTTATTAACAACAGGAGTGAATGAGTGCGTGTCTGCGGGATGTAAATGTGTTGGTGATGGTGTCTGCTCCAGGCACAGAGGCAGGTGACCGTACAGCCGAGCAACCCTATGGAGAGAGCACAGGGAGAGGGTGACGGGCATACACCAACACAGGAGGAATTTATGGCGAGAGAAGGACTTACTTGGTGGGTCAGGACAGCTGGCACAACAAGGGGGTGAAGCCCGGAAGACAGCCACCTGGAGAGCTCCGTGCAGCAGCGAGGATTGGGCGATAGAGAGGAGATGTCCGCCGCTGGGAAATCCACCTGTGCACAGGGGAGAAGACTGAAGAGAAAAGGTAAGCGATCTTCTTACCAAAATGGTTACGCTGAAGGGAGGTATGCTCACAACGGTGAGGGACGAAGTCTGACGGCTTCAGGCCGAGCCTCCGGGCGAGACGGCCTTTATCCCTCGCCGCTGATGATTGGCAGGTGCGTGAGCAGGTGGCGCCGCTGATGAATGGCGCGGCGTGACAAATATCATGTCTACCGTCGATCGCTCAGCGCGGAAGCCACACTGAGACTCGGGGTAGACACGTTCGGCAAGCTTCTGTAGACGAACGAGAACAACTCGTGCGTAGACTTTGCCAACAACGCTGAGGAGGGAAATGCCCCTGTAGTTGTTGCAGTCGCTTCTCTCCCCTTTGTTTTTGTAGAGGGTGATGATCTTGGCGTCCCTCATGTCCTGTGGTACGGCACCTTCCTTCCAGCACTTGCAGAGGACGTCATGCAATGGCAGCAGTAGGGCGGTCTTGCAGTGCTTTGATCAGGTCAGGGGGTATGCCGTCATTGCCGGGTGCTTTGCCAGCGGCCAAGCTATCAATGGCCTTACTGAGTTCGTCGATGGTTGGCTCGGCGTCAAGTTCGTCCATGGATGGCAGGCAGTCGATGGCATCAAGGGCTGACGGTGTCACGGTGTTCTGTCTAGAGTAGAGGTCGGAGTAGTGTTCCACCCATCTCTCCATCTGCTTGTTCTTCTCTGTGATCATCTCCCCAGTGGAAGATTTGAGGGGGGCCGTCTTGCTCTGAGCCGGACCAAGTGCTTTCTTGATGCCATCGTACATACCATGGATGTTCCCTGTTATGGCAGCAGTTTGAATGTCTTGGCTGAGCTGAGTCCAGTACTCGTTGGCACACCGCCGAGCAGTCTGCTGAACTTTGCTTCTCGCAGCCCTGAGAATCTGGAGATTCTTCTCGTTTGGGTACTTCTTGTACTCAGCAAGTGCTGAGCGCTTGGCTTCAATGACGGGGGTCATCTCGGTCAACTTGGCATCAAACCAGTCCTGTGACTTCGAGGTCTTCCTCCCAAAGGTAGCCAAGGCTGTGCGGTAGATGGTGTTTCGCAGCTCTTCCCACTTCTGCTTTGCAGATTCTCCTCCTTGTGGTACACCAAGTTCCTTCTCAAAGGTGGAGGCAAACTGCTCAACAAGTTCTGGTTGGGCCATCTTGCTGGTGTCAATCCGTGCCTTTCCAGGTTGTCTAGCATGATGGAATTTCTTCAGCTGCAGCTTGACCTTTGCAACACACCAATGAATGGTCTGTGTCGCAATCTGCACTCTGGAACGAACGGGTGATTAGCACGTTCTTCAGTGAGGTGCGCCTGGTCAGGATCAAGTCTAGCTGGTGCCAGTGCTTTGAGCGCGGATGTTGCCAGGAAACCTTGTGTTGGGGCTTGGTCTTGAAGAACGAGTTTGTGATGCACAGATCGTGATATGTGCAGAACTCGAGCAGCCGCTGTCCGTTGTCGTTCATTCTGCCCACGCCAAAAGGTCCAAGACAGGAGGGCCAGGAGTCGTGGTCAGCACCCACTCTGGCATTGAAGTCTCCAAGGAGAATGAGTTGTTCAGAGTTGGGGATGATCCTGACAGTTGTTGCGAGATTCTCGTAGAACTCGTCTTTTGCCTCTGGTGTGGCTGTCTGTGTTGGGGCATACACACTGACGAGGGTGACTGGGCCTTGAGTGGTGTTGAGGCGGAGGGTGAGGAGTCGTGCAGAGCCAGTGCTGCCCGGTTCCACCATCTTCAGTAAAGTGTTCTTCACTGCGAAGCCCACTCCGTGTTCCCTGTGTTCGTCACTGCCCTTTCCCTGCCAGTAGAACGTGTAGTCCTTCTCTCTCAGTGTGCCTGCATCAGCTAACCGTGTTTCCTGGAGAGTGGCGATATCCACTCCCAGTCTCTTCAGCTCATTATTGATGATGGCAGTCTTCCTGGTGTCGTTGATGTCCTTGAGGTTAGCAGCGAGTCCTGTCATCATAGTGCGGACGTTCCAAGTTCCCAGTTTTAGAGTTGGTCTCTTTTGTTTTATTGTCTTGCCTGGTGTGAAGGTTCTCAGCCTGCTGTTTGGATTTCTCCTTATCCCCATGCACCCAATGTGGAAAGCAAGCTGTGGCGGGACAACACCTTATTGGCTGGGGGCTGCCCAGCTTGAGGCGGGCGGTAGCTGTCCAGTGAGATCTGATGATCCCTCCCACCGTCGGGAACAACCCCTGGCGCCACGCTCTACGCCAATTGAGCAGTGGCTTATAACCGGTAACTGTCATTCCCCGTGTTTTGTCTACGCCAAAGGCGAAGCTGGAGTGTCCTCTCCAGTGATGCGGTGTTCTACCTTCCAGCGTTGGGCGTTGGTAGGATTCAAGCCTGGGCAGGAAGATATGGAGGACAAGATGTTGCCCATGCAGCATGTCCCCCCTCTCCACGTCACTGATGAATCCAAAGGAACAGCAGGGCTGCTACAGTTTGGCACCAGCGCCGTTGCAGGAGCTGCCAGAATGATGTTGAGCACAACGTAGAACTGCCTTAGGGGCTCCGACTCCGGATTTTTCCTCAGGGTTGACTCCCGAAGCCTTTCCCGTGACCGGGTATGCCGCAAGGCAGCAGAGGTTTGAAATCAGGGTTTACCTTCCCCTAGATGGGCTACCTTCCCAGGTTGACGAGCCACCATCTACCCGAAGCATCTGGTTTTAAGGCGCCAGAGATCCGCCCTCGCCCCTTCTCCTATTAGTAAAAGCAGTTCTGCCGGGCTTAGAGACTAAACCACACGGGCAGGCTAGGAGTTGGACTTAGTTGTCAGAGGCTTTTCGAGACGCACGCCATAAGGAGCATTTTATGAGCACTGGGAGCTTAACCCCAGTGCCGCTCCTGGCTATGACAACCTTGGAACCTGTTTTTGTTGTTGTTTTTGGTTAGGCATGGCGTTTTTGTCTTTTGATTTTTATTCTTCCAAAAATCCGTTAAGTCTGATTTTGAAGATGTTTTCCTTGGATTGGATCTGGGAGGTTCAGCGTTAAGTTGCTATCACCATGGCGTCCAGACCGGAAGTCTCTTTTCTCATACCAGGAATATTCTGATGAATTAAGTTTAAATTAAACAACAGACCATCAGCCAAGCAGAATCATTGCGTCCCTGGGGGCAGCAGGGCCCCCACGTGCCAACCTTGATTCAGCTGAATGTCCGTGGATTCTGTTGATGGAGAGGCTGATAGACAGATTCTCCCACAAGGCCGTGCTCCTGAGATCGCAATCGGGCTGTTCTCCAGCAAGCTGGGTGAGGTCTTCTCTTATGCACTGAAAAGGAATTTGTTTATTGTACAAAGTCCCATCAGAAATTCAAACTGGGACAAGAACATGCCACAGATCCATTTCTTCCGATGTATTGTGGCTGGAATGAGTTGGTTTAAGCTTAAAAAAATTCTAACAAAATCTTCTTGCAAGGTAATTTAAAGAAAAAAGATTAAAATAAGAAAAAGTGAATTTTAAAGAAAAGAAACAGGATTTTCACAGAGCATGACAGGCTGTGGGCCTACTTGAAGATAGGAAAAAAAAATGGCAGGGTCACTGAAAATCTTTACCCCAGAAACATTTTTTTCAAAAAGTTATTGTTTTAATGCCCCAGTTTGCCTAAATGACAACGATCTCCTTAAAGTTATGTGTAGAATTGTTCCTTTCCAAAGAATTGAGAAAGGCTTTGAAATGTGTTTTTGCAGGTAAAGATTACTGCATTGTCTGCATGTATTTGAATTCTGACATTTTCACACACGTTATTTTTACTCTGAATTATGAAATTATTACCCCAAGATTGTGGGACATTGTCAGTACATGAACACTGATGACTTCATTATAGAAATAATTTCTATCACACAGTGAATAAGGTTGTTTTTACTTTAACATATATCAGCCACTTCCTGCAGCCTTCCTTAGAAGGGTTGTGTTGTTGTTGTGACAATCAGCTGTTTTTTTCAGCTGTTTGTCCAGGTTTACCATACATCAGATGATGACTCCGCCCCCTGCTGTCTGGTATCCTGTGGAGGACAGCATCCCAGGTGTGGGACAGGGTATAGGATCCCTCATCCCTGCTGATGGTTCTGGGGTCCGTTTTCTGATCTCGATGGCTTCTCTGATCCAACAGTGATATTTGTTGCTTTCTGTGCAGATGACGTTTGCCTCTTCCCAGTCCATGATATGATTTTCTCTTTTGCAACTGTTGGATACGGCAGGTTCTGTTGTTCAGCTGTTGATTTTTGTGCTCATGTGTACCTTGTATTTGTCTCTTTTTCGCATTCTTTCCTGTGTTCCTTTTTTCTGTTTCCAAAAGTACTTCCCGTTTCTCCTATGTAGGTTTTGTTGCATGATCAGCATGGTATTTCATAAATGACATTACTTTTGTTTTCTGGGTATCATGTCTTTGGGATGAACCAAGAGTTGCCTCAAAGTGGTGTGTGTGGTTCTGCTGGGGTGATGATGTGGTATTTTTTTCATTGTCCTCTGTATTCTTCCAGTGATGCCTCTCCGGTGTGGTAGTGTGACGGTTCCTATGTTGTTCACTTTTTCTGTGGTCTTTCCTTCTCTCCCTTTCATGGCTTTCATCTCCACTTGCTTTCTTCCTCTCTATGGCCCATTTGGGGCAGTGGCAGTTTTTCAGAGCCTTCATTATATGTACCTTTTGCTCCTCTTTATCCGGTGGATTAGAAATGATGTTGGTCCAGTCTTATAATGTTCTAATAACGGAGAGTTTGTGGGCTGTGGGGTGTTCTGAAGTCTGTAACAAATACTGATCAGTGTGTGTCGGTTTCCTGTATATGTTGATGTTGATGCCGCCATCATTTGTGTGGGCGATTTTCATGTCCAGAAAGATATGGATTTGTTGGTTTCGTCTTCGTGGGTGAATTTAACCCACAGTCATCACTTTAATTTGCTACCCTTTAGGGTCATTAAGGTCAAAAATGTCCACTTAAAAAAACTGCTAAGAAAATGTTACAGATTGTTTTTTTTTCTGCTTTTTTCTGCATAAATCTCTTAAACAACTTCACCCCTGCTCAAAACTACTAAACATTCAATCATTTTGAAAAAAGTAATTCTTTAAATGCTAGTTTGATTACTTGATGTCACTGTTGTTACTTTTGAAAAAAAAAATACAAAAAATGAGCTATTTTCCATAAAACTAATGTTGGGTGGCTGGCAGATTTTTTTTTTTAAATCAGTCTTATGTACGTCAAAATGTTGAGTTTGATGCATTATTTTTTTGTGTGTGTAACATCAGATTTAAAATTACTACCATTTAGAGTCATTAAGGACAAAAATGTCCACTTCCAAAAAAACTCATAAAAATTTTACAGATTAATTTTTTTCTGCTTTTTTCTGCAGAAATCTGTTAAACAACTTCAGTGCTGCTCAAAGCTACCAAACATGCAATCATTTTGAAAAATTTTGAATTCTAACAATTATTCAAAATTTGATAGTTTTGATCAGAACTGCGGTTGATCAAAAGATTTAAGCCAAAACAGGAAAAAAAATATGAATCTATACTATTTTTATAGCAGTTTTTTTAAGTTGACATTTTTGTCCTTAATGACTAAAGAGGGTAGTAAATTTTAAATCTTATGTTACACAAAACTAACAATATATCAAAGTCAGTGTTCTGGATATTCTATGACATATCGAAGACTGATTTAAAAAAAACTCTGGCAGCCACCCAACATCATTTTTCATGGAAAATAACTTGTGTTTTGTATTTTTTTCAAAAGTAGCAACAGTGACATCAAGTAATCAAACTGACATTTAAACTGTTCAGTTTTTCAAAATGATTGAATGTTTGGTAATTTTGAGCAGGGCTGAAATTGTTTAAGAGATTAATGCAGAAAAAAATCAGGAAAAATATTAATCTGTAAAATTTTTATAGCAGGTTTTTGGAAGTGGGCATTTTGTCCTTAGTAACTCTTTGGTGTATGAGAAAAAATAAAAGTTGAATTCCAAAATTTGTCTAGAGAGAGGCTTTGTTACAAAAAATGTTGCCATATGCACTAACAGCCAAAATGATGAGCAGATGAAGAGGAAAAAATTACCCAAATGGACAATAATGTCCATAGTGGTGCCTGAAGGTTAATGTTTCTCATGCTGTCCATCTGATTTAAATGTTCAGTGAGTGTGGTTGTTTGTCCTTTGTTGATTATTTCCAGGATGTCGTCCACGTACCGTTTCCACAAGCTTACTTTGCATGATGATGGCACTGTTTGTATGGCTCTGGTCTCTAGGTCCTCCATGAAAAAAAATTGCTTTGAGTAATGTCTTTAGAGTCCTCTTTATTTCTTCTGTTGGATTCTTTTTAAGTATTTCGTATGTATGTACTGATGACTTCATTTAGAAAATAGCTTCTTTGTTTAAATTAACCCAATGACTGCCTATAGCGCTCCATTGCGCCATTTCCTCCTCTCCCCCTGGTGGTCAAGATTTTTTTCAAGAAAATATTCAGTTCAGATGTCAGAGATTTCCAAGGCTATAACTTGAAAGTGGTAAGAGATAATGGCTTACTGTAAATTAGAAAGATGTAGAATATGATCCAAAGTTTGAGATAGGAGTAAATTTACACATTTAATTTGCATAATGCCACGGGAGCCATATCGAATTACTTAACTTTCAGTCAAAAGCGGACTTTGGACATGTTTGCACAAAGGATGGTTTTGTTTTTTTGTCACCGTTTGTTGTTTTGGACATTTTGTTATCTTATCTTTAAAGTATATGAACCAGAAAATCAGTTACAATGTAAACAAACAAAAAAATTTGTCACTTACCGCTGGCCAGGTGGTGCGCGCCGTCCATTTTCGTCCATCTTGGTCGTTATTTTGTCTTTTCGCCATCATTTTCGCTTTCTCTCCCGCATTCAGAAACTGTTATGATTATTCCACCGCAATTTCACTTTTATTCCGCCGCAATTTATCTCATATGATGACCGGGAACTGGTACGATTGTTCTGTCCAGTCACATGGCGCTGGAGGTCGATGGCAGGTGCAAATCAACCAGCTTCGCCCACCCTCTGTTATAAAAAAATGTAGATATTTACCTTCATAAGCTAAATTATCTCTTTTTAGAATTATAGTTGGCAAATTTGGGAGCAAATGCCTCCTGCGTCTTGCGATCGATCACCATTTTTTTTTTTACAAACTCTTCTTCTCTGGTGTCCAGAAGTGGTGGGGGTGGGTATATGGGGGCCATTAGTCCGCCAAGAAAAGAGCAGTAAGTTATATGTCTGCCACCTTGTGAGGTGGAATACTTAGTACAACTGGGGGGGGGGGTTTATGACATCACATGACATGTCACATGACAGGTGCAGCACTGCGACATAGACAGTGAAGATGCTTTTTATGTCCATAAATCGAAGGATGTCAAAGGGTTAAGGGTATTTGTTTTGGTGAAAGAGAATCATCTTTTAAATGATTTGAAGGAATTTTTATTTTTAATACGTCATTGGCAAGATGCTATTGTAACGTGAAGGTGTGTTCATACTAAACATGAAGTAAAATTTCAGTGAAACGCTATGTTAGTATAACATTTCATGTGACTGTAACATTGCATCCTCACAAGTTTAAAGTAATTCAACTGCACCAAAAAATGAGTACAAAGGCTCAAAAAAGATTTTCATTGCTCAGTGGTCTCCAACTCATATTCTCTTTCTGCCCCCCCTCCCAAAAGAAAAATCTGCATAAGCCAACAAATGCATGTGAGAAATAAGTCAGAATTTTCCAGTTAAAAGTACAACTTTACTAAATTTATGACTTAAATTTGTGGCATATTTCTAATGAACTTGTGAAAATTCCTCTAAATTTATTAAGATAAGCCTTTATTAGTCCCACAATGGGGAAATTCCAGAATTGCAGCAGCACAGGGATAACAACACTCAGAGCAATAATTAATAAGAACAAGTGGATATGCATACAGTATGTACACAGATACAGTATATGCACAGTGTGGGAGCATTGCAGCGAGATGGTATAGACAGCACAACAGTCTATTAAGTTACCCTGCAGAATATGAATATGTACCCATACAGTATATTTCATATTTGAATCAGCCGTATTGTCACCCGCGTTAATGATTGATATTGTTCTAGTTGTATAATGGAGGGGACCATTTATTGTGCAAGGTTGTTGCGTTTTGTACATTCAGTACAACCTCTATGAGCAGCCCTGATTAGGTTATAAAGTCTGACAGCCGTAGGTAGGAAGGACCTGCGGAACCTCTTGGTCACGTGCCTCGGATGGCGCAGCCTAAAGCTAAATGAGCTCCTCAGTGCGTTCAGCGTGTCCTGCATGGGGTGGGACTCGGACTCCAGCAGAGGTGACAGCTTAGCCACCATCCTCCTCTCTCCTATCTCCTCCACTAGGTCGAGGCGCCACCGCAGAACAGAGCTAGCTTTTTTGATCAGTTTTTTATTTTATAATTATATTTTTGTCTTACACTTGTAAGGTTTTCTTACAGTAAATTAGCAAGTTTGTTTGTTTTTAGCTTATTCCAGCAAAGTCAAAAGGAGCTAATGCAATGACGCCGCGTCCATCTGTCTGTTTGTCCACATTAATGACACAGCCTCAGGTGGGTCTGCATCCCGGTTATGCTCAATGCTGAAGTCAAGGTAAAAGGTCAGGAGATCTGGGCTCCAATGTGTTTTCACAAAAATTGCTACTCCTCCTAGGCAATTTCCTTAATGGTCACCCAACTCATTCGCAATCATCCTCAGGCAGGTCTGCATCCAGGTTGTGATCAAGGTCAAGGTCAAAGGTCAGCAGATCTGGGCACCACAGAGATATAATAGGCTAGAGTGCTCACGGCTAACATTTTGATGGCAAATTTGGGCGCCATATTGGTACTGGATTTAGTCCTGTGGACATCTTGCTCCCTAGGCAGTTTCCCCAATGTTTGACAAACTCACGCACAATGATCCTCAAGTGGATCTGCATCGAGGCCGTGCTCAAAGTCAAGGTCCGATCTGAGCACTCTCTGGGTGATTTTATCATGCTGGAATGAGCTACTCCATCACTGATGGTGTTTTCTTTTTTTTCCGCGTTAAGATTATGGGTTATGGCAGAGAGCCACTTGTTGCTGTGAAACTGCAGGTGTAGAATGCAGTTCTGAGCTCTCACACTGTGTTCACCTCTGAGTAATGTTACGGAAATGAAGTGTCTTGTGTCTATAAGACTTCTACTACAGACACATCATGGCTATGGTTATGATTCTGGTCACAATTGAAGACAGAAATGAAGGACAGAGATAATCCAGTTCATTTTCTTGATTGCAGAGTAGTTCAGCAGAAGATGACTATCCTTTAGTACATGTAATGACAAATTTAGTGAAATAGAGTTTGAAGTTTGAGTTTCAATACTTGTATTCAGGCTTGAAAACTGAAGAATGCTGCTTTTCTCCATTTAACCCATTGTAAAGTATGAAATTGCTACACTTATGACCTTAATGAAAAGTGGTAAAATGAAATGTAATGCTTCTTAGAGACGCCTACTGTTTTGACCAAAATACGTACTTGATTATAAATTTTAATTTCCCCAGCAGACTGACTGGGATAATTTCTTCACTTTGTCTGTAGGTGGTCAGATCCGGTCATAATAATAGCATGTGCAAATTACCTTAGGAAAATTTTAAGCCCAGTCTTACAAAAATGCAGATAATAGGCTCATTTGCCTACCCTTACATGAAAAAGTGGCCTTTTTCTGTGTAAATTACACATTTTCTATGTAAATATTGTTTTAAGTATTTCAAACAGCAGCTTCTAGTGGTTGTGAAAATAAGTACAGTCAAGGAAGGCAGGGTAAGCAGTGGAAAGTAATGGAAACAGCACCTTGTAATGGTAAGGCTTTCCAAAGTTTAGTTTTCAAAATGTTTGAAAATGAACCCCTCACCCTCCCTTTACCTGAACCCAAAGCATTAGGGAAATAAGAAAGCCTAACCCTAATCATTACATCTGTGTTAATAATAATAATGCATCAGATTTATATAGCACTTTTCATAGACACTCAAAGACGCTTTACAATGGATACATTGTTCATTCACTCCACAGACAATGGTAGTGGTAAGCTACTACTGTAGCCACAGCTGCCCTGGAGCACACTGACGGAAACGTGGCTGCCAGTCTGCACCAACAGTCTCTCTGACCACTACCGAACATTTATACACATTCATATGACATATGAATATGATATATGATTCGACATATGATGCGGGGCTGCACGGTGGCGCAGTGGTTAGCACTGTGGCAGCACAGTTTACCGTCTGCTGGGGGATCGCGGGGATCGTGAGATCATGGGTTCGATCCCTGCCCCCGACCAACAGTGATCTGTGTGGAGTTTGCATGTTCTCCCCGTGTTGCGTGGGTTTACTCCGGGATTTCTCCGGTTTCCTCCCACATACCAAAAACATGCAGGTTAGGGATACGGGGCGCTTGCACACGCAGCGACCGGCAGCTGGTGGCTTGTCACCAGACTGCAAAACAAATCTACCTACGGGTACAAAATAAGTAATAATAATTTAAAAAAAATACCCAGTGTCATGGACACTGGGGGCAGGGTGGATAGAGTGTCTTGCCCAGGGACACAATGGCAGGATGTCTGGGGAGAGCAGGATTCGAACCACCAACCTTCCTGTTATTAAACGATGCGCTCTACCTCCTGAGCCACTGCCGCCCACATTTCCTTCCTCCGTTCCATTTTTGCTTAGTACCAAGCTGGACGGCAGGAAGTTCCATTTTTATATGGTTTTTGGCATGACCCGGCTGGGACTTGAACCCTGACCTCCCGGTTGTGGGACGAATGCTCTATCTTTAATCCACCACTCCGGTTAGGCATTCAGTGCATTAGAGGTGGTGCAGAAGCATCTTACCGGGTGAAAAAAGTGACATCAGGACACACCACATGTAATGGCTAAGCTTTGGAGGAAGAAATCATTCAAGCTACACAGTGTCCTTTAGTGGACCAACGTGGCAGTTAAGGTACATTCAGACCAAACGTGAAAAATCCACCTGGGCGATTAAATGTAAACATTTTAATAGACATGAATTCACCGTCTGAGTGAGCTGCAGACAGGTGCATTTGCCTTTATAATTTCTGCAGCTGTGTTCTACCTGCTGTGGAAATCCCCAAAACACTGTCATGTTTAGGTTTGCATTATCTGTTGGGGCTCTCACCTGGAAAAATTGTCCCTGCCTCCAAAACTTTGACGGGGTGATGGTTGTTTACAGTGCTAGCCTGCTAGCTCTCGTTAGCACATCCGTGGCAGGAGCTTGCGGGTGGATAACTGCAACACTCCGATTCAGCTGCAGAGCTCCCAGTCCATCTGTCTGCAGGTGAGTGGCAGTCTTATTCTCAAACTAGCTTACTTTCCAGTTTTGATACTTTAACTCCAGTGATGGCAGAATCTCAAAGCTTTTTACTAGGTAGCACTACCAAATCCTTCGGATATGCAAATGCCCAAATTTGCATGATTTCCTATATCTTTACATTAAATTTACACGTATTTGCGTCGCACTTTCGCATTTGGTCTGAACGCACCTTTACACGCATGGCCTGTTACCGGGTTGGGAAAATTTCAGGTCATAACCTGTGACACAAACAAACAACAAAAACAACAAACAAGAAATGGTTGAACTTCAAGATTATGGCAAAGGAACATCAACACAGTGAGGGGATTTTGTGTGACCTCATCTGACCATCATCTGTTCTCTTGTTTGAAGTTCCTCAGCCTATCAATAAATTGAGTTCTCTCCATTCATGCAATAGAAGTTATTTTGTTGTATGTGGAAGTAAGGCCCGATCAATCATAGCATTGGCACAAATCACCTCAGACTACACTGGCCCCATTGTGCCTGGAAAATGGACATGGCACTTGCGGGGGTGTCTCATGATGTTCTGCACAGGGCAGTAAATCATTATCGTCCAGCCATCCCTTTTCTTGATTGCTTACCAACAAATTTTGGCTTAATATATTCAACTGGACTTTGAAGAAAAGATTATGTGATGTTTACACTGCATAAACAATAGAGGCTTGCTGCGGCACCTCGGAATGTAATTAGACTTGGTCTGCTGAGGTGTATTCAGTGAAGATGTACTGTAGATTTTATTTGGGTACAAAGCCAACACTATCATTGTTCTTTATTTAGGTTCTTTTCCTGTTTGGCATGATGAGCACCACAAATGGGCTATGTCAGACACTGCAGATGGCATTTGCTTTAATTCTCTTTTCCTGAGGCTGTTTTTTTCTTTACCATTCTGTAACAGGAAAGTGGCTGTTTTCTTACACAGCCTGATAGAAATGTTGTTTCCTATAGTTTCCTTTAAACTGATATACTTGGAATGTTGTTTTTTTTTTCCTGTATTGACCAACTGTGCCTCAAGTGTCTCTTGCAATCACAGTGCTGTCAGACAAAATTGCCCATTTCAATTTTTTTTTTAAGTCTGTACTGACAAATTTCAAAAGAGAAGGGAATCTGCCCTCAACACAATTTTTTTCTTCAGTCGGTAAAATCTACTTTCTCTCCTAATTATTTCCCACAGATACACATGTTTTGGGTGCTGCTTGGTGAATGATTTAGTCATCTAACATTCAGCAGGCTGAGACGCAGGTTATGAACTTGAGCAGAAAGTCTCTGTTTATAGTGAATTTAGACATAAAATCCAGTGACTAACATTACCGTTTTGTTTGTGCCGCAACACCATGCATCATTGCCATTCACTGCCAGAATGTTTAATTCTATTAATGCTTAGCTTATGTATTTGTGAGCTGCAGTGACACTGTGACATCATAAAGGCAGTTTTAAGCCTGAATGTTTTGGTCATTAAGATTATCCTATGTGCTGTGTTATACAACAATCATTCTGACCAAGCAATTTGTTTGGACAATAGGGTTTGCAGGAGTTATTACTGTAAATTCCCAATGACTGTAGTCAGATGTTTTAACACAGCGGTCCCCAACCTTTTTTGTATTAGGGACCAGTTTCATGCATGAAAATCTTCCGTGGACCGGGTAGAGGTGCGGGGGTTCCAATAACAAAAACCTTTGTCAGTTCAGAGCATGTAATCAGAAACAATTACACTTTATATTAGGCAATTACAATGATTCTACAGCATAATATCAACTCACCATAATCAGTGGGAACTCTGGGCTTGTTTCCCTCCAACTAGAATTTTGTTTTTGGCTCATTTTTTCAAGAGTTAGCTTGTGTCACTGATGCATGAAACGTTGTGCCAGAGTCAAGAACGGTTGTGAGGTGAGGGTGGAAACAGTTGTTTTTCAAAATAAAATCTCCGCAAGACTAATGGAAAAAATAGCTTTAATATTAACCACAATTTTTTTCTTTGCGGCCCGGTACCAGATGATCCATGAACCAGCACCGGTCCGGGGACTGGGGGTTGGGGACACCTGCTTTAACAGATATGCATTGCTCCACTTCAGATTAATAATAATAATGATCTTTAATTGTAGTAACTGTAGATTTTTTGTAATATGCGAGGAGTGTGTTGTGTATCTTAATTTCCACAGTGAGGCACTGTTTAAAAGAGGCAGACTTCCCGGCCTGAACATTGTTTTTGTGTTCTGGGTTCGGGCTAATATTTATTCATGTTAGCTACAATGGATCATTTTTAAACTTAACAAGTTTCGATTAAGTTTAGATTGAATCATCACTTTACAGATTCTTCTGAAGCGTCATAACATAATACACTTCTGAGGAAGGCTACAGTGAACAGTCGAAACATGTAAAGAAGGTAAAAACATCTTTCTATTTTTGTCTTTAATAAGAACAAAAGGTAAATAATTAAAAGTAGACAAAATGAACCTACTTGAGCTTTACATGCTGGTGACTCTTTATCTGAAGATGACTACAAGAAGGTGGCGAAGACGATGTAAACGAAAGTGAAGATATGAATCAAGCACTAGCTAGTTAACAAGTTAACAGTTAGCTCACGTTTGGTTACCAAAGAGTTTAAATTTGAAACCTCACAGAGGACAGTTTCTACTGAAGCCTCACAATGTAGTGTGTGCTTCTTACTCTTTACTCATTTGACAGTGTGGGTTCCGGTGGTTAGCACAGCAGCTAACGACAAGCTAATGCTTTAGTCAAATAGCCGCTACTTCTGTTGGTCAGGGATGTTGGACTGTTTCCCACCGTGCTGCGTCACCGAGGATAGTCCTCTAACCTGGTTTTAATTGGAGGTAAGTAACGTTAACACCATCTCTCTCTAATTATAAAACAGCAAATACTAAATGATGATGCTAACTTGTTGCTAATAGGAAACATTATAGTCTATCAGACCATTGTGTCTTTGGTTTAATTTACTGAAAAAATATTACTACAGCTGCAGAAGTGTGTAATAGTGGCCACATACACACTAAATAAATAAATAAATAAATGCAAACTTACTTGATTTCTAATAATTTTTAATTAGTAAAGAAGTGATAATGAATAAAATTGAAGTCATCCCAAGTGCACATTAAAAACAACGTTATTACTACACTAAAATTAAGAGGGATAAAAGTGCATAAAATTAATGACATATGAATTTGTATAATTGATTTTTTTCAGTATGCAATTTAAAATGTAAAAAAAAAGACATGGTCCTTTTTATGTGATTATTATATTTAAGCTATAGAATTTACAGAAAATGTATACTGTGATACAGTATATACGATTCATATGGTGATATGAAATTTTGGTTATATCGCACAGCCTTACCTCCCTGCACATTCTGCATTGTGCCTTCAGAGTCAGCTTGACTGAGTGCCTGTTTCTAGGGAGACTAGTCATAGTCCTAAACTGTCTCCATTTGTGGATAATTTGTCCAACTATGGACTGGTGAGTACCTAAAGTCTTGGAGATTAATTTGTAACCATTTGAAAGTTTTAGACAAAACAACAATTCATTTGGCACAGACTGGCAGCCACATTTCCATCAGTCTGCACAGGGCAGCTGTGGCTACAGAGGTAGCTTAACACTATAAGTTTCAGTCTGTGGAGTGACTGAATAATGGTTTCACTGTAAAACACTTTGGGTATTGTGAAAAGTGCTATATATACTAACTAACTAACTAACTAACCTGCACTTATATAGCGCTTTTCTAGTCACAAAGACCACTCAAAGCGCTTTCATTAACACTAACCCTCTATTCTAAGGGCCTATAGGAAACAGATATCTAGGGACAATTTAGAACAGCCAATTAACCTAACATGCATGTTTTTGGCATGTGGGAGGAAACCCATGGAGACAGTTTAGGACTATGACTATGACTATGACTTTATTTTGTGTTAAAATAAACTAGTTTGTCCCACCCCTATGTCTGCTGCTCAATTTCTTGCTTTAGTATGGGCCTATCTTTATTTATAGCATGTCAGTTGTGTCAAGTCAGACACGTGCTTTCATTAGCTAGCATGAATATCAGGGACAGGTATGAAGTGCTGTATGCAAGTTACAAGCGCTTTAGAAAATAGAATTCAATTTTCAGACAGGAGCTGGAAAAAGTTTGTGCAGTGTTCAATAGAGTGGGTAAACCTTGATACAAAGGAAAGCAAAATAGCTGAAAAAGCAATAGAAAAATATAATTTGCATGATACCCACCCTTCAGATGTGTCAGTTGACATAGGCTATCATAGATAATGCTACATGCAGTATGCTAATACAAGAAATATTGAAAGAGCCCAAAAAATTACACAAAAATCAGTACACGCAAATGATAGTGAGTATTCATTTTTAATCTGATGAACTCCGGCTGAACTGATCATGTGCATTAATGAGTGTAAACATTAATAGTCAATTTAAGACAAGACAGAAAGGCCCAGACAGGTCCAGGAGTGGGTCAGCAATGTCTGAGCAGCTGGAGTTACCTGTAGAACAGAACAGACAATGTTAACACAATGTAGTTATCTTTAGAATGAACACTTATGCAGTAGATATATAGTTGTCCCAAATTAAGCATCCCACCCAATTTTGTCTCCTTTATTTTAAACAAAGAACCACATAGTTCCTCTACAAATCCCCAACCAAACCGGATTCTCCGGTCAACAAAAACAGAGGTTCCAGTCCACCTAAGAAGAGCATCACATCTGCTCCCAAGGCAATGCATCATATCCAGAACGGAGCACTATACAACTCAAAAATATAACTGAAAGAGGCTAAGAGAGAAACTTAAGCAATGAAAATACTACTGTCCCACAAAGAACATTGGATGTCATTAAAGACACTGGTAAAAGCTTTTCAACTCCTCCCAGAACAGTACGAGACCAATGAAAAATTAACTTGTGTTCTGTATGACATCAAAGGCTCCAAGGATGTGAATTACGCAAGATGCCAACTGTTTAAGAGTGGCAAGTGCACAGACAGAAGTCTTCCACCAAACACAGACTCACTATATAAACACATTCAGTGAACAAACTAGCAGGCAGCCATCTATAGAAGATGCCGGCAGAGTCAGCCAGACAAACCTCCACCAATGGCCCATGGTTGGAAGACTGAGGGAGACTCCTTTGAGATTGACTGGAAGACTCTTCCCCCTGCACCTCTCAGCATTTTGGAGCCTGTATATTGCTCCTGTGAAAGGGAGATGCAAGTGCAGACAGAACAAGCTGCTTTAAAGCCTTTTAGTGCTATAATTGTAATAGTCCGACTGGTGCTTTTTATCTTTTTTCAATAAATATGTCATAAAATGTCCTTTGTGTAAAATATTTTGGCCTGTTTATCAGAAGTGTACATTTCAAACTCTGGCAAGTATGTGTCAATATTATATGTTTTAAATGCTTAAAACAGTGTGCAATTACAAAAAAATAAAACATTAAAAAACAGATTTGAATTTTCACTGGTTTTCTCTTTATAAATATTTAAAATGTACATGAACAAATGATTTGCGATGGCAAAAATTAAGCTGAACCCTTATACATGTTCTCAAATATCTGTGTTTGCCCAGAACTTACAGTGTCCAGTTTACAGTCTGTTTTAGGTGTCCATGTCTAGGCGTTTTCTTAGCTCTGTGGTAGTTCAGGAATCAGTTCTTCTCCAGCTGTTCTTGTTCTACTGCTGGTCCTGGTGGATGGCTCTTCATCTGAACAATCTCTAAAATATAAATATATAACAAGATTAGCTAAGATTTATCCAAAAGAAACTTGTGCTTCAAGAACAAATGTTCAACAGTATACGAATACGCAATAAATATAACAATGTCAAAGCAATTTGAAACAAAGCTATTAAGAAAAAAATACACTAGATATTGAAAAAATAGAAAGAAATAATAGATATTGGAAAAGAAATTATTGTAACAAAGCTGGGAATAAATATCCAGTGATACAAACTGGATCAATGTGGTTGAGACTTCTGCTGAGATTTCCTCCTCTTCCACGGGGCTTTCTTCTTTCTAGGTGATCTCAACATTTTTTGCTCAGCTATTTACAAATTATTACTTAAAAAATCTATAAAAACAAGAACTAAAGCAAAAAAAAGATGAACAATATGAAAAAAAAGACGCTGCTCCGAAAACACGACAAAACACTTAACAAAAACAATAAACACTCAAAAACTCTGACAATACTAAAACTACTATTTACAATACTAAACTTTTATCTATTGGTGCTGGTCTGATGCTGGTGTATCCTGTTTTTTTTCAGCAGGGCTTCTTTAACATCAGCAGGACAATATGAAGGACGTGTAATTACTTTATTTAGCAATATGCTACACAAGACAAGGGACAATGGGGGCCAGCATTTGGTTGTAATATTAACTATGGAGATCGGTAACACGAAAAGAAAATACAGGGACATAAATATTACGTTATTATGCTTACCTGGCTGATGAAATTGCAGCCTCTTCAGCCCATCTTTCCTTTACGGTTACTTCTGACAATGACACAGCTCATTGGTTGAACTCAAGTCAGGTGATCATGGAGTGCTGTTTTGATTGGTTAAGCATATCGAGGTCTTTAGTGATCGCCTCAGAGCCGCCTTATCAGGTTTCGTAACTAAAGTTTAATATTCATAAAAAAATATGCACATACTTAGCCTGCCAACAAACAGATTCATGTTTTGAAAAATATGAGTTAGCCTATCTGTGAAAATCAGCTACTCTGTAGATGGGGATCGATCATCTCAAAAACTAAAGCAGATAGAGCCACTCGGTCCACCACCCCATTGGTTTACTTCTTGTTCCCAGATCCCATTGTCTTCCTATACCTGTAGCCTTTCAGGTGTGATCAGTTACATCTTGATTTGTCCCCACCTGTTCCGCGTCAGTTCCTTCTCAGTTACCCTTTATATGTTGGTGTGTCTCTCAGTTGTTTGTGGCATTATTACAGGACTTTCCATTCGGTTCATTCTCATCATTTGTGTGTTAACAGCCAAGCCGGTTTCTTTGTTCTCAGGCCTCGTGCCGTACTGTTTAATTCAGTTTGTTAATAAATCCTTTTTGCACTTAAAGTCCTACCCTGCCTAAAGGACACATCTTCCCTGCCAACGGAAAGTTGTTTTCTGACATTATTGTTATTATTATTAACAATTCTTGATCATAGGTTTTTGGAGAGCTCTTTTTTTTTTTTTTGCAAGGCATGATTCACATCAGTAAATGGTTCTCGTCAATAGCAAACTCAATGTTTCTAAGAGTTTTTTATAAGTCAAAGTAACTGTACACCTTGCTCCAATCTCATTTCATAGCTTGGACTCCTAGTTTGCTAACTGGCAAATTTGACTGGGGGGAAGGGCCTGATACCTGTACATGGAGTACAACTGGCCCTTTGAGAGCTATCATAAGGTTGATATTTGGGACGAAAATGGGTTTAATACCCCTGCTCTGATGCAATATGTATTGCTTGATTGTTACATCGATTTTAACTGATTAAACTGTTTTGACAATAAGAAATTTATCCCAATTCAAAATAGTATGAATACATAAAAATGATAAATATACTAAGTCAAAAATAAATCAAACTATTGTGCATATTCATGTGTCACAAATCATTTTTTTTCCAAGTGTGTGTCAACCAGAACAGGTCTGCTTTCATGTATTCATCCACAGAACATTGTCCTTTTGCCCTCTAAATAGATAACTAGTTGCTTTAAACACTGAGAGTCCTGTTTTCAGCTTTGTTCAATATAGAGTATTTAACTTTTGAGGTGAAAGTTGATTGATTCACCATTATCTCACACAACCCAAAGAAGCCATCTCGTCAAAGAGGAGAAAAAGAAATGCTTTACATGTTTGGCTTAACTCCCTGGTGAAACTGCAAGACTAAAATGTATTGCTGTTCCCTGAAAATAAATAAATAAATAAATAAATAAATATACATCATTCAGTCCATACAGCCAGTCATGTACAGTGAAATTATATATATATATATATATATATATATATATATATATATATATATATATATATATATATATAGAGAGAGAGAGAGAGAGAGAGATAATAATGATATCTATATAATGGTTGTTGGACTGGACTGTGTGGTGATTTCTTATCCTATTTTTGGCAGTGACGTGACACTTTCCTAGCGATGCTTTTCTTCTGAGCAGCTGAGACATTTCAGTCACTGCAAAGCTGAGGCCACCTTCATCATCTCTGCTGAAGGCGTCTCTTTCAGCTTATTAGCTCTCAGACAGAGAGGCTGTCTCCATGGTTCCCAAACCCAATTAAAGGGGTTGTTCCAATTACAGCATGGAGAGAGCCTGGAAGTGAGAGGTAGGAGTGATGAAGACCCCGGCCTTACACGGTGGGTGCACCCCCCCCCCCCCCAACCACCACTACCAGCTGTTTTGGACTTGTCGAAGAGATATGATTCTTTTGAATCATGTTGTTGAGGTATCAGTCAGTTAAAAAGTTACCCCCTAGTTTTGCATCGTTTTTCTTACACGCTGTTGTGTATTGAAGCAGACTGCTGCTACTGTTGTTTATTTTCCTGAGGCCACAGCTGAAATTGAGAGCAAACACAGATAACTGCATTCTGTGTTCCACTGAATGTTCCCCTCTAACCATATGCTTTTATCACCCCCCCCCCCACACACACACACACACACACCTCCCAAAATCTAAATTCTAGCAAAGGCTATTGGGGAAGAAGAAATAGAGCTGTCATAGATCAACAGATCTTGTTTGTGCGATGACATGGACCATTCTGCAGGGTGGGGGTGATAAAGATAGTGGCAGGCTGCTAAATGTTCCACTTTATTGCTCTATGTTACCATTAGCTGGTTTGCTTTGCTGCTGCGAATGCATCATTATTTGTAATTACTTGGAAACATGCTGATTTGCTGTGGCATGTGAGACAAGAAAAGTGCAGAAACAGCCCTGCATATCTGTCAGAAATACAGTACTGTGCAAATGTTTTGGGCAACCCTTCATATATATATATATATATATATATATACAGTATATATATAAAGAAAATATACCGTTTATATACACACACACATACAGTATATATACAGAGGTCGTCACAGTGGATCATCTGCCTTCATCTCACCCTATCCCTTGCATCTTCCTCTGTAACACCAACCCTTTCCATGTCCTCCTTCACTGCATCCATGAATCTTCTCTGTGGTCTTCCTCTTTTCCTCCTGCCTGGCAGCTCCATCTTCAACATCCTTTGTCCAATATATCCATTATCCCTCCTCTGCACATTTCCAAACCATCTCAGCCTTGCCTCTCTTACTTTGCCTCCAAACCGCTCAACCTGAGCTGTCACTCTGATATACTCCTTTCTATTTTTGTCCCTACTAGTCACTCCCAATGAAAATCTTAGCATCTTCAACTCTGCCCCCTCCAGCACCACCTTCTGTCTTTTTGTCAGCGCCACCATCTCCAAACCATACATCATAGCAGGTCTCACTACCATCTTGTAAATCTTCCCTTTCACTCTTGCTGCTGTCCTTCTGTCACAAATCACCCCTGACACTCATCTCCACCCACTCCACCCTGCCTGCACTCTCTTCTTCACCTCTCTTCTGCATTTTTCATTACTTTGGATGGTTTCTAGGTATGTACAATGGGGCAAAAAAGTATTTAGTCAGCCACCAATTGTGCAAGTTCTCCCACTTAAAAAGATGAGAGAGGCCTCCAATTTTAGGTATACCTCAACTATGAGAGACAAAATGAGAAAAAAAAATCCAGAAAATCACATTGAAGGATTTTTAATGAATTAATTGGTAAATTCCTCAGTAAAATAAGTACTTGGTCACCTACAAACAAGCAAGATTTCTGGCTCTCACAGACCTGTAACTTCTTCTTTAAGAGGCTCCTCTGTCCTCCACTCGTTACCTGTATTAATGGCACCTGTTTGAACTCGTTGTCAGTATAAAAGACACCTGTCCACAACCTCAAACAGTCAGACTACAAACTCACCCCGTGGGGTCAAAATTATCATGAGAACGGTGAGCAAAAATCCCAGAACCACATGGGGGGACCTATTGAATGACCTGCAGACAGCTGGGACCAAAGTAACAAAGGCTACATCAGAAACACACTACGCCGCCAGGGACTCAAATCCTGCAGTGCCAGACGTGTCCCCCTGCTTAAGCCAGTACATGTCCAGGCCCATCTGAAGTTTGCTAGAGAGCATTTGGATGATCCAGAAGAGGATTGGGAGAATGTCATATGGTCAGATGAAACCAAAATAGAACTTTTTGGTAAAAACTCAACTTGTCGTGTTTGGAGGAGAAAGAACACCATACCTACTGTGAAGCATGGGGGTGGAAACATCATACTTTGGGGCTGTTTTTCTGCAAAGGGACCAGGACGACTGATCCGTGTAAAGGAAAGAATGAATGGGGCCATGTATCGTGAGATTTTGAGTGAAAACCTCCTTCCATCAGCAAGGGCATTGAAGATGAAACGTGGGTGGGTCTTTCAGCATGACAATGATCCCAAACACACCGCCGAATTGATCTCCAGATCTCAACCTCATAGAAAATCTTTGGAGGGAGATGAAAGTCTGTGTTGCCCAGCGACAGCCCCAAAACATCACTGCTCTAGAGAAGATCTGCATGGAGGAATGGGCCGAAATACCAGCAACAGTGTGTGAAAACCTTGTGAAAACTTACAGAAAACGTTTGACCTCTGTCATTGCTAACAAAGGGTACATAACAAAGTATCGAGAAGAACTTTTGTTATTGACCAAATACTTATTTTACCGAGGAATTTACCAATTAATTCATTAAAAATCCTTCAATGTGATTTTCTGGATTTTTTTTTCTCATTTTGTCTCTCATAGTTGAGGTATACCTATGATGAAAATTGGAGACATCTCTCATCTTTTAAGTGGGAGAACTTGCACAATTGGTGGCTGACTAAATACTTTTTCACCCCACTGTAGGTATTCAGGCATTCAGGTATTTAAACTCATCTACTTTTTAAACTCATCTACAGTGGTACCTCTACTTACGAACGTCTCTACATACGGAATTTTCAGGTTACGAGACGCCTCAACGGGAAAATATTGCCTCTAGTTACGAACGAAATTTCAGGATACGAAAGGCAAAAAAGTACACGCTCCTCGCAGCTTCCGTAGTTTACCGAACGTAAACATACCTGTAGCTGCTCTGCCATTGGCTATCACCTAGCATCTTCCTGGTATCCCATTGGCCACGAAGTTTTTTTTTTTTTTTTCCAAAACTTTATTAAGAACAAGGTGAAAGTTTTACGTGTGTGTACAGTACAGAATTAACATTTATTCGCTATGGGCCCCAAGAAAGTGACGGAGATAAGTGGAAAAGGAGAAAAGAAGAGAGTTTTTTTGTCCATACAAACAAAGAAAGGAGATAATCGAAAGGTATGAAAAGGGGATGCATCTTGCGTTTGGATGCGTTTGGTTGATCTCGCCAAAGAATATGGCCGTAATACATCAACGATCAGCACGGTATTAAAACAAAACGAAGCACTTACAAGCCGACAAAAGCAAACGTCCTTGGATCAGAACATGAACCAAAGAAGGCAAAAGGTGACGACGTCGACGACGATAGCAGTTAAAGGGTAAATGAACATAATTTTTATTATTCTTTCTCTTTTATTATTCTCTTTTATTATTCTTTCTCTCATTTTAAACTCTCATTTTATGTTTATTGTGCAGTAATCTAATTGTAACATGTATTTGTTACATGTTTTGATGCGTTTTTACGATTTATAAAAAATTTATGCCCGAATTTTGGGGGCTTGGAACGGATTACGGCATTTACATGTAAAACGCGCCTCTACTTACGAATTTTTCACGTTACGAGAATTCTTCCGGAACGAATTAAATTCGTAAGTAGAGGTACCACTGTACTTTCACTACCAATACTCCTTCCATCTTCATTGTTGCACCTGCCTCCCTCTCATTCACACTCATATATTCTGTCTTGCTTCTACTGACTTTAATTCCTCTTCTCTCCAGAGCATACCTCCACCTCCCCAGGTTCTTTTCCACCTGCTCCCTACTCTCACTGCAGATCACAGTGTCATCTGCAAACATCATGGTCCACGGAGACTCCTTCCTGACCTCGTCTGTCAGCCTGTCCATCACCATGGCAAACAAGAAAGGGCTCAAAGCTGATCCCTTATGTAATCCCACCCCTACTTTGAATCCATCTGTCACTCCTACAGCGCACTTCACCACCGTCTCGCTATCCTCACACATGTCCTGCACCACCCTCACATACTTCTCTGCCACTCCTGACTTTCTCATACAGTACCACACTTCATCCCTTGGCACCCTATCATATGCCTTCTCTAGACCCACCAAGACACAGAGCAACTCCTTCTGACCTTCTGACCTTCTCTATACTTCTCCATCAACACTCTTAGCACAATCATTGCATCTGTAGTACTCTTTCTTGGCATGAAACAATACTGCTGCTCACTGATTGTCACCTCTCATCGTAACCTGGCTTCAACAACTCTTTCCCATATCTTCATAGTGTGGATGATCAACTGTATGCCTCTGTAGTTACTACAGCTCTGAGTATCACCTTTGTTCTTGAAAATTGGTACCAAAATACTTCTACTCTTCTTCTCGGGCATCCTCTCACTCTCCAAGATTGTGCAAAACAATCTGGTTAAAAAGTCCACTGCCGTCTCTCCTAAACATCTCCATACCTCCACAGGTATGTCATCTGGACCAACCACCTTTCCATTCTTCTTCCTCTTCAAAGCTGCTTCTCTTCTGCCTTGCTAATCCTCAGGACTTCCTTGTTCACTATCTTTCCTTCATCCACCCGCCTCTGTCATTTTCTTTGTTCAACAGCTCTTCAAAGTACTCTTTCCACCTTATCAGCACACTCTTGTCATTTGTTAGTACATTACCATTTCTGTCCTTAATCAACCTATCCTGCTGTACATCCTTTCCAGCTCGATTTCTCTGTCTAGCCTTTTCTCTTTCCTTAGTGTTTCGCCTCTCATACAACTCACTATATGCCTTATCCTTTGCCTTTGCCACCTCTCTCTTTGCTATGTCCCTAGATTCCAAATACTCCTACTTTCTTCATCTCCCTGACTATCCCACTTTTTCTTTGCTAACCTCTTCCTTTGAATACTTTCCTGTACCTCTTCATTCCACCACCAAGTCTCATTGTCTTCCTTCCTATGTCCACTGGAAACACCACATACCTTTCTACCATTTTCCCTCAATACTTTTGCCGTACTTTCCCAGTCATCTGGTAATTCTTCCCTACACTCCAGAGCCTGTATCAACTCCTTCCTGAACTCTGTGCGACCTTCTAACTTCTGTAACTTCCCCCACTTAATCTTTGGCTCTGCCTTCACTGTTTTCCTCTTCTTGCTTTGCAAAGTCATCTTACAGACTGCCATCTGATGCTGTCTAGCTACATTCTCCCCTGCCACCACCTTGCTGTCTCCTGTCTCTTTCAGATTTCTCCTTCTGCATAAGATGTAGTCCACATGTGTGCGCCTTACTCCACTCTTGTAAGTCACCCTATGTTCCTCTCTCTTCTTGAAGAATGTGTTCACCACAGCCCATCCTTTAAGTAAAATCCACAACCATCTGTCCTTCCACATTTCTCCCCTTAAGACCATACCTACCAAAAACCTCCTCAACATCTCTGTTCCCTTCACCTACATGTCCATTAAAGTCTGCTCCAATCACCACTCTCTCCCCCTGGGAACACTCTCTGCCATTTCATCCAACTTACTCCAGAATTCCTCTTTCTCTTCTACTTGACATCCAACATGTGGGGCATACACACTGACAACATTCAACATCACACCTTTGACTTCTAGCATCAAACTCCTGAACCTATCTGACTCTCTCTTTACCTCCTGAACACTCTTCACATACTCTTCCTTCAAGATTACTCCTCCTCCATTTCTCTTCCTATCTCCACCATGGTAGAACAGTTTAAATCACCCTCCAATGCTCCTAGCCTTACTTCCCTTCCATCTGGATTCTTGGACACAGTATATCAAACTTTCTTCTCTCCATCATATCAGCCAACTCTCTGCATTTACCATCATCCCTACATTTAATGTCTCTCCTCTGAGCTCCACACTACTACCTTTGCTTTTCTCTCTCTCCCTCCAAACATGCCTTCCCCCTCTGTTCATCTTCGACCAACAGTAGGCCAATTTCCACTGGTATACTGCACCAGTGGCGGTCGTTGTTAACTCGGGCCTCGACTGATTCCATATGAAAGTCTAATTTGTCATAATCTGCATGTTTGATATGGCAAAGGTTTTATGTTGGATGCCGTTCCTTAAACAACCCTCCCCATTTACTCAGGCTTGGGACTGGCACTCAGAGTACACTGGCTTGTGCACCCCCTGTGGATGGGTTTTATATACAGTGGTGTGAAAAAGTGTTTGCCCCCTTCTTGATTTCTCGTTTTTTTGTATATTTGTCACACTTAAATGTTTCAGATCATCAAGCAAATTTAAATATTAGACAAAGACAACACAAGTAAACACAAAACGCAATTTTTAAATTAAGATGTTTATGATTAAGGGAAAAAAAATCCAAACCTACATGGTCCTGTGTGAAAAAGTGATTGGCCCCTCAACCTAATAACTGGTTGGGCCACCCATAGCAGCAACAACTGCAATCAAGTGTTTGCAATAACTGGCAATGAGTCTTTTACAGCGCTGTGGAGGAATTTTGGCCCACTCATCTTTGCAGAATTGTTGTAATTCAGCCACATTGGAGGGTTTTTGAGCATGAACTGCTTTTTTAAGGTCATGCCACAGCATCTCAATCGGATTCAGGTCAGGACTTTGACTAGGCCACTCCAAAGTCTTCATTTTGTTTTTCTTAAGCCATTCAGAGGTGGACTTGTTGGTGTGTTTTGGATCATTGTCCTACTGCAGAACCCAAGTGCGCTTGTCCAGTCTCTTTCTTATGGTGGAGTCATGAACACTGACCTTAACTGAGGCAAGTGAAGCCTGTACTTCTTTGGATGTTGTTGTGGGGTCTTTTGTGACCTCTTGGATAAGTCGTCGCTGTGCTCTTGGGGTAATTTTGGTTGGCCATCCACTCCTGGGAAAGTTCACCACTGTTCCATGTTTTTGCCATTTGTGGATAATGGCTTTCACTGTTGTTTGCTGGAGTCCCAAAGCTTTAAAAATGGCTATATAACCTTTTCCAGACTGGTAGATCTCAATTACTTTGTTTCTCATTTGTTCCTGAATTTCGTTGTATCATAGCATGATGTCCAGTTTTTGAGGATCTTTTGGTCTACTTCACTTTGTCAGGCAGGTCCTATTTAAGTGGTTTCTTGATTGAGAACAGGTGTGGCAGTAATCAGGCCTGGGTTTGGCTAGAAAAATTTAACTCAGTTTGCCAAAGATGTGGTAAACCACAGTTAGTTTATGTTTTAATGGAGGTGGGTGGGGGGTGAGGGGCAGTGACGTTTTCACACAGGGCCATGTAGGTTTGGATTTTTTTTTACCTTTAATAATAAATACCTTCATTTTAAAACTGCATTTTGTGTTTACTTGTGTTATCTCTGTCTAATATTTAAATTTGATTGATGATCTGAAACATTTAAGTGTGACAAACATACAAAAACATGAGAAATCAGGAAGGGGGTAAACAGTTTTTTTCACACCACTGTTTTATATATATATAAGTTGGTAATTTTTTCAAGTTTTTCATACTCTTATAAACATGGGAGTGGACAAATATACTTGCTTTCTTCACCTGCAGGTTTAGTAAAGCTCTCAACATACCCAAAATGACAAAAACTATCCAGTATATTCTCCAGAAATAATATTTCTTGTGCACACTGTGTCATTACGAGCTACAGGGAAATTCATTTTCAGGAGTGCCACTGTTCCAACTAAACCTTTCAAGGTGAAGCTGGCATGCGATGAAGTAGTGATGAACGTGTCTTTTTCTGTGGCATCAACAGATCACCTTGCTTCTTTGTCTAGAATGAGTAACATGAACCACTGACTTTATATGTGGTTTTTGTTGGTCAAAAGTACAATACCATTAGCTACCCACATGTATTCTGTGCCCAGCCACTCCCTTTTTAAAAGAAACCACTTGTTGAAATACAAAGCAAGTGCCAAGTCATTTGTTATTTGGATGGACAAAGTGCTAAATGTGAAAATGGACAATGCTCTGCCAGAAAATACCAAAACCACAAGTTGAAGCTGCAGAGTGTGACACAAATTCTTTCTTTAGGTCTTTGCAATGAGGCCTCTTGAGTTCCACACTTTAGATGAAGAACATACTGTGTCTTAAATTAAGGGCACATTCACAGAGCCACTGTTTTGTCTGGACCAAAGGAGCTCTGGTCAACTTCTACGGATCGCTCAGTTCGTTTGGTGCAGTCTGAATGCTCATTCAAACTCTTGTGTGCATCAAACAAGCAAACTCTGGTCATCCTGAAAATGGGGGGTCTCGGTTCACTTGAAAATGAACATTGGTCCACTTCACTTGCAGTGTGAATGCAAACGAACTAGCCAGAGGACCAAAGGGCAAAGGTTCCCCTCTGGCTTGTGTAACCATAGCAACACATAGTCTGAGAAGAGGAAGTGGCATTTACCATAGTGCATTTTGGGTAGAAAATAACAATAAAGACAACCGCATGAATCCGAGAAATCCTTTTACCGCAGAAAACCCAGAAAGCCGAGGAGAAAAGTTAAAGAATGTCTCGTTTGTGGTGGACCAACAACCCGGCTGAAGGGAATGGATTTCCATTTTGGGTTCTGGCCAATTGATGAGCCGGGTTTTTCTTCTTCACTGAGATTTTTTTCTTCCTGGACAGTGGTGGTTTTGGCTACAGCACCCCAAATGAGCAGTTGTTGTAACTGCATGATGTTGTCCAGGCAGTTTGGTCCGCTGCAGTGTGAATGCAAACCAAACCAAACTAAGGTGCAAAAATTCACGGCATTCCCCACACAATCGAACTGAGATCCCCGGACTATCCTGGTGTAAATGCTGCCTAAGTCAAAGACTGATACCTTTGAGATGTAAGTTTTCATGTGAAAAGTTCTAAATGTTTATGGATAAAATTCATGACGGTGAACATATATTGAATAAATGTGAATTTTCTGGTGAGTCAGTACTGCCACAATGGTTTGCAAACAATTGTAAATGCTCACACGGTATCAGATCATAATTATTGAGCTCAGAACCCCATAGGGAAGTGCTCATTTTATATCTTTATTACTCAAACAGATTTATATACGTACTGAAATTAAAACTGTCCTGCAGCACATTATGCCACTACACTGGACCACTGCTGAACATAATCAATCAATGGGGTCATCCATCAATGGAAATAAAAGTTTTGGATTTTTAATATTGTACTTCATTATTTATTACCAGCAGTTGCCCATTCTGTGGGATCTAGGATGGCATTTTAGCATATGCTTATGGCATTGCATTCCACTGGATTAAATAAATTCCAAAGAAGAAAATGTGTGATAGAAATGATAAAGGAGCACTTCTCCTTAGACAAGGTAATCAAGCCACCTGCCGTGACATGTTTTATTATTAATGGCCTCGATATGCAGACACAACAAGGAGAATGGCTCAGTGTAAACACGCAAGTATTTTATTGAAAATAGTGGAGACTGGAGCAGCTGGTGCTGGCACCCCTGTGGAGACTAGAAGGAGAGTGCTGAGTATTTGGGCACAGGCAACGGACTGTAATTGTTGTAGCTTGTCGTTCGTTTACAGGGGCAGTACAGAATGGTAAGTAAACACACGGCTTGCTCCAGCTCCTGCTCCAGCTCTTGCTCCAGCCGTGATGATAAGTTTGGGAAGAAAACTGGAGGTGAGAGACGAGATAACATGGGCCCGGGGATTTAAGGTGAAGGTGAATTGTTAAACTTTCTCCAGACTTACAGTGTCGGTGGAGATGGGAACAGATGAGTGTGGTGATTCGTCGAGGTTGATAGAGAGTCCGCCAACAGGTATCCAGAATCTGCCTCAGAGAATCCAGGTAGGGCGTCCTGAGAGGAGAATGAGGAGGGAGAGGATATTGTGTGGCAGGTTAGAGGATTTGCTTACTTGGTTCCATGTTAAAGAGAAGCAAAAAGTGCTAAGGTGAAGCTAACTGTACACAGAATCCTAGCCTAATATTTAATGTTGCCTATATTTACTAATCCATTGGGAAATTAAAAAAAATAAAAAAATAAAAACATACTAAAGTGCTAATGTCCATTTGATTCCAATGGGCTGATAATTTAAAAAAAATCATACACTTTATAAGTTTTAACCCTTAAAAATAACTCGGAAGCCTATGGACTATATAGTGAACTCAAAATAACAATGAAAAATTAGAGTTTTTGAACACTGCTCTGGTCATTTTCTTGGCACCATTAATGATGTCATCATGGTTATACAATAAAATGTAACAGATTAATTGTATTAAAAGGTGAACACAGACATGTCTTTTGTACTAAATATATATCAAATAAAATTGATTTTACTGTGCTAATGAATAGAAATATTTTAAGGTAGTTTGTTGTGATGTGACTCTCTCTTCTGACTGCTCCTTTTGCTTTGCATCGCATTATGGGATACATTAGCTGTTGTAGCAACCTTCGGTTGTACTTAACACATCTATATAAAAGGGATCCTGTGATGTGGGTATGTATGTTTCAAACATTGTCCCCCTACTAACTCAGAAGCCACTTGACCACGGGCTCTCTTCTCTTTCATGGTGATGCTACAATACCTGTAGAGTGCACCTGACAAGTTTCACTGACCGCTTCACTGAAAATTGATAACTTTTTACACAAAAACGTAATAATCTTCTTGAAATTTTCTCATAAATGTCAAATGTACCAGTTTCCCCCTGGAGGTACTTCTCTGCAACTGCACCCAAACACTTCCAGTCCCCCAAACTGCAACATACACTCTTAAATCTTTTTGCATGCTGATGCCACAGTACCTGACATGGTTTCACTGACCGCTTTACCATAAAACAGGTCAAAGGTGACCTTTTTAAACCGACCTTTACCAGTGGAGGTGTACGCTTGGGGGAGAATCAAGTTCAGCTGACAGTTGGCGGAAGGATCCATGGGTCTCGCTCCACAATGCAGTCGGTGTGGACTGATGGGGAGCTGGATGTGTTTGTGCACTACCAAAACGGTTTTCTGCTGTGTCCAGTTACTTCTGTTGAAGAATCAAGCACACCCCGGATCCAATCTCATGCACTTTGCTGCTGTCTCCATGTGAACTTTCAAAAGGAGTTTTATTTAAAAACACTGGACCAAAAACTAATTAAAATACAAGACGTTTCAGTGTTCATCCGAACACCATCATCAGTTGTCAGACTGCAGCAGGAAGTGTCTCTGGCCAATAAATAACCTGCAAAGAAGTCACATAACTTAAAAACACATGACTTATGGGAAATGTAGTCCATGGTATACATCCAAAGAGTAAAAAAAATATATATAGTCCATGGTATGTGACAAAAGAGGAGAAAAAAAAAAACAACCTAGAGCTCCTCTTTTAAATCTGACACTTGGAGCAAGTTCATTTGTCCATAAAGTGTTGAGGAATGGTTTTTAACATGGCGTTGTAAGCTGAGGACAGATGATGTCTCCATGTGGCTCTTTCTTTACACTGGTGCTGGACTGTTGTAGGACGGGGAAATGGAGACAGACTGTGCTGTTTACTCTCCATAATACAGTCACTGTGGAATGTCATCGGATAGGGAAATTTGGACGTGTATAGTGGTGGAGGAATCATGAGTACCCCCACTGGACTGCAGTTGGCTGGGCAGCAGGTAAAACCTGATTTAAGCCCCTCTGTGGAGCTTATGATCATATTGTGCAAATAGGCCAGGCATGGGCAACTGTCGGCTTCCAACTTCTTTCAGCCTGCCAGTCCATTTCCAAAAATCTATAATTTATTTATATCATCTTTGATCGTATTTGAAACTTCATTCTTAAATGCAATTATAGTGTCCACCAGCATAAGGAGCACTAATCGAAACCTAGGTGATGCTCTGTGCATGTGGTCGAGCAAGAGAGCGAGTGAGGGCACGTGCACCGGAGTCCGTGTTGATCAGAGCAGGAGTAAAGTCAGCACTAACAGGCTGTAAAACATAGTAAATGTATATGGTAGGCTGCTTTTAAACAACAAAAAATACTACAGCTCTTCAGAAGTGATGGCCAGCTGAAGCCTCAGTGAAGCTCTCAGGCTTTCAGTGCTTACAGACTTCATTTTCTAAAAGATGCCAGACTTCAATCTGGCATCTTTTTTATCCAAATTTCCAAAACCGTGACTACTCAGAGTTGGGACCAGGAAGCAGAGTCACAGTCTTACACGCCTCTCTGCAGCTCCTCTTCATCCACCACCCCTCAGCTTAGCCCCTGTCTTCCCCATCAGAGAATCGTTGTCTGCTCCCTCCAAAGTAAATAAAAATATAATGTATAAGCATCCCAAAGTGATAAAGCAAAATATTGGTAAAACTCAAATTAAACATAAAGCCTCTAAATTGAATGATTTGGCCTCTGTTCCTCCTCATAATTTAAAAATTAAATGTGGTTTATTAAATATTAGGTCTCTAACTCCCAAGTCTCTGTTAGTCCATGATCTGTTAATTGATCATCAGATTGATTTAATTTCCCTTACAGAGACTTGGTTAGGACAAGAGGATTATGTTGGTTTAAATGAATCAACTCCCTCTGGTTATTTAAACTGTCAAAATCCCAGAAGTTCTGGTCGTGGAGGAGGAGTAGCAACAATTTACCATTCCAAATTACTAGTTAATGTAAAGCAAAAAACATGTTATAATTCCTTTGAGGGCCTGGTCCTCAGTGTTGGGCACTTTAGCAATTTCAGGTTAAACCCAATTTTATTTGCCATAGTTTATCGTCCCCCATCAACCTATTCAGAATTTTTATCCGAATTTGCTGATTTCTTAGCTGATTTAGTGCTGAAATCTGATAGAATAATTATAGTAGGGGACTTTAATATACATGTGGATGTAGATAGTGACTGCCTTAATGTGGCTTTTAATTCAATATTAGACTCGATTGGGTTTTCTCAGAAAGTAGGAAATTCTACTCATTACCTCCACCATACATTGGACCTTGTTCTGACATATGGCATAGAAATAGAAAATCTTGTAGTGTCTCCTCATAACCCTGTACTGTCAGACCATTGTCTGTTAACCTTTGATTTTACTATTTCTGACTATTTGGCTCCTAAAGAAAAATATTATCACAGTAGATGCCTCTCAGAAGATGCTGTTTCCAAATTTATGCCGATTGTTTCCTCTATGCCATGTGTCAACACAACTGAAATAAGCTATAGACAGCTTGCTCCTTCTGTAATTGATAACATGGTGGATAGTGTTTCAGCTTCTCTGCATCAGGCTCTAGACTTGGTGGCCCCCTTAAAAAAGAAAAAGTCTAATCAGAGATTTTTAACTACTTGGTTCAACACAGAAACTCGTAGCTTAAAACAGAAGACTCGTCAATTAGAAAGAAAATGGCGCTCTACTAATTTAGATTAAATCTATTTAGCTTGGAGAAATCATCTTTTAATTTATAAAAAATCTCTTAGAAAAGCTAGAACGAGTTATTACTCTGCATTAATAGAAGAGAACAAGAATAATCCCAGGTTTCTTTTCAGTACTGTAGCCAGGTTGACAAAGAGTCAGGACTCTGTCAATCCTAGCATCCCCTTAGAGCTTACTAGTCAGGACTTTATGAACTTTTTCAATAATAAAATTTCATCCATCAGAGATAAAATCAATCAGATTCTTCCCACAGTTAACTTAAATACTGTAACTACTACAACTCCTTCTATTGATGTCTGTCTTGATGAGTTTACTCCAATCGACCTTTGTGAGTTAGACAAAATAGTTTCCTCATCCAAACCTTCAACTTGTCTTTTAGACCCTATTCCTACCAGGTTATTTAAAGAAGTCTTCCCACTTATTGGGAGCTTTATTCTTCATATAATCAATTCTTCATTGACTTTAGGCCATGTACCGCAGGCTTTTAAAACGGCTGTAATTAAACCCTTACTCAAAAAGCCAACGCTAGATCCAGGAGCTTTAGCTAACTATAGACCAATCTCTAATCTCCCTTTCATTTCAAAAATCTTAGAAAGAGTTGTTGCTACGCAATTATTTGACCACCTGCAGGGAAATGGTTTACTTGAAGAGTTTCAATCTGGGTTTAGAATCCATCATAGTACTGAAACAGCCTTAGCGAAGGTCACTAACGACCTCCTCATTGCATCTGATAATGGACTAGTTTCTGTACTTGTCCTTTTAGATCTTAGTGCAGCTTTTGATACTATTGATCATAATATTCTACTTGATAGATTAGAACACTATGTTGGACTTAATGGAACTTCGTTGCAGTGGTTTAGATCTTATTTATCTGATAGGTTCCAGTTTGTTCATGTAAATGATGAGTTTTCTTTCAGCTCAAAGCTTAGTCATGGAGTTCCACAGGGATCTGTGCTAGGCCCTACTCTTTTTAGTTTATATATGCTTCCGTTAGGCAACATTATTAGAAAGCACTGTATACATTTTCATTGTTATGCAGATGACACACAATTATACCTGTCAATGAAGCCAGATGATACTAATCAATTAGCCAAGTTAGAAGCCTGTCTTAAGGAAATCAAAGCTTGGATGACTTGTAATTTCCTGCTATTAAATTCAGATAAGACTGAAGTCATTCTTGTTGGTCCAAAAAACCTTAGAAATTCCTTTCCAAATCAAACTTTCAGTTTGGATGCAGGTACTCTTTCTCTTAATAGCTCTGTGAGGAACCTTGGAGTTATTTTTGATCAGGATTTGTCCTTCAATTCACATATTAAATTTGTTTCTAAGACTGCCTTCTATCATTTGCGTAATATTGCCAAGATTAGGAGCATCTTGTCTCAGAGTGATGCTGAGAAGCTGATCCACGCTTTTGTTAGCTCGAGATTAGATTATTGTAATTCTTTATTATCAGGCTGTCCTAAAACATCTTTAAAAAGTCTTCAGCTGATCCAAAATGCTGCAGCAAGAGTTTTAACAGGTACTAGAAAGAGAGATCATATCTCTCCGGTTCTGGCCTCCCTTCATTGGCTTCCCATAGAGTTTAGAATTAAGTTTAAAATCCTTCTTCTTACTTACAAAGCTCTAAACAATCAGGCTCCTTTTTATTTAAAAGATCTGATACTACTGTATCATCCTAACAGAGCACTATGCTCCCAAAATGCAGGATTACTTGTAATACCTAGAATCTCCAAAAGTACAATGGGAGGCAGAGCCTTCAGTTATCAAGCTCCTCTCCTGTGGAATCAGCTGCCAATCTGGATTCGAGAGTCAGACTCAATCTCTGTTTTTAAGAATAGGGCTAAAACCTACCTTTTTGATATAGCCTACAATTAGGGAGGGATCATGTGTTTCTGAACCCTCCCTTAGTTATGCTGCTAATAGGTTTAGTCAGCCGGGGGACCTCCAGTAATGCACTGAGCCTCACTCCTTTCCTCACTCTCTATGAAATTTTTTTTTTTTTTTTGCTGGTCATTAACATTTGTTTGTTCTCTCCCATAGATTGAGTCCCCATCGTGCTGTTTGCTCTCTACATGTCTGTTCTTTTCTTCTTCTCTATCCCCTCACCCCCCAGCCAGTCGCAGCAGATGACTGCCCCTCCATGAGCCTGGTTCTGCTGGAGGTTTCTTCCTGTTAAAAGGGAGTTTTTCCTCTCCACCGTCGCCAAGTGCTTGCTCACAGGGGATCGCCTGATTGCTGGGGTCTTTCTGCAACTGTGGGGGTCCCCCCTACAGTTGATAGTGCTATGAGATGACTGTTGTTGTGAAATGGCGCTATATAAATAAAGTTGAATTGAATTGAATTGAATTGAATTGAATTTTAACTAAGAACAGTGACATCTGGTGGCCATCATGTATGCGCTTTCATACTATTAGTATTATTGCTGTTTTACATAACTGTCCCTTTGTTTTGACTTACTGTTATTATGATGGGTTGTGCTATAATTTAGAAATGCCACATTTCCCAGCTTCAGTTTTTGTTTTTTTTTTTTACTTCATCTTTCCATAATGTTGGTTTCCAGAACTCAGAACACAATATTATAAAATTACTGATCCAACAATAGAAAAAGGATTTCATGGGATTCCATGGAGTGTTTTGTACGGTAACTGATTAAGATGCGAATGACTGAAGTGAGTGAGTACAAATTAGCCAATTAATATCTCAGCAGATGTCTAAAATGTTCATTGGAGCAGCAAGTTTCTATATGATAACCTTGCTGTTGCTCTTTCTGTATCACCATGCTTAATATACAGTATGTCAGATACATTACTAGTGTATGTCTGTATGTATGTGGACGAAACTTGCTTGCTAATTGCTATTGTAGTCCCACCACCTTTAAACACTGTATGTCATATTCAGCGGTTATCAGTGCTAGTTGTGATATATTTTGAGCACACTAAATAGTGAATGAAATTAGAGGTGTGTGATATTGTATTGTCACAATAATACTAATATAAATTTTGATACCGGTGTAAAAATTAATATCACGATATTTGGGGACTGATGCATGATATCACACTGTTACACTGCTAAGGTGTTACCATAGAAATGGCAAAACAAACATGGCGCAGGAAGCTGTTGCTCCGTGGTCGGAGCATGTGCTTCTAGTTGTGTGGAATTTTCAAGTTTGATGGCTGTTTCAGACTGCTGCCATGTTTTAAAAAATGGTGTAGCAATGTGGATGATCTGCCTGCATTTTTTTCCACACGTCACTAACACCGCTCCGGAGCGGTACCGTTACATGTGTTAATGTCCGACGGTGTTGACATTTAAAGTGTTGGGAGTTCTGTTTTTGTTCTTTTTCATCTTCTTCAGCTTGATTTTATCCAGCCACCTGAAGGGGAAAAAACCAAACCATCGATTAAGTGGGACGAGCCAAAAAGTCCCAGGACATGCAACGGAGACTTCTGTTGCGGGTAAACTGATTCAGTATAAAGCCCCAATATCTGTGTGCACTTAACATGTGGTGGTTTATATTGTTTTCTTGTAATATTTGATATAGAATTAAAAAAAAATATTTGAAACTCAATCTGAGCTGCTATTTATACTAATTTGAAGAAATAAGAAAAAATAGTTTTGTTTTTACTGGATATACTGCAATTAAGGGAAATTACTGCTGACCTCTGAAACTGTCCTTTCTAAATTAACCTCTTGCACTCCGGGATACCGCGGGCGGTCACGTCTCTGCGTCCTAGTGCGCCCTCGTGCGCACTAGGACGCACACTGTGCGTCTCAGAGCGCACTGAAAAAAAAAAGCTGCATTTCCGTTCTTCCACTACAGACACAGCCGTGAACAGAAAGCCAAAGGAGTGCTTTGATTGGTTTAGATTTGATTGACCTCTCATTTGACTAATAAGAGCCTTGAATTGGGTTTCTGAAACCCTGAAGAACCAATGACTGAAAACCTAGCAAGAAGGACCAGCCAACCAACGGCTGCGAATACAGCGAGCCAATTGAAGCAGAGAAGTTCGACGATTGAAAGTGTGCGTCCCGTGCGTAAAATCTGTTTTGTGTAAGCCGCTGGGTGACACACACGCGTTTGCCAGTCTTTTTTTCTTACTACTGTTCTTATTTGTTTTGAAAAATCGTTCGCCAAAACCGCAATCATGGAAGCGCAAAACCGCAATAATGGAATCATGGTTTGACCGGGTGGCGTGACCAGAACCATGAGTCGTAACAAGCGGACCAGCATCATGTTCGTCTGACAATGAGGAAGCAATGTTTGCCAGCCACACTGCTGTTGTGGACAGGTAAGTGTTATAAGCTAAATTATTCTTTATCCCTGAAAATTGTAATCAAAATGACTTTTGACCGATCGGTAAATTGCAACTGTGCGTCATTGCCACATGACGGACCACGGCGCACTGGTTCGTGCGCCACATCCTGACCGTGAACGCCCCCCCACCCCACCCCGCTACTCCTCTGTTGCGGATTATTGCAGATATATTGCAGATATTTTAGTACAACTGTGCGTAGTAGACCGCAGACCGTCATGTGGCGATGGACGATGTCCGTCCTCTGTAGCGGGGGTGGGGGGGAGTTGTTATCCTCTACATTACAGATATTTTAGTATAATTTTTATTGCACTGTAGGTTATTTTTTCTTGTAAAAAAAAGCCACACATTTTTTACGTGGCATGCTTCTTTGTGTGTGGGGGCTTGTTTATTCATTCATTCATTCATTCATGAATGAATAAACAACCCCTCACACACATACACACACACAGCCCTGAGTGTCACCTTTCATTAGAGCCCAAGATCAAGCTTCTGTATTGAATCATTCAAAAGTTACAGGCGTTTTTCCAAACTGTGCCATTTGGCACAATTTGGCACAGTTCAAAAATGCCTGGGAACTACCTGAGGAAAAAGCTGTGTAATATATTAATTTTTGGTGGTATTGTTACAAAATTTTGACCTCAGCTGGATAACACTTGGTTCTACATTTCTGTTGCATTTTCCAGCCCGGATCTGACAGCTGTGTGTTATTTGCAAGCATTTGTATCAAAAAAAAACACCCAGGCGAACTTTATTTTCTTCAAGTTCAGTATGTTTAGATGACTGTTACTCAGTGGCAGGAGCACTTAGAGAGATTATGACTGTTTTGCCAAAAAATTCAAAGTGTTTTCTTTTAAATGAGACCAACCCCATGAAGATGCTGCAAAGGGTTGAAGAACAGCTTTTGATTTACTTTGGGTACGTTATTTTTAGGCGTTTTTAGGGAAATTGACCAGAGTGCAAGGGGTTAAAAAAAAAAACAACACACCAGTATTTTGTGATAGTGTGAAGAACATCATTATCGTGAAAATTCACAGTAATATCGTGATATCATTTTTATCCATATTGCCCACCTCTAAATGAGATTATCATTTAAGATTTTTAACGGGACTACAACATGGCTGATTCATTATATAGGGCGCTATGTAGGGAACGAGTAACCATTTCCAGCCCAGTGCGCTAGCCTCACACTAACTGGAAGTTACAAGTCAGCACAACGCTAGCTGAAGAGATTCATTCTCCATGGTGTCTCATTTTATTGTCTATTTAAATGTAATCTATGGTCCAGATGTCCACATAGTATGACAGTGATACTCCAGCAAACTGATTAGAACATCACAAATTAAATTAAATGATGAGCTTGATTTGATCATGTGTCACACTGAAGACTGTCCAGGAGGAACAGTTGCTGCGTGTAAGCATGTTATATATGCATTAGTGCTGGGAATATTGACACTTTAAATCAATTAATTATGGTAGTCCCATTAACTGATTGATAATAATGCAAATGAGCACCTCCACGGCACTTTATGAGTGCATGTTCCACTATAACATGAGCACATGTTATAGTGGAACATGCAGCCCAAACTTAGTGCTAGTCCGGACAATCTTCGGCACTGCACATTTGCCCACAAGTAAACTCCTGTTTTTATTTAATTCTGGGTAGTTAAATCAGTTTGCTGGTGTATTGCTGTCCTATTATGTGGACATTTGGACCGTAGATTGCATTTAGTTAGACATTACAATGAATAACCGTGTGGAATGCTAACCGGAAGTTAGCATGAGAACATGGCGTGGGGCACTTCTCAGTTTATTTAATTCTTTGTGTCCAAATCAGTTTGCTGGAGTATCATAGTCATACTATGTGGACATCTGGACTGTAGTTTATATTTAATTATATACTGAAATGAGCTACCGCGGGGAATGAATCTTAATTGAGCGCGGTTAGCCAACCGCGACCGATGATGTCTTATCCTGCTTCTCAGCATGCATCAGTGCTGCTGCCACATTGGTACAGGGTTCTAAAGCTCAAACTGTCTTTTAAATCTACAAACGAACAGAAAAAAAAAAAATCTAAAGAACAAGGCATGACAATTCATAGGTTTCTGAAATAAATATGTAAGGATTTAAATATGAAAATATACTGTCTATCCTCTAACAGATGCTGCCTAATCAGAGCCAGGGGCTGTTATAATCATACTGCACATGTGTATGATTAAGATGAGATTATGGCAGCAAGGAAAGTACTGCCAATAACATGCTGACTTTCTTCAGATTTTATCACAATAAGAGCTCTCAAGGCAGCACTGTCAAGGTATGTTCAACGCTGATTGCCATGGCAAGCAGACTGAACATGTTGGAAAACTTATTCTGAGGTAAACAAGTCTTGGAAAAAAAAACAACTGTTGTGTGTACTGTGCTCATGCACACTTACACCACCCCGCAGAAATCACAGAAATGAGGGACAGAATGAATTCAAACTTAAGTGCAAACACAAAATGCCGATCATAAGCACACGTTTAGTTTTATATCGAGTACATGTCAAAATAAAAATAAAGACTTTGATATACAGACATTTTTATTTTTGAGATGTCAGTCAGCATTTCTGGAAGGCTCAGAAAGCAGCGGCTACACTGGGAATCCAGCAGCACATCTTTTCCTGTCAGCTTTTTTAGCTGTGGCATTAAAGCCTTCTTTGAAATGTTTTTTTTTTTTTTTCTCTCTGTGTGCGTGTGCGTGCATGCATGTGCGTGCTTGCGTGCGTGTGTGTCAAACATACTGTATCAGAGGCCGTGTTGAATCCTCCTGGCACTCACAGCGAGAGTCTGCAAAGTATACGTGATGCTCAGGCTGGATGGCAGGTGTCACTGCAAGGTAAGCCGGGGCTGAGTTTAGTTATGGAATAGAATGGGGTGATTTATCTCAATAATGACTCCTTTTTGTGTGACAAGGCAATTTCACTGCCCAGAGGTGTCCCCCCCCCCCCACCCCTCTCTCTCTTTCTCTCCCTTCCTCCGCCGGCGGGGCTGATGGAATGGCCTGAGATCAAACTGGGGGATGGTGCAGGGAGGCTTTAGTACACACACATGAGCAATCTCTAAGTTTGGTTGTGTCAGCTGGAGAGGTGACAATGAAAACGAGGGAATGATGCACAGCCACTTTTCCCACTGGAGACACACTGATTTTGGGTTCTGCTTTTTGAAAGACCCCTAAACACGCTGGCTTTTGGTTCTCCCTTTGATTTTGTCATAGAAATCTGCCATGTGGCCTTTCGTCCCTATCTCCAAGTGTGCTTGCAATCAACCCAGCCATAACTTGGTTGTCGTCATGGTATCTGCAAAACTCCCTTTTACTTTAATCTCATATTACAAGCGGAACATTGTATGTAGCTACAGGGCTTTGGGTTTAATGTTAGAGCTGCATTCAGGCCATTTTGGGGTGCTAATCTTAGTGCAGCTGCTGGATATTGGTGTGCATTACTGTGGGGATCAAGTTCATGCACGCAGATTTTGGCTCAAATGTACAAGGAGACAGATAATTTTGCAAATAAATTACTTCTTTGTATTTGTAAATAAGATTGGAAAATTCATTGTTTTTTTCTTCAGAGAAGAATGTAAGAACGGTATGTAAAGAATGCTGACACATATGTTTCAAATTATTATGCATATTCTGTTTTTTCCCCAAATCAGCAATTCTCCTCAACAATTATATTATAATATTGACAATATTAAAAAAACTACTGTTATATTTTTTTTCACATTTTGAAAACTATTTTGAAAATATATTGCACTACATTGTTATGCAGAGTCCCCGCGACCCGAAAAGGATTAAGCGAAAGAAGATAGATGGATGGATGGATGGATGTTATGCAGAGCTAAGTTTGAAAAACCGTCAGTTGGTTATAATGAATTTTAAACAGAAATCTGTTGTACTTTATGTGTAGCATGAATACGTCAACGTAATAAAACTGTTTCAGTTAAACAATATTACACGAGAGGGAGTACGGTATCAGTGAATATAGTAACTGTCGGTGATTCTCATCAGGCACATGACTGATCCCCCGCAGTCGCTATATTCATAATACTGTTCGACCTCAAATGTAATATGGCTTTTATACAACAGTTGCTCAAGTACAATTTATTAAATGACAGCAATAGAGGACAAAATATTGTGATTTGTTTGTTTAACCAGTTACTTTGTGCAACTTAGAAAAATAGTCCCTTCTGATGTAGCCAGTGTGGCTAAGCAGCTCAATCAGCGTAATACAGAAAGGAATAAGTCTATTGTCATTTCACAAACATGGAAACAAATTAAATATTGTCAAGAGCAAAAGTTTGTTTGTAACACATACCTGTCACCTGTTGAATCGGTACCGTTAGACCAAGCTGGTGGCCCGTTAGCATGTCAGCGATTTTCCTTTGGCACACTTTGCTTGCTTCTTCTTAGCATTTTCAGATGAAAATGGATTTTTTTTTTTTTTAAATGGCGCCGGAGGCAGGGCGCCATACCAGCAGCAACCCTCTGGTGTCTTTGTGTTTCTATCTGTTTATTCCTGTATATAGTGTGTTTGTGCAAAGGCAGCCTGCTTATACACAGACTGTGAGGAGGTGGACACAGGAGGCTGCTGATGCACTGCAGGACTGCTTCGAGACGACAGACTGGAGCGTACTCTGTGAACCACATGGGGTGGACATACACAATATGACCGACTGCATCACAGAATACATTAGATTCTGTGAAGACATGACCATGCCAGCTCAGACTGTACACTGCTTCTCCAACAACAGACCATGGGTCATGAGCGCCTGGGTGTTCATTTGAATAATAAACTAGACTGGTCACACAATACCGACGCACTCTACAAGAAGGGACAGCGCAGGCTGTTCCTACTGAGGAGGCTCAGGTCTTTTGGTGTACAAGGGGTGCTCTTAAAGACCTTCTACGATTCGGTGGTGGCATCAGCCATCACTTTTGGAGTGGTCTGCTGGGGCAGCGGCATCACAGCAGCCGATAGGAAGAGACTGAACAAACTGATCAAGAAAGCTAGATCTGTCCTGGGGCAGCGCCTTGACCCACTGGAGGAGACAGGAGAGAGAAGGATGGTGGCTAAACTGTCATCTCTGTTGGAGTCCGATTTCCACCCTATGCAGGACATACTGAACGCACTGAGGAGCTCATTTAGCAGTAGGCTACATTATCCTAGGTGCGTGACCGAGAAGTTTCGCAGGTCCTTCCTACCTACAGCTGTCAGACTTTATAACCTAAGCAGGGCTAAGAGATAGCAAAAAAAACGTGACGACCTAATAGTATTGAATGCAAAAGACGCAACAGACTTACACAAAATGGTCCCCTCCAGTATACAACTAGGACAATATCAATCGCTATGGAGGGTGACAATATGTATGGGTACATATTCATATTATGTGGGGTAACTAAATAGACGGTTATGCTGTTTATTCCATCTAGCTACAATGCTCTACACTGTGTATATATATTTATATATTTATGTGTACATATGTATATTGACTGCTCTTATTTTCTTATCTTCTAAATTATTGCTCTGAGTGTTGCTATCCCTGTGCTGTTGCAATCCTGGAATTTCCCCATTGTATGACTAATAAAGGCTTATCTTATCTTATATTCCTTTTCTGAAATACTGTTTTACTTTTACACCAGATGTAATGAGACACACACCTTCCAAAAAGTTCAACTTTTGTCTCATCAGTTCACAGAGTATTTTCCCAAAAGTCTTGGGGATCATCAAAATGTTTTCTGGCAAAACTGAGACGAGGCTTTATGTTCTTTTTGCTCAGCAGTGGTTTTTGTCTTGGAACTCTGCCATGCAGGCCATTTTTGCCCAGTCTCTTTCTTATAGTGGAGTCATGAACACTGACCTTAACTGAGGACAAGTGAGGCCTGCAGTTCTTTGGATGTTGTTGTGGGGTCTTTTGTGACCTCTTGGATGAGTTGTCACTGTGCTCTTGGGGTAATTTCTGTCGGCCAGCCACTCCTGGGAAGGTTCACCACTGTTTCCATGTTTTCGTCATTTGTGGATAAGATAAGATAAGATAAGTTAAGATAAGATAAGCCTTTATTAGTCCCACAATGGGGAAATTCCAGGATAATGGCTCTCACTGTTGTTCACTGGAGTCGCAAAGCTTTAGAAATGGCTTTATAACCTTTTCCAGACTAATAGCTCTCAATTACTTTGTTTCTCATTTTTTTCTGAATTTCTTTGGATCGCAGCATGATGTCTATCTTTTGAGGATCTTTTGGTCTACTTCACTTTGTCAGGCAGGTCCTATTAAAGTGATTTCTTGATTGAGAACAGGTGTGGTAGTAATCAGGCCATGGTGTGGCTAGAGAAATTGAACTCAGCTTTCCAAAGATGTGATAAACTACAGTTAATTTATGTTTTAATGGTAGGGGGAGGGTCACTTTTTCACACAGGCCCATGTAGGCTTGGATTTTTTTTTTTACCCTTAATAATAAACACCTTCATTTAAATCTAGTTTAAATCTAAATGTAATATTTAAATTTGTTTCATGATCTGAAACATTTAAGTGTGACAAACATACAAAAAATGAGAAATCAGGAAGGGGGCAAACACTTTTTCACACCACTGTAATTTCTATTGAAAGTTTGCATGTTTTATGATCTGATAATTGTACATTATAAAGTCTGATGATGTAAATAATTTTTTAACAAAACAACTAAGGCATTTTACTGAATAGCGCCGATCGAGGAGCTTGCCAAAGTGCTAAAAATAGCTTTCACTACTGCGCATGCGTGTTTTTACTTGGCTAAAGTAGGACAAACTTTCTGGGCCGCTGCATCGCGTGAATGGAGCAAGGCAGGTTTCTGTTGTCCTCGGTGGGCGCGCAGCAGAAAGCTCTTTTTCTTTTGTTTGCAAGCCTCCTCGTAGATGAATCCCGACGTGCACAACTGCGGGACAAAATGTTCCTATTCCTAGTATATCGTTGTCTTTCGCCGCTGCGCGATGGTTGTTCAGCGGTGCTTTTTTTTTTTTTTTATCTTGAAGCCATTTCGGATACAAGAAACTGTTGTACGTTATCTCTGCAGGTCTGTAATGGAAAGACAAAGTTACGTAAGATGAGATTTAATGCAGCACTGAAAAATAACTTCAGCTTTCTAACAGTTTTACAAGTGGCAATGCAGTATCACTCGCCATTGCTCCACCGGTAGGACAGGGATTTGTTTGTCCGACCTTGTCTACTGCTGTGTACCACGTGACTACCAGCGCGAAAACTGATGACGTAGTCCTCGATCGGCGCTATTGCCTCTTGATCAAATGCACAGTGAATTTAAGTTCAGTTCTACAATGCATATCTAGAGTTTTTATTGTGAAGGGAAGAAGCAGAAATAGTCGTTCACTCCAGCTGCTTTTGTTTTGCAGAAAGGCAGTTAAAGTTCTGCTGACTAACTCCATGCTTCCTGTTGTCATTTCATTCAACTGTCCTGAATATAAACAAATGCAAAGACCCTTGGCTACACAAATAAAATGTATTAAATTGCAATATAAACGACAGAGTATTCTAGAAATAATAGACGTTTTTATATCGTCATCCGATATATATTGTCATATCGCACAGCCCTACTCACATGTAAGACGCAACTGATATTAACTTTAATCAATTTAAAGATTATCAAAACGCAGCTGAATCGGAGTGACACATATTTGGTGAAACATCTGAGCGTGATTATCAGGGAATATATAACTCCTGGAATCACTATTGTCCAATCAGATTACTCAGTCAGAACTGACTGTTGTATAATGGAAGATAATATTAACAGTAACATTTTGAGCCATTCTTTGGTATAACTTTAACAACTCTCATCCACTGAACTTGGCTCACAGAAACTTTCCTTATTAAGCCTTTTTATCGGACTAATTTATGAGCACTGTGAATCACACACATATTTTTCAGTTTAGTGAGCTGTTTTTAGTTTTGGCAAAATATCAGTTGTTCTCATGCTTTTCTAAGACAATGTATTATTTCACTTTTTTATATCAAGATACATTTTTCTAACCACACTGCCTGAGAACTGTGTCTTGTCTAATAATGTTGAATGTCCTCTTTTAAGCAGGCTTTAGTTTAAAGAAGATGATCTGATATACAAATCAACAATCCTGTACAAAACTGATCTCAATTATCTAACAAGACAGAAGAAACCTAGCAAAAACTTTCTTTGAATAATAACAAGAAAAAAAGGGCTTTTTTAACTGAAACCTATGGAAGTGTATTGCTGCCACACCAGAAGAATAAAAAATAAACAGCTTTATATCATATTACCTTTATGTATCATGTTATAGCACGATACCTATATTGTTCTAACAATAAAACTATCATGTTATAATATGATACTGAGCTATCATGTTGTAATGTGATGCATATATTGTTCTAACAAAAATGTATCATGTTATCACCTGATGTACTACAACCCTTTATTTTTTTTTCTGGTGTGGCAGCAATATGCTTTCGTAGATATCCTGCTGACATGTCACTTGCATAATAAGCTGAAACAAAGTGTAGTTGTGATGAAATACAAGGCTGGTGCCTGTTAAAAATGTGAAATAAATGGATTAAAAATCAGTGGTTTAACATCTCTAAGCTGTGGTGGAGAGGTTAGGGTTGTTGTTGCTTGGAGCTGTTATTAACAGCAAAGAAAACTTTAACCTGAAAAAATGTTTTTTTAGGAAAAGGATGACTATTCATATCTTCCACACTTGCCTGCTTGGTCCCTTTTTGAGGAGTCACTGGGGCACCGTCATGATAAACTGAACACCAGTCTGCTGTATCCATCAGTTTTGGGCCAGTGTCTATGTTTCTGTGAAAGTTTTCTTGTCGACTCCCTAATGTTGTCAGTCCATCTTTTCCTCTGTCTTCCTTGCTCTCTCTCTCAGTGTATCATGTTACGTTTCTGTTCCTTCTCAACTTTCTCTTGTTTACTGTTGTAAGGAGATCGTCATGGGGCCCAATATGATGCAAGAGGACACTGCAGACTTGCTCATTGGAGATAGCTGTGTGGGATTGTGGAGCACATCTTCAACCTGAGCCTGAAGCTGGGGAGGGTACCACAGTTGTGGATAACATCTTGTGTGGTTCCCGTACCAAAGACTTCCCACCCCAGAGACCTGAACAGCTACAGACCAGTGGCCCTGACTTGTCACCTGATGAAGACACTGGAGAGACTGCTCCTTGCTTACCTCCGATCCCTGGTGGGACCAGCGATGGATCCACTCCAGTTTGCCTACCAGCATGGCATCGGAGTGGAGGATGCAGTAATCTTCCTCCTACACCGTTCCCTGTTCCACCTGGAGAAGCCTGGGAACACGGTGAGGATCGTGTTCTTTGACTTCTCCAGTGCTTTCAACACCATCCAACCAGTGATCCTGAGGGACAAGCCACTGTGTGCAGGGGTGGACCAGCACCTGTCATCATGAATCCTGGACTACCTCACAAACCGGCAACAGTTTGTGAGAACCTCAGGATTGTGTGTCCGACATGATCATCCGCACTACGGGGGACCCCCAGGGAACAGTTTTGGCTCCTCTCCTGTTCACGCTTTATACTGCGGACTTCTCACACAACACAACACAACACAACACAACACAGTGCCATCTACAGGAGTTCTCTGATGACTCTGCAATCATCTGCCTCATCTCCAACGGAGATGAAGCAGAGTACAGAGGACTTATCCAGGACTGCGTGGACTGGTGCCATCAGAACTGCTTCAAGATCAACGCAAGAAAAACTAAGGAACAGGTGGTGGACTGCCGCAGGCAAGGACAACCCCTCCCAGCACAAGTAAACATCCAGGGAACGGACATTGAGATGGTGACATCCTACAAGTAGCTGGGTGTTCCTTTGAACAATAAACTAGACTGGTCACACAATGCCAGTGCACTCTACAAGAAGGGACAGCACAAGCTGTTCCTACTGAGGAGGCTCAGGTCTTTTGGTGTACAAGGGGTGCTCCTGAAGACCTTCTACGATTTGGTGGTGGCATCAGCCATCACTTTTGGAGTGATCTGTTGCGGCAGCGGCATCACAGCAGCCAACAGGAAGATACTGAACAAACTGATCAAGAAGTCAAGGCTCTGTCCTGGGGCAGCGCCTTGACCCACTGGAGGAGATAGGAGAGAGAAGGATGGTGGCTAAACTGTCATCTCTGTTGGAGTCCGAGTCCCACCCTATGCAGGGCATACTGAACCCACTGAGGAGCTCATTTAGCAGTAGGCTACACCATCCTAGGTGCGCGACCGAGAGGTTTTGCAGGTCCTTCCTACCTACGGCTGTCAGACTTTATAACCTAAGCAGGGCTGCTCGCAGAGATTGTAAAAAAAAAGAAAAACGTTACGACCTAATAGTATTGAATGCAAAAGACGCAACAAACTTACACAAAATGGTCCCCTCCAGTATACAACTAGGACAATATCAGTCGCTACGGAGGGTGACAATATGTATGGGTACATTTTCATACTATGTGGGGTAACTAAATAGACTGTTATGCTGTTTATTCCATCTAGCTACAATACTCTGCACTGTGTATATATTTTTATATATTTATGTGTACATATGAATATTCACAGTCCCACTCCATTGTGGGACTAATAAAGGCTTATCCTTATCTTAAAGTCCACGTACGAGGTGAACAAGATGCTACGGTAACATTTCATTTCTAGAGCCTATATTTTCCTCTGCAGTTCAGCTGTGAGTGTCCAAGTCTGCGTAGATGAAGATGAAAAATACCAATGCACACAAGAGTCTGACCTTGTGCTAAACTAAGCTAAGATAAGATGAGACAAGATAACCCTTTATTAGTCCCACAATGGGGAAATTCCAGGATTACAGCAGCAAAGGGATAGCAGCACTCAGAACAATAGTTAATAAGATAATAAGAACTGGCTAGCCAAAGCAGTAAATAAATATACATATGTACACAGATACATACGCAGTGCAGGAGCATTGCAGCTAGATGGAATAAACAGCCTTACGGTATGTTAAGTTACCCTGCGGAATATGAATTTGTACCCGGACAGTATATTTTGTATTTGAATCAACAGTGTTGTTGCCACCCTCAGTAATGATTGATATTGTCCTAGTTGTATAATGAAGGTGACGATTCATTGTGCAAGGTTGTTACATTTAGCACATTCAATACGACCTCTATGAGCAGCCCTGGTTAGGCTATAAAGTCTGAGAGCCGTAGGTAGGAAGGACCTGCGGAACCTCTCCGTCATGCACAGCCTACCACTAAATGAGCTCCTCAGTGCATTCAACATGTTCTGCATGGGGTGGGACGTGGACTCCAGCAGAGATGACAGCTTAGTCACCATCCTCCTCTCTCCTATCTCCTCCACTGGGTAGAGGCGTCACCCCAGAGCAGAGCTAGCTTTTTGATCAGTCTGTTCAGTCTCTTCCTGTCAGCTGCCGTGATGCTGCTGCTCCAGCAGACCACTCCAAATGGGATGGCTGATGCCACCACCGAAACGTAGAAGGTCTTCAGGAGCACCCCTTGCACTCCAAAAGACCTGAGTCTCTCTCCTCAGGAAGAACAGCCTGCGATGTCCCTTCTTGTAGAGCACGCTGGTGTTGTGTGACCAGTCCAGTTTAATTTTCAGGTGAACACCCAGGTTCAAGTGTCACCATCTCAATGTCTGTTCCATGGATGTTTACTGGTGTTGTGGGGGGGTTGTCCTTGCCTGCAGCAGTCCACCACCAGTTCCTTAGTTTTCCTTGCATTGATCTGGAGGCAGTTCCGATGGCACCAGTCCACAAAGTCCTGGATAAGTCCTCTATGCTCCACATCATCTCCCTCAGAGATGAGGCCGACGATCGCGATCGCGATTCATGTTGTTGGGGTGAGGGGTCTTCGGTACGGGTACCACACAGGATGTTTTCCACAGCTGTGGTACCCTCCCCAGCTTCAGGCTAAGGCTGAAGATGAGCTCCACTATCCCACACAGCTGGTCTATGCAGGACTTGAGGAGCCTCTAACTAATGCCTGCCGGACAGCCTTCCTTGGCTTGATCTTCCTCAGCTCAGCTCTCACCTAGGTCTTAATGAGGCTCAGGTTGGGGCAGGGGGGCTGTGGGGGGGTTGTTGGGAGGAGGTTGTGGACAGCGGGACTAGATGAAGGTGGAGGCAACAGTGGTTGGTGGGCAGATGGAGAAGAGGGCAGTTGGTCAAACCTATTAAAAAATAGGTTCAGGTTGTTCACCCAATCCCTACCCCCCGTGGCCTGGAAGGAGGTATTCTGGTGCCCAGAGATGGTTTTGAGGCTTCTCAGGATACCGCTGATGTCACTCTATTGCAGCTTGTCCTCCATCTTTTTCCTGTAGCTGTCCTTCCCCTCTCTGATTTTCCTCCTTAGCTCCCGCTGTACAGACTTCAGCTCCTCCTTGTTTCCTGACCTTAAGATCCTTTTCTTCTCCTGCAGCAGTGACTTTATCTCAGTGTTGATCCAGGGTTTGTTGTTTGAGAAACACCATATGGCCTTGGTGCATACGGTGTTGTCCACACAGAAGTTGATATAGTTTGTGATGGTGTGTGTGAGGCCGTCGATGTCCTCACCATGTGGATCACAAAGCTGCTACCATACAGTGGATTCACAATAGTCCTTCAGAGCATCCTCTGCCTCCTTAGACCATATTTTCACTGTGTGGGTAACAGGAGGTTGTCTGTGTACCAGGGGTTTGTACACAGGCAGGAGGTAAACCAAGTTGTGGTCCCATCTTCGGAGTGGGGGGGGGGTAGTGGCGATGAGGTGTAATCCTCCTTGGTGTTTGCATAAAATAAGTCCATGATTTTAGTCTATCTTAAATTCGTTTTGTCTTCTTAGTGATAAAACTGGTCTTGTTCTTCAATTCAGACAAAGTAGAGAGACGTTTCCTACCTTGACATGTTTCGACTGTCACCTGCTGTCTTCTCCAGAAAGATGACATCTGACACCCACGACGTGTCGCATCTGTGCCTTCATTGAAGTAGTATATAATCAGTGTGGTGGTGCTATCAATTTGGAGCATGCCAAGTCCACCTCCTGGATGCTTTGTGCTCTCTGAATGCATTTGCCAACATCATTGTTTTGAAGCTGGCAAATTCTAGCAGGCATAGTCCCCTCTCATTAGAGGTGGGATTACATTAGGAACCAATGAAATCCCCCCAGTCACCCAGTGCATCTCATTCCACCTTGGCATTCCAGTCACCCATCCATTTTGTCTGTATTTCTCCAACCTCCTTTAGCTCTTTGTAAAACTTTCTCTTTCCTCATCATCTTTATCTGTCATTGGGGCATACACTTGTGCCACTGTGATGTTAAAGGGTTTTGCCCACAGGCAGATGGTTATGAACCTGCTTGAGAGTGGATAGCATCCCATGACAGTGTCATTGGTGGATTTAGTCACTAGGAATCCTACACCATTAAGCCTTATTCATGCTGCATTTCTCCTCTAGTCTGCTTTGGTCCGCGTGCGCTTTGGACGAGCCCAGCACGCACATGGTGCTGTTCATGCTCACTTTTTTCATCTACCCAGGCCAAGCGGTTGTAGTGTTATTTAATTTATAATTTTGATCAGATATGAAGATTATTTAATTTCATTTAACAGGGTGTGTGGGGAAGGAAATTTACTTTCAAATCCATACACACACACACACACACACACACACACACACACACACACACACACACACACACACACTCACACACACACACACATCAGAAAACTTGACAGAAAACACTCATAGAGAATAACACACTCTTTTGGGGCACCAGCTCACCTCTTTCTCGGTGAACAATTTATTAATTAATTACACTTTATACCTGTTTAATCAATCAATCAGTCTCAAATTATGAGTTCAACTGGGGCTTCGAACAATCACAGAAATAGGAATAAATTCCCAACAACTTCTTTCATTTTACAGATTTATTTAAATGAAACAATGATTAAATGACATTACATTCAAATAATTTGTAAGCAGGTGAAATAATCAACATCAAAACCATAACATTACTTGTAACTGGGATAATGAATAACCGAATGTGAACAGCAGTAAAACCATGGAACTTCAGCATGAATTTGGAACAGCTGAAATGGAAGACAGAGTAAAATTGGACGTGAATTTATGAAGAAAATTATAACTAATAATAGAAAACTTCTGAATTATTTTAAGAAAGTAAAAACATAATTTTAATGAAAAAGAGAATATTAATCCTCTTTAATTCTGCATCTGGTCAGATTTTGAATTATTTCCAAATTTTGGACAAGTCATTCAGCAGATAGAAGAAGGAATATGGCTCATGTGAATCCGGGTTGAAGTTCTGTTGTTGAGATGATCCCAATATCTGCCAACAGTTATTCGGGCAAAGTTCAGTCACAGGCTGATATTTGATGACGATGATGAGGCTTTTACGCTCCGCCAGTGGGGAGCTCTTGTCAGGGCAACTTTCAAAGTCCACAGTCACAAGATGAGATTTTGACTGTATCAATCACATTTGGAACTCAGGTCAGGCGACATGAGGCTGCTTCTTCTCCTTCTTCGTTGGCAGGGTCCGCATAAATTTGGAATATAATAAAAAAAAATCTGAATCCGAATAGAAGAATTTTAGAGAGATTAAGATAAAACTCGAGCAACAAAGACACACGTAGAGTTGGCTGAAATAGCTTCCAGTGTGAAGACAAATGGTCAGTCAGTCCTTTAAAAAAAACACACGGTGAGTTTAACCCCTTGCACTCTGGTCAATTTCCCTAAAAATGTCTAAAAATAACGTACCCAAAGTAAATCAAAAGCTGTTCTTCAACCCTTTGCAGCATCTTCATGGGGTTGGTCTCATTTAAAAGAAAACACGTTGAATTTTTTGGCAAAACAGTCATAATCTCTCTAAGTGCTCCTGCCACTGGGTAACAGTCATCTAAACATACTGAACTTGAAGAAAATAGATTTCGATTTTGGATACAAATGCTTGCAAATAACACACAGCTTCAGATCCGTGCTGGAAAATGCAACAGAAATGTAGAACCAAGTGTTATCCAGCTGAGGTCAAAATTTTGTAACAATACCACAAAAAATGAATATATCACACAGCTTTTTTGTCAGGTTGTTCCCAGGCATTTTTGAACTGTGCCAAATTGTGCCAAATGGCACAGTTTGGAAAAACGTCTGTAACTTTTGAATGATTCAATATAGAAGCTTCATCTTGGGCTCTAATGAAAGGTGACACTCAGGGCCGTGTGTGTGTGGGGGGGGGGTTGTTTATTCATTCATGAATGAATGAATAAACAAACAAGCCCCCACACACAAAGAAGCATGCCACATAAAAACAACCCCCCCCCCCCCGCTACAGAGGACGGACATCGCCTATCGCTACATGACGGACAGCGGTGACGGTGCGCCGCGGTCTACTACGCACATTTGTACTAAAATATCTGCAATAATATCTGCTATCCGCTACAGAAGAGTAGCGGGGGCGGGGGGGGGGGCTTCACGGTCCAGACGCGGTGCACGGACCGATCCGTCATGTGGCGATGACGCACAGTTGTAATTTACCGATCGGTCAAAAGTCATTTTGATTACAGTTTTCAGGGATAAAGAATAATTTAGCTTATAACACTTACCTGTCCACAACAGCAGTGTCGCTGGTGAACTTCTCTTCCTCATTGTCAGATGAACATGACGCTGGTCCACTTGTTACGGACTCGTGGTTCTGGTCACACGACCCGGTCAAACCATAATTCCATTATTGCGGTTTTGCGCTTCCATGATTGCGGTTTTGGCGAACGATTTTTCAAAACAAATAAGAACAGTAGTAAGAAAAAAAGACTGGCGAACGTGTGTGTGTCACCCAGCCTTACACAAAACAGATTTTACGCACGGGACGCATGCTTTCGAACTTCTGTTCTTCAATTGGCTGGCTGTATTTGCAGCCGTTGGTAGGCGGGTCCTTCTTGCTAGGTTTTCAGTCATTGGTTCTTCAAGGTTTCACAAAACCCAATTCAAGGCTCTTATTAGTCGAATGAGAGGTCAATCACATCTAAACCAATCAAAGCACTCCTTTGGCTTTCTGTTCACGGCTGTGTCTGTAGTGGAAGAACGGAAATGCAGCTTTTTTTTTTCAGTGCGCTATAGGACGCACGGTGTGCGTCCTAGAGCGCCCTCGTGCGCCCTAGGACGCAGAGACGTGACCACCCGCGGTACAACGGAGTGCAAGAGGTTAAAGAAAGTTTAATAAGATAAAAAGTTAGAGAAATGCCTGTGAACACGAAGTCTGACTTTGTTTGAAAGAATTTTGAGCTCAAGGAAGAATTAATTCCCAGACGTTTTAAGGAAAAACATTAAAACACACAGACATTTACACAGCACACAACAATGTAGGGATCAGTCCGCCAAGGTCTCCACCTTTTACCGCGACCTAATCCACATAGCCCTGGACCCCCATGATCCCTCCTGCAGGTGGTGAGCCCACTGGAGGGCCGACCCATGTAACTCCTTCGGGCTGAGCCTGGCCGGGTCCCATGGGTGGAAACCCGGCCACCAGATGCTAGCCTTTGAGCCTCTCCCCCAGGCCTGGCTCCAGGGTGGGGCCCCGGTAACCCCATACCGAGCGGGGTACACTGAATCCTTGATATAGAATTTATCATGAGAGTCTGTTGGATCGTTCTTAGTCTGGCCCTTCACCCAGGACCAGTTTGTCTTGGGTGACCCTATCAGAGGCAAATTGCCCAGGACAACATAGCTTCTGGGATCACTGGGGCACGCAAATCCCCCCACCACGATGTGGTGACGATCCATGGGGGGGGGGGGGTGCTTCGGGAGTATGGGGTATCGGGCTTGTTGTTACGAGCTATTCGGTCTCTGTACGACCGTTGTGAGAGTTTGGTTTGTATTGCCAACACTCGGTCGGAGTCATTCCCAGTGAGAGTTGGACTCCGCCAGGGCTGCCCTTTGTCACCGATCCTGTTCATAATTTTTATGGACAGGATTTCTAGGTGCAGCCAAGGAACAGAGGGTGTCATGCTTGGTAACCACAGGATCTCATCTCTGTTGTTTGCAGATGATGTTGTCCTGTTGGCTTCATCCAGCAATGACCTACAGCTCTTGCTGGGACGGTTTGCCGCTGAGTGTGAAGCGGCTTGGATGAAAATCAGCACCTCCAAGTCCGAGTCCATGGTCCTCAGCTGGAAAAAGGTGGATTGTCCTCTCTGGGTTGGGGACATGCTCCTGCCCCAAGTGGAGGAGTTTAAGTATTTTGGTGTCTTGTTCACGAGTGAGGGGAAAATGGAGCGAGAGATTGACAGACGGATTGGAGCAGCATCTGCAGTGATGCGGATGTTGTACCGGTCTGTTGTGGTGAAGAGGGAGCTTAGTTCTAAGGCAGAGCTGTCAATTTAGCAGTCAGTCTACGTTCCTACTCTCACCTTTGGTTGCAAGCTTTGGGTAATGACCGAAAGAACAAGATCGCGGATACAAGCGGCTGAAATAAGCTTTCTCCGTAGGATTGCTGGACTCATCCTCAGAGATAGGGTGAGGAGCTCAGTCATCCGGGAGAGGCTCAGATTAGAACCGCTGCTCCTCCACATTGAAAGGAGTCAGTTGAGGTGGTATGGGCATCTGATTAGGATGCCTCCTGGACGCCTCCCACTTGAGGTGTTTCAGGCACGTCCCACTGGGAGGAGACCCCGGGGCAGACCCAGGACTCGGTGGAGAGACTATGTCTCCCAGCTGGTCTGGGAACGCCTTGGTATCCTCTCTGAAGAGCTGGAGCAGGTGGCTGGGGAGAGGGAAGTCTGGGCTTCTCTGCTTGAACTGCTGCCTCCGCGACCCGGACCTCCGGAAAAGCGGTAGAGGATGGATGGATGGATGGACAACAATGTAGGATCACACGAATCTGAACTGAAAACTGAATAAAGATGACCGTTCTTATACCCAGAAAATTTTTGCGGGTGAAAAAGGACTGGCATGAGCATAAGCCAATTATCTTCCTTCGTGGATGCGTTTTATGAACTTCAGTCCAATGAGCAAGCAGTCCTTTGTCTGTAACTGACAAATAAGATGGAGAGAGATGTTGTCCAGCAGAAACTGGTGGAGACCAGTCACATGACTTGAGGAAACTTTCCTCAAGAGTGACACACATATCTTAATACACTGAAAATTCATTAATATACTTATGTATAAGCCAACTTCAATGGTTTAGGACTACTTCAGTGGGCATGCAACCTTATAACTGGTACTTTTAAATTAACATGCAAGAATAAAATAAGATATATTGAAACATTAAAACATTCATGCACACATTTAAAATCAAGGATTAATATAAATTATTCAAACCCATATGATTGTCCCACACAGAATGGTAGACCAGAGTCCATTTGCTTTTCCAGGGTGTCCTGAAAAAGAGAATAATCCAAAAATTGAGGGTTTTGTAAAAAGTCAGTCATTAGTTTCAGGGAATAAAGTTTAGCTGGTTAACTCCAACATGTCCCGGAGTTTTCAGAAGGTGGCAAGGTTGAGCTGTGGATATGTTCTAGTGACCATATGATGCACTCAAAGTTTATAGGATGCTGTTCAAGAGGGTCTGTGATATGTCAGCAGGGTTTATTACCCCATAAACTAATCAAAGGAGGAAAGGACTCCATTTACTTATGAGGTAAACTAATCCGTTCCTTGAGATGGAATCTTTATCTCTCGTACCTCTTTACAAAGGAATGTGTTCTCCACAGTGCTCCTGAGATGAAAAAGCAATTCTTGACTAGCTTTTTCCTGGGTGAAACAATATCTGTAAGAGACAAAGTCTATTTTATAGATGAGAGCCAAGGGAATGATGCTACATGGTTGACGCATGCGCACAACCATCATTTGTAATTTCACTCCGACCCGATAGCCAATGTGCTGACGTGCTGGGATTTTCACCAGTGAAGAAACGCTGCTTGCTTTCTGCTGCTTGACTTCCAGGTTTTCACTCCTTTTCCATGAAGATGCTGCTGCTGCTGCTGCTGCTGAAGTATTTATGTATGATTCATGTGTGTTTATTCTCGTCTTCTGCTTCTTAGTTGTCTTGGTATGCTGTGCCGATATCGCCACCTCGTAAATGGGACGTTCAGTCTTGCGCATGCGCTTTTCAATGCATTCAGGTCATGGGCAGGTGGCGCGGTCACAAAATTTGGGCTGCATGCGGTCGAGCACTGCGGGCACTAGTGGAGTGGAGACAATGAAAATGATGTAAATTTCATCACACGAGGTTTCCTTACCTCTTCACTAAGAGACTGGATGATTTCATTGAAAAACACAACCTCCTTACAGACAGCCAGTATGGTTTTAGAGCAGAAAAATCTACATCTTTGGCACTGATCGAACTTATAGAAGAATTTTCTAGTTGTATAGATAAAAAAAAAAAGTTTGCTGTAGGAGTATTTATAGATTTAAAGAAAGCTTTTGACACCATTGACCACAGAATACTACTAAGGAAACTGGAAAGGTATGGGATAAGAGGGGTCGGACTGAGTTGGGTGGAAAGTTATTTAAGTAACAGACAACAATTTGTACAAATTGGTGAGCACAAATCACCCTTCATGGACATCACTTGTGGTGTGCCCCAGGGGTCAGTTTTGGGACCCAAACTCTTTATTTTGTATATAAATGACATATGCCAAGTATCAAAAATTCTGAAATTTATTTTGTTTGCAGATGACACAAATATCCTTTGCACTGGTGAGAATTTGCAGCAGGTTTTAGAGGTGGTCACAACTGAAATGAAAAAGTTAACGCAGTGGTTCAACAAAAATAAATTATCTCTAAATCTAAAAAAACCCCCCAAAGATTATGTTGTTTGGAAATTATAAAATAAATCATGAAATAATGGTAACGATAGATGATACCAGAATAGAAAGAGTACAGGAAAATAAGTTTCTGGGGGTGACGCTAGACAATAAAATCTGTTGGAAACCTCACATCAGTCACATCCGGGCCAAGTTGACAAAGTGTATAGGCATACTGGGGAAGACAAGACACATCTTGGACTATAAATCATTGGTCTTACTGTACAATTCACTGTTTCTACCTTATCTTAACTACTGTGTAGAAGTCTGGGGAAACACCTACAAGACCAACCTACAGTCAATATGCACATTACAAAAAAGAGCTATAAGGATAATAAATAATGTAGGATATAGAGACCATACCAATTCATTGTTTTTAAAGTCACATGTCATAAAGTTCATCGATTTAGTTAAATTTAAGACAGCACAAGTCATGTACAGGGCAATTAATAATCAACTCCCAACTAATATACAAAAAATATTTAAAAAAAGAGACAATGATCATAATTTGAGAGGAGACTTAAACTTTACAAAACCCAAGATACGAACAACCAAGAAAAGTATGTGCATATCTGTCTGTGGGGTGGATTTGTGGAACAGTCTGGAGCCAGAACTGAAACTATGTACAAACAGAAATCAATTCAAAAAGAGGTACAAACATTATTTGCTGAAAGGATATATGTTAGGAGGGTAGTATTTATATGTACGATTCACTATACTCACTCTTGGACACTATGGGACACTATGGAATGGTGGGTGGGACAGCACTGTGTATATCTGTGTTGTTTGAGGCTGGTTTTGATGTATGGACATCAATGTATGCTAGGATGGATGGGTGTTAATGTTGATATGTACAAAATACAGTTAATTGTTTACTTGGGGTCTTAAATGTGGTAATTTGTATATAATTCACATGGGTGTATTTATGGAAAAGCGGAAGAGAAGTGTTCACTTCTTCCTTCTCCCTTTCGAACACTGTATACTGTTACTTTATTGCATTTGTCATTTGTTTTGTTTTTGTTATACTTTTTTGTTCGAAATAAAGTATCTATCTATCTATCTATCTATCTATCTATCTATCTATCTATCTATCTATCTATCTATCTATCTAAAATCTGTTTATCTTTTAAATCATCTTGATAGCGTATTAGCCTATAAATGAGCTTTGCACTTTTGACTTTGCACTTTTGACTATACCATTATAGTAAAACCGTTAAAAATCTATCCTTGATACTGTGGAATTCCACAGTCAGTGCTAGTAAACATACACATCTGTTCTCTAGAGTTGGTTATAGTTGGGTTTAATATGGGAGTCTTTGGAGATTGACTCAAATTGATGCCAGTTTCAAGTAGCCAATTGAACAGCTACATGCACAATCCCCAATTCCATTGAAGTCGGGACAGGTGTAAAATGCAAATAAGAATAGAATGCAATGATTTGCAAATCTTTTTCAACCTAAATCCAATTGAATACACTACAAAGACAAGATATTTCATGTTCGAACTGATAAACTTTTTTTTTTCAAATATTCAGTCATTTTGAATTCAGTGCCTACAACACAACAAAAAATCTGAGACAGGGGCATGTGTTACATCACTTTTCTTTTTAACAACACTCAATAAGTATTTAAGAACTGAGGACACTAATTTTTGAAGCTTTGTAGAAGGAATTCTTTCCCATTCTTACTTGATGTATGACTTTAGTTGCTCAACATTCCAGGGTCTCCATTGGCATATTTTGCACTTCATAGTGCACGCATCACACATTTCAGTTGGAGACAGGTCTGGACCGCAGGCAGGTCAGTCTAGTACCCGCACTCTGCTACTATGAAGCCATGCTGTTATAGCACGTGCAGAATGTGACTTGCTACATTTTGCTCTTTGCACAATATTTAGTGCAATTATTAATTTGTGTAAACAAAACACCTGATTTAATTTTAACCAAATAACAGGTGTTTCAGTGCAGGTGAGTCACATCTTGCCTTTGGATTGGTGGTTGGCTTATCGAGATAGAAAATGCAGTCATTGATATTTCCGCTTTTTCACAAAGCAATAACAGAGCTGGGTGACCTGCTTCACTGAGATCTAATTCTGAACACTGCTGCAGAAGAAAAAGATATTTACAGACATTTCCAGATTGGTAAATGAATCGCATCTAACATCCTCTATAACCAATGACCTGTGCCACTGATTTGCTGTAAGTGAGCGATAATTAGACAGAGAGCTTCAATTTGAAATGGGAATGTCAGCGTGAACAGATTGGTCAAAATGAGCCTGGCTGATTAGGGTCAGTCATGTCTTGTAGAACCATCATCAGCCACCTAATGGCCATCACGTCTCATCGGATTGATCACTGGTCACTGGCAACACTGTGGCTACATTAAATCTAGCCTGGGGTCACAGTCTTTTTCTTTTCTTTCCTTCAGAATCCTGAATGACCACACCAGTTTTTCAAATATTTTGGTATGGACATAAATATACTGTTTAATAGCAAATTTTCCCACACATACACACTCTATGCTGAGTGGGAATAAACTGATATATGGGTCTGCCATTAATGTTTTATTAAATATATTGAGCAATCCATGTCCACGCTCTTGGACTTCCTCCCTGCCAAGGAACAGGGGTGGTGTTTCGCCCCATTTTAATTAAAGAGCCCAACTGGTTGTCTGAATGTTTGGATTGATTTCTGCCCTCCAAAGAAGTCATTGGGGATCCCTTCATTCATATGTGTGTATTAAACTAGTAATTTAACAAAACAAACATTATGAATCCCTCACCAGGCTATTTTAAGTCTTGTCTACATATTTGATAAATCAGACAGCCTATCATCAGTGGCATTATTATTCTGTCAAAGGGTTGTTTTTTTGGGTTTTTTTTTTTTTTTTTTTTTTTTGGTTCTGTGTGGATTTAGACATCACAGAAGAGGATAATATTGTGCTGGATAGAAAGAACCACTCAAATACAGGAGAAGCTGTTAGAAGGTGCAAAGCTGCAGATGAGCTTCTGGCAATTTAACATACTAACACTTGCAAATAGTGTTTGGAAACTGATTGTGAGTATACTTCTGCAGCATAAGTACACCATACCTAGTCTTTGGTAATATTAGAAGTGAAGTGCTTTTCAGGCATATCTTCTGCAATCACACACAAAAGGTTTGGTTTGGCTTATGAAAAGATGGAGTTGGTATTTTTTCAAATGTGAAGTAATTCAATTTAGAGCATCATTAAATATCCAGTGAATAGAACATTCTAATCAGAAATTGAAGAATTAACAGCTTTTTGATTGTGTTAATGATCTCTCATAAGTGGTTTCATTTTCTCTTCTTTACCTCCTTTCTTTGCGCTCATATTTATGCAAACTAGACCTTACCAAGTAAAACGGTGATGCATTTAAGCAAAGATCATGGTTCAGGTTAAAACATGGCATTTAGATTTGTATGTGTTCTGTCAATCATTAAATAAAAACCAATTAATGGTCACAACTGCCTCAGTGATTATTTGCTGAAGTCCATTACCTCCTCCTCTCCCCCTCCAGTTGTTGTAGAGGCTGTCATGGAGCATTTCGCTTTTTTTTTCTTACTTGTCCTGTCCGCCAGAACTGATATCTGATTGCCTTGTTGTGCTAAACACATTTACATTGCTAAAAGGATATATGGGCCATTCCAGAACTGCTGGACATTTTCTGTCCTACCCATTAAATTGAAAAATATTCATGCAAAAAATTTGAAATCAGACATTCATTCTGGAAATTATACTTATACTGAGACAATTTGTAAATAAAGTTGCTGAAAAAAATAGTCCCTAGCCATTATTAAAGATTTAAAATATTTATTAAGCACTCATATAATAGCATTTTTCTCTTGCCCCAGGTCCTTGTTAACCAAATTGCATATCAAATATGAATATTAAAATAAGTGAAAAATTCCCTTTTTTTGTTTTGGTGTTAATACAGGCATCTTGTAACTGTTAAAACTATTTGTTTAAAGTAAGCATATTTCAAGGGGTATGAAGTGGGCGGAGTTTGTGGTGGTGGTGGGGGCAAACAAAATTAATATACAAGAAACAATTGATGCTTCTGAGAAGATCTCAGCACAAGTTGACTGTCTGAACCTGAAAGAGAACAGATAGACATGTGCAAGTGCATACGTGTGCATGCAAATCTGCGTGTGTGGGCTTTGTCAGGAAACAGGCTTCCAACTTCATGTCAAACCCCTATTATTTATTTTTTCTTATGAATTTAGTACTTTTCCCTTCATAAATTACAAACATTTATATAATTTTATACTATTTTACAGTATAAAATGCAACTGATTAATCATAAATTAGCAACTCCTTTTCTTATATTTTTTAATTCATATTTTGCAATATTTTCCTTGTACATTTGAGATTTTATTCTTATGAATTTTCAAATTCTTTCTCATACATCTTTCATGTAAATTAATATGATTTTGACATGATTGACAGGTAAAGAAAACAATGGGCAGACACAGCAACGAGACCAGAGACAAAAGGTAAAATGCAAGGATCTGTTTTTATTGTGCAGGTTCAAATGAATGATGCAGGTGAGAGTAAAGCGGAGAAGAGGACCAGGTAGGAGAGGGTTCCTTGCAGGTTGGTAATGGGGAACGTTACCTTGGCCCAGAGAAAAATCCTATGACTTAGTTTAATGATTATGTCCGGATTTGCAAGGGCTTCTGTGGAATCCAGGTGATGGTTGTGCAGCCAAAGGAAATTTGAGTTCAGAGTTTCCAGGTGAGAAGGATACAGCCAAAGATGGATTATTTACAGATAGGTCCTGTATTGGAGTCTAGATGAAAAGGTTAGAAACAAATGGGCTTTCCTTGCGTGAGCGTCCAGATGGAGCAATGAGGGCACAGAGAGGCATGGGAAGGCAAGAAGAGCCTCAGAAGGGAGACACTGCTGGCGAAGGTAGGTAAAGATGGCAGTGACCAGAGCTACAAAAAAAAGTCGCATAGCCAGAGATGAACTGAGATGAGCTGAGGCAGCTCTTAAGTAGAGCAGTGGAGATTGAAGGCAGGTGGGTGATTAGCCACAGCTGCAATCAATCAAGGAAAATTAGAGGAGTAATGAATGTGCATGTGTGCTTCTCACCCCTTGGAGCATAATACTTTTTTCATATGTGTATCCATATGTGCCGTCTAATAGAATCCAAATCATAAATTAAAAAAAATGCATATACAGAGGAGAAAATAAGTATTGAACACATCAACATTTTTCTCATTAAACATATTTCTGATGGAGCCATTGACCTGATATTTTCACCAGATATCAGTAACAACCAAAGTAATCCATACATACAAAGAAATCAAGGCAGCTGTGTTCACAAAGCAAGCTATATTTAATAAAGTGGAATGACACAGGGAATGAGTATTTAACATTTTTGGTGAAATTCATTTAATATTTAGTAGAAAAGCCTTTGTTGGTAATAACAGCTTCCATACACCTCCTGTATGGAGAAACTAGGCACAGGCATTGCTCAGGAATGATTTTAGCCCATTGTTCCACACCAACTGTCTTCAAATCTTGAAGGTTCCATGGGTGTCTTCTATGAGCTCTGATCTTCAGTTTGTTCCATAGAAGAATTTCTATTGGATTCAGGTCAGGTGACTGACTGGGCCAATCTAGCAGCTTTATTTTCCTTCTCTGGAGACAGTTGAGAGTTTCCTTGGCTGTGTATTTGGGATCATTGTGTTGCTGAAATGTCCACCCTTGTTTCATCTTCAGCATCTTGGCAGATGGCAACAGGTTCTTATCAAGGATGTCTCTGTGCATTTGTCCATTCATCTTTCCTTCAATTATATAAAGTCTGCCTGTACCACGTGCTGAAAAAAAAGCCCAGACTCTGAAACTTCATGGTTGTTATGATGTTTTGGGGCTGATGTGCAGTGCCATTTCTCCTCCAAACATGCTGTGTGTTGTGGCATCCAAAAAGGTTAATTTTGGTCTTATCTGACCAGACCATATTCTCCCAGTATTTTAGTGGCTTGCCAAAATGTTGTGCAGCAAACTTTAAACAAGCTTCAACATGCTTTTTCTTCAGCAATGGAGCCTTTCGAGGTGAGCAGGCATAGAGCCCATGTCGGTTGAATGTATTACTTATGGTTTTCTTTGAAACAGCAATGCCTGATAACTCCACTTCTTTCTGGAGCTGTCCATGAGTGGTCTTTGGCTCTTGGATAACTCTTCTGATAATTCTTCAAACTCCTCTGTCAAAAATCTTGTAAGGAGCTCCTGGTTGTGGCTGGTTTATGGTAAAATGATGTTCTTTCCACTTCTGAATGATGGCTCCAACAGTGCTCACTGGAACATTCAGCAGATTAGAAATGCACCTGTAACCACTGCCATCATTATGTTTTGAAACAATAAGGTTGCAAAGGTCTAGAGAGAGCTCTTTGCTTCTACCCCTCTTGAGTTCTTTGTGATACGACAATCTGATATTCACAGACCTTTTTAAAGGCATTCAGTCAGCACTTAACCAGCTGAAAGTAATTTGCACTGATTGGGAATAGGATGGCTTCCTAAATTCTTATGGATTTCAGCTGTTTTTTTGGCTTTCTATGCTTTGTTGCACCTCTTTTTCTTCATGTGTTCAATATTATTCCCTGTGTCAATCCATTTTAACAAATATATCTTGTTTTGTGGACAGAGATGCCTTGATTTATTTGTATGTATGGATTACTTTACACCTTTACACACACTTGTATGTATGGATTACTTTACATGTTTACACACCTGTATCTTTACACCATTTACATCTTTTACACCCACTTCGAGACCACCAGCCACAGCATAGAGAAGAGACCCCCCCCCCCCCACACACACACACACTAAGAGTCTCACCAGGCCAGGTAAACAAAGCACTGAGGAATATCAACCCCTGCAAGCCAGCAGAACCAGACAACATACCTGGATGGGCCCTCAGAGCATGCACTGCCAAGCTGACCAGCGTTCTCACAGCAATCTTCACCCTCTCCCTCACCCAGAACAGAGGCCCCTCCTGCTTCAAAACGACAACCATCATCCCCCTCTCCAAAAGGGGCCCACTGACCTGTCTGAATGATTACAGGCCGGTAGCTCTCACTCCAATCATCATGAAATGCTTCGAGAGAGTGGTGCTGCCCCTCATTCAGAACAGCATAGCGGGCACCCTGGACCCCCTGCAGTATGCCTATTGGCCCAACAGGTCCTCCTCAGATGCCATCCTGGAAGATAAATACTCCTACATTAGGATGCTCTTTGCTCTTACAGCTCCGCCTTCAACATGGTCATCCCCCACAAACTGTCTTCACTTGGCCTGCACCCACCCTCTGAGACTGGCTACTGGACTTTCTAACTGGCAGTCCCCAGTCTGTTAGGCTGGATAACAGGACCTCAGCCAGCATGATCACAAACACAGGTGTCCCACAGGGTTGTGTTCTCAGCCCCATCCTCTACAGCCTCTTCACCCATGACTGTGCTGCCTCCCACAAGGACAATATCATCCTAAAGTCTGCGGATGACACAGCAGTGATAGGACGCCTCACTGATGATGATGAAGCATCCTACAGGAGGGAGGTGGCCAACCTGGTGTCATGGTGTGAGGACAACAACCTCACCCTCAACAAGGACAAGACAAAGGAGATGATAGTGGACATGAGGAAAAGGAGACCCCATTGGCTGCTGTTCATCTGGAAGCTTGAGGTGGAGAGGGTGAGCAGCTTTAAATACCTGGGCATTCACATCAGCGAGGACCTTAAGTGGACACACAACACCACAGAGCTGGTTAAGAGAGCTCAACAGCGACTGTACTTTCTGAGAAGGCTGAAGAAGTTTGGCATGTCTTCCAGGATCCTCAACAGTTTCTACAGCTGCATCATCAAGAGCATCCTTACCAACTGCATCACTGCGTGATATGGCAGCAGCACTGCTCTGGATATCAAACGCCTTCAGAGAGTGGTGAAGACAGCGGAGAAGATCATCAGGACTCCATTCCCCTCTCTGCAGAGCATCTACCACTGCAGAGTCCAAAGGAGAGCTGAAGCCATCCTCCAGGATCCCACCTACCCCCAACACAGACTGTTCACACTTCTACCCTCAGGCCAGAGGTACGGATGTGTGAAATGGAGGACAATCAGACTAAAGAACTCCTTCTTTCCCACTGCCATCAAACTCACGAACAGATAACAACTCCGAAAACTCTGTAACACAGCTTTGAACATAGGAACACACCGGCAGCTAAATTTGCACATTGCTCACCTGTACAGTAGATATAGTCTCACCCGTCTGATGTCCATATCATCTCTGCTGCTACTTATCATGCACAGGATACTGGTACTACCGTTACAGAAATTAGCACCGGGTGCTAATTTGTAATCATACACTGCTTGTTGCATAATGCTCATTTGCACACTGTACATAGGTCTATGCCATCTCAGGTTCACATCATTTCTGATATCAATATAGCACTATCACTTTAGTCACTTTAGTGACATAAGGTTTTCTGTCTGGAGGTATTGAAGCCGCCCCTGTCACAAGAGCTCCTCTGGGGTGAAGAAGAGGACCCAGTTGCAAGGCAAATTTGCTAAACCATTATTTATTACTAGTCTGAACAGAACAAAAAATAAAGCAGCACATGGGCTGAACAAAAACTAGACTGACACAGCAAAGACTATGATTAAGGACTAAGGCGAGACAAGAGGGAATGTGTAATCACAACAACACGATACAAGGACGCCACAACTGACAGAGAATGACACACATATATATACACAGGGAGATAAGTAGCAGACAATGAGGAACAGGTGGGTATAATTAGAGGTAATCAGAGACAGCAGGGAGAATCTATTGGCACGGAAAACATGAGGGACTGAGACAAAAGGGTAAACATGAGACATGAACACAGGACCAGGGAATACGCAACTGTGACAAATGATAATAATAACAAACAGAGAATCATACTAAACTAACTTCAAACCCAGATCAAAACGGAGAACAAAACATTACTGATAATGAATAATAATAAATACAGAGAATTAAAAAAAAACAAAAAACAACTGAACTGAGGCAGGGGAAACACAGAATAGCAAAAACAAACTTAAAGTGGGAGCATGGTGCCCAACCCATGCTCAGACCCTGACAGCCCCAATAAGGTGTGTAACAACATACAGTATGTTGATGCGTAGGGCAAGCAAACCTGATTGGCTCTCAGCAGTTGATGGGCGGGGCTCATGTGCTAGTCACAAAGAATTAATTGGTGTCTTCTTGGGGCTAAAATAGCATCTATAATACATTTAAAGGACAAGGACACTTCAAAGGGTACTGGACAAAGAGATAGGTGCTAGAGCACCACCTGGGATCTCTCAATGCATGTGTCTGGGATTCTTGAGCATATCTATTTATTTGGACAAATATGAAGGTAAATAACAGCTTGCTTGTAGTTAGCAATGTGCTATCTATAGTTTTACATTTATTTACAGATGTAGCTTTTTTACCTTAAAAGTGATTGAGGCAAGATTCTGACCTTCTGGTCAGTAGGTGCCACATTTATAGTACGTGTCCACTGGTCCATTTTTTGTCAAAAGGCATTGCATAGGAGTTGCCTTGTGGTGCGGGGGTAGGTGTAACCAGGTGGAGTTAGAGAAAATATGTGATATTACGGAAACCCAAGAGTCAAAGAGCTCTGTCCAGGGGGAAACACTCTCATTTGTCCTGCTGCTGAGGACATACAGGCTGCACTTGACTTGTCACCAGATCCGGTCGTGGGCAGTCTTTCACAGACTGAAACGCATGGACCACATGGCGAACTACAAGTCTCGTATCTTTAAAACAAACCAGCAAAAAATGTTTCTAATGTCACTTTGTGTGAGAAATAATAGGTTCAGTTAATGAATCCGTCATTATTTGACATCAAAACCATTGGTTTAAATGTTCAGGACGAGATTGCTGCCTCTGAGGCATGCCAGCGTGAAACTCATTTGTATAAAGGAAAAACATTCAGTGTTATGCAAATGAGCAATAGGGGAAAGCACGGGCAACTCGACATACCAAAGCCTGAATTCCACCATATCAGAGCCAAATGTTTTTCATTGCATTTCCAATACACAATGAATGGGAAGTGGAAAAACTACGGATTCAGTGGACATGTACCATTACTCTTGCACTAACAGGTTGGTAGAGACATGTGACATCTTCCCAGTCATGCTATTGGATGCTATTTTTATTGGCATCTTTACTGGTCATAGATATGCAAACATTAAATAGAGCATGGCTGGCCACTGGGCTCGTCACCTTTCACCTACATAAATTACTGATATGATTACAATGAATAACTGTTTGTGTCTCCTGTTATCACAATGCTACATGCACTGTCAACCATTAAAATTACCTACAAAATATGGCACCTCCGTTTGCCATGGAAATGCTAGCCATTGTTAAATAGTTCATGATGCTGTTATTTGTGAAGTACGGTGTGGTGGTGCCCACGTCCATTTCCGCCACCACACCATGCCTACAAATAGCCGCAAGCAGGGAGGGTGGGCCTCTTTGCCAACACCCCTGCCTGGCGGTTGTAGTGTGGAGTTCGGAGCTAAATAAAAACAAGTTCAGTCATGCACCTGGCCTCATTATTGTAAGTCTATTTTCAGACGTAACAGCCATGTCCCATCTAGTCTATCATATATGTGACACCAGAGCATTAGATGCAGTTTTGTCATCCAGCTGCTCAGATGTAAATATGATTTATGACCAGTAAAAATTAATAAATATGTTTTTTTCATCAATGTCCTGTTCACCTTTAAGCACAAATAACAGCTATACAAATAGCTAATGGGACTTTCTGCCCCTCAGACCCTCTCATAGTTTACAAAGGTCAGTACATAGGAGAACTGAGTGTCAGAGCATTGTCCCACAGATCCAGGAGGGAAACTGAGAAGCCTCATAGTTTTAATGTATGTTGAAGGTAGACTCAATAAGCCAATGAGCGACTGTTGCATGAGGATGAGGCCCAGTCTTGTATCATTTATCGATACTGCAGTGTGGTCCACTTATCTGCTCGTAAACAAAAATAATCATGCTTTGTTTTTTTCTGCAATCAACCAAAGTACTAAATGACAAAATGTTTGGGGGAAAAAAAATCAAATTACTCAAGAAGAGGTCATATGAAATGCTTCAACAGCTGTTGATGCGTGAGCAACTTCACTTGGAAAGACTGAAAAATTGTAACCTTATCAGTGAATAAACATCACACAACGTGACCTCACATTTTCTTTTGTAAATCCAATTTCAAGGCTTTCTTTGTAATTCAAATTATTCAAGAGTACTAACCAACTGTGCCAACTATTCATTTTTCACTGTAATTACAATATAATTGCTTGGTCCGCTGCAATAAATTCTCCTGAGGAAGATAAGAATTTTGTTTTCGCTTTCAGAAAGGAGCCAAAAAAGGAGGGAGAATCAAATTTCCATTTTAATAATTCAAATGCATAACTGATGTAAGGTCTGTTAGAAAATAACATTTAATATGTTCAATGCAATATGTTTAAACACTAAATGCTGCAGTTGTTAATTCGTTAATGCTCCCTTCAATATGTTTTGTCTCCATATCTCCCTTTTGGACTCCTAAAATGCCCCTAACACAAAACCTGGTCAAGAACCCGTTATTTTCTTTGTTAGTTTTGTCAAGGTGGGTCGGGAATTGGACCCAAATGCAGTATTTAAAGTTTGGCAATTGATTTATGAAGAGCTGGCCAGACAGGTGCAGCTAAAAAAACACAAAAACAAACAGATTGACAGCTTGGGAGCCGTAACACAAAACTAACAAAACAAGATGGGATACAAAATATGGCAGATCAGAAGTGTGTTGATCACGCAGACATGATTAATAACACACATGAGGGACACATTTTGGGGCTAGACATAAATAGATACAGGAGTAATCAAACACAATACCGAACAGGTGAGCACAATCAGTGACAAACAGAGACGTCAGGGATTAATCACAGACACAAGATGGGCAGAGCTACATAGATGACCATAGACAGGATGCACAAAACAAGAGCATTCAGTGGGGAGACAGGAACGTGCCACATAAAGATGATAATAATAATAATAATAATAATAATAATAATAATAATAATAATAATAATAATAATAATAATAATGATAAACTAAGAAGCTAACCCATAGGGAAATAAATATACAATGGTGTGAAAAAGTGTTTGCCCCTTCCTGAATTCTCATTTTTTTGTATGTTTTTTTGTTTGTCACACTTAAATGTTTCAGATCATCACACAAATTTAAATATTAGACAAAGATAACAGGAGTAAACACAAAATGCAGTTTTTAAATGAAGGTGTTTATTATTAAGGTGAAAAAAAAATCCAAACCTATATGGCGCTGTGTGAAAAAATGATTGCCCCCCATTTTAAAACATAAATTAACTGTGGTTTATCACATCTTTGGAAAGCTGAGTTCAATTTCTCTAGCCACACGCAGGCCTGATCACTGCCACACCTGTTCTCAATCGAGAGATCATTTAAATAGGACCTGCCTGACAAAGTGAAGTAGACCAAAAGATCCTCAAAAGCTCAATATCAGGCTGTGATCCAGAGAAATTCAGGAACAAATGAGAAACAAAGTAATTGAGATCTTTCAGTCTGGAAAAGGTTATAAAAGCCATTTCTAAAGCTTTGGAACTCCAGCAAACCACAGTGAAAGCCATTATCCACAAATGGCAAAAACATGGAACAGTGGTGAGTCTTCCCAGGAGTGGCCAGCCGACCAAAATTACCCCAAGAGCGCAGCGAAGGCTCATCCAAGAGGTCACAAAAGACTCCACAAAACTCCCAAAGAACTGCAGGCCTCACTTGCCTCAGTTAAGGTCAGTATTCATGAATCTACCATAAGAAAGAAACTGGGCAAAATGGCCTGCGTGGGAGAGTTCCAAGATGAAAACCACTGCTAAGCAAAAAGAACATAAAGACTCATCTCAGTTTTGCTAGAAAACATCTTGATAACCCCTGAGACTTTGGGGAAATACTCTGTGGACTGATGAGACAAAAACTGAACATTTTGGAAGGTGTGTGTCCCATTACACCCGGCGCAAAAGTAACACAGCACTTCAGAAAAGGAACATCATACCAACAGTAAAAAATGGTGGTGGCAGTGTGATGGTCTGGGGCTGTTTTGCTGCTTCAGGACCTGGAAGACTTGCTGTGGTAAATAGAACCATGAATTCTGCTGTCTACCAAAAAATCCTGAAGGAGAATGTCCGGGCATCTGTTTGTGTCCTCAAGCTGAAGCACACTTGCGTTCTGCAGCACTACAATGATCCAAAACACACCAGCAAGTCCACCTCTGAATGGCTTAAGAAAAACAAAATGTAGACTTTGGAGTGGCCTAGTCAAAGTCCTGACCTGAATCCGATTGAGATGATGTGCCATGACCTTAAAATGGCAGTTCATGCTCAAAAACCCTCCAATGTAGCTGAATTACAACAATTCTGCAAAGATGAGTGGGCCAAAATTCCTCCACAGCACTGTAAACGACTCATTGCCAGTTATCACAAATGCTTGGTTGCAGTTGTTTTTTTTTTACTCTTAACAATAAACACCTTCATTTGAAAACTGCATTTTATGTTTACTTGTTTTATCTTTGTCTAATAATTAAATTTGTTTGATGATCTGAAACATTTAAGTGTGACAAACATACAAAAAAAAAAAAGAGAAATCAGGAAAGGGGCAAACACTTTTTCACACCATTGTACAAAACAAAATAATAATAATGGCAAACCAAGATAAAGCTAATACTCAGAATGAAATGCAGAGAATTCCAAAATGAAATCTTAAAGCGATGGCGAGGACTGAGGCCCATGCCCTGAAGACAAGCTAACACAATAATAAATTAGGATGAGGGCATGAGACCCAGTCTACACCCTGACATTATCCCCTCTTAAGGGGCGGCCTCCAAACGACCCCAATGTAACACCAACAAAAGAAAAAAAAAAAAAACACCTAACAGGGTGGGTGGTGGGGATACAAGGCCAGGTGGGCCGAAACACACTGTAACCCCCCACAGCAATGTCGAAAACAAACACAGTTCATTGGCCAAAATAAAGTCCAAGACCCAAAACAAAGCGGGTTGGGTGGTCTACCCAAGTCCATGGGCCACCGGACCGCAACAAACAACAGGTCAGGGGGCATACCAAAGTCCATAGGCCCTCAGACCAGAGAACAACATGGGCCTGCCCTAGTCCATGGACCCCCAGACCGGAATGCAGGGCAAGTACGGTGGCCTGCCAATGTCCATAGGCCACCGAACCGGAGAACAAGGTGGAACAGTAGCCACAGAAGCACAGAGCTCACCAAACAAACAGAGGAGTCCTATGCTCTTTGACTGCGTCACGCTGACCGTGGCCTCTGGAACAAAAGGTGGAGGCACGCTGGCCTCTAGGGCAACGGTTGGAGGCACGTCGGTCTCTTGGGCTATGGGTGGAGTGGACTGCTCAACCTCTTGATTAACGATGGGCGGAGCGGACTGCTGGACCTTTTGGATGATGGGTGGAGCGGACTGCTCGATCTCTTGGACAACGGGTGGAGTGGACTGCTTGACCTCTTGGACAACGACAGGTGGAGCAGACTGCTCGACCTCTTGGACAGTGACAGGTGGAGTGGACTGCTCAACCTCTTAGATGACGGGTAGAGCGGACTGTTCAACCTCTGGAGTGATGGTTGGAGGTCCCCGACCTCTGGAGCAGATGGTGCTTGAGTGTCCAGCTTTGACGCCTGGAAATCCACCCCATTGCAGTCACCTCGGATGGGGAGAAAGGCAGGGTGAGGCGTCACCAAAAACACTAGGAGCAAGACAAGTCTTAACTAGCATTGATGTTATAAAAGTAAAGAAAAGCACATGCCTGAGCTCCTGGTCCTCTGCTGCTGGAGTGATCTCCTCAGGATGAGCCCGCAGGAGCTGATGGAGCATGAATGTCGGACAGAGCAGGAACTGAAGTTTGCACTGTGGGAACAGCTGGAGCTGTGGTGTGCATCTCAGGGACAGCGGAAGCCTTTGTGTGCACCTCGAGGATGGCTGGAGCCGTTGTGTGCACCTTGGGGACAGCGGGAGCCGTTGTGTGCACTTTGGGGACAGCTGGAACCTTTGTGTGCACCTCAGGGACAGCTGGAGCTATTGCATGCACCTCAGGGATGTCTGGAGCTGTTGTGTGCACCTTGGAGACGGCTGGAGCTGTTGTGTGCACCTTGGGTGATTTATTAAGAGCTGGCCAGACAGGTGCAGCTCAGAAAACACAAAAACAAACAGACTGACAGCTCGTAAGCTGTAACAAAAAACTAACTAAACAAGATGGGATACAGGATACGGCAGATCAGAAGTGTGTTTATCACACAAACATGTCTAACGAAACACAACAGAGATAGGGGCTAGATATAAATAGACACAGGAGTAATCAAATACAATACCAAACAGGTGAGCACAATCAGTGACAAACGGACACAGCAGGGATTAATCACAGACACAGGACAGGCAGGGATACACAGATGACCATAGACAGAGGATGCACAAAATAGGAACAGTCAGAGGGGAGACAGGAATCCATCCATCTTCTTCCACTTAATCCTTTTCGGGTTGTGGGGGACTGGAGCCTTTCCCAGCATCTCTTGGCGAAAGGCAGGGTACACCCTGGACAGATCGCCAGTCCATTGCAGGGCCAACACAGAGAGACAGACAACCATTCACTCTCACAGTCATACCTAAGGACAATTTAGAATCCCCAGTTTTATGCCAATTGACCTAACTTGCATGTTTTTGGCGTGTGGGAGGAAACCAGAGAAATCCCAGAATAAACCCACATAGACATGGGGAGAACATGCAAACTCTACACAGATCACTGTTGGTAGGGGGCTGACATGCCTCCTCATGGTTCCTCAAATCATCACTGACTTTGGAAACTTCACACTAAACTTCAAGCAACTTAGATTCTGTGCCTCTCCACTCTTTCTCGAGACTCTGGGACTTTGATTTACAAAATGAAATGCAAAATTTATGTTTATATGAACAGAGGTCATCTGCTGGTGTTGGTCCACCATGTTTTATCAAGACCAAAGTCAGTGCAGTTGTCTACCAGGAAATTTTAGAGCACGTAATGCTTCCCCCTGCTGACGAGCTTTGTGGAGAAGCTGATTTCATTTTCCAGCAGGATTTGGCACCTGCCCACACTGCCAAAAGTATCAATACCTCATTTAATGACCATGGCATCACTGTGTTTGATTGACCAGCAAACTCTCCTGACCTAAACCCCAGAGAATCTATGGAGGATTGTCAAGAGGAAGATGAGAGACACCAGACCCAGCAATTCAGATAAGCTGAAGGTCACTATCAAAGCAACCTGGACCTTCATAACACCTCAGCAGTGCCACAGGCTGATCACCTCCATGCCACGCCACATTGATAGAGTAATTAATCCAAAAGGAGCCCCGACCAAGTACTGAGTGTGCACATGGACATACTTTTCAGTCAGCCAACATTTCTATTAAAAAAAAGCTTTTTTTTTTTTATTTAAGTTTTTGTAAAGGGTATACATGTCATTACAGCATTGCATTGTTTACATTTTCATCACATGCTCCCTTATTTTTTGCTATTTGACAACATTGGTAGGATAATTATTACAACACCCCTTTTTTTTTAAAGTGAAAGAAAAAGTGAAATTAAAGAGAATAAAATAAAAAAAATGAACAAACAAACAAACAGAACAGCAAAAAACAAACAAACAGAAAATTAAGTAATTAAAAGTAAAAGATTATCTGAGTAGTGTTGGAACAAAGAGCGGGACCATTATTGAAATGGTATTTGTCAAAGATTAGATCTAATGGAAGACACATATGCGATCCAGGGTTGCCAAAAGTTCATGAATCCATCCATGTCCTGTCTCAGTGCGAATGTCAACTTTTCCATCGAGTAAATGTCTTGAATCACATTAATCCAATCTTCAGGTGTAGGACAGTCTTTCAGCATCCATTTTTTAGTTAGGACTTTTTTACTTGCCAGTATTAAAACATTGAATAAGTATTTATCTCCTCGTCTTTCCAGTGAGTCCGGTAGTAAACCCAAATACAAAGTTACAAAAGAAAAGGGAACTGTTATTTTGAATATTTTCCCCAATATTGTCTGTACATTGGTCCAATATTGGTGGATAACTGGGCATGACCAAAACACATGAAAATGATTTGCAGTCTTTTCACCACACAAGCGCCAACAGTTCAACCCCTTATGGGTAAATTTGTTTTGTGCAGGTGTTCTGAAAAATCTTACCAAATTTTTCCATCCAAATTCTCTCCACTGCAGGGATGAGGTACTTTTCCATTGCTGTTTATTTAGCTTTTCCCATATTTCCAATTGTAAAGTGAAATTCCCCTCTTTTTCCCATCTCTCTTTTATATAAGATGTGTTGTCTCCTTTTAAGTCTTGAAGACCTTGGTATATTTTAGAAATGTATCTGATCCCTGGGATCCCTTTATATGCCATTAAGAAGACCTTCAGAACACCTGACTGGGCCCTTTCCAAATCCTCCTTTTTAAGTATATTGTTTATGTGGTGTCTAAGCTGAAAGAACCTGTAAAGATCTTGATTTATTAGACCTTGTTTTTTCAAATCTTCAAAACTTCTTAAAATTTGCCCCTTAAAAAAATCGTAATATTTTATCAGCACTTTCTCTTTCTACTCTTTAAATCTAGTGTCTGTTTTATTGGGGGTAAAGTCTTGATCATAGGCAATCCATTGCAGAAGTCGATAGGGCTCTTTAGCTTGATTCTCTCTGACTATCTTAAACCAAATTTTTAGCGGGGTCTCTATCCACGGGTTAGTGTTATTCAAGAGTTTAGGTAAGGCATTGTTCCCTATTATCGCCTGTAGGGGGATGTCACTTGTTATTTGGCATTCGATCTCCTTCCATTGTGCAGTGTAGACTGGGTTACATATCTCTATTAAAGTTTTAATTTGTGCGGCTTTAAAATAGTCCCTGATATTTGGCAGCGTGAGCCCACCTTTGTCTTTGTTTAGCTGTAAGGTTCTATATCTGATTCTAGGTCTCTTGCCCTGCCATATGAATCTTGAGATCCTTCTGTCCAGCTCCTGCCATGTTTTTTTGGGAGGTTCTACCGGTATTGTGTGGAAAAGGTATAGAAGACGTGGAAGTATATTCATTTTGACTGCTTCAATTCTTTGTGCAGTACCTAAGAATGGTATCATATTCCATCTTGCTAGGTCAGATTTTATTTTTGTCACCAGTGGATCATAGTTTAGTGTTATAATTTTGTTGAGTTGTTTCGGGATATTGACCCCCAGATATTTCATAGATTCCAACTCCCAGTTAGTTTTGAGTTCACTTAGTGAATTATGATTTGGGTCATAGTTGAATGTTAAAACTTGGGTTTTATGCATGTTTAATTTGTACCCCGATAAATCTCCATAGTCTGAAAAAAACTGAGATTAGTTCTGGTAAAGAAGTGTCTGGCTGCCCTAGGTATATTAAAATGTCATCAGCAAAGAGTGCTATTTTATGTTCCTTCTGACCAAGTGTAATACCTTGAATTTCTTGATTTTGTCTTATTCATTGGCTCAGAGGTTCTATGAAGATTGCAAAGAGCAGTGGAGACAGGGGGCAGCCTTGACGACATCCTCTTTCCAGCTCAAAAGATGATGATAAATTACCATTAATCCTTATTTTAGCTGTTGGTTTTTTATATAATGCCTGTATAGTTCTAATGAAGTTGTTATGAAAATTGAAACTGGATAAGATTCTATATAGGAAAGACCAGTCAACCGAATCGAATGCTTTTTCAGCATCTAATCCCAATATGACTGCATTTAAGTTATATTTTTTTATATGATGAATTATGTGTAAAGTGTGTCGAATGTTGTCTTGTGTCTGTCTTTGTCTTATAAAACCTGTTTGGTCTAAGTGAATTAAATCTGTCAGTATGTTTTCTAACCTTTTGGGAAGGATAATGGTAAAAAGCTTATAGTCCTGATTTAATACACTGATTGGTCTGTAGTTGGAGCATTCTAGTTTATCCTTTTCAGGTTTAGGTATAACTGCAATGACCCCTTCTCTCCAGGAGGGGGGGATTTCCTTTGTGTGGAGGACATAGTTAGATGTTTTCAGGAGGAGAGGAGATAGTTGCTGTTTAAAGGTTTTGTACCATTCTGCTGTATAGCCATCTCCTCCTGGGGATTTGTTAGCTTTAAGTTTCATAATTGCTTTTTCCAGTTCTTTAGGTTGTATTTCTGACAGTAGTGTTTTATTTTGTGATTCCGTAAGTTGGGGAAGGTTTAATGTGTTTAGGAATGTCTCGGATGCGTTTTTATGTTTTTTGTGGGAGTATAAGTTCTTATAGTAATTCTCGAAGCTTTTAAGAATATCCTGACTTCTGAATTTTATCTCCTTTGATACTGGGTCTCTGATTTTGTAGATTGCTCTTTCTGTTTGTTGTTTCCTCAATTTATAGGCTAGTAATTTTGTCGATTTACTGCCTGCTTCATAGTGTTTTTGTTTCAGAAATGTAAGTTTCTTCTGGATTTCTATTGTGTAGATCTCATTTATTTGATTTTTAATTTCTTTAATCTTGAGCGAGCCATTAGAATGAGTGTTGTCTTTGTGTTCTTTTTCTAGGTTCTTGAGTTCTGACTCTAGTGTGATTAGTTTTTCTTGTCTCAGTTTCTTTTGGGTTGCCAGTTTTGCAATAATTTTTCCCCTTATTACAGCTTTGCACGCATCCCACAGTATTAAAGGAGATACTTCTCCATTATCGTTTTCTTCCAAATATCTGAGAATATCTGATTCCAATTCATCTTTCAGTGGTCCTTTCAGGACATTTGAATTCATCCTCCAGGAAAATTTATTATTTGTGTATTTTTGGATGTTTAAGTCCATATAGATCGGACTGTGGTCAGAGAGATCCATCAGTCCTATTTTACATGTTTTTACTCTTCCAGTGTCTCTATTAAACATAAAAAAGTAATCAATCCTTGAGTAAGAGGAATGTGGCGTTGAATAAAAAGTATAATCTTTTACATTGGGGTTGAATTCCCTCCATACGTCACAGATTCCCATTTCTTTTAATAGCATCCAAGTTTTCCTATTTTGAGTGTTATTTTGATGTGAAGAATTACCTGTTGCATCCCAGTATGGATTCAGTCTTAGATTGAAGTCTCCACCACATATCACTAAACCTTGGGCTTTAGTTATCATTAGGTCGAATACATTTTTATAAAATTTCCATTTAGCCCCTGGTGGTGCATATACATTCAGCAGGGTGATATCTTCTCCCTCTAGCCGCCCAATTACCAAACTGTACCTCCCTTCTTTATCTTTGTGTTCTGATTTTTTTTCAAATGTAATTTTTGTTGATATCAATGTCGCTACTCCCCTCATCCTCCCTGACTTATATGAAGATGAAGAGATCATTTTAAACCCTTGTCTATTGAGTTTAGTGTGTTCCACGTCTGTTAGGTGGGTTTCTTGTAAAAATATTATTTCTGCTTTGTCTTTTTTCATTTTGCGTAGAATCTTGGATCTTTTAACTGGATTCAGGATCCCTTTAACATTATATGAGGCTATTTTGGTTACACCCTGTTTCTCCATTGTATTTTCTTATTTAGTATAACAGTGTGGTGGCCCTCTTTTTTGCTACTCAGAAACTGAAAGAACATTAAGAACATTAAGAACATTAAGAACATAGTGTACGAAACTTTAAAACAAAAAAATGTCAAAAAAACTTCCTGAGCTTGGGTCTCTTTAAAGACCCCGTAAGAGCCCTGATGGAGTGTAGGCTCTGAGGGAAATTCCTCAAACTCTGTTATGTGTTGAGAGCCCTCTCTTACCCCTGTAAGTTGTCCCATGTTTTTAACGTGAATTTCAGATCCCAATCCGAATTTGTAATGATTTTTTTTTTTTTTTATGCCTATACCCTATGAGATTGTGTGCACCCTCCCACCCCCATCACAGCAAACATTCACTCTAATACAGTATTTGTTAGTGTAGGGAGAACATGTGGGTTATTGTTACATTTCTATTGTAACAAGATTTTTTTTTTCCTTTAAATTAAGAAGACATTTGTTTCTAATGCTATAACTGCTCCATGAAAGGTTTTACCACATGCTGATTCTGCATCTCCTTTAATGTTTGTTACCTTGTAGGAGGGGGGATGGAAGTGCAGAATGACTGAAAAGAAAAAAAACAAAAAGGTCGCTATTCCTTCCTGGAACTGGAAAGCTTATCTTTGTAGCTCTGGGGCTGGGTTTCCCGCTGCTGGCTCGTGGATTTTGAAGGTCTCTGAGTGGACCACGTTTGAGCTCTGATCTTCTCGCTCAGATTCGCTACGGGTTTAAACACTGTTACCGGGAGCCCTCTTCTCGCCATGTCAATTGTTGCTTCTTTCGCCGAATTATAGAGACATGACTCTTCACCGTAAAAGACCCTTAACTTCGCAGGAAATGGCGTCTGAAAGCGTAGATTCTGTTCCCGTAGAACCTTTTTGGCGTTGTTATATTCCCGGCGCTTTTTAAGAACCTCCGGGGCGTAATCATGCTCCACGAAGACTTTTCTCTCTTGATGCATAAATCCTTTTTTCTGCCAAGCCCGTCTTACAACCTCTTATTTTATTTTGAAATTGGAGAATCTTACCACCACCGAACGTGGGGGCGCTTCTGCCGCTGGCTTTGCGGCTAATGTACGATGGGCCTTTTCTATCTTCAAATCAGTGGTTTGTGGAATATCCAACTTCTCTCTCAATAAGGATTCCACGCATTCCGCCATTGTGTTGAAACTATTTTCAGCTCCTTCTTTCAGACCGTGAATTCTGATGTTGTCTCGTCTCTGTCTTCCTTCTTGGTCGGTTAGCTTAGCCTCCAGCCTTGACTGTTTTTTGTGTAAATCCAGCATAGAATCTTCAAGCACTTTTATTCTTTCTTCAGCTTCCAAGATTCGGTTTTCGGCCTGGTCCATTCTGCTGTCCGTCCTTTTTAATTCCTCTCTGAATTCATGAAATTCGGCCTGAAATCGTCGTAATTCATCAAATAGCGATTTCAAGCTAACCTTTTTGCTAGCTAGGACCAGCTCCTCGTCTTCTGAACGGAGGTCCTCCGGTTCAGATTCTGCGTCCGCTGCGCGTCCTGACCTGGGGAATGTCAGTTTCTTCTGCTTTTGGTTAGGCATGGTGTTTTTGTCTTTTGATTTTTATTCTTCCAAAAATCCGTTAAGTCTGATTTTGAAGATGTTTTCCTTGGATTGGGTCTGGGAGTTTCAGCGTTAAGTTGCTATCACCATGGCGTCCAGACCGGAAGTCCCAAAAAAAAAGCTATTTTTTAAAATAAATTTTAATGTAATATTCTAATTTTTTGAGAAACTGATTTTGGGGTTTTCATGGGCTGTAAGCCATAATCATCAAAATTAAAATAAATAAACACTTGAAACACAGTATGTCACTCTCTGTGTAATGAATCTATATAATATATGGGTTTCACTTTCTGAAATGAGTGACAAAAAATATTGAACTTTTTCATGATATTCTAATTTTTTGAGATGTGCCTGTATTCTGTGGATTGATGAGACAAGAATTGGCCTTTTTGGAAGGCGTGTGTCCCGTTACATCTGGTATTAAAACTAGCACAGCATTTCATAAAAACCACATGATATCAACAGGCAAGCATGGTGGTGGTAGTGTGATGGTCTGGGGCTGCTTTGCTGCTTCAGGACCTGGATGACTTGAAGTAATTGATCGAACTATGAATTCTGCTCTTGAGCAGAAAATCAATTTGTGACCTTAAGCTCAAGCCCTCTACTGTGGCTGAATTAAAACAGTTCTGTAATGAAAAGCAGGCCAAAATTAAACAACAGCGACGTAAAAGATTCATTGCCAGTTACTGTAAATGCTTGATTGCAGTTGCTACTGCCAAAGTGGCACAACCATTTATTAGATTTAGGGAGAATTATTTTTTTCACACAGAGTCGGGTAGGTTTGGATAGATTTTTTCACTTAATAACCGCATTTTGTATTTTCTTGGGTTACATTTGCCTAATATTAAAATTTGTTGGATGATCGGAGACATTTAAGTGTGACAAATATGCAAAAATTGAAGAAAACAGAAAGGGGGTAAAAGGTTTTAAAAGTTTAGTCAAGTGTATTTTTGGAACAATTACTGCATATTGTACAAGAAAACTCATTTCTTATTTTCATTATTTGCTGCCAAGTTTGATTTACACTTATGATGTGGCAGCTAATAGAACAAGAAACAAATTATTTTTCAGGCAACAAGCTATGAGATGGAGTGTGGAATCAATGAATGTGGCACTGCAGTGATGCAGAGGGCCAATGACCGAATCACTGTGGTTCTATAGTTCATTGATCGCATAATATTATTTTTATAAAACAGTCCCCCAAATGACAGTAATAAAGGACAATATTGCTTGTTTAATTATATGTGTTTATCGAGATCAGAGACCCTGATCGCTGTTCAATTTAGTGTTAGGAAATGTCACACAAATATGATTTTATTTGGATGAAATGGAATTTTAAAAAGTGCAACACACATTTAGCGGTTATAGTATTAAACGGCTGGTTTAGAAATGTTTAAAGCCCCGCAGTGTTACACTTTATCTCAAATGGCTTTTGTGTTTTATTTGGGTAGGATATGTTAAACTCTTTCAGGGGCTGGCCACGTGAAACAACAGTGTTCTCAGCCCAAAGAGCTGAATTTAGGAGTGAATGAAGCAAAATAAAACAAATAATACCAGCTTGTAAAGACACCCACCTCAGTTGAACCCACACACACAAAGCTCAGGCTTGGTTCTGAGTCAGATTGGCCCGCGCTTGTTTGTAATAAGTGCCGCATTTGAGTCCAGGGTGGAGGCTTATTTCTGCTCAGCTGCCTGCTGAAGCTAAGCTAAAGCCATGTGTTGCTGATAATGACAGCTGTGAAAGGAGTAGGGGACTGAATGAAAACCACTGGGGGTGGCGAGGAGCTGCCGCGGATCCAGTCATTCTGCCTTGCCAGGCTCGCATTTACCATCCTTCTGTGTCCCGCAGTGTCACACAGGGGTGCACGCCACTCCACCTCACTCTCTAATCTGTTTACCAGTGTAAGGGCTTATTTTGTCCCTACAAGCGAGCAACGTTTGATTATTTGATGTGCCAGAAAAATATATGTAATCTCTGTAGACTGTAAAATTGCTTCAGGAAATTGCTTCTTAATATATTAGTATAGTATATATCATATTGCTAATAAGAAATATTGCATATTAAATTCTGGCTTCAATCAGATTATACATGCCCTTTATCTTAAACACAAATCAGAACAATGGAGGGTGCTTTGATGATTAAAGACTGGTTTTAATGAAGAAAACTGAAACCCATTTATCCACTGATCATTTTCTGCCACTCATCCAGGTCCCCACTGCAGGGTCATCTATGTGAGAAATGAACTTCTGGTTCACAAGTGCCCCGACAGAAACATTATTTCTTGCCTGAAGGGGCAGAGGCAGTCATGGCCTCAGTTGCTCCCACAGTGACAAAACTATAACAGAGGGCTGGGACTCTGAGAACAGGTCAAAACCCTGATGACATCATCGGCGATGATGCTACCATGTGCATGAGTAACGGCGTGGCGTTATTGGTGAAAGTTTCATCACCACTCTTATGACCTCAGCTTTTCACTTGTTTCAGAAACTGAGAGATACACGTGCCAGGGGATTTGCTATTATCCCATGCAGTGGCGAGGTTTCTGCAGATATGAGCGTGGATGTGAAAGCGCATCTTGTATGCAGAAAGTAGCAGCATGTGATCACTTCAGAGGGGATGTGAGGTGCGTTCACTGGGCTTGAAATCAAGCAGAGTGAAGATTGTTTATGGACTGCCAAAAGTAATTAATCTCTCTCCTCAATGAAAATTAATCGGATTAAACCTTCTTGTGGCCCAGTGAATCTGTCTCCGTGAAATGTGTGGACGTTGAATGGTTGGCTCGGCCCTGTTTTGTTCCCATAATGGCTGTCCTAAAGGCCAGATTCACTGGCTTCATCACAACAATGTGATTTAACAGTGTAATCACATCCTCCTGCTTCTATGAATGCTCGTCTTTCACGCTTCGGGAATGGGCTTTGGCCACTTGAACAGTATCATATCTTGACCTATGGTAGGTCGTGCTGAAACAATGAGAGATATTTAGAATCAGTGTCATCTGTGTGTTTCAGACCCTGGGTGAAACACATGTTCACATGGCTGACCTTTTTCTGCAGCATCTAGATTAATATGATGTTCACTTACTGTCTTTCCTCATGAGATCTTGGCAACTGCTGGCTGCTCCTGGAAAGACTGTTGGGAGATCTGGCCATTTTTTTCATTACTCAATGATCTTGTCATGAATTTCCCCTCAGGGCAGAGAGGAGAGACCCACGCGCAGGACTGCAGTTTGTGAATTTATTAAGAAAAACAAAACACAACATCCAAAAACCATCCTCAACACTAAATCCAAAAGACAAACAAAGAAAACTTACAATTTACCACACCAGAAGAAGGGCTGGGTTCTGGTGGAGATGAGGGTTGAGAACCTAAGACTCCGGCAAGGAGGGATGAACATAACAGCCCTTAATACAGCTAAACACAAATGAAACAAATGACAGGTGTGAATCACATGAGCTGACTGGGGAGAAAATGACAATCAGCTGTGAGTCATGAGGAGGGGACACTGCACTGACAATTTGACAGGAGCACCGCCCACCACCAGGGAAAAACCCGGAAGTGCTCCTGACAACTGCAACTCCTAAGAGAGAAAGAAAAGAAATGACATAGGCAAAAATAAACTGGAAACAAATAAGAACAAAACTACACTGAACATAAACAGGAAAAATAAATCATACAAAGAAACAATACCGAATATGTGAAAACAAACTAGAAAACATAACAGGCATAGAATTCCAAAATACAAAATTATACCAATAAGGAAAAACCGAAAGGCAAAGAGACAGAGCACGGTAAAATCCCCCATGCTCAGATCGTGACAGATTTCCCAAGAGTCTATATCCCGGTCTAAGTGGGAGGATTATCAATAAACATTTTTCTGACTTTGATGTGTTAGGTGTTCGAGTTCATTCATTTTAAGCTGCAACATGAAAAAGTCCTCTTTAAAGACACACCCTAAATCCACTATTAAAAACAAACTTATATTGTCTAAAATAAGATAAGATAAGATAAGATAAGATAAGCCTTTATTAGTCCCACAACGGGGAAATTCCAGGATTGCAACAGCACAGGGATAGCAACACTCAGAGCAACAATCAGAAGGCAAGAAAAAAAAAAAAAACAAGCAAGCAAGAGCAGCTAATATAAATATGTACATATTACTATAAAATATATATATATACACACACACACACAGACACACAGTGCAGAGCATTGTAGCTGGATGGAATAAATATATGAATATATGAACACACAGTGCAGAGCATTGTAGCTAGATGGAATAAATATGTAAATATATAAACACCCACAGTACGGAGCATTGCAGCTAGGTGGAATAAATATGCAAGTATATAAACACACACAGTGCGGAGCAATGTAGCTAGATGGAATAATATGTAGATATATAAAAACACAGTGCGGAGCATTGTAGCTAGATGGAATAAATATATAGATATATAAATATAAACACACCCAGTGCTGAGCATTGTAGCTAGATGGAATAAATGTGTAAATATATAAACACACACAGTGCAGAGCATTGTTGCTAGATGGGATGAAACAGCATAACCGTCTACTTAGTTATCCTACATGGTATGATTATGTGCCCATACATATTCTCACCCTCCACAGCGACCGGTATGTTCCTAGTTGTATGCCGGAGGGGACCATTGTGTAAGTCTATTGCATCTTTTGCATTCAAAAAACTATTAGTTTGTTACGTCTTTTTGCTATCTCTGCGAGCAGCCCTGCTTAGGTTGTACAGTCTGACAGCCGTTGGTAGGAAGGACCTACGAAACCTCTCGGTTGTGCACCTGGGATGATGTAGTCTGCTGCTAAATGAGCTCCTCAGTGCATCCAGTATGTCCTGCATAGGGTGGAACTCGGACTCCAGCAGAGATGACAGTTTAGCCACCGTCCTTCTCTCTCCTATCTCCTCCATCGGATCAAGGCGCTGCCCCAGGACAGAGCTAGCTTTCTTAATCAGTTTGTTCAGTCTCTTCCTATCGGCTGCAGTAATGCCACTGCCCCAGCAGACCACTCCAAAAGTGATGGCTGATGCCACCACCGTGTCATAGAATGACTTCAGCAGCGCCCCTTGTACACCAAAAGACCTGAGTCTCCTCAGCAGGAACAGCCTGCGCTGTCCCTTCTTGTAGAGTGCGTCAGTATTGTGTGACCAGTCTAGTTTATTGTTCAGATGAACACCCAGGTACTTATAGGATGTCACCATCTCGATGTCTGTTCCCTGTATATTTACTGGTGCTGTGAGGGGCTGCCCATGCCTGCGGCAGTCCACCACCAGCTCCTTAGTTTTCCTCGCGTTGATCTGGAGGCAGTTCCGATGGCACCAGTCCACGAAGTCCTGGATAAGCCCTCTGTACTCAGCTTCATCTCCATTGGAGATGAGGCCAACGATCGCAGAGTCATCAGAGAACTTCTGTAGATGGCAGTGTGTTGTGTTGTGTGAGAAGTCCGCAGTATAAAGAGTGAACAGGAAGGGAGCCAGCACCATTCCCTGGGGGGCCCCCGTGCTACTGATGCTCGTGTCGGACACACAGTCCCGGGTTCTCACAAACTGAGGCCGGTTCGTGAGGTAGTCCAGGATCCATGATGACAGGTGCTGGTCCACCCCTGCGCGCAGCAGCTTGTCCTTCAGGATCATCGGTTGGATGGTGTTGAAAGCACTGGAGAAGTCAAAGAACATGATCCTCACCATATTCCCGGGCTTCTCCAGGTGGGACAGAGAACGGTGAAGGAGGAAGATCACCGCATCCTCCACCCCAATGCCATGCTGGTAGGCGAACTGGAGTGGATCCATCGCTGGTTCCACCAGGGGGCGGAGGTGAGCAAGGAGCAGTCTCTCCAGGGTCTTCATCAAGTGGGACGTCAAGGCCATCGGTCTGTAGCTGTTCAGGTCTTTGGGGTGGGAAGTTTTTGGTACAGGTACCACACAAGATGTTTTCCACAGCTGTGGTACCCTCCCCAGTTTCAGGCTCATGTTGAAGATATATGTCACAATCCCAAAATGGCATCTTATGCCCTTTTTTTCTACAAACAAAACCTTACAGTTTCGTGTCAAAATCTTTTCACCCCCCACCCCCACCTTCAAATGCCAAAATCGCATACTACAAGGCTAATAGTGGTTTGCACTACATTAAACAGCATGAATCACCTGGCAAAAAGACTTACAGTTTGAAGGACATGTCCAGTTGTATGCACGGTGGCCCAGGATAATGACTGAAACTGCATAGGTCCTTAAAAGCAGTTTAATGGTAAAACCCATCTTAATTACCTCCGCCAGGCCGAAGGCCAGGAGGAGGTTATGTTTTTGCCAGCGTTTGTCTGTCTGTCTGTCTGTCTGTTTGTTTGTTTGTCTGTCTGTTGGTTAGCAAGATAACTCAAAAAGTTTTGGATGGATTTCGATGAAACTTTCAGGAGTTGTTGGAAATGGTACAAGGAAGAACGGATTAAATTTTGGGCATGATCCACATCACCGTCTGGATACAGGAATTTTTTAAAACATTCTTTAACACTGTGACATACGGCCATTTTCAACATGTGCGCAGGCGCAATGGAGGCCGCTGGTCGTCTTGTCTGACCAACACAAACTCCGCATTCTTCAAAGTTTTAGGCACAAAAGCACGCGGAAAACACTGGTGGGCAGGGCCCGCCAGCATGCCTGTGTTTGCGCGACGCTGCAAAAGCTGAGACGGGCAGCTGTCCGCCGCCGGATTATTTGGCAGAAATTTCCCGGGCAGCCATAGGCGCTGCGCAAAAACCAGCTCTCTGCCGGGGAAGATTCTAAATCCTCCTTTGCCGCGGAGCGCAAACCCCAATAATATAAAACCCACGGCAACCTGTCTACCCAATTTGCATCCGTCAGTGAAGCCCTGAGTGCTGCTTTCAGTGGAGGAGATGGACACAACAGCAACACTTCAGTTTATTACCTCCGCCAAGGAGGTAATGCTTTTACTACTGAACCACTAATCCTATCACTATCACATTGATTGTCATTGATTAATTGTCTATGTTTATTGCACTGTCCCTGTCAAATAAACAAATAATCATTGTGAATCAAATTGCTAGTCATATGTTTTCATGGTCAAGGAATCTGAAAACGTACACACAAACACTGAATGGGGGGGAACTGTGGTGCTTGGCGGAGGTCTGCGCTCTCCGAGCGCTTTTCTAGTTTGGGTCAAGTTTTCAAAGCATTTAGCACAAAAATGCTAACTGGCCAGAGGCTAACTTCAGGTATGCCCGAGAGTCCTGATTGGCTCAACACTATAGACATGCCAGCAGCTGTATGCAGCTACGTCACCAAAAACACTCCGTCTAAACTCACCTTTTTTCAGGGGGCGGAGCTTAAGTGAAACTTTAAAGCAATAAACAGAGACATGAGATATTTGAGTGACTTGCCTTGTAAGTCATAAAAACACATTACAAACATGTTAACTAGAAAAAAACAATTTTGGCCAAGTGTCACTTTAATATACAGTTGTGCTCATAAGTTTACACACCCTGGAGTTATGTAAACTTATGAGCACTGCCATTTTTTAACCACGAGTAATCAATGGCATTCATGCAGTCATGCTCACAAGTATACCTCCAGGGTGTGTAAACTAATGAACCCAACTATACTGCTCAAAAAAATAAAGGGAACACTTTGAAAACACATCAGATTTTAATGGGAAAAAATAAGCTGGATATCAAAATTGTGGCAGGCTAGTCCAGCTTACTCAGATTAAAAAGTGTTCCTTTAATCTGAGTAAACTGGACTAGCCTGCCACGATTTTGATATCCAGCTTATTTTTTCCCATTAAAATCTGATGTGTTTTCAAAGTGTTCCCTTTATTTTTTTGAGCAGCATATATTCTGAAACTGTCATTACAAACATGGTACTACAGTACTGTGCAAAAGTTTTAGGCACCGACACATTTTTTAAAATATTTTCTAGGAAAGGTAAAATAAATGCCTTGATTTATTGAAACTTGCACAAACAAAAATAAATACAGTATACAAGACAAAAAACATTGTCATGAATATACCAAAAATTAGAGGACCTTTGAAAAAAACTCCCATTGTCAGTCTTCCTCCAGTAAGGCCATCTGTAGATGTCTTATTTCTATAGACAGCATTTCTACTTATCAGTACCTTTTACAATATTGTGAGCGTGGTCACTTTTAGTCTGGAAGAACAAATGAGAATTGAATAATGTTGAATTGACTTAATTCGTATTTTTATTTCCTTCCAAGGTGCGTGCAGCTGACAAGCCACCAAAGACACAATGTCCTACGGTTCGATTGACGGAGGCTCCTTTAGCAGCCATAACCCATTCGGCGGTCCGATGAGGCAAGGTTATCAGCCAGTAGGTAAGGCCAGGTGGCTCTCTTACCAGTCTGAATGTGAAGTATTATATAGTTTGATACTACATTATTTTATCATAACGTGTTGTAATATTAACCACAAAGAAAGACCTGAGGATTGACCGTCATACTCATACTTTTCAGTTAACAGTACTTAGGGCGTGTCCTGTGGAGTTGGAATGCCATGATGAGGTTACCTTAGAGCATACACTGTTTTATTGTCCTTTGTAACTCTAATTTATTCCTTAGTCTCTCACATGTGCTCCGTAATTACTTTGTAATGATGCCTTTAGGTGCAACAACAGAACTTCCTTTTGCCTCAGGAATGAAAGTTGTTTTATTCCCAGTGCAATTAAATGACTAAATAATGTCTTTAAAGGGGATGAGAAGCTTTTTGTCTACATAAAGATTGTTGTTGCGTAAAAGCTGTTCTTTTACTTCATCCATTTGTCTGCAATATTAAGTATGTTGACTGTTTAAGAATTTCCTTATACTGCTTCAGCAGGGGAAAATAAAAGGATTAGTTTGATTAATGTTCAAAAAGGACAGTGTAGTGTTCTTTAAAACTAATCTTCTTCTTCTGTCGGCTGCTCCCTATAGGGGTTGCCATAGTGGATCATCTGCTTCCATCTCACCCTATCCCTTGCATCTTCTTCTGTAACACCAACCTTCTCCATCTTCTTTGTGGTCTTCCTATTTTCCTCCTTCCTGGCAGCTCCATCGTCATCATCCTTTGTCCAATATCTCCACTATCCCTCCTCTGCACATGTCCAAACCATCTCAGCCTTGCCTCTATTACTTTGTCTGTAAACCACTCAACCTGCACTATCCTTCTGATATACTCATTTCTAATCATGTCCCTCCTAGTCACTCCCAATGAGAATCTTAGCATCTTCAATTCTGCCACTTCCAGCTCCTTCCCCTATCTTTTTGTCACTGCCACTGTCTCTGAAACATATATTATAGCAGGTCTCACTACCATCTTGTAAATCTTCCCTTTCACTCTTGCTGCTATCCTTCTGTCACAAATCACCCCTGATACTCATCTCCACCCACTCCACCCTGCCTGCACTCTCTTCTTCACCTCTTTTGTTCATTTTCCATTGTGTTGGATGGTTGACCCCTGGTAATTAAACTCATCTACCTCCACAACCCCTACTTCTTGCATCTTCATCGTTACAGTTCTCTCCAGAGCATACCTCCACCTCCTCAGGTTCTCCATTTCTTTAAAACTCGTGATTGATAGAATCAGAAAATTAAATTTACTGTTGCCATGGAAAGCTTCCCACCCCCACTGGAGTTCTTTTCAATCTGACTTATTTTCAGAACCTCTGGAGTTCAATTCTGATGCCAAATGGGGGTGTGGTGTGTGTGTATGGATAGGTTCACTGCTTTCACACAGGCTTCACTTTTGAGACCAAACAATGTTCTTACATTGTTCAACTTAGAACCAATTCCAGTTTAAATCTCAAGTCAATGACTACATGTACACAAACAAACAGGCTATGATTGGATTTCTGGAGTTGTGGCCATGTAAACAGAATCAGCCAATAAAGGCCGAAATGACCAGGGTCATTAACTCAAGTAGTTTACCCTGCAATAATCCATTCATTCAGTGCATGTAAGCATGACAAAACTGATTATTGCTATTATCAGTTTATTGCCAGTAATCCGTTTATTATGACCATGAAACCGGGGTCATTGTCATTAAGGTTCTTCCAGCTGTCTTATTTATAATCTTATTATAGCAATTTTATAGAAGTCAGTGCTTCAACTTTATTGGGGCAGCATGATTTGATATAATCATGCTTATTTCCCTGCTATTTTGAATGTGAACTAAAAATCCAGACTGTATCAACTAAACTTAAAGCCACAGTGTGTTAGATTAAGACAAATGCAGACAATTATTTTGTCTGCCTCCACCTTGCTCTCAGTCCAAACACATTCTAACAGGACTGGAATGTGTGAAATGCCCTTTTGTTCCACCATGATAAAATCTATCTACACAATCCAAACAAATAGAGTTGGTCTTGGAAGTCAACTCTGATGACTGTGGTAGTCCTTTGGAGTGAGGTACTCTTGAGTCACTGTGTATGGTGGCTGTGGTATCGGTCAAAAGGGATCTCTCACTGATCTCATCAGTCTTGTCCTCATTCATTACTTGAGTCCTGTTGAAGTGATTACAAGTCAAATACTAACATGGTGCAGATGGACAACAGGATACGGGCAATATGAATGATCTGAGACAGAACACCAACGCTAGAAAAAAGTGGACACATCCAGACACACACATTTTCTGTGAACCAGAAACCAGAGAAGCACAAATAAGATGCTAAGTAATAAAATACTAAAAAAAACCTTAACCAAGGATGTGGTTCTTAGCTATAGTTTTTAATTTCAGTACTGGCACGAAACCAAAGATAAAATGAAACTAAAATAGAGCACATTCACATGCTTTTAAAGGTGAAATATGCAGTATTTTCTACTTCCAAATATTCCAGAAATACCTAAAAATACTACAACTAAAGCGTAAAGAAACATTTCTTTTGCTGTCATGTCAAACAGGCTATGATGGTGTATGATATTGCAGAGCTATGAATTCATTTATGTTTTCTGGGGTGACAAAGTGATAAATACCAATTTACCCCAGCAGCATGAGTATAGATCAAGTTTTCAGCTGAGAGTCAAAAATTATGTTTTCACTTATTTATATTAATTTCTAGAGCAGGGTAGAACATGTAATACCAGTTAATTATCAAATTATCAAATCATCATGGGTCATTAGTTAAAAAAAACAAAAAAACAAAACTTAATCATATTTGCTTTGGCCTAGTGGATGAGGTTCATTACTGCCATCTGGTGTTGGCAGTAATTATCTGCAATTCCTACATTGTCCACCTTTAAACTTGCCTATAAAATTGATTATCCTTATTTATAGATTAGCATTTTGTTATAGTTTTTTTAAAATTTTGCTTTAACAAAAAAATACAAAAATACATTTTTCTTTCAATAACAGTTTTTACTGAATGGGATCATGAAAATACCTGCTATGGTATTGTTTTGTCAGTTCACTTACTTTAGGTTATGGACGCCTCATGAACCACAACTAAGCCCTTATCAATCAGGTATGACACATATTTCGCAAACTAATGTAGGCTCACTATTTTGCAACATCAATTGCTGTAATTTTTTTTTAAACTGGTTAAATTTTGTATTTTCATGGTTGTCCAGATTATTTTGTCTTGTACCTTTTTCAGTAGACATGCTATACTGATTTTAAAATGATTTTCTACAACTTATAACACACCACACAGTAAGTTTTCTTTTGAATAGCTAATCGTGACAAATGGTGTGCTTGCACTGATGTGTGAAACATGTCATAACCCATATATATATATATATATATATATATATATATATATATATATATATATATATATATATATATATATATATGATTTAAAGGCATTTATAACCCAATTACTAACATACCTTTACTTTTGTTATCTGAAAATCATTTATGGGAGGGGCTTATTGTAAAGTTGGACCATATTGTCATGTACTGGGCCCCAGAGGGGCAGAGAAACAGACCTAGGTGCTGAATACGTTTGTACATTTAATAAATGAAAGAACATAACAGTCAAAAGACGCATACAAGACAAAAAAAGAAACAAGTAATAACTTACAAGAGAAGGCCTTGGAGCAGAGCACCCTCGGAAGCTGGGAGGAGATCAGAGATTGCCAGTTGACACAAACAATAATGCTGCAAAGACAAAGTGAAACAGCAGATCTTAAATACAGGTAGGAATGATTACATGAGTGGGCACCAGTGTGGGCTTGCATGAGCAGACAATGGGAAACACAGTGGTAACTGGAATCAGCTGGATAAGTGAGGGGGGAGGCGCTGGATTGACAACCTGGCAGGTGACGCCCCCAGCAGGGCACAAACCCGGAAATCGCCTGACAGCTGTCAACCCGGAGAAAAACACCATAACATACATATAAAGAATAAACATAATCGCTGCAGACAGATAACAAATAATAAATAGATATGAAACAAACTGAGCCTAAACAAAGCCACAAAAAGTAGTACTGAACTCAAAAGCACAAAATATGATAAATATAAATAAATACCAGGAAAAAGCCACGAGACTGAGTCTGACAGAAAATTCAGACTCAGTTCGTGACACATATTTTGTATTGATTATGTATATATTAGTCACAATAAAATGTTTTAAAACATCAGTATTTATTAATGGAATAATATGATCATGATGGTCACCTCCCATCTATATTTTGGCACCTCTCTAGTAGATATGCAGTATTTTATTAATCGACTTGGTATATCATTCATATAACATATAGGTATTATCATGATGTTAAAATTCCACATATGGTCATTTTAAAGTCATTTTAGAGTTTTACTCAGTTGATGAAACGAAAAGATAAATGAGTAGTGAAAGAGGGGCACGATTTGAGGGAGTCAGCTGAAAAATAAAATTGGGGAAAAAAAATCTTTGTTGAGCTTTCGCTGAGGCTTCATATCATTTTCTTGTCCCTGTAGTGAAAAGCAGAAGCACCCACTCAGAGGCTTTGTGTTATTAGTTTCAGTAGCATGTCAACAACATGGCTCTATGACAGTGTACAGGAATCGTCTCAGTCACCCATGTTCCTGAAGCAGGCAATCAGAGTCAGGTGTTCCAGCAATCACAACATATTTGGTATTCATAAAGAAATGAATAATTCAAGCAATCACTACTACATGAACATGAGTAAAAATACAGTAATAGAACTGTTACGTGGGAAAAAAATGCACAAGTGTTAATAGATTAGAGCAAAAATTTACTGCTGGTGAATGCATGCAACTTCTATACTATATATACCTGGACCTATGGGCATTATTGTGCGAGCATGTGAGTGTGTGTGGTTTCCCACAGAGGTCACAGGCTTTCAGAAGGGTTAAGTAGTGTGAAATGCTGCTTCATTGGACTTGATCGACTTGGTACATTCATTATGTTAGTGAAGGGATTGGAGCAAGATAGAAACCCTGAGGCAAAACATGTTCCCAGCCAAGCTGGAGGTGTGTGTGTGTGTGTGTGTGTGTGTGTGTGTGTGTGTATGTGTGTGTGTGTGTGTGTGTGTGTGTTTTTAGTGGAAAAAAAAAGATACAGGGCTGTGAAAAAGCATTTGCCCCCTTCCTAATTTCTTATATTTTTGGATATTTGCCAGACTTAAATGTTTCAGATCATCAAACAAATTTTAACATACACAGCAGGGAAAATAAGTATTGAACACATCAACATTTTTCTCATTAAACATATTTCTGATGGAGCCACTGACCTGAGATTTTCACCAGATATCAGTAACAACCCAAGTAATCCATACATGCAGAGAAACCAAGGCAACTGTGTTCACAAAGGACGTTATATTTAATAAAGTGAAATGACACAAGGACTAAGTATTGAACACATGAAGAAAAAGATGTGCAAAAAGGCATAGAAAGCAAAGAAACCATTTGAAATCCATGAGAATTTAGGAAGCCATCCCGTCCTCCATCAGTGCAACTTAAAGTAGAACTGAACTGAACGGCATTGAACGGCACTGGGTGATAGTACATACAATTATAAAGATAATTTATCATTGGCACCCCCTCCACAAATCCCGGAATCTTGGAGAAAATCGCGATTTTGAATTTCCCGCCCTGAAAAATCAGACAAATCCGCCGATTAACTGGAAGTGCAGCCGGAGTTCCGCGTGACGTCACGAGTGTGACACAGTCCTCCATGTTTACCATTGCAAGCACGTCGACACTGGTTGTTTTTGGTGCATTTTGTTGTGATAGTCGACTACAAAACACTTCCAACACCTGGGAAGATCTGTTCAGTGGCCAAGGAAAGCTGTCATGGCAATGAAAGAAAAGAAAGGGGGAGGAAAAGCGACCGGGAAGCGATGCGTTTCTAGATATAGATATTACATGTATTTATAAATAGCACAGTCAAATGCAGAGGCCAGTTCTGTTCATGTGTATTGCCACTATAGTCTGTAGAAGTATTGTAATACATAGCCCAATTTTTTGAATGAATGAATGAATTTATTTATTTCGGATAGTACAGTACAGGTTGAAAGAAACTGAATGATATAACAACAAGGTCAAATTGAACAATGACTCATCTGATTATACAATTCAATGTAAGTTATCCGAAATGGGTGATGGCTGAAGCCGCAGCTTATATTGCCCACCCATATTCCATCCAAGAATTCAAAAGAGAAAACAGGCAAGAGCGATTACAATTCAAAACAAAACTAAGACAAAATGTGACAGAGAAAAAAGAAAACTAAGCTACAACACAACACAGGCTGGATATGTTACAACTCGCCGCTCATTAGCGGCGCCAGCTGCGCGCACACTTGCGCCTCGTCAGCAGCGTGGGATATAAGCCACTCTGCCCTGGGCTTCGGCATGAAGCCGTCTGATTCCTTCAGCCCTCTTGCTGCAGAGGAACCCCCTCATCTCCCAGCAAGATCTACAGCGTAAGCATACCTACCTTTGCCTTTCCAGTCTCTCCTCTGTGCACAGGTGTATTCCCCGGCGGCGGACCTCACCTCTGCATCGCCGTCTGCCAGCTGCTGTCACAGGTGCATCAGGTCGCTGTCTCCCGGGCTCGCCCTTGTGCACGCCTGCCACCTGCCACACTCCTGCATCCTCCTCTGTCTCGTCACCGATCCTGAATGCCTCTTCACTCTGAAAACTCTGGTGTTCTTGACTGCTGGAACTGCTGGAACTGCTATCATCTGCCATTGTTGTTTTGTTTAGGGATCACACTCGTGACGTCACGCAGCATCGTCTGCACTACTTCCGGTTTGTTTGGCACTGCCAGCCAGAGGCAAAAGTTTATCGGCTTATAGCTTGGCCATCGCACGGCCTAAAAATTTCTTTTATGTGTTGAAAAATACAATAGATAATAAGGAATTAATCTGCTATTCTACTTTTTGCACCAAAAGGTGGGTTCAGTTCTACTTTAATTTCAGCTGGTTAACTCCTGACTGATTAAAAAGGTCTGTGAATATCAGATTGTCACACCACAAAGAACTCATGATGGGTGGAATCAAAGAGCTCTCTCTAGACCTTCGCAACATTATTGTTGTAAAATATAATGATGGCATTTATTAGAGGCACATTTCTAGACTGCTGAATGTTCCAGTGAGCACTGTTAGAGCCATCATTCAGAAGTGGAAAGACCATCATTTTACCATAAACAGGCCATGACCAGGTGTTCCTAACGAGATTTCGTTAGCACGTACTGCTATTTCAAAGAAAACAATAAGTGATTTTACTAGGCCACCGAAGTGGTGTCCTACAGGTAGAGCATCCGCCCCAGAACCTGGAGGTCAGGGTTCAAGTCCCAGCCAGGTTATGGCAAAGACCATATAGAAATAGAACCTCCTGCCATCCAGCTTGGTGCTCAGCAAAAATGGAATGGAGGAGGGAAATGTTTGGGGTGACAGTGGCTCAGGAGGTAGAGCAGGTTGTTCAATAACCACAGGGTTGGCAGTTCAAATCCCACTCTCCTGCCATTGTGTCCCTGGGCAAAACACTTTACCCACCTTGCCTACAGTGTCCATGACACTGGGTATGAATGTGTATAAATGTTTGGGATTTCTTGATTCATCAGGTCTGGTAGTAGTCAGGCTTGGGTGTGGCCTGTGAAATTGAACTCCACTTTCCCAAAAATATGGTTAATCACAGTTAACTCATTATGTAACAGGGGTAGTTACTTTTTCACATAGAGTCAGGTAGGATTGGATAGCTTTTTTCTCCTAATAAATGAATTCATCATTTAAAAACTGTATTTTATATTTACTTGTGGTATCTTTGTCTTATATTAAAATTTGTTTGAAGATCTGAGACATTTAAGTGCAACCAATATGCAAAACTATAAGTACTCAAGAAGATGGCCAATACTTTTTCACAACACTGTAGATGAGGCGCATGGGGAGAGAATAGTAGAGATAGGACTGGAGATTAATAGTTGGTGACTGGAATCAGCTAAAGTTTTATGTTTGTGGGAAGGGCAAAATTTTTTTTCAATATGCATTTGAAAGCACGAGTGACACGTGAGTCACTTTGCCTCAGAACCACAATGAAACTCACTCAGTGCAGTTCAGCTTATATCACAATGTGTCTGCTGATCAGATGAAGGATCATTGGATCCATTTTATACCACGTTACTGTAAGTAATATAATAGAAACAAAAATCACTGCTGTCCAGTTATGAAGTGTATCTTGCTAACAGTGCCAGTAGCTTCAGCCTGCTTTTGTCCTCTGTCTCTCCTCCGTAGACTGGCCATTGTTTTTATTACGCCATTATCTAAAACTGTGAAAAAGTCTTAAGCAACCCCGCTTTTTTCCAGGAAAATGGAAAATAAGTGCAGTGAGTCATTGAAATGTGCAAACATACAAAATGGAACTGCAGCATACAAGGCAGAAACAGTACAGTTCTAACAAGCTTGAAATTCAGTATTAGTTCAGACCATCTATATTCTTCACTACAGCCTGAATTCTCTTATTTAAGTTTTCTTATAATTTCTTTAAATAGTCTCAAGGCTTGTTCAAGGACATTCTGGAGCTCAATGTTTGCCTCCTTCTCCGTTTTCTGTAAAAAATGAGCCCACATTTCAATTTTGGAGTCATTAACCCCCCACCCTCTGCCCCCTGCCCCTGGACAGTAGCACACTCACCCACATAATAACTTTACCTCAACTGTTCAACTGACTCGGCACACCAACAGAACCACATCTGCTACTTTAAGTCTTTGCACCTTACCTCAAACATTTGCACAAATGCCACACCTGCTGTCTGTTATTGCACTACTGATCGTGTGCATTCCAAACTGTCAGTTTGCACCTCTACCACATTGAACTTGCACTATGGGTATTACGGTATTACTGTACATAAAACTGCTGTGGGTTTTTTTATCTTTATTTGCACTACAGGTAGAATTATTGTACATAGACTGCTGTTGTTTTTGTCCTTATTCCTTCTTCTTATATATTACGCACACTACTAAGAGAGAGAGAAATGACATTTCGATTCTTCTGTATGTCCTGTACATATAGACATACTGACAAATAAAATCTTTGAATAAGACTTTGTCACTGATTTTTAGTCCAGTTTTTGTGTCATTTAGCATATCTCAGAGCTTTCTCCCTCTTTTCCTTCCTAAAAAATGAATTCTTGACAGCCACCCTTTCATTCAGACCATTCTGACAAGGCTTTGAAGGTCAATGGTAAATGGATCATCTGAAGGGCCAGGTGCACTTCTCAGGTTCTGTGCCAAGTCTTTGCTGGAATTTTTCCCTAATTTTGAAGAACATGGATTTCAAATACTTGTCATCTGTTATAGGCGATTTCTTAGTTTGTTTGAAACAATTATACCTGGGGCTTAGAATGAATGGCAGTATACTGTGCTATGTCCCAATCGTGATGCCAGCTGCACGTTACACAGTAGTGTTATTTTGAGTTTCCCGAGCTAGAAAAGAAAATGCTGTGTTGTAATGGACCAATGTTTCAATTACACTGATGGCTATTATACCAGGTTGTGATTGACGTTGTTTGCCACTGGTATACAGGATATACGTAGACGTTGTTTAGGCAATTGTGCTAACATGCTCATCCAGACAGAGATCAAGAACACACAGAGCTCATGGCCCTACTACAACCCTGATCAAAATATTAATCCTTTAACTGCCCAGAATAAATAGACGGGTCACGCTCCCCCAGTGGCACAGCGCAGCAACTGCACATGTCAACTTATTGATGTCCCCCAGCTATACTGAGAATTTGTACTGATCTGTATTGATCTGACAGTTTAGAAGGTGGCAGACATGCACCGAATGAATCATGGCTGACATGGAATATAGCAAAGAAGAAGAAATCCTCATTATTCTTCTTCCTTTTTCCGCTTTGAGCTCACACACCAATATGGATGCCGCCGTGTTTGGTCATTGCGTCAGCGTTGATGATGGAAACTGCATGAAACGGGAAAAATAGCTGCGCAATACAAACAAAATTCACGTGGGATAATCATAAGAGTTTGTAGATGTGGTACACGGGTGTAAATTACTAAGTAAACATGCTACATTGAGGTTGGTGTAACAAAAAACGGAGCTCCCAGGACCAAGATGGTGGCGCCCGTGGGCGACATGGATTCCCAGAGGAATATTGCCCCAAACAGAAAAAAAACAGCCACAAAATACAAACGAAATTCACGTGGGGTAATCATAAGAGTTTGTAGATGTGGTACAGGGTGTAAATGGCTGAGCAAACACACAAACATCGGCTACGATGGACGAAAACGGACCGGTCACATGGGCGGGCGAGCCCCCCTCCCAGTAACAGGTAAGAGAGAAATATGTTGGGTTTTTTTTTACATTTTATTGCTTTTCTGGTTCATATACTTTGAAGATTAGATAAAAACATACCCCTGTAGACAAATCGGCGTAAAAAAAATGGACCATTCTTTATGTAAATGTGTCCAAAGTCCACTTTTGTCTGAGTTATGTAATTTATATAGCTGCTGTGACATTATGCAAATTAGATGTGTAAATTTATTCCTATCTGAAACTTTGGATCATATTCTACATCTTTCTAATTGACAGTAAGCCATTATCTCTTGCAACTTTCAAGTTATAGCCTTGGAAATCTGAACTATTTTATTGACAAATTTTTTACCACTCTTGACCACTAGGGGGTTAAGTCGCCATAGGGCGAATTTGGCAGCTAAAGAGTTAAGACCAGGGGCAATATTACAAGTATTTACATTTCGCGCTGGTGGATCATAACCAGGACGGAAGTAGAGAAACAGGAGCAAGAGACAAAAAATAGAGAGTAGGCAAATTATTGAAAACTGCATTTAAACTCAAACAGGCTGTTCATGAGCTAAACCCCAAAATAGAACTAAAAGTGTAAAAAAGGATTCCAAAATGAGTAGTCCCACCATTCTTGTTGATCACTTCAACAATTTGTTTAGGCTGGTGGGAACGTTGCTTCATGTGGTGAAGATGGCTTCACAAAGGGCATCCATGGTCTGCAACTTATGTCAATTTTTGTAAGCTTCCCTTTCCATCCATTCCCAATCTAAATGGGATATAGATCATGGAAACACCCAGGATGGTCCACAAGAGCTGAGCTGGAGGATCCGACGGGTTGTCTGTGAAGACAAAGGCCGATCCTTGACCCAATTAAGACCCTTACTGATGCTGACTGCAGCCCAACAAGACGGCATCTAAAGGGGAGGGCTTAGGCTGCATTCCCACCAGAATAGTCCAGGGGTCTCAGTTTGACTCGGCGGGGGATGGTGAGAATTTTCACACCTTCGTTTGGTTCAGTTTGCATTCACATAGCACTTCACTCAAGCTGACCAAACTGCATGGAGAACGTCACGCAGTTACAATAGCTGCTCGTTTGTGATGCTGTAGCCAAAGCCACCACTGATCAGGAAGAAAAAATCTCGGTGAAGAAGAGAAATCTGGCTCATCGGTAGGTCAGGACTGGTGTTATGCCGAGAATTGCTCGCTTGCCAAGAATTGCATCCCATGCACCAAAACTCTAAAATATAACACTACAGCCAGGCTGATAACATTTGTGCATTTTTACAAGTACCCATTATACATTTTTAGAAGTAAAAATTGTTATTTCCTCTTCTAAATTATCTTTAAATTATGTTTATTCGACAATGGGATACAATTTTTGGCAAGCGAGCAATTCTCAGCATAACACTGTTCCCTTCAGCCGAGGTGTTTATGCGTCACAAATTAATAAAAATGCAAAGCTGTCTGTATAACCCCCCCCCCCGTGCCGCCATCATGTCACTAGTTTTAAAAACATTGGTATTCTTGTGTGTAGCCACAAGCAGTTGAGAAATCTTGTCCTCAGACCAAATATCTATCAGAGCCTGCATCTTCTCCTCACTCCTCATTCCTCCGAGTCCAAGCAACATTTTTTTTTTTAAACTTTTCTCCTTTGTTTTCTCCGGTAAAAGGATTTCTTGGATCTGTGCGGTTGTCTGTTATTTTCTACCCAAAATGGAGGCTGAAGAACCAGGAGCAATTCAGCTGAATCAGGGTGTTGTATTTATTTTACCCATGGATTCCTGCCACGGAAACACACATGGAGTTTTCAACAGGGACAACTTTTTTCAGGTAAGTGCCAACTTCGTCTGTCTGCATCTCACCCAGACAGTGAATTCATGTCTTTTCATGTATTTACACTGAGTTATAATGTAATCGTGCTGCGTGAAAAATTTGCACGTTCGCATTTGAAGTGAAGGCACCTTTACAGTGAAGGCCACTTAATCTTCTCACTGTGTGTTGCTGTGGTTACACAAACACAGAGGGGCATGTCTGCCCTTTGGTCTGCTGGATACTCCATTTGCATTCACACGGCAAGCGAAATGCACCAGATTGTGTTTGGAAGCGAACCCAGACCCTTCCTTTTCAGGGGGACCAGAATTTGCTTGTTTGGTGCTGCACCAGAGTTCCAGGCGTATTCAGATGGCGCCAAACAAACCAAACTATCCATGGAATACACACTTTGGTCCTTTAGTCCGGACCAAATAGTGGCTGTGTGAATGTGCCCTTAGAGAACAAAAAATGCCTCCAAAGGCCACGTCTTCTCCCATGCCACACACTTGCTCGTTTGGACTTTGCAAGGGAGCACCAAACATGGGACATTGAAAGGTGGAAGAAAATTTTTATTCTCTAATGAGAAAATTTAACCTGGTCTTATGGTTTCCAACGTTACTGGCATGACAAGGATATCCCACTGGAGATGTCACAGTGGAGGAGGCTCCATCATGATCCAGAGTGCTTTTTTTCTTCAATGGAATAATGGCACTGCAGGATTGTGCTGGGGCATCAAATGACAGCTGGCTATGTTTATATGTTGCAGCGGGCATCCGTCTTGACTGAGGGCCCCCATCTGTGTGGTAATAACTGGATCTTTCAGCAGGACTGACTACGCTGCAGTTCACAACGTGCACCGGATGAAGGACTTCCATATACAGACGTGGACAAAATTGTTGGTACCCCTCTGTTAATGAAAGAAAAACCCACAATGGTCACAGAAATAACTTGAATCTAACAAAAGTGGTAATAAATAAAAATTCTATGAAAATTAACCAATGAAAATCAGACAGTGCTTTTGAATTGTGGTTCAACAGAATTATTTTAAAAAACAAACTCATGAAACAGGCCTGGACAAAAATGATGGTACCTCTAGAAAAGATTGAAAATAATGTGACCATAGGGACATGTTCAACCAAGATGTGTCCTGTAATTAACATCACAGGTGTCTACAAACTTGTAATCAGTCAGTCGGCCTATTTAAAGGGTGACAAGTAGTCACTGTGCTGTTTGTTGACATGGTATGTACCACACTAAACATGGACCAGAGGAAGCAAAGGAGAGAGTTGTCTCAGGAGATTAGAAAGAAAATTATAGACAACCATGTTAAAGGTAAAGGCTATAAGACCATCTCCAAGTAGCTTGATGTTCCTGTGACTACAGTTGCACACATTATTCAGAAATTTAAGATCCACAGGACTGTAGCCAACCTCCCTGGACGTGGCCGCAGGAGGAGACGGATAATACGAATGGTAACAAAAGAGCCCAGAACAACCTCTAAACACATTCAAGGTGAACTCCGAGGTCAAGGTACATCAGAGTCAGATTGCACCATCCGTCGTTGTTTGAGCCAAAGTGAACTTCATGGGAGACGACCAAGGAGGAGACTACTGTTGAAAACAAATCATAAAAAAGCCAGACTGCAATTTGCCAAACTGCATGTTGATAAGCCACAAAGCTTCTGGGACAATGTCCTATGGACAGATGAGACAAAACTGGAACTTTTTGGCAAGGCACATCAGCTCTTTGTTCACAGATGCAAAAATGAAGCATAGCAAGAAAAGAACACTGTCCCTACTGTGGAACATGGAGGAGGTTCTGTTATGTTGTGGGGCTGCTTTGCTGCATCTGGCACAGGGTGTCTTGAATCTGTGCAGGGTACAATGAAATCTCAAGACTATCAAGGTATTCTAGAGAGAAATGTGCTGTCCAGTGTCAGACAGCTTAGTCTTAGTTGCAGGTCATGGGTCTTGCAACAGGATAATGACCCAAAACACACAGCTAAAAACACCCAAGAATGGCTAAGAGCGAAACATAATAATAATGCATCAGATTTATATAGTGCTTTATCATAGACACTCAAAGACGCTTTACAAGTAGATACATTATTCATTCACTCCAGACAGACAACGGTAGTGGGAAGCTACTACTGTAGCCACAGCTGCCCTGGGGCAGGCTGACGGAAACGTGGCTGCCAATCCGCGCCAACGGTCTCTCCGGCCACCACCAAACATTAACACACATTCATACCCTGTGCCGTGGACACAGGAGGCAAGGTGGGTAAAGTGTCTTGCCCAGGGACACAATGGCAGGATATCTGGGGAGAGCGAGATTCGAACCACCAAGCATCGGGTTATTAGACAACCTGCTCTACCTCCTGAGCCACTGCATTGGACATTGGACTATTCTAAAGTGGCCTTCTATGAGCCCTGATCTAAATCCTGTTGAACATCTGTGGAAGGAGCTGAAACATGTTGTCTGGAGAAGGCACCCTTCAAACCTGACACAACTGGAGCAGTTTGCTCATGAGGAGTGAGCCAAAATACCTTCTGAGAGGTGCAGAAGTCTCATTGACAGTTACAGAAATCGTTTGATTGCAGTGATTGCCTCAAAAGGTTGTGCAACAAAATATTAAGATAAGGGTACCATCATTTTTGTCCAGGCCTGTTTCATGAGTTGTTTTTTTAAAATAATTCTGTTGAACCACAATTCAACAGCATTGTCTGATTTTCATTGGTTAATTTTCATAGAATTTGTATTTATTACCACTTTTGTCAGATTCAAGTTATTTCTGTGACCATTGTGGGTTTTTCTTTCATTAACAGAGGGGTACCAACAATTTTGTCCATGTCTGTAAGTTGCAGTGCCCAGTCTGAGGTCCAGGGAGATACTGGCTTGACAGTTTGCTGGATACAGTAGGTTGCCATATGGATGGTAACACGGTAAATGGCATTGCCATATATAGTGCTTTTTACTCATCTCAAGATGGCCAAAATGCTTTACAGATCCTGCTATCCACCCATTCACATAACACAGACTATGTTCACACTGCAGGTTTTAATGCTAAATTCCATTTTTTTTTTTTGCACACGTGACCCATATCTGATGTTTTAATGACAGTCTGAACAGCACACATCCAATTTTTTTCACACCAGACCCAGGCCACTTTCATATGTGGTCCTAATTCGAATAAGTATCTGATGCTTTCCAAAGCGGCCTCGGTGTGAACGGTATGTCGCATTTTATCCAACTTTTTCCTCACTGAAATGAAACAGACACTACAATTCTGTGGTGGAGGATGCAGCAACCATGGCAGACACAGCTGATTTGTGCGCTCTTTTTAACCACCTAACTGTGTATGTCACCAAACTGCGACATAACCCCCTAGTGGTCAACAGTGGTAAAGATTTTTTTCAAGAAAATATTCAGATCAGATGTCAGAAATTTCCAAGGCTATAACTTGGAAGTGGTAAGAGATTATGGGCCTACTGTCAATTAGAAAGTTGAAGAATATGATCCAAAGTTTGACACAGGAGTAAATTTACGCATCTAATTTGCATAATGCCATACATAATGCTACGGCAGCCATATCAGAGATTTCCAAGGCTATAACTTGAAAGGGGTAAGAGATAATGACTTACTGTCAGTTAGAAAGATGTAGAATGTGACATTTTGTTATCTTATCTTCAAAGTATATGAATCAGAAAATCAGTACAATGCAGTACATTGTAAGCAAAACAACAACAAACACAGACATTCGTCACTTACTGCTGGCAAAGGTGCTGCATCTTTGTCCATGGTGGTTGCTATTTTCTCTTCTGTCTGGCATTTGCAGTTTTTCTCCCACATCCACACACTCTTATGATTATCTCACCACAGTTTCACTTTTATTCTGGTGCTATTTATCTTATAAAACTGCACGGAAGTGGAATGATTGTCCCCTCGGTCACGTGCCGCTGTAGCCGTGGGCAGGTGAAATCAACGAGCATTGTGCACCCTCTCTTATAACAAAAGGTGAGCATTTACCTTCATAAGCTAAATAATCTCTTTTTTGAATCATAGTTGGCAAATTTGGGCTGCACGGTGGCGCAGTGGTTTAGCACTGTGGCAGCACAGTTTTACCCTCGGCCGGGGGATCGCGGGGATCATGAGATCGTGGGTTCGATCCCAGCCCCCGACCAACAGTGAGCTGTGTGGAGTTTGCATGTTCTCCCCGTGTTGCGTGGGTTTACTCCGGGATTTCTCCGGTTTCCTCCCGCAAACCAAAAACATGTAGGTTTAGGGCGCTCGCGCACGCAGCGACCGGCAGCCGGTGGCTTGTCACCAGACTGCAAACCAAATCTACCTACGGGTACAAATAAGTAACAAAAAAAAAAAAAAAAAAAAAAAAATTTGGGAGCAGTTATTTGCTACTCCATCTGCGATTTCAGTACTCCACAGAGATGGGTAGCGGCCATATTTGTTTTCTAATCGCACCTTAGAAGAAGAAGTATTTCTTCCTCTTTGGTGTATTTCGTGTCAGCCTACGCGTGTCTGCCACCTTGTGAACGGGCATAATCAGTACAAATCCGTAGTACAGCTGTTGCACGTCATGGCACTTGACAGGCACAGTGCTGCGCTGCGCCACTAGGGGTGTGCGATCTGTCCATGAAATAGACACAGTCTCAGTCTTCTTCCCTTTATCATTGGATCATAATTTTGTCGACTCCAACTGCACAACAACTTCAATTTTTTTTGGAGGGGGGGGTCAGGGGTTAAACCATCAGACAAGCAGGCACACAGTAACGGCACATTTACTGGACACTGCAAATTCCTTTTCCTCTGTTAACAGCACACCGTGAGTTCTGGCCACTGTAATATCTAAAATGTAAAGTTAATACCGACATGACTGCAGACTGGAATGGCCAGATACAGGGATACGAGGAAACACAGTCCAGGAGGGGAAGTCTCCGGCGGCTTCTCCTTCCTGTGCAGGACCGGTGTTACGCCGCTGGTATGAGTTGCACTGTTTATTAGGGCCTGAGCCACTGACAGTGTCAGTGGGCGAGATAATTGCTAGGATTATTTATTATTAACCTTATTTATACAGGTAATCCCATTGAAACCAGTGTTGCCAACTTGGCGACTTTTTCACTAAATCTGGTAACTTTTCAAACCCTCCTGGGGACTTTTTTTTTGTCAGAAGTGACTAGCGACAAATCTAGTGACTTTTCCTGGTGATACCAGAGACTTTTCTAGTGTTTTGTAGACTGACATGCAGGGCTCGGCGGGTTGTAGTTTCCTTAGACGGCATCTAAAATAAAACCTATCTGTAATGTGAGACTCCCCAGAAGCACTATCTGGACATAGTGTGTGCTAATTGGTCCACAGTCACCTGGACCCCCGTTTGTGGGTCTCCTGTCCGGCCCCAGTTCACACCGCAACCCGGTGGGAAGAAATGCTGTGCTCGAGTGGTGAGTAGCCCCCAACATCAGCTCCTACCTCTGTTGTTAAACATGAGTATTTTTAGAGCAAGAAGCTTGCATTTCATGTCTGCAGTTGTGCAAATGTAAGTTGTCTTGCTGCACAGAGAAAAAGTGACTGTGATTTGTTGCTGTAAAGAACAAATTAAGCTTTTTCTAAGGTGAACTTTCATTTATCTGTGCTTTCTATTTTATTTTATCTTATTCATTTTCATGCTGTTGTGATATGCAACTATTTCATGGAAGTAAATCCTCTATATATGTATTTTTAATGGGCTCATCCAGGGGTGTCAAATATATGGCTCGTGGACCAAAGACGGCCCACCAGGTGGTCCAAAATTTTCTCTGTTTACAGCTTTACATTTACAGCTTTATTTCTAGTAAATTTTTGACTTTCTACTGATTAGATTAGTTTGTGTAAATTTGAGACATTTTTCTCTGTAAAATGAGACTTTTTTCTCATCAGTTTTCTTTTTCTTCTTTTTTTCTGATGAGAACAAGGGGCCCTTGATTTCAAGGGTCAAGGGGTAGGCGAAGGGGAAAGGGAAGAAATTAGAATTGGGATGGACCCCAGATCTACCAGTACTTCACTCTCACATTGCAAATATTATTCTTGATTGTTTTACAGTATTTACTGCTGTTAATAACGACTTAAACAGACAGTGTTTCTCTTTTATGTATGTATAAGGGTCACTGCATTTAAAAAGTTTGTACATTTAATTCACTACATTTTAGCTTGTGATAATCAAATCTGATCATAAACATAATTTTCCAAATACAAAATTGTTCCTAGTGAAAAGGCTGAGTGGCTAGAAACTTTGGAAAATCACTAGCCACAGTGGCCAGTGAGCAAAAAAGTTAATGTCAAGCCCTGCTGACGTGAAAGCACTATTGGTCTGCAGTTACTATCCTCAGCAAGCAGCGGGTGCTACCGTGAGCTTCTCCCCATCCCAAAACATTCACAAGCGGTCAGTCTCACAGTAGCCTCATGCAACAATTAGTTGCAGTCAGAGAGGAGACCCATGCTCATGTCACTCACGTCCAGACTGCAAATGAATTGTGCATGCACAAACCCCCCGACAATCGATGTAAATGTTTCTTCACTTTCAGTATCACACTAATAAATCACTGCATTTGACTAACAGCCTCAGTCATGTACTCACTTCTGCGACATAAGCTAAACATCTAGCAGCTAGTGCATCATGCCTCAGTCTAAACTGTATGCTCAAAAATACAGAAAGGAGTGGGAATCAAACCCTGAATTCAAAGGCTGGTTGAAGCCATTTATTGGAGATGATACAGAAGTGATGGCCTATTTAAATGCCAAATTAAAACAAACAAACCAAGAATCAACAGAAGAAAGTTAATTAATAGTTCTTAATATACACTACCGTTCAAAAGTTTGGGGTCACCCAGACAATTATTTTGTGTTTTCCATGAAAAGTCACACTTATTTACCACCATGAGTTGTAAATTGAATAGAAAATATAGTCAAGACATTGACAAGGTTAGAAATAATGATTTGTATTTGAAATAATAATTTTTTCCTTCAAACTTTGCTTTCATCAAAGAATCCTCCATCTGCAGCAATTACAGCATTGCAGACCTAACATGATTGCACAAGGGTTTTCTAATCATCCATTAGCCTTCTGACACAATGAGCAAACACATTGTACCATTAGAACACTGGAGTGATAGTTGCTGGAAATGGGCCTCTATACACCTATGTAGATATTGCACCAAAAACCAGACATTTGCAGCTAGAATAGTCATTTACCACATTAGCAATGTATAGAGTGTATTTCTGATTAGTTTAAAGTTATCTTCATTGAAAAAAAGTGCTTTTCTTTCAAAAATAAGGAAATTTCTAAGTGACCCCAAACTTTTGAACGGTAGTGTATATTATAGTTTTTTTTTTTTACTCACTTTTTGTCTCTCCCACGACATTATTCTTCTTTCCTACAGCACCCATTACAATTACATGGAAATAACAATTATGCAAATTAGGTGATGTGTCATTTAGTGACTTCTGGTGACTTTTAGGACAGCCAATAGCTACTTTCCTTACTGAGAAGTTGACAACAGTGATTGAGACATGGGGTCTCATTTTCAAGAGAGCTGTTTAATCCATCAGTTCTGTCAAAGCAGAGCTGATCACAGCGGTCATCTGGTGTGTAGAGGAATGAAGCTGGTCTCATTTATTCTGTGCATTGTGGTGACCCAGCACAATGCAGATTGACTCTTATTCACGCTCAACAAGGGTGGAGGAAACGAAAGACAATTAGCATACAGAGGACAATGCACAGACGGACAAAGGGCCAACCATTGTTTGGGGCTCATATTTACTTCTGTAAATACAACGTTGTGTCTGACGTTATGTTTTCTTCCGCACATCCGGGTCACTTCATAGCTGTAGACCATTCACACTGGAGTCTGATAGGGGTCGCATTTAAATTATAATGTGAATGCCCACACAAAAAAATTGGATCTCAGTAAAAAATCGGAATTTAGCATTAAGATCTGCAGTGTGACCGTAGCCACATTCACACACTGATGGTGATGGAGCTGCCATGCACAGGTGCTGGCCTGACCCACCAGGACCAACTGGGGGTTCAGTGTCTAGCTCAAGAACACTTTGACATGCAGACTGCAGAGAGAGCATGAATCAAACCACTGACCCTGCAATTAGTAGTCGGCCACACTAGACCTGCGCCACAGCCGCCCATGGATAGAGCCTTCAGCTCCACAGACCGTACAGTCATCTGTATGCCAGGTGTTGGAAACATTTTTTGGTACAGCTGAGGTGGTCTTTTAAGTAGATGAGACATAACATTGGGAATATCAATTCACTCTTTTTGTTCTATTGAGGGGAAGTTTTTCGGCCACTTGTACACCCTCCCCTGGGGACGTGCACACAGGAGCTTGAGCAGCAATCTGCCACACCATACAGTATCGACAGCCCAGTTCTGGTCAAAGAATACTGCTAGGACTTTCTTCTCATCCTGAAAAGCATCATCTATGTCTTTGCCAGATAGGCAATCTTGACTTTGGTGTTATGATACTGTCTGTAGTCTGACTGGGTAGGGGTCAGTAGGGAATTAGGCTCTAAATACCAGAGAAGTCTTTTGTTGATGAACCTCTCAAGAAGCTTTCCAGTGTAACTAAGAATGCTGATTGGACTTGCTGGAGGCATTTCAACTGTCCTTTCCCTTCTTGACCATTGGTCTGATGGTTGCTTCTTTCCAACATGTAGGTACTAACCCTGAAAAACAGCTCTGGTTGAAAATGGATAGAAGACAGGGTTTTGCTCCATAGCCAAGATGGCATAGCAGCTCATTGGTGATACTATCAAGTTCCTGGTGATTTCTTCTGCTTCATTTTCTTCAGTGCTTCTTCCAGCTCTCAAAGGGTGCGGCATTCTGACATGCCTGGATTTGTACAGGTGTTGTTATTGAGCTTATTTCTGATTTGGCATCTGCCTGTTCTGACTCAATCTGCTGTTGGTGTGGATGTGCTCTCTTCCTCAAAATGACTGGCAAAGACATTTGCTGCTGATTGACCTGTAGCCGGGCCATTAGTTGTCTGGCAGGTCACTCTGCATCTTTCACTGGTGTCCTCATTCCATTGCTTAGTGAAATGCTAGAGTTTCTAAGAGTATTTCTCCATATAGAAGGAAGTCATGTTTTTCCCTCCAGCTGGTCTGAGTCTGTTGTTTTTCTTTGTCAAAGTCTGCTTTCAGCTGTGCGTGCCTGTGGATGGCCTGAGGATTGGTTTTTTTCTCAATATCACCCCATGCTTTGCATAGTTCTATGTGTAGGCTACCCAGGGTCTTGTTCCTCCATGGTCTACAGCCATGCTATCTTCCACCGGGGATAGGTAGCAACATTGAGTGGTAGTGAAGCAGAGGCATTCTTGTCTACACTGTGCTTGTTGTGGTAAGATAACTTGGTATAATATCAGTGAGCTCAATGAAGAGGTTCCATTTAACTTTGTGGAAGTTCCAGCTTTTCCTGGGAAGGAGGAGCATACACTGCTTCATGACAGTCAGGAGTATCGGCCTCTGGTCACTTCCTTCCACCTACTCTGTCACTTCTCTTTTGGTAATTTTCTGCAAATTGTCAGTGGCAATGGCTAAGTCAGGTATACTATTTTTCTTCCATGCTCTTGAGTAATACAGTGCATCTGGAAAGTATTCACGGGGCTTCACTTTTTCCACATTTTGTTTTGTTGCAGCCTTATTCCAAAATTGATCAAATTAATTTTTTTCCTCAAAATTTTACACACAATACCCCCATAATGACAATGTGAAAAAGTTTTTTTTTTTTTTTTTAGATTTTTGCAAATTTATTAAAAATAAAAAACTAAGAAACCAAATGTACATAAGTATTCACAGCATTTGCTCAATACTTTGTTGATGCACTTTTGGCAGCAATTACATCCTCAAGTCTTTTTGAATATGATGCTACAAGCTTGACACACCTATCTTTGGGCAGTTTCGCCCATTCCTCTTTGCAGCACCTCTCAAGCTCCATCAGGTTGGATGGGAAGCATCAGTGCACAGCAATTTTCAGATCTCTCCAGAGATGTTCAATTGGATTCAAGTCTGGGCTCTGGCTGGGCCACTCAAGGACATTCACAGAGTTGTCCTGAAGCCCCTCCTTTGATAGCTTGGCTGCGTGCTTAGGGTCGTTACCCTGCTTAAAGATGAACCGTCACCCCAGTCTGAGGTCAAGAGCGCTCTGGACCAGGTTTTCATCCAGGATGTCTCTGTACATCGCTGCATTCATCTTTCCCTCTATCCTGACTAGTCTCCCAGTTCCTGCAGCTGAAAAACATCCCCACAGCATGACACTGCTACCACCATTGGCGTGGTTATAAGCAGTGCCTGGTTTCCTCCAAACATGACGCCTGGCATTTACGCCAAAGAGTTCAGTCTTTCTCTCATCAAACCAGAGAATTTTGTTTCTCATAGTCTGAGAGTCCTTCAGGTGTCTTTTGGCAAACTCCAGGCATGCTGCTATGAGCCTTTTACTAAGGAGTGGCTTCCGTCTGGCCACTCTACCATACAGGCTTGATTGATGGATTGCTGCAGAGGTGGCTGTCCTTCTGGAAGGTTCTCCTCTCTCCACAGCGAAACGCTGGAGCTCTGACAGAGTGACCATTGGATTCTTGGTCACCTCCTTGACTAAGGCCCTTCTCCCCTGATCTCTCAGTTTAGACTGCCAGCCAGCTTTACGATGAGTCCTGGTGGTTCTGAACTTCTTTCATTTACAGATGATGGAGGCCACTCTGCTCATTGGGACCTTCAAAGTGGCAGAAATTTTTTTGTACCCTTCCGCAAATTTGTGCCTTGAGACAATCCTGTCTTGGACGTCTACAGACAATTCCTTTGACTTGATGCTTGGTTTGTGCCCTGATATGCACCGTCAACTGTGGGACCTTATATAGACAGGTGTGTGCCTTTCCAAATCATGTCCAATAAACTGAATTTGCCACAAGTGGACTCCAGTTAAGCTGTAGAAACATCTCAAGGATGATCAGAGGAAACAGGATGCACCTGAGCTCAATTCTGAGCTTCATGGCAAAGGCTGTGAATACTTATGTACATATGATTTCTTAGTTTTTTATTTTTAATAAATTTGCAAAAATCTAAAAACAACTTTTTCACATTGTCATTATGACGTATTGTGTGTAGAATTTTGAGGGAAAAAATGAATTTAATCCATTTTGGAATAAGGCTGTAACATAACAAAATGTGGAAAAGGTGAAGCGTTGTGAAGACTTTCTGGATGCACCGTATGTTGGGAATTCATTGGGCTTGCTTAGAAAGATCAGCTGGTGGCTGATAATCTGCTGTTCTACTTCCTCACCTCTGGCATGTAGAGTGGAATATCCCCAGCTGGGGAAGGGGGGAAGGGGGAGCTGTTTAAATCACCAACAATAATCCAGTTTTCACTTTCTGGCTCCAGATTGTGTAGCTGGATAACTTTGTTGGGTGGGCTGTACAAGTTTCAGATTGCCATGCTTCTGTCTGGGAGAAGCAATTTCAGTCATGTCTTCCGTGTTACCATTATCAGACTTTTGTAACTGTATGGATGGTGTATTTTTTTTTTTTTTTGAAAGTAAAAACACCACCTTCTGGACTGTCTTTTCTGTCTTGTCGATATATCTCATATCCTCTTGGAAGGATTACTGATTATCATTCAGGTGAGTTTCTTGCACACAGTACTGTATACATTTCTGGGATTTGAAAAACTGTTGTTCTATTTTTTTAAAGTGACACTCTGCCAAAAATCACATTTTTTTCTGTTGTTAACATGTCTGTAACATGTTTTTGTGACTTACAAGACATATCAAGATCAAAATCAAAATCAAACTCCATTCCCAAGTCTGTGTTTTTCTCTTGGGAATTTCCAGTTAAACTATGCCCCCCACCCCCCTCTTCCCAATGAACAACGCTGGACAGAGCATTTCTTGCTACTTAAGCATTCCTGCTTAGCTTGATTGGTTATAACATTAACCAATCAGGCTAAGCACTGGGCATGGCTACAGACCTGAGTTCACTTCCCCAGGGGAAGAGGGAGGAACCGACGTGGCTCTACTTGTCCACGGATGGAGGCTCATGGTCTACCTAGCACTGACCACGCTGACAGTCAGCGTCCCTTCCCGTAGACAGCACGAAACCAACCGCGGCCACCCATAGTTTTCCACCACTTGGGCTATCATATTCCAGAAACCCACAGCGCACACGGAGTGTGGTCAGCTCAGAGACCAAAGTCCACCGGCTGTCGCACCACATGTGCAGGGTTCCAGAGGCACACAGTCGGAAGGCTGAACCAGAGAGAGGCGTCAGCTCTCAGGAAATAAAGGTGCCAAGACCGCCACCCGTCCGTTTTGCATTCGTTTGACTCGGTTCGGTGAAGGGGTTTTTGGGATGGGGGGGGGGGGGCAGGGCAAAACCCCCCGGACACTCCATTCCATCCTGCCAGGGAAGATGGAGGAGGAGACATTAAACTCCCTGCTCCATTTGGAGGAGGGAGGTGAGTTGGCCATTGTTCAGTGAAGTAGTCTTTGGTGTTCTCAGGCAGAGAGGAGCCCGGGGAGGGCTGGCCTTGCAGCATACACTACTGGTGGGCGGGGGTATGAGTGGAGCTAATTAGAATATTCATAGATCTGCACATACTTAAGTAGGTGGAAGATGTAAAAGCTCTTTCCAAGCAATTCTAAGACCATGAAAGTTTTTTTGTGGGTTAAAAGCCAAAATATACTATTTTGAGCAATACGCATTTGTTTTTGAGGTGGTTTTAGAGCCACTCGAGTGTGTCTTTAAATACACCCCTTCTGCATTTCAGTGCATGATGCAAAGTTGTTGACTGATAACCCTACTCATACATCCCCCAGTCAGGAGAGGGTCTGACCCACAGTCAGGTGCTGAGCGTGTGCCCCTTCGAGGCCGCTGTCCCGGTTGCCATTCTAGCCTGGCAGTGGGCCACCAGGGTGATACCACATTGATTCAAAATTAATTGCATGTCCATGCAGTCGTTACCTTAGCACCTTCTTTTTCCTACGCCAATTTGTCTGCTGTCTTTCGATTTCAGTGGCTGAGGTTTTTCCTCAGGGTGGCCGCCTCCCCAAGAGCAGCTGCTTTAGTGTGCTAATGACTCTACTCTAGCTGGCTAGTTGTCCCATAGCAAGGGTGTCCTCTTCTGCCATCACAGCCATTGAGAGATGCCCAGATTTCCCACTGGTCCGAGTTGGTTGTTGGATACCTTCCAGTGTCCTTGGGCTGAGGGCATTACTATCTCACAGCAGTCGTTCATCCAGTATACCATCTTCACTATAGCCCTGTTAGCCAGACTTCAGGTCCGGCCGCCATGGGAGGTCCTACCAGAGTACCCCCCAGAGTGGAAAAGCACCCCTATGTTTTAAGGACAGTGCAGTTTCCATGTGTTTCCTCAGATGCCATAGCTCTGAGACTCTGTTCTCCATCACACCACGATGAGATAGGGTTGGACTTTTGTGATGGCAAAAACAATGAAAACATGATAAACTACAGAGCAAGATCCTTAATATGTTTTACATGTGGTGTGTTGTTTAACACCTGATTTATATTCTAGGTGAAATGATGCTTTCATATTGTGCTGAAGCAATTTAATTACCCTCACATTGTTGTTAACTATGGAAAACTTGATTAACGCATGGAGGTTCATTGTTTCTGTCTGAAGTGATTGCACAATGCATCTATGTGCTGCAGGTCTCAGGTTGTCGTACATTTAGTGTAAGCCTCTGCTGTTTATGAATAAACCCTCTGGTCTTTTCTTCTAGAATTTCCCTATTTGGACAGTCAGCCATTATGTTTGCTTAGTGCTGCACAATTATAGCGGTGTGTACAGATGTGTGTTCACAGCAATTGGGTCTGACACTTCTGGAAAAGAGCTGGCTCCAGTTCAGCTCTTTGAGGAGGATGGGATGGTGTGTCAGAATGAAAAAAAAACAAAAAAACATCACATTTTGTCTATGAACTGCAGAATACTGTGCTCATGTGTGTGCTTTTCATTCAGTCTGACAGCCAGCCTCTCTGTCTCTCCCAGTCTTTGTGCGTAGACAGATGGGAATCTCAGTTCTGGAAGGGGGTGGTGGTGGGGGGGGTCTTTGATCACGGTGAAGCCTGAGTACATCATGAGGAATATGAGTAGCAGTGGCAGCGGCAGTGATGTCGAAGGGTGAAGTGAGGTGGCGGCAGCAGGGGGTTGGGGAAGAAGGAGCCTGTCAGATTTGCCATCTGTTGCTCAGGCAGATCTGAGGGGGAGCTCAAGCAAATGATCAAAGCCCAGGTTAAGTCTCTAATAGAGCTGTCGTTTAGGCTAATCTCTCTCCTCCTTCTCCAAGCAGGAGCTCTCAACCCTCCACCCGGGTCTCTGAGAGGGGAAACATATCACTGGCAGCACAACTGAGTGTCTCATTGAGGATGACGGGACAACACAGTTTTAATACTAACACACTGATATGCCATGTGTTGTTTTTAGTAAATGCAACATTAGGTTTTTTCCACTTGGCAGATTATACCCGCCGTCACAGTTGTCATTACATGATACTCGTACCATATGTGTTATTAGCATTTTAGACAAACTTTGAAGTATTTAATGACAGTTTGTTAAGCTAGACTTTCTTAATTTTCACCTCCATTTCAGTTTGAAATAGAGGATGTGAGCGTCTGTGGCAGTAGTAACTTAGAACCCATTCAAACAGAACACTAGCTCCTCTGACTATGTTAGACACAGTTGATTGTGCCAGGCCAGATGCACTGGCAGTTTTTTTTTTTTTTTTCTCCAGTCTTCACTCATCACATAAGTACTACACTTCAACTAGTGCTCTCCTGTTCATCCCTATTCCCTTGATGATCCTCACTCAGGGTACCAGAGAGACTTGGGATGTCTGAAGCTTTTCCTTCCATTTTTGGGACCCTTCGTGAATTTGCCCCATCACTTACTTGCTCTCCCAGCTCTTGTCCAAAATTGTCTAATGCTGGACTTACAGTGATTGTGAAGCTTGGTCATCACTTGATGCATGCAGAGAAACTGCCTTTGCCCTTCACAGAGATGAAGTGTTAAATGTAGCATTTGCTGTAGCAGTACTAGAATCATCAACAGACGGACACAACCGTAGTTCTGATGCTCCCTGTTGTTGCTGTTCTGTTCCTTCTTCTCGGTTGCTTATATGTGCATTCCACTAAAATCATGACAGCCATGCATGAATTGAGACTTTAACATCACTGTTACTATGTACCCCTGTAAAAATATTTCACTATAGAGCCCAGGTTCAAGCCTTTAGTTTCCTACCTCTCAGATCTGTTGTGTGCACAACGGACTGAATACTTTGCCAGTTTGGGGTAAAAATATTGTTTGTGACATGAACACAGGCAGGGTTACAGCCTAACCAAGCCATTTTAGTACCTAACCTAATGAGTGAGTGAAAGCGAATGTCAAACAGAATGATTAAAAAAGCAAATAACACAGGATTCAATGAATGAATGAAGAAGAAAGAAGAAAAGCTCTTGGTTATGACCATAGATTTTCTATTATTTATGATTTTGCCCTTGACCAAAAAGAAACTAATGTTTGTGTGATGACTTGCTCAAAATATTGTAATGTTTTTGTTAAAATGTAGCAACATTTAAACTGGCCACACTTCAGTCAAATTGGGAGTGCTTCAATTAGGAAGAAATTTGGGGAAAATAACAGATATTCTGTCACTGTTAAAAATACTGGGTGGAAACCTGCAATTCTGGAGCCATGCATAACTTTCTAATAACTCACTGTGGCTCTGACACACATACATATACTGTTGATATAAAAAGTCTACACACCCCTGTTCAAATGCTAGGTTTTTGTGATGTAAAAAATGAGACCAAGATAAATCATTTCAAAACTTTTCCACCATTAATGTGACCTATAACCTGTTCGACACAAGTGAAAAACTGATAGAAAAATTCCATATTATCTATACTATTATTGATATTAATAATGTATTATTACATTTGAGAAGTATCATACCTTTCATATGCCATGTTTAATGTTTATATGTGCATTCCATATAGGATAAGTTTATATATTCTTGGCCTGTTTTTGTGAACAATTTCAGAGAGTTCAGACTGAGGATTAGTACAGGGTTAGTACATGCGTAAGGAATAATCTAAGCCATTTATTATAACCTCTTTGACATAACCTGTTTTGGGTCACAGGAATGCACAGGAACTCCTCAGCCTGTACAGATCAGTGGTAGATGGACATTCTGTTAGTTTTATGGATCTCATGTCTTCATGACCCATGTCTCCAGAGTGTCTGACGTCTGCCTGGATAAGCTCAGTTATCAGGACTGTCCCATTCTGTCCCTTCCCTTATCCTCATCCTCCCTCTCCTTAGAGATTCTAGGTGTGTCTGAATGGCATGCCTTGTAACCTCTCCCCCAAGGTTGCCAATGGGGTGACTCCTTATATTTTTGTAATAAATGTACATAAATTCAACTTTCCGCCTGATTATTTGACTTTGACTAATTTAAGCTCAAAATTATTCTAACAAAAATAAACTGAAATCTTTAAAGGGGATAAATAAAAAATAATAAAAAATACAATAGCCTGTTTGCATTAATATGCACACCTTGTTATAACTGGGGATGTGGCTGTGTTCAGAATTAATCAGTCACATTCAAACTCATGTTAAATGGGAGTCACCACACACCTGCCACCATTTAAAGTGCCTCTGATTGACCCCAAATAAAATTCAGTTGTTCTAGTAGGCTTTTCCTGACATTTTTGTAGCAGAGAGTTTCCAAAACATCAGAGGGATCTCATTGTTCAAAGGTATCAGTCAGGAGAAGGGTACAAAAGAATTTCCAAGGCATTAAATATACCATGGAACACAGTGAAGACAGTCATCATCAAGTGGAGAAAATATGGCACAACAGTGACATTGCCAAGAAATGGACGTCCCTCCAAAATTGATGAAAAGATGAAAATAAAACTGGTCAGGGAGGCTGCCAAGAGGCCGACAGCAACACCGAAGGAGCTGCAGGAATTTACTGGCTTTTTAGTACATGAAACAGCAATCTCCCATCTAGGGTGGCAAGACAGAAACCTCATCTTACGAAGAAAAACATCCAAGCCAGGCTACATTTTGCAAAAACACTTTTGAAATCTCCTAAACATATGTGGGAAAATGTGTTAGGGTTCGATTAAACCAAGGTTAAACTTTTTGGCCAAAATTCCAAAAGGTATATTTGGCAAAAACACAACACTGCTCATCACCAAAAGAACACCATACCTACAGTGAAGCATGGTGGTGGCATCGTCATGCTTTGGGGCTGTTTTTCTTCAGCTGGAACTGGGGCCTTAGTCAAGGTGGAGGGAATTATGAACAGTTCCAAATACCCTTCAGTGTTGGCTCAAAACCTTCTGTCTTCTGCTGGAAAGATGAAGAGGAACTTCATCTTTCAGCATGACAATGACCCAAAGTACACATCTAAATCAACAAAAGAATGGCTTCACCAGAAGAAGATTAAGGTTTTGGAATGTCCCAGCCAGAGTCCAGACCTGAATCCGATCGAACATCTGTGGGGTGATCTGAAGAGGGCTGTGCACAGGAGATGCCCTCGCAATCTGAACAGATTTGGAGCGTTTTTGCAAAGAAGACTGGGCAAATCTTGGCACATCAAGGTGCGCCACGCTGATAGATTCCTACCCAAAAAGACTGAGTGCTGTAATAAAAGCCAAAGGTGCCACAACAAAGTATTAGTTTAAGGGTGTGCATATTTATGCAAACAGGTTGTTGTAAGGTTTTTATTCATTATTTTTCCCCTTAAAAGATTTCAGTTTGTTTTTTAATTGGGTTGTACAGGTTATAGGTCACATTAATGGTGGAAGAATATCTGAAATTATTTATCTTGGTCTCATTTTTTTACATCACAAAAATCTGGCATTTGAACATGGGTGTGTAGACTTTTTGTATCCACTGTATATTATTACTAGGGCTGCAAAGATTAGTCGATGTTGTTGACAACATTGATCATAAAAAATTGCCGATGCAAAATTTTATTGTTGATGCATCGTTTAATTTAAAAGTTTATGGATATGTCACAGAAATGTTCCATTGTAACTGCAATGCATGACCAGAACTGCTGCGAGTAGTAGTGCTTGTGCTGTCCGGCACGTTTGAACAATTTCCAGCATGAAAAGATAAACACGGAGAAGAGAAGTTATTAAAAGCCAGACCCAAACTTTCGCAAGTATGGGGACATTTTACTAAAAGTAAAGAAACAAAACAAGTAAAATGCAGATTCTGCAAAGCAGACTTATCATGTCAGCACTACAGTGATGCATGAGCATCTGAAACAGAGACACCCCGTAGCCACAATGTTTACTGCTGCTTCTGCTTAGTAAGTTTTAACGAGTAAAGAAAGTTAGCACTGTTTATTTTCAATGGCCAAGTGTTTCAAGCTTTAGAAAAATGACTATACTGGTAGTACATGCTGTTTATGTTAAGGCCTGTATATACTCCTCAAGAACAGAGAATTTTTTCCCTCCTTGGCAATACCTTCAATTTCCCATTTCTGGAACCTGCTTGTATCAACTTACCTAAAAACTAAAACTGACTCTGCAAGTAACTTATTTTAAAATCTTCAGTTACAAATTGCAACCAGCAGTTGTAACTCACTGCTATACTGTTGCTTACTCAAGTGTTAAAGAAACTGTGGAGTGTTAAATGAAAAAAAAAAACCTGTAACAGACAGACCCATATTTGAAGTAATAAAATGTATCTAAAATTGGTCCCTGCTCAAATCCAAAATGGACTCTAAATAAAGCAAGCAACATTCATTCATTCATTCATTCATCTTCTTCCGCTTAATCCTTTTCGGGTCGCGGGGGGGCTGGAGCCTATCCCAGCATCTTTGTGCCAGCGAGAGGCAGGGTACACACTGGACAGATCGCCAGTCTATCACAGGGCCAACACAAAGAGACAGACAACAATTCACTCTCACAGTCATACCTAAGGACAATTTAGAATCCCCAGTTTTGATGCCAATTAACCTAACTTGCATGTTTTTGGCATGTGGGAGGAAACCGGAGAAATCCCGGAGTAAACCCACGCAGACACGGGGAGAACATACAAACTCCACACAGATCACTGTTGGTCGGCACTCGTCTATTATCTATAGCTCTATCACAGATCTCAAATCACAGATCAAAGTTCTTTCTGGCCAGGACATTTCATACTTCACAAGAAACTCAAGTCCAGAAGTCGTGGGAAATTTAAATTTCTAACCAATCACACAATAGTTTTTGGACACCATGCAAGAAAAAAGTTCTGCCATGATGATGGGTCAAGAACAAACTGCAAGAACTCCCAAACCAGGGCTGGAAGAACACAGTGATGTCATTTTGTTCTTCCAGCCCTGGGAGAGAGAACAAATCTCTATTCTTGTGGAGTATATATAGGCTTTTAGCTTACCTGTTTAACAGTAAGCTCTGTTGGAGGATGGTTGTTGAGAGCTGAGCTGTTTAAGTCATGGCTTAAGATGTTGAAAGCAGTAAATGACTGAATTACAGGAGTACCTATCTCGTTTTCATCTTCATTAATATTAAGATAAGATAAGATAAGATAAGCCTTTATTAGTCCCACAACGGGGAAATTCCAGGATTGCAACAGCACAGGGATAGCAACACTCAGAGCAACAATCAGAAGGCAAGAAAAAAAACAAGCAAGCAAGAGCAGCTAATAAACATATGTACGTATTACTATAAAATATATATATATACACACACACACAGACACACAGTGCAGAGCATTGTAGCTGGATGGAATAAATATATGAATATATGAACACACAGTGCAGAGCATTGTAGCTAGATGGAATAAATATGTAAATATATAAACACCCACAGTACGGAGCATTGCAGCTAGGTGGAATAAATATGCAAGTATATAAACACACACAGTGCGGAGCAATGTAGCTAGATGGAATAATATTATATTATTCCATATAATATTATTATTATATTATATTAGCCCTTATTCTGAATATTAGTGCATCTGAATTAATTAGAATATCATACTGTATATATATATATATATATATACAGTATATACAGTATATATATATATATATTCCTCTAATCTTTTTATGTCAAGACAGAGATTGGTTGTGTAGACTTTTTGTTCAAGACTGCTCTTATAATTTGTATCAATAGTTTGGCTAAAAATACGTTTCAGTAAGCTGTTGAGCTTCAGTTTCAAATTTGTGTTTCATGGGTCATTTTATTTAGCTCTGGAAACTGCTTATAAAATCTTATATTAAAGCAGGGACTGACAACAAGGTGATTTTCACAGCCGTGCACTGTGTAGGCTTAAAGAGGTGAGGTAAAACATGCACTAGACCCCAAACAAGAGCCGTGCCAAAAGGGAGCATGATCGTGGACATGACCGAAATAATGGCGATAAGTCAACAAATCGAAAAAAATCGTCATTAGATTAGTTGTCTACCATAATAATCATTTGTTGCAGCCCTAATATTTACATACATACATACATACATAGATATGTGTATATGTATATACATCTGGGAAAATAAGCATTGAACACGTCAACATTTTTCTCATTGAACATACGTCTGATGGAGACATTGACCTGAGATTTTTTACCAGATATCAGTAACAACCCAATAATCCATACATGCAAGGAAATTAAGACAACTGTGTTTACAAAATACGTTATATTTGTCATAACCCGAGTGTTGGTTCTGGCCACACTCGGGTCTCATATCTTTTGTTCCCTGGCTTTGGCAGCTGAGGGTTCCTTCCAGCTCCTCGGGCTCTTATTGTGAAGGCGCCCGGGGGAGCTCCCTGCTGTCAAAGTCAGCTGCTGCTCTGCTGTCATTAGCAGCAGCTGTGCCGCGTTGGGGTCATTAGCCGCCAGAGATATAAGCGGGTGCTAAATGTCCTCCAGCGCGGCAGTCTCTGTTATATCCTGTTATGATCACCTGCTATGCTCTTCTGTATGTTCAGCCACGTTCCGTCGTGCTCCTGTTATTCTCAGGTATGTTCCTTTGAGACCTTACTCTCACTGTTGTCCGTCTGGCGCATCGGGTGTCCCCCGGTTCAGACGTCACCCAGCCACTGTATGTGTTCTGTGAGTGTTCTGCCTTATCCTCAATAAATTACCACTGCAAACTCTCTGGTGACTGAGGCGTCTTGTGACGGTCCGTGAGGGCCGTCGTGACAGTAGACTGCCGCTAAACGCCCGGAGAGGAGGCGTTGTATCGAGACGCCATTCACCGTGTAGTTTGCAGTAGTGGACTGTTTGTTCCTACCTGTCTGGGTGCCGTGTTGAAGCATGCCATCGTGGAGGTCTCGTGCTCGGAGGCAGGACGCTGTTCTCGTTGACACCCTCGAGCGCGTGGACAGAGTCCTTGTCGCCGCCTCCCTCCTCGAATACAACAGCGAAGTGCCCTGGTACCTGGACCTAGCCGAGGAAATTCTGGATTCTCTTCCCCGCTTCACTAATCATCCAGAGGTAAGCGTGAGGAGAGATGACGTCGCCGCCCAGCGTGAGATACTCCGAGGGCTGGAGGGAAATCCTGGCAGGAAGCTGAAGCGGAGGAGACGTCGCCCCTCGCTTCGGGATCCCGCTCCTGCCTCCGTTCCGGCCCGGGAGTTCGCACCACCTGGAGGTCTTTTCCCATCGGGCATGTCGTCACTCGGGATTCCCCCAGAGAAGCTGCAGATGACAGCAGAAAAGATCTGGGACCGGGTGGCTGCTGCTTGCTCCGCTAAGAATCCTCCGGCGTGTATGAAGCATGTGGTGGCGGCGGTCAGACTGGTGGAGAGGAATCTAGTGCTGCGTGAGTTTCCTGAGTTTGCTGACTTGCTTGCCACCGTTTCTGCTCAGGAACGGCGATTTCCGGACCTCACCTTCACCTCACCCCCTACAAGGAACCGTCGTCACTCCGGCTTCCAACCTCGGCTAGAGCCCCGTCTGGATGCTGTCCCGGGTCGCCGCAAGGGCTCAACCCCCCACACAGCTGTCACTCCCGCGCCTCGTCAGAGGGGAATCCCCGCAGCCTCGTCTTCTCCCGGGCCCTCGCCTGCTGTCCCGTCAGCGCTCCATGCCCGACTGACCCCGGCTGTCGCCCCCTCCTCCTCGTCGCCTATCCTGGCTGCTGTGTGTCACGAGAGCTCCGTTTCGGCGAGCTTCATCCCGGATCCGCCTCGAGTGGCCTCATCTCGTCTTCCCAGAGGGCCCTCTGTCGCCATCCAGCGGGGAAAGGAAGGAATGACGTTCCCCACAGCGGAGACCATCTTACCCTTAGGGGAAAGGCGAGTGCATGATAATTCCTCTTCTTTTGACATTGTCTTGCCTTGTCTGACTCCTAGGGGTGGAGTTCGGGGTATGCAGCCCCCCGAGCTCCCTCCACCCGCTGTGGATGAAAGTAATAACCCTGCTTCCTCTGTGTCTCCCCCCGCTGAGCGGTCCTCGACGTCAGACCAACGTCGCTGGATGAGGAGGGGGCCTGCGGTTCTGGAGAGCCTGGTTCCGGTTCCGCAGCCACGCCATGGGCGGAGGAGGAGAGCGGACTGCAGCGTGGAGCCATCGCCGATGAAGAAGCGTCCCCGGGGTTCCACGGAGGAGCGGTCCGGTCCAGCAGGGCGAGATTCTCCTGCCACCACGCCGTGCGGGCCACCGGTGTGGACATCGGTGCCGGAGGACTCTCTAGCTGCACGCACCATCATGCCAGCTGCGGAGCCCGACGCAGCTGAGTGGGAGCCTGAGGACGACCTCCTGACTTCTGAGCCCGGATCATCGCAGTCCTGGACGGCGTCAGAACCCGAGCTCAGGCAAGTGCTCTGTTTTTTCTTTCTTCTTCACCTTTTAGAGCACTTTTGCCTGTCTCAAGGGGAGATGAGCCGGGTGCAGCCGCCCGCTGCGTCTGAGCTTATCTCGCCGGGTTCTGGCGCTGCCGGTAATCCTGATCCCGGGTTTTCTCTCTTGTGTGAGTCTTCTCCCAGGGTCGCCGGCGAGGGGCTGCTCTCGCCTGCTGCGCCAGAGGTTCCGGTTTCGGGGTTGGAGGTCGAGTCTGGTGCCACGCTGACCGGGTCCACCGGGAGTGCTGTTCCGGTCCAGTTGGGGTCCACCGGGAGTGCTGTTCCGGAGGCCCAATCGGGGTCCACCGTGGGTTTGGTTCCGGAGGCCCAATCCGGGTCCACCGTGGGTGCTGCACCAGCAGGTCCTAGGTTCGGTGAGGGAGCTGCAGATCCCCAGCCACCGGATGCTGGACAGGCTCGTTTTCTTCTTCACTCTCATCTCCATTGTCATCCTCCTCGTCTCCCTGAGGCGCGCTGCTCGTGTTCACCTGGGGCCGTTGGGGTTCCGATTGCTTCACCCGGTTCTCCCTCATCTCTCCCCTTTTCAGCGGAACCGCCGGCTACTTTGACTCAACGGTTCTGGTGGGCTAGCGATGCGGGTCGGCCGCCCGAAAGACTGTCTCGCCAATTTGGCTCTCTGGGTCGGCCTCCCGACATTTTGGACTCCCTGTGTGGCGACCTGGTCCGGCCGCCTGAGATTCTCTGCTTCCGAGCATGGGACCGGGGTAGGCCGCCCGAACTGTTCTTTCTCCCCCTGCCTGTTTTGTGGCCTCCTGTTGCCGGTCGGCCCCCCGAACTTTCTGCCTCCACCCCTCTGGGTCAGAACTACACTCTTCCCGGGGTTTCTGTTTGTCTGTGAGACTGTTGGGGTGGGGGTGGGGGGGTTTGATCTGTGTTTTTTGTGGCTCACTCCTTTCTTGTTCCAATGTTTGGTGGTCCTTTCCCTCCACCTTATGTCAATTCGTTGTTTGCCTATATATATTGCCTGTGGTTTTGTTGTTACCCACGTTTAAGGGATTATGGGTTTTTTTTTCTATAGCCTTGTTGGTTGTTTGTCTCTCTCCCTCCTGCCAGCACCCCATCCACCCACCCTAGGGGGGTGGGGGGGGGGGCTTGGGTGTTACTCTGGCCGCTCAGAGCTCGGCCTTGAGGGGGAGGAACTGTCATAACCCGAGTGTTGGTTCTGGCCACACTCGGGTCTCATATCTTTTGTTCCCTGGCTTTGGCAGCTGAGGGTTCCTTCCAGCTCCTCGGGCTCTTATTGTGAAGGCGCCCGGGGGAGCTCCCTGCTGTCAAAGTCAGCTGCTGCTCTGCTGTCATTAGCAGCAGCTGTGCCGCGTTGGGGTCATTAGCCGCCAGAGATATAAGCGGGTGCTAAATGTCCTCCAGCGCGGCAGTCTCTGTTATATCCTGTTATGATCACCTGCTATGCTCTTCTGTATGTTCAGCCACGTTCCGTCGTGCTCCTGTTATTCTCAGGTATGTTCCTTTGAGACCTTACTCTCACTGTTGTCTGTCTGGCGCATCGGGTGTCCCCCGGTTCAGACGTCACCCAGCCACTGTATGTGTTCTGTGAGTGTTCTGCCTTATCCTCAATAAATTACCACTGCAAACTCTCTGGTGACTGAGGCGTCTTGTGACGGTCCATGAGGGCCGTCGTGACAATATTTAATAAAGCAGAATGACACAGAGAATAAATATTGAACACATGAAGGCAAAAAGGTGTAAAAAGGCGTAGAAAGTCAAGAAACCAGCTGAAATCCATCAGGATTTAGGAAGCCATCCCATCCCCGATCAGTGCAAATTAATTTCAGCTGGCTAAGTCCTGAATGATAGCCTTTAAAAAGGTCTGTGAATATCAGATTGTCACACCACAACAAACTCAGGAAGGGTAGAAGCAAAGAACTCTCTCTAGACATTCACAATCTTATTGTTATAGAAGCTCGTTTAAAGTATGCCACTCAGCATTTGGGCAAGCCAGTAAAATACTGGGAGAATATAGTCTGGTTAGATGAGACCAAAATTGAACTTTTTGGATGCCACAACACACAGCATGTTTGGAGGAGAAATGGCACTGCACATCCAGTCGTGGTGTGGGGGTGTTTTTCAGCACATGGTGCAGGCAGATTTCATATAATTGAAGGAAAGATGAATGGACAAATATACAGAGACATCCTAGATAAGAACTCGTTGCCATCTGCCAAGATGCTGAATATGAAATGAGGGTGGACATTTCAGCAAGACAATGATCCCAAAGACACAGCCAAGGAAACTCTCAACTGGCTCCAGAGAAGGAAAATAAAGCTGCTAGAATGGCCCAGTCAGTCACCTGACCTGAATCCAATTGAAAATCTGTGGAACAAACTGAAGATCAAAGTTCAAAGAAGACACCCACGGAACCTTCAAGATTTGACAGTTTGTGTGGAAGAATCACTCCTGAGCAATGCCTGTACCTAGTTTCACCATAAAAGAGGCATCTGGAAGCTATTATTGCCAACAAAGGCTTTTCTACTAAATATTAAATTAATTTCAATAAGTGTGTTCAATACTTATTCGCTGTGTCATTCCACTTTATTTTTTCACCTTGTCCTGTCAAACAGCTAGGTAAGCAGAACAGAAATCTGCTTCCCTTATTGTGCCAAACAGATTTACTTTGCCAAACGGAGCTTTTTACATCACATATCTAGGTACTGTATATTATTTATAGACTCTTCTTGTAATAACTTTTAATACTTTATTTAAATTGTTTTACCCATGATAGATGTGGGGGGGGGGAGGAACAAACAGAAAAAACAAACAGACAACTGAAAGAAAGAGAAGACAAAATGTTTCTTCTTCTTAAAAGGTCTTTTCACGAGTCTGGTATCTGCACCTGTAAAACAACATAGTATGTGTGTGTGCATGTGTGTGCATGCGCCTGTATGAGAGCACGTTTAAAGTGAGTATGTGCATGTGAGTGGTTTGCCAGGAAACATACAAAGAGGGTGGCAGGTCACAGCAACACCCCCCCTCGGAAACACTGAGCAAGCAAGACAGTGCCACCAACCCCCACAGAGCACTAATGCCCCGAAGCCACCAAGCCCCAGGACAGCCATGTAACCGCGCCAGGCGGGATGGTTGAGGGAAGCTAGCATGGTGTGCCCCCACATACACTCACCCTCATGCACTCACACCCCCATTCTGTCACATGCACTCACTTGTACTCACAGGCACTTGCTTACTCACTCTCACTCACCCCCTCCTTCACACAATCTTATACCTGCACTCCCACACTCAGACTCATTCACCCACCCCCACCCCCATGCACAAATCATGATAGGTGAGTGTTATTTGTGTGGTGTCACTGGGTGCAGGTGTGTGAACTATCAAAGTGCAGTTAAAATTGGGGGGATAGTGTAATAGGGCATCACTACCCATTGCTATCCTCCCAACCCCTGAGTGTCTACAGTGCAATTAAAACTGAGGTGAGGTCAGCCCCACAGCACAGTAGTAGACAGAGCAATCCTCTTCACTGACACCGTACGGCACCCCCCCACCCCAAAACCCTAAGTGTATCAAATGAGATGTATGAACAACCCAAAATTACGGGGGGTGGGGGGAGGTAAGATTGTGAGGGGAGCAGCCCCAGAGAAGCCAGATCCCAAACTGGAAGCCACCCACTGCCCCCAGATTCCATCCCAGGGTGAGGGGTGTCAGGCTGTGCAACCCAGGACCCGCCAATGTCGTACCCCAGCGCTCTCCAGCACCACAGGCACTACGGGGAAGCCACACTCATACTCACTCTCATGCATCCTGTACACACCCTGTATGGACGTACACAAACATAAATAATATTAATACGGAAATCCACATGTCAAGTAACATCCCAAAGCACCCCCCGCGAGCCCATCCGCCATCCCCCCAGCCAGACATCACCGCGGTAGGCTACCCCCGCAGCCACAGCCACCCCAGAGCAAACCGATGGCATCGGCCCCCTCAACTGCCACCAAACACCCGCACACATCCATACCCAGCACCACGGATACTGGAGGCAGAGTGGGCAAAGTGCCTCGCCCCAGGATCCAATAGCGGGACGGCTAGGGAGAGCGGAAACCGAAACGCTATCTCCCTGGCCACCAGATGGCCCGCCCCATCCCCCGCCGCCCACCAAGTTCTTCCCCTCACATACACCCCCCCACAACTGTGCGTCCACCTGCAGGTACTTGCCCCCACACACATACATGCCCGCCCTCACATGTACACACATATACATAGCATCATATAGTATGTCCACCTACACCCAAACACACCCTTGCATATTTACACACAACAATGCACAACAACACTGCAATGCTCCATACTGTGGGTGTTTATATATTTACATATTTATTCCATCTAGCTACAATGCTCTGCACTGTGTGTTCATATATTCATATATTTATTCCATCCAGCTACAATGCTCTGCACTGTGTGTCTGTGTGTGTGTGTGTGTGTATATATATATTTTATAGTAATATGTACATATGTATATTAGCTGCTCTTGCTTGCTTGTTTTTTCTTGCCTTCTGATTGTTGCTCTGAGTGTTGCTATCCCTGTGCTGTTGCAATCCTGGAATTTCCCCGTTGTGGGACTAATAAAGGCTTATCTTATCTTATCTTATCTAACACATATACCCACACATTCACACATACATGCACACACCCATATCCACACCCACACATACCACACATATACATGCAAACCCACACACACCTGCACATACGCTTGCGTACACACACTCACACACACCCACATGCATGCATGCACACACACACACGCCCACACACGCAGGCTCCGGAGGATGGGGGGGGTGACCCCCTGCAAACCCTACGCCAGGACGTAGGCACCAGCCCCGGGAGCACCGGCAGGTTCCTGGGGAGGGTGCGACCCCGCCACCGGCATGCACCGGACCCCGGCCCAGAGGGGGGAGATGGCCCCCCCATCACCAGGGGCCCAAGGGCAGACCCAGCCACATCCGGGAGACAGGGCCAGCCAGCCCAGGGCCAAGATCCACCCCCCAGCCCAACCCTGAGCACCCCCCTCCCCAGGCCAGACGCACAGCCACCCCAGGACAGGTGCCCAGGACACAGGCTCCAGTGGGTCACAGAAAACCTCCCGTGGTCAGGGCGCAGCCAGCCGCCAGAAGTACCAAGGAGAGTGAGCCACCGCCCGCCACCACTCAAGTTATAGAATCAGTAAGCGGGGACCAGAGAGAATTGAATTCAGCCAACTGGTGTTTAGAAGAGGCAGACATTCTCTCCAGACTAATAATACAGATTCTGCTGTCATCGGAGTAAAAGTATCACCATTGCAGAGTAAACTAGTTTGAAAATGAAACTCACTCACTGGGAGACAGGAGGACCGGGAGCTTTTCAGCTGAATTGGGATTTTGGTGTTTTTTACCCACGATTTCCGGCCATGGACGTCCTAGCAAGCTAGCAAGCTAGAAACATAAACACCCATCATCTGTGAAGTTTTGGAGGCTTGAGACGACATTTTCAGGTGAGCCCCCGGTCGGATAATGTAAACCTAAGCATGACGTTATTTTGAGAATTTCCACAGCAGGTTGAACACAGCTGCAGAAGTTTTAAAAATAACTTTGTCTGTCTGCATCTCACTATTCATGTCTGTTGGCGTGTTTACATTGATTTATTATGTAATCGTGCCGCATGAAAAATTTGCCTGTTCGCATTTGGTGTGAACGCACATTAAGAGGTGACTCTCAGTTTTAAGCCCAGTGTTCACCACTATTGTGTATAGATGATGTGTTACTACAGTATTCAAGATTGTATTTATGATGCCTGTGTGTTATGTGTGTGGGTGCTTTAATTAAGTTCCAAATGCATAAATAAATTTATTCCATTGATCTGATTGATCACACATGCCTTGGGGTAGCACAGGCACAGTACAGAAGTAAGGCACAGGACTAGGAGCTGAGGCTGTCCTAAACCAGAGAGTGGGTCCACAGCACTGGCCATCCAGGGGTGGAGTCTGGACGGAGATGGTGTTATTTGCTCAGCTATGCTGGATAATCAGTCTATTCCTCTTCGCAACTGATAAACAAAAATGGTGATAAGTAGGTCCCATTTCCCACATTTATTGTGTGCATAATCATTTCTGAATGTGTGTTTTTAGTGTATTTTACTTTGTCGTGCTGTGTTGCAGTCGAAACTGTCTGACTATTACATCATGACCAAATCTTCCCAAGACTGATGGCATCTACCCCCATAATGGAGACACAACGGGAGAGAGGGCCATTTACAAAGCTGGCCCTTAACAATTTTCTAGTGTGAACGGGCTATATTGGCTGATACCAATGTTGTTGTCAGATATAGCTGTGCATCCTGAATTACTGTGCTATGCTAAAATTCCAATGACTAAATTGTGCATCAGAACTTCTGTCTATAACTTTTACATATTTGTGGGAAGAAAAAAAAACTAGCAACCAGAAACAGCAAATTGATCATGATGCAATTACCATTCTGTGAGGAAAGAATACATTTTTATGCTTTAAAAAAAAAAAAAAACAGCCAATTTTATGCTGTAATATGAAAAAATACGGTTTTACTGTAATAAAAGTACAATTGACCAAACAATAAAAACATCCTATTTTATTTATGTTAAGATTTGGATTGGGGCTTATTTACACTAGTAATATTGACAGACTTCTCTGTGGCTCACCACCTTATCCTGGTGGAGGTGTTTGCGTGCCCCCATGATCACAGAAGCTAGGGTTTTGGGGGCAGCTTGCCCCTGGTAGGGTGTCCCGTGGCAAACTGGTCCTGGATGGAGGGCCAGTCCAAGAGTGGTTTAGCGGATCCCCATGAAAAAGTTACATGGACAGTGTACACAATATGCCAGATGGATCTGCCCTCCAGTAGGCTCACCACCTACAGGAAGGATAATGGTGATGATGGTGCTATGTGAATTGGGCAGCCTTCTCTACTTGGACTGCTGCCGCTGTGACCTGGACCCTTTGATAAGAGGATGGATGGATGGATATTGACAGACCCATTTATCTTAATAGGTTATTTTATGATAGTTTAAGATTCTGCAGATCCATGCAGAATGTTTCTGTCAAAAGTGTATAAAAAAATGCTTTCTTGATGATCAGGCAGTTGACTAAATCTAACTCTGGCCTTGTGTGGCACCAGCCTGCCATTGCTTCACCTTTCTATCATCGCAGTTTATGTCACTCCAGTGCTCTGTTGCAGCAGAGTAGCTGGAGTTGAACCTGACTCTTGGATGTGACCACATAGTTATCTGGCCTTGATGGGGTCTTTGGAAACACGGTCCTGCTTATATACGCTTGAATGAAGCAAGAGGCATTATTGGGTGTGATGGGTCCATGATAACTGCTTGCTCCTGCAGCTCCATGCACTGCTGATGGGCAGTAAGTGGCCAAAATAGGCCCTCTGTGAGAGAGCCATGCACAGATTAATGAACCAGCTGATGTGGCATTGATCTCAGGTCCAAGTTTCTGTGCCCCTGCATTGTAATGTGAAACACTTTGTTTACGTTCACTTTGCTCTACACCTAAAGACAAGAAGGAGATGCCAATGCTTGTATTTGCTGATGTTTTTGATTTTGATTTTGATCAAGAAAGCTAGATCTGTCCTGGGGCAGCGCCTTGACCCAGTGGAGGAGATAGGAGAAAGAAGGATGGTGGCTAAGCTGTCATCTCTGCTGGACTCTGAGTCCAACCCTATGCAGGACATACTGAATGCACTAAGGAGCTCATTTAGCAGTAGGCTACATCATCCTAGGTGCGCAACCGAGAGGTTTTGCAGGTCCTTCCTACCTACGTCTGTCAGACTGCATAACCTAAGCAGGGCTGCGCGCAGAGATAGCAAAAAAAACGTGACGACCTAATAATATTGAATGCAAAAGACGCAACAGACTTACACAAAATGGTCCCCTCCAGTATACAACTAGGGCAATATCAGTCGCTATGGAGGGAGACAATATCTAGGGGTACATATTCATACTACATGGGGTAACTAAATAGACGGTTAGGCTGTTTATTCCATCTAGCTATAATGCTCCGTACTGTGTATATATATTTATATATTTATGTGTACATATGTATATTCACTGCTCTTATTTTCTTATCTTCTAAGTTATTGCTCTGAGTGTTGCTATCCCTGTGCTGTTGCAATCCTGGAATTTCCCCATTGTGGGACTAATAAAGGCTTATCTTATCTTATCTTATCTTATCTTATCTTATGTTGGTCAACATTTTTGTCTCTTCCCTGGTGTAATTTTCCACATATTGAAACAGTTCCCAAAGGCATTAATAAATGAGTGTTTGTGACATGCTTTGTTTAAGAAAAGAACTAGAAAACATTCAATTTTATTGTTGCAGTACCAGTTTAAACACAGTGAAGGAGCTTCCCTCAAAAGAGGCTGTTTTAATAACATGTTGCTTTAAAGGGCCTATGTTCTGCCCTCAGTAGTGTGTGTTTTATAGGGGTTAAATTAGTTCATAAGTTCATAAGATATATCATAATTCATTTATAATAATTCACGTTATCTAAATAGTCATTGTGTGTTAAAAATAATTTCTGTATAGTTAATAGTAATTTGTCTGTACTTTATGTTGAAAGCGCAGCCAGTTGCCGCTATGTTTTGTGGGTAGAAGAAGCGGACATTGGTGAGAGAGAAGAAAAAAGGCAGAGAGTATAACCTGCCCGCGAATGTCTGAAACATTCCTTCTGTGTGTTAAACGCCTTTCTACACCTTCGAAAGCAATGGCTGTAAGTCTGATTAGTGTTTTGTTGATTTGTAAGTTTTGTTAAATGTGAATTTGGGATCGTTTTAAGAACGTGATGTTTCCAGGAATTAGTCCTATCCCAGGGCCCCGCTAGTTTGTTAACTGTATTACAAATGTATCGTTTCAGGAATTAGTCCTATCCCAGGGGCCCGCTAGCTTATTTTAATGTATGTATTTTCTGTTTTTATTTCTAGTTTCACTCGGGCTTTTCATTGAGCTTCGAGCCACAGTTATAAACAACTGTAAGCTGTCTGGAAGACTGGAAATAAAGGAGCAGGACGCTCGGTTTCCTGGCTCGTGAAAAACGAGTTTGGCTTGCTGTTGATCTGCGTTAGCATACACAGTGTATACAACACGTAGGGATAACAGTACAGTGAAAAGCCACGTCAGCAGTTGGTGAAGACAAGATTCACGACACAGCGATGGACGACACTCAAGAGAAGAGGGCAGAAGAAAAGGCGAACTCTGAAGCCCAACCATCATACAACGCTAGCTCCAGCTCCAAACGTTGTAGCTCCAAGTTATCCTCAAAGTCCAATGTAATGGAAGCAGCCATTATGGCACAAGCCTCTGCTGAAGCTGCGAATGCTAAAGCCTCGTACAGTAAGAAACAATTAGAAATTAAAAAGCAACAAGCAAAGCTAGAACTGGATCTAGAGATGCTGGAGATAGAGAAGGAAGCAGTGGCCGCTACAGCAAAAGCAGAAGTTCTAGAAGCTGCTGCAGCTGCCGAGCAAGACAAAGGAGAGAGTGTGAAGAGCGCAATTTCATTACAAGCTGTCAGACAGAGAACTATGGAGTATGTGCACCACCAAACCCAGCTAGAGTCACAGGTGCGACCAGCCGAAGAAGAAGCACCTCAAGTCGAACCTGCACAAAGGGCACAATTATTCACTCCGAGGAGACCCGAACAAACTTTCTCTCCCCCAGCATTCAAGAAAATGTACGTAAAAAATGAATCCATTGACATACCAAGAGACTATGTCAAGCCAAACAGCTACCATGCTTCCCACAATGGTGACCCACCTATGGCAGACTTTGCTAGGTTCCTCGCGCGCAGAGAGCTAATCACAACCGGACTCTTTAAGTTTGACGACACCCCCGAAAACTTTAGAGCATGGCAGTCGTCATTCATAAATGCAACTGAAGATGTTGGTCTCACATATAGCCAGGAGTTAGATCTCCTAGTCAAGTGGCTTTGTAAAGAGTCCTCAGAGCATGTTAAAAGAATCAGAGCTGTCTATGCCACTAACCCCAAAGCTGCTCTCCAATTGTCATGGAACAGGTTAGAAGAGTGTTACGCTACGCCAGAAGTAGTAGAAAACGCCTTGTTTAAAAAACTAGATAACTTCCCTCGCCTTACAAACAGAGACAATATAAAACTCAGGGAACTTGGAGATTTACTCTTAGAGCTGCGGGTCACTAAAGATGAAGCTTATCTTCCAGGTCTCGCCTACCTCGACACACCCCGTGGGGTTAAGCCCATAGTTGAAAAGTTGCCTCCAAGTTTACAAGATAAATGGCTGCACGCGGGCTCAAAATACAAACAAAAATATGATGTAACCTTCCCTCCCTTCTCATATTTTGTAAAGTTTGTCCAAGACGAGGCTAAAGCAAGAAATGACCCAAGTTTTACGACATGCAGCAGCCAACCCTTCAGCAAAGGTGAGAGACCACCATTCAAACAAACTAGCTACAGAACGCCTCTAACTATAAACAAAACAGAGGTCGACACAACTGATCCTGCTAGTAGTAAGGAGGACGATTTAACATGCTACTGTCCAGTCCATAAGAAAACGCATCCTCTAGCCAAATGTAGAGCTTTTCAGAATAAACCGCTACAGGAAAGGCGAAGCATACTTAAAGAACACAAACAATGTTTTCGCTGCTGCTCTCCCATGCACGCAATAAAGGACTGTGACATGAAACTCAAGTGTGAGGAGTGCCAAAGTGAAAGACATTGCTCTGCCATGCATCCAGATTCAAGTCAGCAACCCCAGCCAGGAAACACACCTGAACCAGAGCCTCAGCCCCGAGACAACACGCCACCTGAGGTAACGTCACGGTGCACTGAGATCTGCGGCGAAGGTAATCCTCCGGGTTCTTGCTCAAAGGTATGTCTAGTTCGAGTTTTCCCTAAAGGCCAACCAGAACGCTCCGTTAAGATGTATGCAATCCTTGACGATCAGAGTAATAAATCGCTGGCCCGTCCTGAATTCTTCGAGCTGTTTAGGATCAAGGGTAACCCTCTGACATACCTCATGAGAACATGTGCTGGTTTAACTGAAATGCTTAGCAGGGAAGCAGTGAGGTTCCAAATCGAGCCAGTAGGCGGAGGCCCACGCTTAGACCTCCCTCCTCTCCTTGAATGCGACGAGATAATGTTCAGTAGGGATGAAATACCTACGCCCGAAGTCGCTCTTGCTCACGCCCACCTAAAACACCTCGCTCCTCTCATCTCCAAGTACGACCCAGATGCTCAGATGGCAATTTTACTGGGCAGAGACATCCTACGAGTCCACAAAGCAAGGCAACAAGTCAACGGACCCCACAATGCTCTCTTTGCTCAATGCCTGGACCTAGGCTGGGTAATTTTTTTTTTTTTTTTTTTTTGTTACTTATTTGTACCCGTAGGTAGACTTGGTTTGCAGTCTGGTGACAAGCCACCGGCTGCTGGTCGCTGCGTGCGCGAGCGCCCTAAACCTACATGTTTTTTTGGTGTGTGGGAGGAAACCGGAGAAATCCCGGAGTAAACCCGCGCAACACGGGGAGAACATGCAAACTCCACACAGCTCACTGTTGGTCGGGGGCTGGGATCGAACCCACGATCTCATGATCCCCGCGGTCCCCCGGCCGAGGGTAAAACTGTGCTGCCACAGTGCTAAACCACTGCTCCACCGTGCAGTGGTTTAGCACTGTAGGAGAGGTGTGCCTTAACGCTCATAAGCCAACCATCAACGTTTATAAAACGTACATGCTCTCCAACGGACGCCCATCTCTCTTCACTCCTTGTCCTAACAGCATCAACATCAAAGAGAAACCATGCTACGGCGGGGAGCACAAGGATGGCCTCTCTAAATGCAGCTCAAAACCCAATGCTGTGGAAGAAAAGCTTGGGGACAAAGTTTTTGAGTGCACAGAGAACGATAACAAGTGTGCTGTGTCCTTTGAAGATGAGACCTTCCTAAAGATAATGGAGGAAGAAGTCCACCAGGATGGAAACAACCCTGAACAGTGGCACTACGTCACATCAGAGCAAAACCCAGCTGATCTAGCCACCAGGTCAATACCTGCATCACAGCTCATGGACACTATGTGGTTTAAGGGACCAGACTTCCTTTACAAACTACCTGAATCGGGACACCTGAATCCTTTGAGTTAATCGAGCCTGAAGTAGACTCTGAAATCAGAAAAGTTGCTACCTTTTCTACTCATATTCAGAAGAACGGGCCCTTACCAGCATGCTTCCAGCGCTTTTCAAGTTGGAACTCATTAGTACGTGCCATTGCATTCCTAATTCACCAAGCTCGTTCTCACTCATCAAGCAGCCTGTCAGATCATTCATGCAGGGGCTGGCATCGATGTAGCAAGCCACGCACTCCAGAGGAGCTGGATGCTGCCAGTAACCTCATCCTCCAGTCTGTTCAAAAAGACGCTTTTCCCGACGAGTATGCTGCTCTCCATGCCAACCAAACCGTCTGCAGTTCAATTCCCATCGTAGCTCTTGATCCCTATATGAGTGAAAGCCTCATCAAGGTTGGAGGTCGCCTCAAAAATGCTTCATTGAACACAGCATCTGAGAATCCAACCATTCTCCCAAACAAGCATCATGTAACTCAACTGCTTGTCCGTCACTATCATGCCAAAGTTGTGCATCAAGGAAGGCAGTTCACGGAAAGCGCAATTAGGCAAGCCGGACTGTGGATTGTAGGTTGCAAAAGACTGGTCTCGTCCATTATCCACCATTGTGTAACATGCAGGAGACTCAGGGGAAAACTAGAGACTCAGAAAATGGCAGATCTCCCACCTGAGAGACTCAAAACATGCCCTCCAATTTCATACGTCGGGTTGGATGTATTCGGCCCATGGTCAGTAGTCACTCGACACACACGAGGTGGAGCTGCACAAGGAAAAAGGTGGGCAATACTCTTCACGTGTATGACCACGAGAGGCGTGCATATTGAAGTCATTGAGTCTATGGACGCTTGCAGCTGCATAAACGCAATACGCAGATTCTTCGCAATACGAGACCCAGCAAAGCAAATGCGATCTGACAGAGGCACCAACTTCATTGCAGCGAGCGTGGAGCTAGGCATGGCACAACCAAACAAAAACCCTCCCAACATTGTCAACTACCTTCATGCCAACGGTTGCACATGGGAGTTCAATCCCCCACATGCCTCTCACATGGGAGGCGTCTGGGAAAGACTGATTGGGGTCACTCACAGAATACTGGACTCTATGCTTTTGCAAAACAAACACACTCGTTTGACGCATGAGGTGCTTTGTGACATAACGTTCGGCTCAGGAGACGCACACACACAGGCTCAGAGTAGTTCAAACTGTTTATTAACAACAGGGATGTTTGGGTGCGTGTCTGCGGAATGTTAATGTGTTGGTGGTGGCGTCTGCTTCGGACCCAGAGGCAGGAGACCGTTCAGCCGGCAACCCTATGGGAGAAATCAGACACAGGGTGATGAGCACACACCAACACGGGAGGAGAATAGGCGAGGGAGAGAAGCTTACTTGTTTGGGCAGATGACTGGCGCTTCAAGGATGGAAGCCCGGGAGACAGCCACCTGCAGGGCTCGGTGCAGCAGCGAGGAGAGACGAGGGACGGGATTGTCCGCCGCCGAGGAATCCACCTGTGCACAGGGGAGCAGACTGGAGAGATGAGGTAAGTGAACTTCTTACCGGAGATGAGGATGCTGAAGAGAATGTGGTAGAAGTCCATACAAAGGAAATGAAGTCTACGGCTTCAGGCCGACGCTCAGGGCGAGGCGGCTTTTATCCTTCGCCGCTGACGAGTAGCAGGTGCGTGAGCAGGTGGCGCCGCTGATGAATGGCGCGGCGTGACACTTTGTACTTTAATGGCTGAGGTAACGTCTGTAATCAACGCAAGGCCCTTAGTTCCCATCTCAACAGACCCTTCCTCACCATCCCTACTCTGTCCTGCAATGATCTTGACCCAAAAGCAGCATGTTCCCCCTCCACCAGGAGACTTTTGCGGAAAGGACCTGCTCAAAAACCAGTGGAAACAAGTGCAAGCACTCGCCAATGAATTTTGGAGCCGCTGGAGAAACGAATATCTCAACACCCTCCAATCAAGGCGCAAGTGGCATACAACACACCGCAACCTACAGACAGGTGACATAGTGCTGTTGAAACAGGACCAAGCACCCAGAAACGAATGGACAATGGCCATCATCACATCCACCTTTCCAAGCAGCGACGGGAAGGTCAGAAAGGTCGAAGTGAGGACATCATCCCAGGGTGTTTTAAAGACTTACTTACGTCCTATCTCAGACATTGTTACGCTCTTAGAGAGTGAAATGATAGTTAAAAAGAAGTAGTGGCATTAGTAATGCCAGGCGGGGAGTGTTCTGCCCTCAGTAGTGTGTGTTTTATAGGGGTTAAATTAGTTCATAAGTTCATAAGATATATCATAATTCATTTATAATAATTCACGTTATCTAAGTAGTCATTGTATGTTAAAAATAATTTCTGTATAGTTAATAGTAATTTGTCCGTACTTTATGTTGAAAACGCAGCCAGTTGCCGCTATGTTTTGTGGGTAGAAGAAGCAGACATTGGTGAGAGAGAAGAAAAAAGGCAGAGTATAACCTGCCCGCGAATGTCTGAAACGTTCCTTCTGTGTGTTAAATGCCTTTCTACACCTTCGAAAGCAATGGCTGTAAGTCTGATTCGTGTTTTGTTGATTTGTAAGTTTTGTTAAATGTGAATTTGGGATCGTTTTAAGAACGTGATGTTTCCAGGAATTAGTCCTATCCCAGGGCCCCGCTAGTTTGTTAACTGTATTACGAATGTATCGTTTCAGGAATTAGTCCTATCCCAGGGCCCCGCTAGTTTGTTAACTGTATTACGAATGTATCGTTTCAGGAATTAGTCCTATCCCAGGGGCCCGCTAGCTTATTTTAATGTATGTATTTTCTGTTTTTATTTCTAGTTTCACTCGGGCTTTTCATTGAGCTTCGAGCCACAGTTATAAACAACTGTAAGCTGTCTGGAAGACTGGAAATAAAGGAGCAGGACGCTCGGTTTCCTGGCTCGTGAAAAACGAGTTTGGCTTGCTGTTGATCTGCATTAACATACACAGTGTATACAACATGTAGGGATAACAGTACAGCCTATATCATGCAAAATCGACTTTTTTGAGCTTTTAAGCCTGTTATAATGTTAATTCCTCATCAAAAACACCCCCAAAGTGGTATTTTGCTCCATTCACGCATCTCTGAGTATTCCTCCTCAACCCTGCTCTCTGAGCTGCTGCTCCACCCTGTCCCTGATAATGACTGGGTCCCCACGTTCATACGTATGAACGTGGGTGAGCCGCCCACTCCAGGAAGTGCCTGTGCTGCCAGCACCGCCCCCAGGCTAACGCACACACCCACTTTCTCCGCGCAGCAAACGGAGCGGTGATCGGCAAAACTCTTTCACTTTAGCATTGACGCTGTGAAGAAGTAGTTTCTCTCGCACCTAATCTGCTCAGTGACAACAACTGTTTGCTTTTTTACGTAAGACAATGTTTTCTAAGTGGTGCAGCCTTCCTACAGAAGAGCCTACTCGTCAGAAATGGTCAAAATACACCAGAATGCAGAGGCTAAAATCATAATATTAAACGTGATTAACAATACACTACATAAGAATAATATTATAGGCTAAAATAATAACAGGAGGCTAAAGAGTTCAACATGCTCATCCATCTTTTCTAAAGTTTACTGTAGATGTTGTTTTCGTGGGCGGAACCCAGCGACACGCTGCAGCAGCCGGCTCAGAGGTTACGTCATGAAATGGGCGGCAGCCACAAGAAGGAGAGGCAGATCCTCAGAGATAGAGGCATCTTACTTTCGGACTTGCGAAAATAACTCATATTTCATAAGAAATTCATTCTCCAGTGTACCAAAGGTAATATACTATCATATACATGCATATAGTTTACTCTGAAAGGCTTAAAATAGCATGATATAGCCCCTTTAAATGCTAATGATCCCCAGTTCACTCAACCACTTTTGCCATTTTTCTGAGATTTACATTTTGATGGTGATGCCATGTTAGAGGCTAATGCTGGACTCACTTGTAAAAGACTATGTGTCCGTGTTAATAAATATTTGCCAAATGCTGGAGATTCGATCTGTCCAGGGTATATCCTGCTTCTCGCCCGAAGATGCTGGGATTGTCATATTGAATGGACAATCAGCCTAAGTGCAAGGTGCAACACCAAAAGAATCACACACAAGGAACGTTTGACCCTTTATTAGTTTTCAAAAAACTTGAACTCGGAGAAACCGGTCACTCGACAGAGGAGCGGCAAACCTGCAGAGGGAGAGACGAGGCTGATTAACAGATGAATGGAGGGGGATGTGGAAATCCAAATAAGACCACTCACATGGGAGGAAGAGAGAGACCGGCTCAGAACCCAGTGAAGGAGATGAACCAGCAGGTCTGAACTGCTGGCAGGGAAATGAGGAGCGGAGTCTGACCGGGTGGAGATGATGACTGTGACGGGGGAAGCAACAGGCTGGCGAGCATACCAAAACCCCTGAAGACGCACCACTTCGTCTGCAGCAACCCAAACGAGCCAGCGTTGAATCACTGAAGAGCGCTTCCTTGTAAACGCTGGCTCAGCAGGAACAGCAAGTGCGTCAGATGAGCTGATTAGGGGAGCAGGGTGAAACGGGAAGGAGGGGGCGAGCGCTCACCAGGACATGACAGGGCGCCCCCTCAAGGAACGCCTCCTGGCGGTTCACCAGGCTCCTCCGGGTGGGCTCGATGGTAGGTCTGGACCATACCTTTGTCATGGAATGCTGACCAGGGGACCCATGACCGGTGACTCCGGACCGAAACCCTCCCAGTGGACCAGGTATTGAAGCCCCGGCAGTGAACATCCAGGATTTCTTGCATGGTGTGCGTGATATGACTGTCGAGGATCCAAGGAGGAAAAGGCAGCTTTTGGTGGGGGGGGGGGGGGGTTTGCAGAGAGGACTGGAGGAGAGGGGCTTGACCTTGGAGACGTGAAATGTTGAATGCATGTGGAGCGGCTGTGGGAGCTGGAGCCGGACAGCAGAGTTGCCTGGGGGGCAAGATTACGAACCTCAGCCTTCAGTGGAACCTGATCTGTAGACACCCAGACCTGCTGCCCAGTCTTGTAGTCCGGCGCCGGAACCCTCTTACAGTCAGCATAGCACTGATTGCGCTCTGCGGAACAAAGGAGCGCCACTCGGGTAGACCTCTACGCCCGGCGACAACGACAAATATGGGCCCCCATGGACGGCACCGCCACCTCTCTTTCAGCCATGGGTAATGGGGGGGGGGGTTGTAGCCCACAGAGGCTTCAAATGGAGACAGCCCTACGGCCAAAGAGACAGTAGAATTCAAAGAATACTCCACCCAGGTCAGATGGGAGCTCCATGATGCAGGGTCATCGGCTGCCACGCAATGAAGGGCGGCCTCCAGGGACTGGTTGGCACACTCAGCCTGCCCATTGCTCTGCGGGTGGTAACTGGAGGTGAGGCTGACGGTAGTGCCAAGGCAGTGACAGAAGGACTTCCACACATGTGAGATGAACTGTGGAACCCAGTTAGACACAATGTCCGTAGTGATGCCGTGCAGTCTGATGACATGATGGGAGAGTAATTCAACAGGCTTGGAGGCAGTTGGCAGCTTGGGGAGGGGAACCAGATGAACAGCCTTGGAAAGCCCATCCACAATAGTCAAGATGACGGTGTTGCCATGAGAGGGAGGAAGACCAGTGACAAAGTCCATGGCTATGTGGGACCAAGGCCGGCTGGGATGGCGAGGTGGTGAAGAAGGCCAGCGGGGGTGGGGGTGGGGGTGGGGCAGGATTTACTACGGGCACAAGTTTGGCAAGCCTTCACGTACTCCTGCACGTCCTGCCGACCCCATGGGCCACAAGAACACTCGGCTGATAATGTCCACAGTGCGCACCACTCCAGGATGGCAGGCGAAACGTCTGGTGTGCCCCCACTGGATAACTTCGCTGCGGAGGGCTGCAAGGACGTAAAGGCGGTTAGGGGGACAACCTGCTGGTTCAGGCTCAGAGGACTGGCCCTGGCGGACTCTCTTCACAATCTCCCAGGTAAGGGTTCCCAGGATGCACAAAAGCGGAAGAATGGGCTGGGAGCGAGAAGAGGGGTCAGCCGGGTCCTGGCTGAACTGTCTGGAGAGAGTGTCAGGCTTAATATTACGGGAGCCGGGCCTATAGGTGACAGGGAAATTGAAACGCTGGAAAAATAGGGCCCAGCGAGCCTGCCTGGAATTCAGCCAGCGGGTCGACCGCAGATACTCAAGGTTCTTGTGGTCGGTCCACATGACTACAGGATGAACAGCTCCTTCCAGCCAATGTCTCCATTCCTCAAAAACTAATTTGATAGCCAACAGCTTTCAATCCCCAACGTCGTAATTCTTCTCGGTTGGGGTGAGCCGCCGAGAGAAATACGCACTCAGGTGGAGCTTCAAGTCCGTGGTGGAGTGCTGGGACAGAAATACTATACAGCCAGCTGGATGGCAGCCTCGCACCCAAGATGAGATCGATAGCACAATCATAAGAGCAGTAAGGTGACAGCAACAATGCTCTTGGTTTGCTAAAGACCTCAGCTAAATCGTGATATGCCCGGGGAATGATGCTGAGGTCCGGCGGCTCGGCCGGGGCAAGGCAAACAGACAGAGATGGGGAACACTCCGCTGAATGCATACAGTGGGCCAAACAAAATAGGCTGCAGGTAGAGATGATGTTTTTGTCCCAGTTGATCATGGGGTTATACCCTGTGGAGCCATGGGTAACCAAGAACCACCAGGGAAGATGATACGAGGAGAACCAGGAATGTCAGTTCCTCCTGGTGGTTCCCGGAAAGGAGGATGGATATAGGCACCATGCTGCGAGTGACCACTGCAACCTCCGGACAGATATAGTTGTGATTCTCTGACCACGGGGCAATTTAAGTGTGGGAATGCCCACCTGCTTAACGAACTCAGCAGACACGAAATTACCCTCTGACCCTGAGCCAACCAGCGCCATAGTCCTCCTCTCGACCCTTGGCAATTGCACAAGGGCCGAAACAGAAAAATTACCAGTTGGAGAAGATTTGGTCCTGCCCGCTAAGCCCCCCCATCGTTACTGACGGGCCGTGTTTTGTTTTGTTTTTTTTGCCGCTGGCGACATTTGTCCAGACTGTGGACTGTGGTTCATTAAACTACAATACATGCACGCACCAGCCCTTCGCCTTCGCCGGCGCTTATCATCGGTCAAGTGCAGAGAGATCTCCATCGGTTCGGGCGAGGAGCTGGCGCCGCCAGTGCCAGTAACCACGGTGGACACACACTCGGTGCGAGGCTCACGGTATCGGTTATCCAATCCAACTGCCTGATCTATGAGACCGTCAAGAGTCTCTGGGACAGGGTGAACCGCCAGATGGTCCCGGAGTTGATCATTCAACCCGTGGAGGAACGCACTGTGTAACGTAATATCATTCCACCCCGAATCAGACGCAATGACCCGGAACTCCACCTAGTACTTGGCCACAGACCAGGTGCCCTGGGGGAGCATCATCAGGCAGCTCATTACATTGCCCTGACTCTCGGTCCAGCCAAACGCTCTGGAGAATGCGGCCACAAATTGCTCAAACGTATACTGACGCCCCTCAGGGTTGTCTAACGTGGATCGTGCCCAATCCAGGGCTCGATCCCTGAGCAACAGAGTAAAGAATTGGGTCTTGGCCATGTCGTCCGGGTACTCCTCCCTGACCTGCTCCAGGTACATTTGAACTTGGATTAAAAAAAAACCTTACATTTCCCCACCTCCCCCACGTACAGGGAAGGTGTGGGAACGGAGGTGGTTCGGCGCACCGTAGTTCGCGGAGCAGGCTGGGGGGGAAGCGACCAGAGGAGGCGCTGCAGCCCAAAGTGTCATCATGTTCAATACCTGTTGCGTCAACACAGCGAGCTGGCGCTCAGTCACCACTAGACAGCTCAGAGCGAACTGCTCCTGTGGTGAGGCACCAGCTGCACCATCTTCTTGGCTGGCTCATTCTGTCATGATTAATAAAGCTTGACAGCACACGTGCACAATGCCAAAGCACAGGCGGAACCACACAGAGGGGCACATTTGAAAGTTTTATTAAACCTCAAAAACTAAAGCGCACAGCTGTAGAAACAGTCACTCGCCAGAGGAATGGCCCTGTGGAGAGGAGGCACGAGCTGTGAGTAGAGGAATGGAGTAAGGGGAAATGGGCAAGCCAAATTGCCGCTTACTTGGGAAATCCAGGGATGATCGGCAGGACCCAGCAAGGAATAGACGAACCAGTAGGGTAAGGGGGAAGATGAGCTGATGGTGCCTGATCGGGTGGAGTAGGAACTGAGGACGGTGAGATGTGGCAGGAGAGCGTGCGCAGTCCAAGAGACCCACCTACATGATTGCAGCAACCTGAGGAAAAGGAGAAATAAGGTGAGACAACATTTTCACACTTATTACTTAGACTTGCTTGCCTATAGCGGGCAGTATACCCAGACGAGCCAGCGCTGACTGCGTGGAGAGAGCCTCCTTAAGTACGCTGGCTGATGAGTGGGTGCAGGTGTGTCTTCTGCCTCAGGTGTCATGATGAGTTAGTGAATGTGAGGCAGGACGGGAGGGGCACGCTCCCGCTGCTCATGACAGTAGGGGCTCAATGGCTAGGATATGGTAGCTGAGTTTCTGCTTCGGCTCAGTGCGAAGGAGTTACATGGCTCCACCCTCCAGTGAGCTCACCACCTACAGGAGGGACCATGGGGGTCCAGTGCAATGTGGATCAGGTGACGTCACCTGTCTGGTGGGGAAGGAGCCTGAGCTGGTGCATGAGGTTGAGAAATACCAGCTACTGTATATACAAATACATATACTGTAACAAGACACATAATCACCCCCCCCCCCCCCCACACACACACACACTGTCTGTCTGACATTAAATCAGGCTAAACTTTTCCTTTTTCCGGTCAGCTAAGATTATCAAAATTCATTCTATTTTTTAGAATTGTTTTAGATTTTTTTTATTACTATCTTCAAAGTCAGACGTTTACATACATTTCATTAGTATTTTATTGTAGTAGTATTACCTTTAAACTGTATAACTTGGGTCAGACATTTTGGGTATCCTTCCACAAACTTCTCACAATACTTTGCTAGAATTTTGGCCCATTCCTCCTCATAGAACTGGTGGAACTGAGTCAGGCCTTTAGGGTGTCTTGCTCTCGCATGTCTTTTCAGCTCTGCCCACAACTTTTCTATGGGATTGAAATCAGGACTTTGTAATGGCCACTCCAAAACATTGATTTTGCTGTCATTAAGCCACTTTGTAACTAATTTGGCAGCATGCTTAGGGCCATTGTCCATTTCTTGCTGTACAACTGCCAGGGAAAAGGCAGCTACTGGTCTGAAGCCCTAGCAACACAGCCAATGGACATCGACTGCAGAAGAAAAAGAAGAAGAAGAAGAAGAAGAAGAAGAAGAAGAAGAAGAAGAAGAAGAAGAAGAAGAAGAAGAAGAAGAAGAAGAAGAAGAAGAAGAAGAAATCTACAATTTACCTTTTCAAACACTAGTTTCCTTTGTGATCTAGCAAAGCATACTTATATTATCATCTAAGTACATAGTATCAATCCCCAAACTGGGTGAAAATGACTTGTCAGTGTCATCAGGCAAATTTGGGTTCTGTGTTGTATATCTATATTTCCTCATATATTTTCTCAAAAAATATAGTTGTCAAATAATTATTAGAAAAAATAAACCCTGGTGAGTTTTGGCCAAAGCATGCCACAGACATTTCATTAACTCTCCTAGGAGCAGTGTGGAAAAGGGCATGCCATGATCATCTTAACCACTCATTTTAAATTTACAGACTGTGTTGGAGTCCTTTACCTCACTCTGTTTAACTGTGAGAAATAAAGGTTTCTTTGTAGTGCTCATATAGCACCATATTTCAAATTTATGTCATATTTGAGGAGAGGCCCAAAATTACTCTTTAGTGACCAAGCTTTATTGTAAGTCTGCACATTCTTGTTTTGTAAGTCAGATAATTTAGCAAAGAACTGTTAAAGAAAGATCACATTTAAATTGGGCTTGCCAATAATAAAATGTTGAGATCATTGTGTTTCTTTTTACTTTCTGACAATACCACAATTTTGTTGTACTGTACAACTGTACAATGACAATGAAGCCTATTCTATTCTATTCTATTCTATTCTATTCTATTCTATTCTACCAGATCTAATAAGACCAGAATAAATAAGTTGAATTCACACCTCTACTTCTGCTGAAACAAACTGCTGACGTCAAAGACTTTATTGCATCAAATCTGTTTTTAAGTTCTGCAGAGAAGTTTCCCTCTAATTAAAACACTCGTATAGATTCATCTGTCTTGTGTACAGCTATAATTGTGTAGTCGAAAGGTCATGCTTTTTTTTTTTTTTAATTTCCAGACACCTACATTAGGATGAAGGATCAGTATGCTCCTATGGGAGCAATTACACTACCCTGACAGCCTGCTTGGTTTGAATGATCCATCTATTCTTAAAAAGTGTTAATCTGTTCTTTAGGAAAAAAAAATCTTCTGTTTCTGTTTAAGTAGTTAAAGTGAGATCATTTATTTAATGATGACTTATGCAGATTCTCAATTTCAGACTAGAAGGAAATACACTACTCACAAAAAGTTAGGGATGTTCGGCTTTCAAGTGAAATTTAAGGATGCACCCAAAATGCACCAGAACCTTTACAGGTGAACATAATTTGACCTTCTCTAACCTTTTAAATGCACATGTCCAACTGTTCAGTGTTTAAGTACTTTTTGATTAACTTGCTGTTTTCTAACAAGGTGCTTAACAGCAAAATTCACAACAGGTGTTTGATCCATGAATCGACCAATAAATTTTCTGGTTTTATTAGAACTGGTATTTAAAGAGTCCTCTTCATCATGCTGTTCATATTTTGACATCATGTGACCAAGACGACACCGAACAATTGATCAACAGTACCTCACCACTGCGAAGCTTCAAACAGGATGTTCTCAAAGAGACGTGGCCACTGAGCTTTGAGTGTCACAGAGTGTCATCAGCAGGTTGCAACAGAGATACAGAGAAACTGGAAAAGTCACAGAAAGGCACAGAAGTGGACATCCTTTGGCCACATCCCACGTTGATGACCGCTTCATTGTGAACAGTGTCCTGTGGAACCGGATGATGAATGCCACTCAACTCCAGGCATATTTAAGGGAGGTGAGAGGCACCTAAATGTCATGTCAGACCATTCAAAACCGTTTCCATCAGCATGGTCTGCGTGCTAGATGACCTGCAAGGGTACCTGACCACACCAAAAGGCACAGGTTTGGGCCAGGGAGCACTTACGCTCAACAAGGGACCAGTGGGCCTCAGTGCTGTTCTCTGATGAAAGTCTATTCATGTTGTGCAAGAAATGATGGCTGCCAACGATGTTAGAGATGTCAAGGAGCGCACTATGTGTCTGTCTTTGGTGGTGGCAGTGTTAGTCTGGGCAGGTGTGTCTAGTCAATACAGAACTGCCCTACACCTTGTGAATGGTACAGTGACAAGCCAATACTACCTGAAAAACATCATTAATCCAGTCATTGTGCCCCTGCATGGACAACACAAGCCTAATTTCATCTTCATGGACAACAGTGCTCCAGCTCATCAAGGTCACATCATTAGGGAATGGCTGCTGGAGGCTGGGGTACCTTAAATGGAGTGGCCTGCACTTTCTCCAAACCTGAATCCCATAGAAAACCTATGGGATCAGCTGAGTTACCGTATAAAGGCTCGTAACCCTGCATCTCACAACTTCAATGACCTGAGAGCTGCCCTTCAAGAAAAGTGGAATGCCATGCCTCAGCAGACAATAAGTCGACTTGTGAACAGCATAAGCTGTTGGCAAGCTGTAATTGATACTCGAGGGCACATGACAAATTATTGAGCGATTGACATTTTTTGTTGTGGTATACCCATCACTGTTGTTGGCTTTTGTTTCAATAAACTGATTGAGATGAGGAAATCACCATTGGATGCTTCTACTTAAATACCCTACTTTCAGGCTATAATATCACTGTAGCGTGAATTTTTACATTTTCCATAAATTTCACCTGAAAGCCAAATATCCCTAGCCTTTTGTGAGTCGTGTATTTTTCACTGTGCAGAAAGTTAGACATGATTGTGTTTGGATACATTTTTTATCATGTGTAATCTAAACAATTTTGCAGTTAAGTGTTGGTCGTTTTGGAAATTTTTCCTCTTACTGTTGCTCTGACTCCCACTGAGCCGAGGAGTGACAGGAAATTGCAAAGGAGCTTTCATGGAAGAAACAGAAATATTTTGGCAAATTGCAGAGTCTGAAGCAGCGTGGTGCAGCTTTTCATGTTAATGGCTTTAATGCTGGTCTGCATTTACTGCACGTCGTGCCTACCGGTGATGTGACAGCACACTAAACAGAGCAGAACGCCTCCAGACGGCTGCACTTGGGGTGATGCCACACTGCTGTGTGTTTGCAGGTAGGATCGGGAGCATGATGAAGTGGGGTGCATGTACGCCCCCTCCAAGTGAAGTCAAGGTGAATGGTTTATGAATTCCTACTGTTTGCTCACACAGCTTTTCAGATTCTTTATCCTTAAGTCAGTCATTGTGCTGAAAATAGCCCTTATTCATGATGCAAATACTGTTCTTTCTTCTTTTTTACCTTAGAGCTTTCACTATAATGTTAATCCAGGAATCTGCAATGTGCAACTTGCATTTGGTACATTCTTATTCAGCAGAGTAACATGTTCATATTTGATCAAGGTCCTTCTGCATTGCATGACAGAAACACCAGGTACCCTTCTTGATTGGCTCGCCAATACTTTTGGACTGTCATATGCTCCAGTGCAAGCCCTGCTGTGTCAGACCTCTGACAATTTTTGACAACAACACCAGCACACAGTTTCAAAAGCTTAAGAGAATCTCAAACAGTGTTGGATTGAGGGTGGTTAAATCAATAGTCTCTTATGCAAGTGGCCCAAGATTGCAACATGTTGTTCTCCTTTTCTCAACACAGTCTTACAAAAAGGTGCATGTTATCTCACCCTCTGGAAATGTCCAATATGCACAGCAGAGTGTCCTTTTCTGTACATTACACACAAGTATGGCAAAACAGGTAAGTATAATGAAAGTAGTGCAAACAGGTTCTTCTAGTAGATGGGAAAAGAACTACAGTCAAGGAGAGTAGTACAAACGGTATAAAGTAGTGGAGAAAACACCTTCAAGGAGTCCCAGAGTCTGGAGGAAGATTGTAGAGGCACAGAATCAAAGTTACTTGAGGTTCAGAGTGAAATTTCCACAGCTACTGATGATTTGGGGAGCCATGTCATCTTCTGGTGTCGGTCCACTGTGTTTTATCAATTCCAACGTCAGTGCAGCCGTCTATCAGGAAATTTTAGAGCACTTCGTGCTTCCCTCTGCTGACAGACTTTATAGAGATGCTGATTTCATTTTTCAGCAGGACTTGGCACCTGCCCCTACAAAAGTACAATACTTGGTTTAACCCCTTGCACTCCGGTCAATTTCCCTAAAAACGCCAAAAATTAACGTGCCCAAATTAAATCAAAAGCTGTTCTTCAACCCTTTGCAGCATCTTCATGGGGTTGGTCTCATTTAAAAGAAAACACTTTGAATTTTTTGGCAAAACAGTCATAATCTCTCTAAGTGCTCCAGCCACTGAGTTACAGTCATCTAAACATAGTGAACTTGAAGAAAATAAATTTGGCCTGGGTGTTTTTTTTGGATACAAATGCTTGCAAATAATACACAGCTTCAGATCCGGGCTGGAAAATGCAACAGAAATGTAGAACCAAGTGTTATCCAGCTGAGGTCAAAATTTTGTAACAATACCACAAAAAATGAATATATTACACAGCTTTATGCTCAGGTAGTTCCCAGGCATTTTGGAACTGTGCCAAATTGTGCCAAATGGCACAGTTTGGAAAAACGTCTGTAACTTTTGAATGATTCAATGTAGAAGCTTCATTTTGGGCTCTAATGAAAGGTCACACTCAGGGCTGTCTGTGTGTGTGTGTGTGGGAGGGGGGTTGCCCCCCCCCTCGTTACAGAGGATGGACATCGGCCATCGCTACACAACGGATTAGCCTCATGTAGCGATGTGGGACAGCAGCGCAGTCAACGCGGCTTCCCCCCCCCCGCTACAGAAGAATAGCGGGGGTGGGGGGGTGTTCACAGTCTGTACGCGGTGCACAAACTGCGCCGCGCCGCACAGTTGTAATTTACCGATCGGTCAAAAGTCATTTTGGATTACAATTTTCAGGGATAAACAATAATTTAGCTTATAACACCTTACCTCTTCACAGCAGCAGAGTCCTGGCGAACTTCTCTTCCTCACTGTCAGACGAACATGACACTGGTCCACTGGTGGTTCTGGTCTCGCGACCCGATCAAAACATAATTCCATTATTGCGGTTTTGTGCTTCCATGATTGCGGTTTTTGGCGAACGATTTTTCAAAACAAATAACAGCAGTAATTAAAAAAAGACTGGCGAAGGCATGTGTGTCACTCAGCCTTCGTCGTCAGCCTCCGTCGGTCTGTGACCATGGAAGAAATCATAACGTCTACTCTGCTGGAACCAAAACAAAATAAGCACCGCCTGTGGCCGAACATGCCGATCCGCGAATGGCACTCCCTGTCACACAGGTTGCATTTGTGGATGGTCTCCGTGCTGCTGGGTCTGTGACGGTTCTTCCTGCGGGTCCTTTTTTGATCTGCTGCAGCAGCCAGTCTTCACCTAGCCTTAAAAAAAACAGCTCGCAAACTTCTCTGCTTCAATTGGCTCACTGCATTCACAGCGTTGGGAGGCGGGTCCTTCTGGCTAGGTTTTCAGTCATTGGTTCTTCAAGGTTTCAGAAACCCAATTCAAGGCTCTTATTAGTCGAATGAGAGGTCAATCAGATGAACTAATCTGTTCGCGGCTGTGTCTGCAGCTTTTATTTTCAGTGCGTGCTTGGACGCCATACACCACCTACATCACAATCTCAATCATGCGTCCTAGAGCGCACGAGAGGGCCCTCGTGCGCTCTAGGACGTAGAGACTTGCCCGTCCGCGGTACAACGGAGCGCAAGAGGTTAATGACCATGGTATCACTGTGCTTGATTGGCCAGCAAACTCTCCTGACTTAAACCCCATAGAGAATCTGTGGAGTACTGTCAAGAGGAAGATGAGAGACACCAGACCCAACAATGCAGACAAGTTGAAAGCTGCTATCAAAGCAACCTGGTCCTCAGCAGTGCAACAGGCTGATCACCTTCATGGTACACCGCATTGATGCAGTAATTCATGCAAAAGGAGCCCTGACCAAGTATTGAGTGTGTACATGGACATACTTTTCAGTCGTCATTTTTATTAAAAATTAGTTTTTACGAATTAATTGTATGTACTATACTAATTTTTTTGAGATACAGATTTTGGAGTTTTCATGAGCTATAAACAATAATCATCAAAATTAAAACAGATTAATACTTGCAATCTATCATTCTGTGTGCAATGAATCTACATAGTATATCACTTTCATTTTTTGATTCAAAATACTGAAATAAACAAATGTTTCAATAACATTCTAATTTACTGAGTTGCACCTGAATGTAAGGCAACATTTTTTGATCTAGCTTTTAGTTGGACTGCATTTTATTTTTAAAAATCATTTACGGTTAAGTTTAATTTCAACAAGCTTCTCACTTACTGCATTACAAGCACCAACATTTACCAGCACTGTCATAGCATCTGTTTTAGTTACATGTGCACAGAATATAAAACTAGAGGGCACTCAGAGATACCTCTGCCAAGGCTCCCTCTGTCCCTCCCTGTACCTCTGTCCATCCAGCCGTCCCACCATCCTTCCATCCATACGTACATTGTGTAGAACCTTGGTGGAGGTATGGGCTCATGGATCACCTCCAAAAGCTAATGGGTTCATCCGTAGCCTAAGGGCCACCTCTGGTGAAAATTCAATCCAAATCTAGCCTGTAGTTTTCGTATATTCCTGTTAACAGATTGTGAGAAGATAGAGTCTTGGCAAAGGTATGCAGTCTGGGATTACCTCCAGAATCTAATGGGTTCAACCTCTTGATTGGGTAGTTTTTGCGTAATCCTGCTAACAGACAAACAAATCACCCTGGTTGTGTTCTTTGTGAAGGCAATTAAAGAATATTAAAAGTTTGAACAAACTCGATCGAAAGTGTAGTATAAAATTTATGTAATGTACAGGAGTTGAATTCAACATGGCAGCTGCTGAGAACAGCAGAACTGCCAGGCTCAAATGTGGAAGAGAACAAAAATAAACCCTGTAAGCTACACCCGCAGGGCCAGCCATTTGGAAGCATGCCAAATTATAATTCTCCTAATCAGTGACTCAATGACAAAATTAGAGTTTTTTGTTTTTTTTTTGGAGAGGGGGTAAAAAACAAACAAAAAAATCCTTCCTTCATCAGTAAGGAGAGACAGCCACTGACCTCAGTCATAATGAGATGGGAGCTCATGATTAAGGCCCTCTCTGATTTGAGAGTGTAATTGAGCATGTTGCAGGCATCACACTTGTGTTACTGACAAGCCACTCCTGTGAGGGCATCATGATAATTCATCCCTGCCATGCCCAGGACTCTAATTCATTACAGTAGGAGAAACCAGGGCAGTCTGCATCGATTATTCAGCTCTTTTGAAACAGAAGAGAAAATCAACCACTGTGCCCAACCGATCATCATCTATCACCAGTTCCCTGAGCTTTATCATCAACAAGTGGAAATGTGTAAAGTGAGAATCTGTGATGATACTGTGTGTTGAATTAATATGACAACAGATAATCCATCTGAGGGCAAACTGAGCAAAGCAAACTGTATTTTTGCTTCCAATTCAGAAACTATAAGGGGTGGGATGTTTTTACTCCAATCAATATGAGCTGAAATTCACCAGAAATCAAATGCAACGACTAAGGCTAATATGCTAACCAACTCAGATCTAAATTGTCCAATGTACAGTTGGCATGCATGATCCTTTTTAGACACATAATACTAAACAGTCCTGATGTCATGAGTTTGTGCATGGTGAGAGATAACTCGAGAAATCCCACTCAAGATGCTATCTTCTAATTCAGTCTTTGCAAAGATTATCAGGGTGGACAGAGAGCATTGCTGCAGTGTGGTTATCTGATTCCAGAAGTGGCAGCAGGTGTGGTTTAAATAGAAGTAGCCCTGAGGTGAAAAGTTTTGCACATAGACAAATGGAGAGAAGCAATTTATATCACAGAACACAGGCAGGATACCACATCACAGAAACGGGGCATTTGCTCAACAGTTCAACCTTGTCGGTCAGGACCATTTTTGTTAGAGAGACTGGTCTCTGAGAGAGGAAAAACGTCATTACAAAGTCCACTTCATCATCGACTCATGAAAAGTGCTCTTATTGGTTCACAGCTTTATTCAGACATACTTTACCTGAAGCAGTTGGAGTACAGCTTTTAGTACACCCTCAATATTTCAGTATGGGACCAAAGATTCTTTCTTTTAATTTGGTGAATAATTGTTTTGGCTTGAAGCAGGAACAGTTCTTTCTTTTCACGGGCAGATTTTATTAGCTGGACAGCATCAGTAAATTACTTGAGTGGCCATTGAGATTCATATCCAGGTAATATTGAAGTGTGAACTTGACTCCATAGTTATGTGCATGCATTGTTTCTGTAGATTTAAAGTAATCCCTGTTAAATTGTAATTTGTTGTGCATCACACTGAAAGGATGTATGACTTGTATTGCTTTTCTGGTCTTACTTATCAATCCAAGTGCTAGCGCCTTTCAGTCAGTGCATTGTTGTGTTGTAGCATACACTCAAACAGACAGTCACCTTGGCCCACGATAGGGCCCTTAATTAACCTAGCAAGCATGTCTTTATACTGTTGAAGGGAGTCCAGGTAAGTAAGTGGAAAACTGGCAAAAACCCACACAGAAAGACTGGCATGGTTTGTGTGGAGTTTGGATGTTACTCCTTGTGGTTGCATGGGTTTACTTCCACAGTACCAAGATATTCATCTATTTTGTTTCATGATTCTATCTTTGTCATTGGTTTCTGTCTCTTCTAAAGGGCCATATGAAGAAATTTTCATTATATGTCCCTATAAATTTAGGTATCTGGAGAAGCCACCAACATAAAAAGTCTCACTTTTATGTTGTATTTTCTGGCACTTGTACAAGAAGCACATCTAAACTCAGTGGTGCATTATCGAGTTCTATTTAAGTGGCACATTTAAAAGGATTGAGCATGCATGTACGCCTGTTCTGATTCCTTACTTTACCTCCTACTATACACGTATATATATATATATATATATATATATATATATATATATATATATATATATATATATATATATATATATATATATATATATATATATATTTCTTCTATTCCTGTTGAACAATAAATTCAAATAATAATTTAAAAAAAAACAGCTGTACATCCACTCTTGTCTTGAAGTCTTAGAAGGTGCAGTCTGGGTGAATTGTCTTTCAATGTGCAGTATATATGCAGTCCCAGGTGAAACTGTTTTGTGATCCCATTTTCACAAATAAATGAAAAGTAATCAGCATGTTTACATTTTGAGCTTTGCATCATATTGGCTTTTAAATCAAGGCTCAATGGTCTGCAGTCTCTACTAAAACAGAAAGTGCTGCTTTAGTTTTGTTAAGATCTTGTGTAGTTTCTGTTTCATACAGTCTTCGCAGTCTTTTCCAGAGTGTCTCTGTGTAGATGTCTTGCAGGACAAAATCAAAGTTCTGACTGTATCACACATACTGCTGAAACCGCAGACTAAATTTGTCAAGAGTGAATTTTGTGAGAGCAGCGCCTATCAGTATAGCTTTGAAGTGGCATGCTGATATAAGCATGCTAAAGTGCCGACATGCTAATGCGAGAGAAAGATTTATTTTTTTTTTGAAGTGGTGAAGAGATAAAAAGCCGCTGAAATGATCCAAACACTGATGGTAAAACATCCCTCTATGGGTTCCCCCACTTTCCAGGGAACAAGGCATCAGTGGAAGTTTGGGAAATGAGCATGAAATCATAAGTAGAGATGATGTGTAATGGGCTCAATTGTAAAAAAAAAAAAAAAAAAAAATGTTAAAAAGGACTGTTAAATACTTGCAAAAACTAGGCACACAGGTTTCAGTCATTTGACTAAAAGACAATGGATCCATATAGACCTTTGCCAAAAGTTTAGCTTCTAAATTCTTAGAGTTATAAAAATGCGCTAAACTTGGCAACCTGTCCCTAGGCATGGTTGTCTAATGGCTGCAACCAATAGCTCTTGACCAAATTACCTTTGAAAGCTGGCTGGTGTCAATATGGCACCATGCCAGCTAAAGAGCCAATAGGGGTATTTGTTTCTTGTTGCACGAGGGATATCTGTGCAACAAATCGTGCTGTTTAATCAGCATTTTGATGTGTCAGACGGATAATCGCCTCAACAAAGGGGAATTGCTGTTTTGCCATTGCTGAAAGACATCTAGAAACCCATGGATTCTCACAAGCAACCAGTAATAAATATGATAACTAATTGTAGTACCACAATTAGTAATCTGAGTGTCTTTGTCGACAGCTTATTAGTCAGTGACTGGCATTTGTATGGATAACATGTTTATGAAACTAAGTGAAAATGAATGTAATTATTCCCTTAATTTATTGTATTACTCCAGGCTGAGCAACAGTATCAAAACACACCGTCTAAAGTTTAGCTTCCAGGATGAGGATGTTTCCATTTTAGGCTCTTAATTCTCAAGAAGGCCGTAATATGCACTGAATTTGAAAATAAGGAGTTTTTTTATATGTGTTACTAGATTTGTCATTTATCATACTGGCAGATTTAACCTTTATTTTCTTAAATATCAATAGCATGCTGAAGGATATATATATATATATATATATATATATATACTACTCACAAAAAGTTAGGGATATTCGACTTTCGGGTGAAATTTCAGTATGTACCTAAAATGCATTAGAACCTTTACACTGAACTTAATTTTATCTTCTCTAACGTTTTGAATGCACATGTCCAACTGTTCAATGTTTCAGTACTTTTTGCATAACTTACTGTTCTCTAACAAGGTGCATAACGACAAATTTCACAACAGGTGTTTGATCCATGAATTGATCAAGAAATTTTCTAGTTCCATTAGAGTTTGTATTTAAGGAGTCCTCTTCATCATGCTGTTCACATTTTGACATCATGAGACCAAGATGACACCTAACAATTGATCAATGGTACCTCACCATTGTGAGGCATCATAACAGGATGTTGTCAGAGGGAAGTGGCCACTGAGCTTAGAGTGTCACAGAGTGTCATCAGCAGGCTGCAACTGTCATGATTATTAACAAGGATGGCCCACGTGCAAGGTGCAGCAACAAGGAGACTCAAAACACACAAGTACTGTACGTTTGAGGATTTATTTGAATTTCAAGAAACTCCAGAGCACAGCTAGAGAAAACGTCACTCGCCAGAGGAGCAGGCCTGTGGAGACTGAGAAATGAGAGCTGTGAGCGGAGGAACGGAGACTGGGAATTGGCCAGCCTAATTACCACTTACGTGGAATAAACGAGAGAACTGGCAGAGACCCCAGCGGGGTGAGAGACGAACCAGCAGGGTGAAACGGGATAGCTGATGGTGCCTGACCGGGTGGTAGAGTGATTGCAGCTTAGTGTGGTTGATGGGGCAGGTGAGCGCACGCAGTCCCCGAAGACGCACCCGCACGATGGCAGCAACCTGAGGAGAGAAGAGGAGAAACAAAGGTGAGGTGAGTGGAAATTCTTCACCATAAGATAGCATAAAACTAGCGTCATCTTAGCAAGGCAGTATACCGCAATCTGATCAGAGGTAGCAGGTGCGTCTTCTCTCCCAGGTGCGTTGATGATCTGAAGGGGAGTAAACGGGAAGGAGGGGGTGCGCGCTCACCGAACCATGACAGCAACAGAGAGACTGGAAGAGTCACAGAAAGGCATAGAAGTGGACGTCCTTTGGCCACATCCCATGCTGATGACTGCTACATTGTGAACAGTGCTCTGCAGAACCGGATGATGAATACCATTCAACTCCAGGCACATTTAACGGAGGTGAGAGGCACCCAAGTGTCATGTCGGACCATTCAAAACCATTTACATCAGTGTGGTCTGCGTGCTAGACGACCTGCAAGGGTACCTGACCACAGCACTAGACACAGGCATCATCATTTGCATGGGCCTGGGAGCATTTTCGCTGGACAAGGGACTAGTGGACCTCAGTGCTGTTTTCTGATAAAAGTCGATTCACATTTTACAGAAATGATGGCCGCCAACGATGTTGAAGACATCAAGGACAGCGCTATGCATCAGCCACTGTTATCACCATGTTACAGTCTGGGCAGGTGTGTCTAGTCAATACAGAACTGCCCTACACCTTGTGAATGGTACAGTGACAAGCTGATACTACCTGAATAACATCATTAATCCAGTCATTGTGCTCCTGCATGAACAACACATGCCCAGTTTCATTTTCATGGACAACAATGCTCCAGCTCATCAAGGTTCCATCATTAGGGAATGGCTGAACACTGGGGTACCTCAAGTGGAGTTACCGGCTCTTTCTCCAAACCTGAATCCCATAGAAAACCTATGGGATCAGCTGAGTTACCGTATAAAGGCTCATAACCCTGCATCCCACAACTTCAGTGACCTGAGAGCTGCCCTTCAAGAAAAGTGGAATGCCATGCCTCAGCAGACAATAAGTCGACTTGTGAACAGCATAAGCTGTTGGCAAGCTGTAACTGATACTCGAGGGCACATGACAAATTATTGAGCGATTGACATTTTTTGTTGTGGTATACCACCATGTGTGTGTGTGTGTGTGTTTGTGTGTGTTTGTGTGTGTGTGTACACTATTCACAAAAAGTTATGGATATTCAGCTTTCAACTGAAATTTCAGAATGCACCCAAAATGCACTACACCTTTACAGGTGAATATAATTTGACCTTCTCTAACCTTTTGAATTCACATTTCCATCTGTTCAGTGTTTCAGTACTTTTTGCACAACTTGCTGTTTTCTGACAAGGTGCTTAACAGCAAAATTCACAACAGGTGTTTGATCCATGAATCGACCAATAAATTTTCTGGTTTAATTGGAACTGGTATTTAAACAGTCCACTTCATCATGGTGTTCATATTTTGGCATCGTGGGGCCAAGGCGACACCTCAGAATTGATCAACATTACCTCGCCATTGCGAGGCTTCAAACAGGATGTTCTCAGAGGGAAGAAGAGTGTCATCAGCAGGTTGCAACAGAGATACATAGAGACTGGAAGAGTCACAGAAAGGCATAGAAGTGGACGTCCTTTGACCACATTCCATGCTGACGGCTGCTTCATTGTGAACAGTGCCCTGTGGAACCGGATGATGAATGCCACTCATCTCCAGGCACATTTAAGGGAGGTGAGAGGCACCCAAGTGTCACGTCAGACCATTTAAAACCACTTCCATCAGCATGGTCTGTGTGCTAGATGACCTGCAAGGGTACCTGACCACACCAAAAGGCACAGGTGTGGGCCAGGGAGCACTTACGCTCGACAAGGGACCAATGGGCCTCAGTGCTGTTCACTGATGAAAGTCTATTCACGTTGAGCAGAAAGGATGACTGCCAGCGATGTTACAGATGTCAAGGAGAGCGCTATGTGTGTGGCTTTGGTGGTGGTGGTGTTAGTCTGGGCAGGTGTGTCTAGTCGATACAGAACTGCCCTACACCTTGTGAATGGTACAGTGACAAGCCTATACTACCTGAATAACATCATTAATCCAGTCATTGTTCCCCTGCATGGACAACACAAGCCTAATTTCATCTTCACGGACAACAGTGCTCCAGCTCATCAAGGTCACATCATTAAGGAATTGCTGCTGGAGGCTGGGGTACCTCAAATGGAGTGGCCTGCACTTTCTCCAAACCTGAATCTCACAGAAAACCTATAGGATCAGCTGAGTCACCGTATAAAGGCTCGTTACCCTGCATCCCACAACTTCAGTGACCCAAGGGCTTCACTTCAAGAAAAGTGGAATGCCATGCCTCAGCAGACAATAAGTCAACTTGTGAACAGCATAAGCCGTTGCTGTCAAGCTGTAATTGATATTCGAGGGCACATGACAAATTATTGAGCGACTGACAATTTTTGTTGTGGTATACCCACCACTGTTGTTGGCTTTTGTTTCAATAAACTGATTGAGATGAGGAAATCACCATTGCATGCTTCTACTTAAATGCCCTACTTTCAAGCTATAATATCACTGTAGCGTGAATTTTTACATTTTCCATAAATTTCACCTGAAAGCCATGTATCCCTAACTTTTTGTGAGTAGCGTGTGTGTGTGTATATATATATATATATATATATATATATATATATATATATACACTACCGTTCAAAAGTTTGGGGTCACCCAGACAATTATTTTGTGTTTTCCATGAAAAGTCACACTTATTTACCGCCATGAGTTGTAAAATGAATAGAAAATATAGTCAAGACTTTCACAAGGTTAGAAATAATGATTTGTATTTGAAATAATAATTTTTTCCTTCAAACTTTGCTTTCATCAAAGAATCCTCCATCCGCAGCAATTACAGCATTGCAGACCTAACATGATTGCACAAGGGTTTTCTAATCATCCATTAGCCTTCTGACGCAATGAGCAAACACATTGTACCATTAGAACACTGGAGTGATAGTTGCTGGAAATGGGCCTCTATACACCTATGTATTATATTGCACCAAAAACCAGACATTTGCAGCTAGAATAGTCATTTACCACATTAGCAATGTATAGAGTGTATTTCTGATTAGTTTAAAGTTATCTTCATTGAAAAAAAGTGTTTTTCTTTCAAAAATAAGGAAATTTCTAAGTGACCCCAAACTTTTGGACGGTAGTGTATATATACACACACACACACACACACACACACACACACACACAGTGGTGTGAAAAAGTGTTTGCCCTCTTCCTGATTTCTCATTTTTTTGTATGTTTGTCCCACTTAAATGTTTCATATCATCAGACAAAATTTAAATATTAGACAAAGATAACACAAGTAAACACAAAATGCAGTTTTTAAATAAAGGTGTTTATTATTAAGGGTAAAAAAAAAAATCCAAACGTACATGGCCCTGTGTGAAAAAGTGACCCCCCCCCCCCCCGTTAAAACATAAATAATAAAGTGGTTTATCACATCTTTGGAAAGCTGAGTTCAATTTCTCAAGCCACACCCAGGCCTGATTACTGCCACACCTGTTTTCAATCAAAAAATCACTTAAATAGCACCTTCCTGACAAAGTGAAGTAGACCAAAAGATCCTCATTTACAATTTACAATCATGACAGAAGGAGCCAGCCATGACCTTGGATCAGCAGGTGCAGCAGCATTGGGGCAATTAGCTCTGGATCGCTTAGAGGTGACTGAGCAGCAGATAGCCGTGATGTCCCAGCAGCTGCAAAAGATGATGCAGCAATTGGGCACCATCACACAACATTTGGCCAATGCGGCTCCCCTGGCTCCTCCTCCTGAGCCTGCTCCTGTTATTCAACCTCCTGTGCGCCATACCACCTCCATTCCCACACTTGTCCCATACATGGGGGAGTTGGGAAAGTGTAAGGAGTTTCTTCATCAGGTGTGGATGTATTTGGAGCAGGTCGGTGGGGGGGGGGGGGGAGTACCCGGGGGATGTTGTGAAAATTCAGTTTTTCACCTTACTGCTACGGGACCGAGCTCTTAGTTGGGTTCGGGCCATGTCAGACAGCCCTGAGGGGGCGGCGATACATGTTTGAGCAATTTGTGGTTGCTTTTTCTTGTGCGTTTGACCATACTGAGAGTCAAGGGAACAACATGAGCCGCCTTATAACTCTCTGCCAGGGTGCTCGGTCAGTGGCTGAGTACTCGGTGGAGTTTCGGGTTGAGGCGGCGGACTCGGGGTGGAATGAAGTTGCCCTACACAGCGCGTTCCTCCACGGGTTAAATGCCCACCTCTGCGACGACCTGGCGGTTTATGCGGTTCCCGACACCCTTGATGGTCTTATCGATCAGGCTGTGGGGTTAGATAACCGCTACTGTCAGCGCGCAAAGGAGCGACAGTCTTCCTCTCACCCATCTGCCGAGCGGGTGCCCACTGCGGTGACTGACACTGGTGGGGCTGGGCCTCCTCCCGAGCCGATGGAGCTCAGTCAGTAGGAATTGACCGACAACGAGCGCCGGCGAAGGAGGAGGGCTAACGCATGCACGTACTGTGGTTCAGTGAAGCACAGTCGGGACGAGTGCCACCAGTGGCCAAAAGGCGCAGCCCGTCAGTAACCGTGGGGGGTCTGGCGAGCGGGACCAAATTAACTCCCACCAGTAATTTCTTTATTTCGGCCCTCATGCAATTGCCGGGGGTCGAGAGAAGGACGATGGCGCTAGTGGATTCAGGGGCAAAGGACAATTTCGTGTCAGCCCGGTTTGTTTGGAACATGGGTATTCCCACACTCAAATTGCCCCAACACCAAAGAATTACCACCATATCTGGCCAGGAGGTTGTGGTAGTCACCGAATGCATGGCGTAGATCACCATCCTTCTTTCCGGGAACCATCGGGAGGAACTTTCGTTGCTGATTCTCCCAATTTCATCATCCCCAATGGTCCTAGGTTATCTGTGGCTCCAGAAGCATAGCCCCATTATAAACTGGGGGCAAAATTCCATCTCCTCCTGGAGCCTATTCTGTTTGGCTTATTGTTTACATTCAGCAGAGTGTTCACCATCTCTCCCTGTCTCTCCTCCTCCGGCCGAGCCGCTGGACCTCAGCCTCGTTCCCCGGGCCTACCACGATTTGGGAGAGGTCTTTAGCAAGTCAAGAGCACTGTCACTTCCACCTCATCGCTCTTACGACTGTGCTGTGGACCTCATCCTAGGGGCGAGGCTGCCGTCAAGCCAGCTCTATAGCATTTCTGGTCCGAAGAGGGAGGCGATGGAGAGATATATTAAGGAATCGCTGAACACTGGCCTCATTCGGCCATCTTTGGCTCCTCTCGGGGCCGGGTTCTTTTTCGTAGGGAAGAAGGATGGCTTGCTGCGCCTGTGTATCGACTACCGGGAATGCAACGCTATTACAGTCAAGGACAAATATCCCCTGCCCTTGATCAATTCCACGTTTGAACTCCTTCAGTGCTCACGGGTGTTCACCAAATTAGACTTGCGCAATGCTTACCATCTCATTCGCAAGGTCCACTCGTCGCGAGGGGGATGAGTGGAAGACGGTGTTTAAAACCCACCAGGGGCAATTTGAATATTTGGTGATGCCGTTTGGGCTCACCAACGCCCCCACTGTCTTCCAATGGCTTATTAATGACGTCCTCCGCGATATGCTGTATCAATTTGAGTTTGTCTATTTGGATGATATCTTGATTTTCTCAAGGTCGCCAGAGGAACATGAGGTCCATGTAAGAGCTGTCTTACAATAGCTCTTGAAGAACCAGCTCTACGTTAAGGCCGAGAAGTGTGAGTTCTCTACCAATTCTACCACCTTCTTGGGCTTCATAGTGACTGAAGGGAGACTGATTGCCGACCCGGCCAAGGTGAGGGCAGTGCTTGATTGGCCAACTCCCCACTCCCGTTGGGAGCTTCAACGCTTTCTCGGGTTTGTGAACTTTTATCGCAGGTTCATGCGGAACTATAATGGGATAGCACTGCCCTTAACACAGCTGACCTCCATTAAGGTTCCCTTTCATTGGACCAAGGCTGCTGGACAGGCCTTTTCCAAATTGAAAGGTCTGTTCACTGACACACCAATCTTGGCTCAGGTTGACACACAGCTCCAATTTGTCCTTGAAGTGGATGCGTCTGATTCGGGGGTTGGCGCTGTCCTCTCTCGCACATCCTCCGACCAGAAGCTCCACCTGTGCACATTTTTCTCTCGTCGGCTTACGCCGGCTGAGAGGAATTATGACATAGGGGACAGAGAGCTGCTCACCAATAAGTTGGCACTGGAGGAATGGAGGCACTGGTTAGAGGGGGCTATTCACCCCATTGTCGTGTGGCCCAACCACAAAAACCTTGAGTATTTGCAGTCGGCCCGCCAACTCAAAGCCAGGCAGGCTCATTGGGCCCTGTTTTTTCAGCGGTTCAACTTTACCATCACCTACCGTCTGCCTCTCGGAATACCAAACCGGACACGTTATCGCGCCAGTTTGATTCTAAGGAGGTAGTTCCCCCTTCCCACCCCCAACCCATTCTTCCCTCTTCCTACTTCTTTTGAGTCCTTGCGTGGGACATCGAGTGAAGGGTCCGTCAGGCCCAGTCTCGGAAGCCTGTACCGGCAGGGTGCTCCCGGAACCGCCTGTACGTCCCAGCTGCCCTCCGCAGTGACGTCATTCAGTGGGGCCACACCAGCCGCTTTGTCTGCCACCCTGGGATCACCCGCGCCACAGACCTAATTCAGCGGGTGTTCTGGTGGCCCACACTGTGGCGGGATGTGCAGGAATATGTGCGGGCCTGCCAGACCTGTGTCGGGGGCAAGTCGGACTCCTCCCCCCCGGCTGGACTCCTCTGGTCCCACATTACCCAGGACTTTGTGACTGGACTCCCCCCCCCCCCCCACGGAAAGACAGTCATCCTGACCATTGTGGACCACTACTCCAAGGCTGTGCACCTGGTGGCTCTCCACAAACTTCCCTCTGCCTTGGAGACGGCTACCATCCTCACTGACCACGTGATCTACCTCCACGGCATCCCATTAGACATTGTGTCTGACCGGGGTCCCGAGCTCACTTCTCAATTTGGAGGGCCTTCTGCCAGACTCTGGGTACCACCGTGAGCCTCTCCTCTAGTAACCATCCCAGAGCAACGGGCAGGCGGAGCGCAGCAACCAGTCCTTGGAGGCCACTCTCCGATGTGTAGTGGCTGAAAATCCCTGCTACCTCTGTGTCTTCCCCCTCTGAGCGTTCCGTGGTGCCAGGCCTACGCCGCCGGACGAGGTGGGAGCCTGCGGCCCTGGATAGCCTGGTTCCAGCCCCGCAGCCACGACATGGGCAGAGGAGGAGAACGGACTGCAGTTTGGAGCCTGCGCCAATGATGAAGCGTCCCCGGGTCTCCACGGAAGAGCGGTCCAACCCAGCAGGTCGAGGAACCCCTGCCACCATGCCTTGCGGGTCGTCAGTGTGGACGTCAGCGTTGGAGGTTCCTCAGGCTGTGAGGAACATCATGCCGGCTGCGGAGCCCGCCACCGCCAAGTGGGAGCCTGGCGACGACCTTCTTTGTCCTGAGCCCCGATCAACGAAATCCTGGACGGCGACAGAACTTGAGTGCAGGCAAGTGCTCTATTTTGTCTTCCTTCTCTCAATTCTGGAGCATTTTTGCCTGCCTCTCGGGGAGACAAGCCAGGTGCAGCTGTCCGCTGCATCTGAGCCCGTCTCACTGGGCTCTGTCGCTACCGGTGATCCTGATCCCGGTTCTTTTCCTTTTCCTGAGCCTTCTCCCAGGGTCACCGGTGCGGAGTCGTTCTGGGTCGCTGTGCGGGAGGTTCCGGGTCCAGAGTTGGAGGTCGTTACTGGTGTTGCGCCGACCCAGTCGGGGTCCGTCGCGGGTGCAGCCGTGACCCAATCAGGGTCCATCGTGGGCGCAGCACCGGTATGGGTCAAGGTCGGTGAAGGAGCTGCAGATCCTCTGCCGCCTGACATTGTACTGGCTCATCATCATCTTCATCCCCCTCATCATCATCATAATCCCAGCTCGTCGCCACCGGGGACCGTTGGGGTTCCCTACGCTCAGCCCGGCTCTCCCACATCTTTTCCCTCGCCAGGGACGCCGTCGCCAATTGTTTCCCCACGGTTCTGATGGCTGAGGGATGCGGGTCGGCCGCCTGAGGAACTGCTTCGCCAGTTCGGTGCCCTGGGTCGGCCACCCGACGTACGGTGCTTTCAGCTGGGCTACCTAATTTGGCCGCCGGAGGTTCCAATTTTCTGGGCCTGGGACTGGGGTAGGCTGCCAAACGTTCCCTTTTTCCCCAGTTTACCAGCTGGACAATGGACGCAGGGAGACCACCGGAACAGTCCCGGCTTTATTGGACTCTGCCTGCCGTCATCCTCGGGTGTCGCTCATTTTCAGTTATTAAGGTCACTCGGGTGCATTGTTTTTTCCTCTAGGTGGATCTATGTTTGTAGCGCCGTGTATTGTGTTTTCTGTTAACCGTACTCAGCATTTTCTTCATTTGTGTCCTGTTCCAAGCATCGTTTGTGCGTTATGGAGTAATGTGGGTTTTTTTTCCCTTTCAACCGTACTCTGTAATTGCCTCATTTGTTCCTGTCACCATCATGGTTGTTTTTTTTTTTCCTTGCCCCGATCTAAACATCATTTGGGTGCTATTGAGTAGTGTGTTTTTTCTTGTAACCATACTCAGCATTTTCCTCATTTGTGCCCTGGTCTAATTATCATTTGTGTGATATAGAGTGTTGTGTCTTTACTCTGTATTACCTCACTTGTGTCCTGCCATCCTTATGGTCTTTTCTCTCTGGTTCTCTCCCTCCGGGCCTTTCTCCCCATCTGCCCACCCTGGGGGGGGCGGGGGTGGAGGATGGGGGGGCTTGGGTGTCATTGGGCGCTAGTAGCTTGCCCTTGGGGGGGAGGTACTGTCATGTTTCGAGCGCCGAACCCGTCCACGCTCGAGCCATGCATTATTTTCACCTATCTGACGGCTGTGTGCCCCTTTTGTTCTCCGAGCTTTTATTGTGACAGCGCTCGGAGGGGCTCCCAGCTGTCAGAGCTGCCAGCTGATCCACATTTTGTCTCATCAGCTGCCCCTTACTTTACAGGGCAGTTGGGAGTGGAATGTGCGGCAGTCTCGTCAAAACCCTCCCATGGTCAGACTTTATTCGAGCATCCCGCTTTTCAGACATTTGACCATCCTTCTTCTATGATAGTAAGTGTGCCTCTTGATGTATCTGTTATTCCTGGTCATTGAGTGCATTCATTGTATTGTGTTTTAGCCCCCGTGGCTTGTTATTTTGTGTCTTTTTCTGTTCCTTTAATAAACTGGGCAAACTCACCGGTGACTTGTGGCGTCTTATGATGGCTCGTGAGGGCCATCCATGACAATGGTGTAGAAGGGTTGGGCGATATACTGAATATATTCGTTGTACTGGTACATTTGGCCACCCGCGATACATAAAATAGTTGTTTTGTGCATATTTAAGTACTTGTCATGTTAATATGAGCAGTGACTTCATGCTCACCCCAGCTGCCGCTACTGAGCAGTGCTGAGACATGGAGGCATGTCTGCTGGACACTAACTAAAATTGAAGTGTTTGGCCATAATGACCATCGTTATATTTGTTGGAAAAAGCTGGAAACTAGCATGCAATGAGAACACCATCCCAACTGTGAAATACGGTGAAAGCAGCATCTTGTTGTGAAGATGTTTTGCTGTAGAAGGGAATGGTGCATTTCACAAAATAGATGGCATCATGAGGAAAGAACATTATGTATTGTGAAATATTGAAGCAACATCTCAAGACACCAGCCAGGAAATTAAAACTTGGGTCTTCCAAATGGACAGTGACATAACAGATACCGCCAAGTTAGTTACAAAGTGGCTTAAGTGACAACAAGGTCAATGTTTTGGAATTTCCATCACAAAGTCCTGATATCAATCCCATAGAAACTTTGTGGGCAGAGCTGAAAAGATGTGTGAGAGCAAGTCGACCTTCAAACGTGACTCAGTTCCACCAGTTCTGTCCGGAGGAATGGGTTAAAATTCCAGTACACTATTGTGAGAAGCATGTGGAAGAATACCCAAAACATTTGACCCAAGTCTTACAGTTTAAAGGCAACACTACCAAATACTAAGGAAATGTATATAAACTTATGACTTTGAAGAAAGTAACTAAAATAATTCCATCCATCCATCCATCCATCTTCTACTGCTTTTCCGGAGATCTGGGTCACGGAGCTAGCAGTTCAAGCAGAGAAGCCCAGACTCCCCAGCCACCTGCTCCAGCTCTTCAGAGGGGATACTAAGGTGTTCCCAGACCAAATGGGAGACATAATCTCTCCAGCGAGTCCTGGGTCTGCCCTGGGGTCTCCTCCCAGTGGGACGTGCCGAAAAACCTCAAGTGGGAGGCATCCAGGAGGCACCCTGATCAGATCCCCAAACCACCTAAACTGGCTCCTTTCAATGTGGAGGAGCAGCGGTTCTTCTCTCAGACTCTCCCGGATGACTGAGATCCTCAGCCTATCTCTGAGGGTGAGTCCAGCAATCCTATGAGGAATGCTCATCTCAGCCACTTGTGTCTGCAGTCTCATTCTTTTGGTCATTACCCAAAGCTCGTGATCATAGGTGAGTGTAGGAACATAGATTGACCGGTAAATTGACAGCTTTGCCTTAGAGCTTAGCTTCCTCTTCACCACAACGGACCGGTACAATGTCCGCATCACTGCAGATGCTGATCCGATCCATCTGCCAATGTCTCGCTCCATTCTCCCCTCACTCGTGAATAAGACCCCGAGATACTTATACTCCTCCAATTGGGGCAGGAGCTGGTCTCCAACCTGGAGAGGACAATCCACCTTTTTCCGGCTGAGGACCATGGACTCAGACTTGGAGGTGCTGATTCTCATCCCAGCTGCTTCACACTCAGCGGCAAACCATCCCAGTAAGACATGTAGGTCATTGGTGGATGAAGCCAACAGGACAACATCATCTGCAAACAACAGAGATGAGATCCTGTGGTCACCAAGCATGATACCCTCTGTTCCCTGGCTGCGCCTAGAAATCTTGTCTGTAAAAATTATGAACATGATCAGTGACAAATGGCAGCCTTGGTGGAATCCAACTATCACTGGGAATGAGTCCAACCGAGTGTTGGAAATATGAACCAAACTCTCACAACAGTTGTATAGAGACTGGACAACTCATAACAACAAACCCGATACCTCATACCCCTGAAGCACCCTCCACAAAAAAAAAAAAAACATGAGAGGTGTGGTCGAATGCCTTCTCCAAGTCCACAAAACACATGTAAACTGGTTGGGCAAACTCCTACTAACCCTCGAGGATTCTTGAAAGGAAAACGAGTTGGTCTAATGTGCCATTGCCAGGACGAAAACCACATTGCTCCTCATGAATCTGTCCCCAACCTCCACACAGTGTTGCAGAGGCATGTCAACCATGACAGCCCTACAACATCCAGGGCCTTGAGGTACTCATGGTGAATCTCGTCCATCCCCAGGGCCTGGCCACCAAGGAGCTTTTTAACCACCTTGGCAACCTCAGCTCCTATGATGGGCGAGTTGTCCCCTATGTCCACAAGCCCTGCTTCCTCTGTTGAAGGCGTGTCAGTGGGATTGAGGAGATCCTCGAAGTATCCCTTCCACCACCCAACGATATCCCCGGTCGAAGTCAGCAGCGCCCCATCCGCACCATACACAGTGTGGACAGGGAGTTGCTTCCCACTCCTGAGCCACCGCACAGTTTGCCAGAATTTCTTCAACACTGACTGAAAGTCTTGTTCCATGGCCTCGCCGAACTCCTCCCGCACCTGAGTTTTTGCTTCAGCAACCAACTGAGCTGCACTCCGCTTGGCCTGCCAGTGCACCTCAGCTGCTTCAGGAATCCCACAAGCCAACCAAGCTCGATAGGACTACTTCTTCAGCTTAATGTCCCCCCTCATCACTGGCATCCACCATTTGGTTCGGGGGTTGCCACCAATACGAGATGCACTGATAACCTTGCGGCCACAGCTCTGGCCAGCCACTTCAACAATGGAGGTGGAGAACATGGCCTATTCAGACTCCATGTCTCCAGACTTCCTCGGACTGTGGCCGAAGTTCTTCTGGAGGTGGGAGTTGAAGACCTCCCAGACTGAGGCCTCAGCCAGACATTCTCAGCACACCCTCACTATACGTTTGGGTCTACCAGGTCTGAATGGCATCCTCCCCTGCCGTCGGCTTCAACTCACCACCAGGTGGTGATCAATTGACATCTCTACACCTCTCTTTCCCCGAGTGTCCAAGACATACGGTCGCAAGTCTGATGACACGATAACAAAATCAATCATCGACCTGTGATCTTGGGTGTTCTGGTGCCAAGTGTACATATGGACACCCTTATGCTTGAACATAGTGTTCGTTATGGTCAAACTGTAGTTAGCGCAGAAGTCCAATAACTGAAGGCCACTCGGGTTCAGATCGGGCAGGCTGTTCCTCCCAATCACCCCCCTCCAGGCTTCACTATCGTTGCCCACGTGCACATTGAAGTCCCCCAGTAGGACAATGGAGTCTCCAAGAGGAGCACAATTAGGCCAAGCTCCAGCCCTTCTCCAGGAGACTGGCTTCAGAACCAGAGCTCTGTGTTGAGGTGAGGCCGACTATATCTAGCCGGTATCTCTCAACCTCATGCACCAGCTCAGGCTCCTTCTCCACCAGATAGGTGACATTCCACATCCCAAAAGCCAGTTTAGGAAGCCTGGGATCAGACCGCCAAGGTCTCTGCCTTTGATCGCTACCTGATCCACATAGAAAAACGTGACGACCTAAAAGTATTGAATGCAAAAGACGCAATAGACTTACACAATGGTCCCCTCCAGTATATACAACTAGGACAGTATTGGTCGCTACGGAGGGTGACAATATGTATGGGTACATATTCATACTATGTAGGATAACTAAGTAGACGGTTATGCTGTTTATCCCCTTAACGCCTGAATTTATTTACAATTATGAAAAAAAAAAATCACTTGTGTTTTTGCTTTCAAGTAGATGCTAAATTAAGTTGAGAAAGTTAATTTGACTATAGCACATAAAATAGATATAATTTTAGGTATGATGCAAATTAGCGACAACAGGCATCTATAAAAAATGATAAAGTTGATAAAAAATGATAAAAAATGTTTAAAAAGCACCTGTTCCAATCTCAAGTATGAAGAGTCTGTGTATTTATGCAACAAAGTTATTTTCAGTATTTTCAACTCTCATGACTGCCACACTATAACCTTAACCCTAACCCTAACCCTAGCAATCAGGAAATGGATGGTGCTCCATTTCTGACCGTTCCTACGAGAAGCTAATGCTTGCAAAAGGTTCCTAGGTATGTGTTGGAAGTGCTCCAACCGGAAGTGGAGGAATACAGACGGTATTTTGGTTGCATTTGGAGCGGAAGTGGTGTGATGCGAATGCGTGACAACAGGCGTCAAGGGGTTAATCCATCTTGCTACAGTGCTCCACACTTTGTATATATATTTATATATTTATGGGTATGTATGTATATCCACTGCTCTTATTTATATCTGCCATATCTTCTTAATTATTGCTCTGAATATTGCTATCCCTGTGCTGTTGCAATCCTGGAATTTCCTCATTGTGGGACTAATAAAGGCTTATCTTATCTTATCTTATCGTATCTTATCTTATAGCACCGGACCCCCATGGTCCCTGTTGTGTTGGGTTCTTTTATAAATAAAGACTGCTGCTTTGGGTGAACACGGAGCCTCCTTTATTGACTGGCTGGAACACATTAACACACGAACGCCGCCATATTAATATCTATCCTGTTGTACACCTGACAACATCCGGTCTGTGTCGCCCCCTAGTGGCTCCACATATGTAATACTTAGATTACACCACATCCCCCTTACTGAAGCCAAGTTGACCCCTTTAGCTGAAAAACAAAATACATTTCCACATGAAATCATTCCTGCTCACCTTGGTCAACTAACTATGATGGGCGATCTAACTTCTTCTAACCCTTTTTCTTTTTAAACACTTGTACCATGCGTGAGAACATTTTTATGCAGAAGCCTCTTATATCACATTTTTTCAACATTTCAAGAACTCAAACTCTGCATCTCAGAAATAGCAATACATAATTTTTACAGATCCAGTCTTTGTGGTTTCTTCACTTCTCTGCCTGATCTTGTTCTCATGATGGCAGGTGTGCATTCCTGAGTCTGAGTTTCTGTGGAGGTTTCCTCAGACTGGACGTCCTGTGGAGTCTCCATTTGGCTCTCTGGAGAAGGCATAGGCACTAAATAGCTGCAATTCCTCCTCAGTGTTCCTTGTGGTCCACTGATGACATAGGACCGTGGAGTTTTGTGGACAGATGTCACTGTGCCCTGTGCTTTTGCATCTGTAATCCAAACAGAGTTTCCGGGTAACAGTTTATCCAAATCTCTCGTTCTGTGTCTTTTGTTGAAACATTCTGTTTGCCTCATCTGTCTCTCCTTTTCCATATGACGAATTTGTTGCAGATTCGGCACGCATGGCTGCAAGGCCTCTGGAAGCATTGGCAGGGTGGTACGAAGTCTACGCCCCATGAGAAGCTGTGCTGGGCTGTAGCCATTTGCCAACGCTGTGGTTCTGTAGGCTAACAGTGCTCTGTATGGATCACTGGCTTTCTTGATAAGGTTTTTGACTGTTCTGACAGCTCTTTCTGCCTCACCGTTACTTTGGGGGTACCTGGGACTACTGGTCACGTGCTCAAAACAGTACTCCTTTGCAAAGTCTTCCATTTCCTGACTTGCGAACTGCGGGCCGTTATCCGTGATCAGTATCTCTGGTATTCCGTGACGTGCAAACATTGATTTTAAATGCACAATGACATTGGCAGAGCGAGTTGGGCTGAGCTGGGCAATCTCTATATACCTAGAGAAGTAGTCCACTAATAACAGGTAGTTTTTGTCTTGTAGCGTGAACAAATCAGCTCCCAACTTCTGCCATGGCCTTTCTGGTAAATCTGTGGGCATTAAAGGCTCTCTCACATTAACTCTTTCCTGTATGCACTGTCTACATTTGAGTACAACTTCACTGATCTGGTTGCTTAAACCTGGCCACCATACAGCCTGACGGGCGCGCTCTCTGCATTTAACCACCCCCTGGTGGCCCTCATGTATCTTATCCAAAACTGCATTTCTCATGTTAGCAGGGATAACTAACCTCGTGCCTCTCAGTAGTAGTCCGTTATGCACACTCAAAACGGCTCTCTCAGACCAGTAGTGCTTCACCGCTCCCTGTAGCTGGTTACGATCCGGCCAGCCTTCTGTGCAGTATTTCATGACTTGTGAACAGACACTGTCGGACTGCAGTTGCTCTTGGAGATCTGCAAGATATTTGCTGCTTGTAGGGAGTCCCTCTAGCACAGAGTCAACATAAATGTTAGTGTCCTCCATAAGATCTGTGTCTGTGTGAGTAACACTGTTTGTGAGCGGTAAGCGTGAGAGCGTGTCGGCAGTGGTGAGACTTTTGCCCGGGATGTGCTTTATAGTGTATGAGTACCTCATTAGGCGCATACGAAATCTCTGTATACGCGGTGGAAGTGCATCCAAAGCTTGTCCTCCCAGTAGGCTCACTAGTGGCTTATGATCAGTTTCTAGTTCAAAGTGCAGACCCAGGATAAAGTCATTGAATCTTTCACAGGCCCACGTGAGAGCCAGCGCTTCTTTTTCCAGCTGTGCGTAGCGCTGCTCTGTAGGTGTCAATGATCGGGAAGCGTAAGCAACTGGTGACCACACGTCTCTCTCTTTCTGTAGCATGACTGCCCCCAATCCGTATGAAGAGGCATCTGCAGATATTTTCTGTGGTTTGTTTGGGTCATAGAGCTGCAATACAGGAGCAGAGGACAGTTCTTGTTTGAGATTACAAAACGCATTTTGTTGTTCATGCCCCCAGTACCACATGTTCTTTGTTGAAAGCAAGTCTCTCAATGGTTTGTCCTTTTCAGAAAGGTTCGGAATGAACTTCCCCAGCTGGTTCACCATTCCGAGAAAGCTCCTGAGCTCACTCACGTTGCTTGGCTCTTTCATGCCCTGAACAGCTTGGGTTTTGTCTGGATCTGGCCTCATTCCTTCTGCTGAAACAATAAACCCAAGAAATTTAACCTCTCTTTTGCCAAACTCACATTTTGACATATTCAGCGTAACGCCGGCTTTCTCCGCGCGCTTCAAGACAGCGTGCAGTCTTGCGTCGTGCTGCTCCTTGGTGGATCCCCAGACCAGGATATCGTCCATGTGACAGACGACTCCGTCAAGACCCGCTGTAACCTCTGTTACCATCATGTTTTGGAAATGTTCAGGAGCACTGGAAATACCAAATGGCAAACGGTTGAAGTGGTATCTGCCAAATGGCGTAATGAATGTGGTGAGAAAGGCCGACTCTTTAGACAATGGTTATTTGCCAAAATCCCATATTTGCATCAAGCTTTGAAAAATACTGAGCTCCTGTGAGCATGCCTAGCGTTTGGTCCACAGACGGGAGGGTGTATCTTTCGCGACACACTGACTCGTTTAAAGGTGTCATGTCCACACAGATACGCACCTTTTCTTTGTCCTTTTTGGGAGCTACAACCATGCCACAGCACCAATCTGTTGGCTGTTCCACGCGACTGATGACTCCCAACTTTTCCATCCTCTCGAGCTCCTCTTTCACTTTACCCATGAGCGGCAGTGGCACACGCCTTGGCACCTTGAGCGAAAAGGGCTTAGCATCAGGTTTCAGTTTAATTGTGTATGGCTTTTGAACAAGCCCAAGTCCATCGCATAACTTGGGGTACGCTTTTCTCACTGTCTCTTGGTCTATAGTGTCAACTCTGGCAATTAGTTTCAGTCTGACGGAAGCTGTTCTACTCAGTAGTGCCATGCGCAGATTTTTGACAATATAGATTTTCTCAGTAGCGCTCTTGTCACCGTATGTAATAGTCTCTGTCATAGACCCTAACACAGTTAGTGCAGTTCCACCCGGTCCGTAGAGTGGTTTTTGTGCCTTTTCCAACTGTTCATCTTTCTTCTTGAAGATTTCAAATGTTTGGTCAGAAACCGCTGTGATGTCCGCTCCGGAATCTAACTTAAAAGTCACTTTATTTCCTCTCACGTTTATGTCTGCCAGCCATGGATCCTCCCCTAGATCCACTTCACCCAGGAAAAGTCCGTCTGCATTGTCAGTGACCTCATTCACAGTTGGGTTGGACCTACAGACTCTAATATAGTGTCCACGTTTTTTACAGTTATGGCATTCCGCGTTTTTAGCTGGGCACTGTACTGCTGCATGTGCTGGTGCTTTGCCACACTTGGAACAAACTTTACTGTCTTGTTTTGTCTGCTGAGGCCTTGAGGACTTAATCTGTTTTTGTTCCTTAATTATGAACTTGTTTGGCTTGGCTTTTCTGATGTGTACCGCATCCACGGCTGTTCTGTTAATGCTAGTTTCCCCTCTTAGGTCAGTTTGTTGTCGTTTTATTTCTTCAGATTGTCTTGCCATTGTTATAGCTTTAGCTAGGGTAAGATCTTTGTCAAGCTGCATTCTTTCTGACAGCGACGAATCTTTTAGACCCACTACGAGCCTGTCTCTCAAGAGGTCATCATGAAGTGCACCGTACTCACAGTTTTCTGCCAGCGCATAGAGTGCTGTTATGAACGAGTCTACTGGTTCTGCCGGCTGTTGCACTCGCTTGTTGAATTTTGCTCGTTCATAAATCACGTTCTTTCTGGGAACGAAATGTCTATCAAAAGCTGTTTTAACGGCCTCGTACTGCTGGCGCTGCACACTCGTTAGCTCGAGCCCTCTTAGCACGTCATCAGCCTCATCTCCCATGCAATAAACCAGCGTATTTACTTGGTTCGCCTCAGATGAGTTATTCAGGTTACTTGCCAGTCTAAAACGCTCAAAACGTCTTATCCACTTTTCCCACTCTTGGGGTCTCGCAAAGTCGAAGGGCTCCGGTGGTTTAATCGTGAAGGTTGCCGCTGGAGTAGCCGCCGCCATTACTGGATCAATTGGCGCAGCTGCAGCTCTTTGAACTTCGTCTGGCATAGCCGCTAGCCGGTTGCAAAGCTGACTTTTCTCACCTCAAAGCGCACCAACTTCTGACACCATGTTGTGTTGGGTTCTTTTATAAATAAAGACTGCTGCTTTCGGTGAACACGGAGCCTCCTTTATTGACTGGCTGGAACACATTAACACACGAACGCCGCCATATTAATATCTAGCCTGTTGTACACCTGACAACATCCGGTCTGTGTCGCCCCCTAGTGGCTCCACATATGTAATACTTAGATTACACCACAGTCCCTCCTGCAGGTGGTGAGCCCACTGGAGGGTAGACCCATGTAACTCCTTCAGGCTGAGCTCGGCTGGGTCCCAGGGGCAGAAACCCAGCCACCAGGCGCTAGCCATCAAACCCCATACTGGGCAGGGTACACTGAATCTTTGTTCTAACATTCATCATGAGAGTTTGTAGGACCGTTCTTAGTCTGGCCCTTCACCCAGGACCAGTTTATCTTGGGTGACCCTACCAGAGGCAAATTGCCCCACACAACATAGCTCCTGGGATCACTAGGGCACGCAAACCCCCCACCACAATAAGGTGACGATCCATGAGGGGAAATTAAAATAATTTCTAAAAAAAATTATTGAGCAAATTAAAAAAAAAAAAAATGTACTCCTAACTGACCTAAAACAGGAAAAGTTTAGTCTGACTTTTAATTAATGCCAGAAAGTGAGAAAACAAAGGTTATGTGTCTTTTCTATATATGTTTATGATGTAAACCTCCGGTTTCAGCTGTGTAAATCTTGGGCCTACTGTGAGTACTATGACTTCATCCACTGTTCAAAAAGCTCCTAATGTGAAGCCGTACGTTCAGCACATTAGCTGTTGCCAGATCCCTGTCTGAAAGCTTAGGTCAGGGTCCTCAAATGGTGTTGCCAGGGGACCACGTATTTTTTTTTTCCAGTAGGCCAGAGGTCCACAACAGTCCCAAAATGCTGCATGAGTGGATATTTCATTTCCATGTTGGGAGAGACAATAGACAAAACATTCTCTTCAGAGTAAATATTGAGGGGACACTGTGTTAGTGTAGTCCGTCATAAATTTATGAGAAAGAATGTACAAACCAACACTTATGGGAAAAAAGCTGCAAATTTACAAGAAAAAAAGTCATAAATTTATTAGAAAGAAAACTGCATATTTACAAGAAACGTTTGGAAATTTTCAAAAACTCATCTACTAAAACAAAGTAGCAATTGTATGATGATATGGAAAATTTACCTGAGGTAAAAACTCAAAATGCAGATTTAAGATGCCAAAACAACGGATTTATGAGGAAAAAGTGGCAAATTTACAAAAAAAAGGGTGAAATTTGTAAGAAAAAAGTTAACAATTTAAGATACAAAATGTTAATCTAAAAAAGTGTTTCATTTAAAAATAAATGTAAATTATTGTGAAAAGTCACAAATTTATGAGAAAAGCTACAAATATTAATGACAGTTGTCCCCCCTGAATCCCCTGGACTAACACCAATGTCACCAGGCTGTCCTGCTGTGGGAGTAACTGGGTGAATGCAATGACTTTCAGAGGCAGTTCGTGGAACATTAGTGCATGTTGCGCCAGTGATGGGCACACGCACGCACAGGCAGCAAGCTTTGAGCTTCGGCGGCAGCAAGGCCAAGTTGGTAGTCACAGTTAGGCAGCTGTGTTTGGAACAGACTGATCGCAGCACAGGTGTCGCTCAGTGAGCGTATGCAATGCTCATTCAGTCTACACACTGGCAGTGCAGCAAAGTGGGTAAGCACAGAGAAGGTCATATATTAAATAAAGGTGATATAACATTGAGACAAACACAGGATTTCTAACATATGAATATCAGACTTCTAATGAAAATTCAACCCTACCCGCTGTCTGACGGTGACTTCCTGGCTTTCGCTTTTGCTTCGTGTTTGGATCGCTGCTCTGTGCAGTGTGGTGGTGCGGTGTGGCATGGAGCTGGCAGTTACCCCGATCATCAAAGTCAGAATGTGGCTGCCCTTTCCAGGTCATGGTCCTCCGATTGCCAGTGGCGGTCGCGACTGTTTTTTTTTTTTTTTTCTCTCCTCCAGTCGGGGTACATGGTGTGGTTTCTTGTGATTGCCTGCCTCCACTGAGCATTTTGCCGTGGTTTGACGGGGCCTCATCAAAAACCTCACTCCATCCGGGGCTGTCCTTGCTCCATAAACTGTCCGGCTGGAAGCCATTACTGTGTTTGAGGTCAATTTTTTTTTCATTCTGTCAGAACGAAAAAGGCATTTTTTTTTTTTCAAATTGTATCATAAGTTTTCAGGGTCTGAGCGAAAGACCCTCAGGGTCCCCTATTTGAGGGGCCCCGGCTAGGTGATAAGCAAAAGGTGCTGAAGGATTTCTTTTATCAGATAATTGGTTTAGTGAAATGCTAACCTGCAAAATTTTGGTGTGAAATAAAAAAGGCCATAAGGAACATAAACTGAATGGGAATATAACAGGTCTTTTGGAATTGGAGGCGTAATACTTATGGTATCTCCAATGACTTCACTTTTCAAACCTAAGTTATATCCATATTTTATAGATTGCAATCCTTGAAACTCACTTAAATATGTAAAATTATTCCCCTTTTAGAGGAAACCACTGGAGTATTAGATAGTGGATGGCTATCGAAGCTATGAGGAGCACAACTATAAGGACCCCCCCCCCCCCTTCAAGGAGGGGATCAAACACCCTGAAGTGCACTCAGAGACTGACAGCCAAGTGGAATTTTACTAGATGGCCTCTTCTGCAGCACCCCCTTCCTTCAGGCTTCCACTGTCAGACCACTGAGTAACAGGGGTTTGATTCAGAGGAGCCTGCAGTTTCAGGTTCACCACAGAAAGATTTGTTTCTTCATAACAATGCTACGTTGGAAATTGGATGCCTAAAGCAAAACAGTCTCCTTGTTCAGAAGGTGTACATGGACGGGCTTATTTCTATCTCATGATATGGAGAAATCTGGTAGAATTGCATTTGTCTAGGTCAGGGGTCTGCAACCTGTGGCTCTGGGGCCACGTGGCTCTTTTGCCCATAGATAGTGGCTTCCTGAGCCTTTGAAAAAAAAAATCATACATTTCCAAAAAAAGAAACAATAAATTTACAAGAAAAAAGGTTGCACATTCATGTGGAAAAATATCCTAAAAAGCAGAAAATGAGAAAATTTGAAAATGTGTGCAAAAATCTCATAAATTTGGGGAAAATGCTGCAGTTTTCTAAGGAAAACATGTTCATAAATTCAAACGTCACAAAATTTCTGGAAAATAAATCACAAATTTACTGGGAAAAAGTTGGATTGTTATTTTTTTTTTTTAGAAAATTGTAATAAATTCATATAAGAAATGATCCATGAAGGCTAATGAATTTAAAAATAGAATTTATGGGAATAGTAGAAAATTTATGAAAAAATTCACAAAATTTAAGGAAAAGTGTTGCAATTTTTATGACGGGAAAAAAGCCACAAACTGGCATGAAAAAAAGTTACAAATTTACTTAAAAAAGCTACAGTTTTATTAGAAAACAGTTGCAAATTTATATGAAAAAGGCAGCATTTTTATCCGAAAACAGTAAAAATCAATTAAGACAATCTTATGAGTAAAACAGATTATGTCATAAAATTTCAAAATTTATGAAAAAGCTTATAATTTTATTTGGGAAAATGTCACAAATTTACATGGAAAAGTCTTTAATTAAAAGCTTTAAATCTGCAAAGAAAAATATGACAAATTTAGAAAAAAAAAAAAGCAAAACATATTTATGTTCACGGGGTCATGGGATCGATCCCACCCCTGACCATCATGGGTTTGATCATACCCCCTGACCATCGGTGACGCTTCTGTGTGGAGTTTGCATGTTCTCCCCGTGTCTGCGTGGGTTTACCCCGGGTACTCTGGTTTGCTCCCACAGGCCAAAAACATGAAAGTTAGGTTAAATGGAAACTCTAAAGTAGCCCTAGGTGTGAATGTGTGGTGAAGGGATTGGTGTCATATCCGGCTCTAGGGAGCCGGGCAATCAGAGCCAGGGACAAGCCAGTGAGTCGTGATATTTTATTCAGGGTAAAGGGGAAGGGATGAGGAGAGCACAGATACTCATGCAGACGTACACTCACAGGTTGCACAGCGCAGAGGTAAGCAGCTCGTACCGGACGTGGGGGTAACAAGACGTACATACTCACAGCGGGATACAAACACAGGAATGCTGCAAGAGGAGTATAAGCTGACACCAGACGAAGGGGCTTCAGCTTAGCAATGTGTTTATGTCGCAGCCCCGAGTCATCGAGGCTGCTCCTATTTATCCTCATTGGCAGCGCCCCAGCTGATGAAGACCAATTGGACCCAGCCGTCCATAATGCTGCCAGCTGGGGGCCAGCTGAGACGCCGCTCAACGGGAAGCAGGGATGAGGGAAAACATGGGCCGAGCGCCGAGACGGCATCCCAACCCATGGTGACAGAGCCCCTCCCTCAAGGTAGGGCTCCTGAACGACCAGGAACATCCCAGCCCCCCCCCCCCCCCCCACCTAGGGTGGGAGGAAGGGAGGCGGACCGGAGGGGAAGAAGCCAAGGGAAGGACAACACCAATGGGGCAATGTAGGGTAGCGGGAAAGAAAAACCCAAATACAATACTGACAAAACAGAATAATTAACCCAGGTACAGATGGGGAGAAGAACTGGGTCAGCACGCCGGTTACATACTACCCAGAGAGTACCAACCATGCGTGACCCAGAGCAAGGAAAAAAGAACCACCAAAAAGGTACAGGGCAAAAAATGCTGAGTACGGTTAAATAAAGGGGAACCTATACACAGCGCTAATTTAAGTACATACAGTCACCAAGAAAAGTGAGGGTGACTGGAACAAATGACAATTCTAGAGCATGGTGTTACGGAAAACAAGGCACATGACTCTATAATGAACCAACAGGACAAAAAAGAAATACTGAGTGCAGGCAAAGAAAAACCCACACACACGAATATATAAATACCCAGTCACCTAAAGAAATGAAAGTGACTGGAATAAATGGATAACTGCAGAGCATGGTGTTACGGAAAACAAAACATAACTCTACAATACAAAAAACGAGGCTAAAAACATGGCACAAAAAGTAAAATGCTGAGCATGAGCGATGGAAAACACAGCACTATAAAAACAAATCCACCAACAGGACAGAACATTACACCCGAGAGACCTTAATAACAAAAGAAAAAGTGACACCCGAGGTGAATGGCAGGCAGAGTCCAAAAATGGCCGAGATGGCTCCGGAGATCTCCCCGCCCATTGTCCAGCTGGCGAATCAGGGAAAGAGAAGTGTTCGGACGGCGAACTCTGGACCCAGATCCCAGGAATCCAGTCCACCGGCAGCCGAACCAGGCTGCCCAGAGGGAAACACAGACCAGTGGGGGGAACCAGATCACCGAACCGAAAGTTCTGTGGGTCGGGTCGTCGACCCGCATCACTCAACCACCAGGACCGTTGAGACGGGCGAAGGATCAGAGCGGATCCCGGTGGAAGAGGCTCAGGGGAGAGCCGATGACGAGGGCGGCGGGCGTCAGGCCGCAGGGAAACGGCCACCTCCTCACCGGACCTGGACAATACTGGGGCAGCACCCACGTCGGACCCCGATCGGGCCTCAGGCGAACCCACGTTGGACCCCGACTGGGTCTCGGGCGAACCCACGTTGAATACTGCACCAGAACCGACCTCCAACGTTGAACCCGGACCCTCCAGCACCACGAGGAACAGCAACTCCTTGCCGGTGACCCTGGAAGAAGGCTCAGAAGAGAAAACAGAACCGGGATCAGGATCACCGGCAGCGCCAGAACCCGGCGAGACGAGCTCAGACGCAGCGGACGGCAGCACCCGGCTCGTCTCCCCTGGAGATAGGCTGCAGCACCCGGCTCGTCTCCCCTGGAGATAGGCTGCAGCACCCGGCTCGTCTCCCCTGGAGATAGGCTGCAGCACCCGGCTCGTCTCCCCTGGAGATAGGCTGCAGCACCCGGCTCGTCTCCCCTGGAGATAGGCTGCAGCACCCGGCTCGTCTCCCCTGGAGATAGGCTGCAGCACCCGGCTCGTCTCCCCTGGAGATAGGCTGCAGCACCCGGCTCGTCTCCCCTGGAGATAGGCTGCAGCACCCGGCTCGTCTCCCCTGGAGATAGGCTGCAGCACCCGGCTCGTCTCCCCTGGAGATAGGCTGCAGCACCCGGCTCGTCTCCCCTGGAGATAGGCTGCAGCACCCGGCTCGTCTCCCCTGGAGATAGGCTGCAGCACCCGGCTCGTCTCCCCTGGAGATAGGCTGCAGCACCCGGCTCGTCTCCCCTGGAGATAGGCTGCAGCACCCGGCTCGTCTCCCCTGGAGATAGGCTGCAGCACCCGGCTCGTCTCCCCTGGAGATAGGCTGCAGCACCCGGCTCGTCTCCCCTGGAGATAGGCTGCAGCACCCGGCTCGTCTCCCCTGGAGATAGGCTGCAGCACCCGGCTCGTCTCCCCTGGAGATAGGCTGCAGCACCCGGCTCGTCTCCCCTGGAGATAGGCTGCAGCACCCGGCTCGTCTCCCCTGGAGATAGGCTGCAGCACCCGGCTCGTCTCCCCTGGAGATAGGCTGCAGCACCCGGCTCGTCTCCCCTGGAGATAGGCTGCAGCACCCGGCTCGTCTCCCCTGGAGATAGGCTGCAGCACCCGGCTCGTCTCCCCTGGAGATAGGCTGCAGCACCCGGCTCGTCTCCCCTGGAGATAGGCTGCAGCACCCGGCTCGTCTCCCCTGGAGATAGGCTGAAGTGCTCGGGGATAAAAAGAGAGAAAAGAAAGGAGAGCACTCGCCTGATCTCGGGTTCTGACGCCGTCCAGGACTGCGAAGATCCAGGATCCGTCGTCAGGAGGTCGTTGTCAGGCTCCCATCTAGCCGCGTCGGGCCCTGCAGCCAGCACGATGGTCAGCGCAGCTTGAGATCCCTCCAGCTCAGGTGACCCCGCCGACGATCCACTCGGCGTGAAGCCAGAAGAATCTCGTCCCGCCGGACCGAACCGCTCCTCCGTGGAGACCCGGGGACGCTCAGTCGTCGGCGTAGACTCCACGCAGCAGTCAGTCCCCCTCCTCCGTCCGCAATATAGCTGCGGAACCACAGGCTCTCTCCATATCCCACCACGTTGAGCCGGAGCCGGGGACCGCTCGGCGGAGAGAGACACAGAGGATGCGGGATTAGGCATACAGGTTACAGCAGGTGGGGAGAGTTCAGGGAGCTGCGAACCCTGAACTTCTCCTCCAGGGATGTGACAGAGCAAATCATTAAGCAGGTGTGAAAAAACAATGACTTGCCTGCCCCCTGGAGGTTGAGTATCGCCTGCTGTAGTGGAATCTGCTTCTTCCTCTCCCCGCCCGGCGATAACGGAGGACCCCCCGGGAATTCGTCTGAGGGTCGCTCGCGTTGTCTCCAGCAGAGAGCTCACCAGGCCGGGATTCCAGGCACACACAGCGGTCAGGAAGCGCGTCGAGGAGGAGGGGGAAACAGCCGGGGTGAGCCAGCCCGAATGTCCAGGAATGACAGCGGGGGAACGAGGCTCAGGGGACGAGGCTGTAGAATCTCCACACTGACGAGGCGAAGGGATGACAGCTGCGTGGGAGGAACGGTCCTGACGATGACCCAGAACTGGATCCGGACGAGGTTCGTGCAGAGGTGACTCGGCGATGTGATGACGACTATTCCCAGGGAACGAAGCGAGGGGGAAACCCAGGATTCGCCGCTCCAGATCGGAGATCGAGACGAGGAAGGCGTCGAGCACGGGAAAGCTTCGTAGCCCTGAAGTCCTCACCATCAATCTCACTGCCGCCGCCACATGCCTTAAGGTGGTCACAGGAAACACAGTAGAGCTCGCGACAGCCACTCGACCCCGGACATAACTGCTGTCAGCTGCGGCTCCTAGAAGGGAATCCCGAGTGACGTGGCGCAGGTCGGGGGAAGTCCTCTGGTTGGCGCGAACTCCCGGACTGGAATAGCGGCAGGAACGGGACTCCGAAGCGGGGAAAGACGTCGCCCACTTCGACTCCCTGCCGGGATTTCCATCCACCCCGTGGAGCTTCTCTCGCTGTGTACCTGCAGCGTCTATCCTGGCACTGTCCTCCAGATGGTACAGAGAGTGAGGGTGACAGTCCAGGAGTTCCTCAGCACGGCCCGGATGCCAGCGTCTCGCGTTGGAGGCGTCGTGCAGGGTGAAGAACGTCCCGTCGACAGCCTCCGAGATGGACCTCAGCTCGTCGCCCTGGCGCCGGAAGTGACTCCTGGGAAACGGCATGCTAGCAGCGCTGACACCCGGACAGAAAGGTACATTTCCACGGCGACTCACGGCCGCCGGCAACTCTTCTGGCTGCGACATACTGTCATATCCGGCTCTAGGGAGCCGGGCAATCAGAGCCAGGGACAAGCCAGTGAGTCGTGATATTTTATTCAGGGTAAAGGGGAAGGGATGAGGAGAGCACAGATACTCATGCAGACGTACACTCACAGGTTGCACAGCGCAGAGGTAAGCAGCTCGTACCGGACGTGGGGGTAACAAGACGTACATACTCACAGCGGGATACAAACACAGGAATGCTGCAAGAGGAGTATAAGCTGACACCAGACGAAGGGGCTTCAGCTTAGCAATGTGTTTATGTCGCAGCCCCGAGTCATCGAGGCTGCTCCTATTTATCCTCATTGGCAGCGCCCCAGCTGATGAAGACCAATTGGACCCAGCCGTCCATAATGCTGCCAGCTGGGGGCCAGCTGAGATGCCGCTCAACGGGAAGCAGGGATGAGGGAAAACATGGGCCGAGCGCCGAGACGGCATCCCAACCCATGGTGACAATTGGTGCCGAACTGTGGCTGTCTCATCCATCCAGGTGGATTAACATACATAACAGGATCTAGAAAGAATTAGAAAATACAAATTACAAAAATATTCTTTATTATATATAAAACAGTTAATTCCAACCGAGCAATTTGATTGGACAATAGGGATTCTATGGTTACTAAAATCCACAATAATTGCACTCCAACACTTCACTGGATACGTATCATACTCCTGGTGTTCATGTAACCATCAGTTACTAATAGTAATTTACTATCAACTCTCAGCGAGAATTGCAGTACTGTTTTGGATAGTCTAATTTCCACAGTGAGGCACTGTTTGACAAGAAATTGTACATCCATAACCTAGAAGTCCCACCTTTTTGAAAAAAACAAAAAAAGATTTTACAGCGTCTGGCCTTGTATAAACACCATTAAGCTATTTCACGTCTGTTTAAAAATATAGGCAGTGCTAGAGATGGATTTATTGTCTCGATCAACCAACCACAATACCTTTGTGATGATGAACTCTTTATTTCATCTAAAAATGCCAATGAAAAATGAGCGAAGCATGTGATCATTAGCATGCTACCTACTAGCCACTGGCTAGCTATGATCTCGGGTCTTGTGCCGTACTGACTTAACAGGTCACCAGTATGTAAACTTATTTTTGCACTTGACAATATTTAATTTGTTTACATGTGTGTGAAAGGAAAACAGACGTCTTCATGCTGATTGAGATGTTTAGCAATGGTTACTGTCTACATTTAGAAGGGACTATTTTTCTCAACTGTGCAAAATAACTGGTTAAACAAATAAATCATAATATTTTGGCCAGTATTGCTGTCATTTAATAAATTGTGCTTGCCGGAACTGTTGTATAAAAGCAATATTACACTCAAGGCCATTACGGTATCTTGAATATACTAACTACAGGTGTGATGCAGCTAATTCCCTCCACCCACAGTTAACATATTCATTGATACCGTATGCCCTCTTGTGTGCTTAATCATGAACACTCAGTAACAAGATGCTATTGATTCACCCCTAGTTTTTTTTTTTTTTTTTATCATCTTCACATCATCCTTTCATTGAAATGTTTACCAGCAGGATTGTGGTCTCATGGGTATTTCATGACACGCTCCAAAACAGTTGTCATTCATTTGCCAAGTTTGGACCAATGACCAATAAGAGATGCTGAATACATCTCCATGGTTAATAACTACTTTTCCCACGAAATGAAGTCAACTAGATTTAGCTTGGTGTGCAATTTAAGTCTTTTCCCATCAGTTTGTGTGGAGAGTTATTAGATTGTCCTGGGTCCAAACACAGACACACACCTAAATCATACAGCCGTACAATGTGTCTGTCAGAGATAAGCCCGGCCACTTCTACTGCAGCATGAACGCTCAAGATCCATCTATCATGGAAAAAATAAAAGGTGTGTGCACGTATGTGTGCGGGTGTGTGCGCGCGTCCGTTGAGGTGACATTAAAAATGCACTAATGGTCTCAGTATTGAAAAATAACTTCTTTCCAAATGTATCACCTTCTTGTAGCGCTCCTCAACTGACTGCCTGCAATCATGTTGTTACCTGAGTGATTTGTCGGTGAGGCTCACTGCGGGGAGTAAAGTTTGTGATATACAATGGAGTTCTCATGCTTTCTTGCTCCAGCTTAGCCCTGCTTTGTCTGTCACCTTACCTATACCTCCCTTTCTCTAGTTATGTCAAGCCAATTTGTGACCCCCCCCCCCCCCTCTCCATCCACACTGGGACACTTGAGCGTTTTACACTACCACAGTACAGCAGTACAGCCTTTCAGGTATACTATTTAACCACATCAGGGATGGCGGGGAAGCCAATTGCTGTCATTTCTGGTTGTTCCATTTGATGAAAGGGTGGGCGGGATAGCATGTGCCCGCTGCTTAAACAGGTTGTGATGTTGATCTCGGTCTGCTGTAATGGCTCCAGGCCATTAACCCTCACCATCCTTTGTGGTGACATGTGCTTTTGTACAAGGAAAATGGCCCTGCCCACATAACTTATACAGCGCACTTAACCACTCCTGCTGCCAGCCTGTGGCTTAGTGCCATGCCATTTTCCCCATCCAGTCTATCATCATCACTGCAATTAGAGTCTACATTAGAGGCTCTCGCTGCCTTTGATCTCCATTCACTTTCCACCTCCAGTCGCTGTAATAGTGTTGTACAGTGTTTTAATGAGATTAATATTAATGCCACTCATCATAATAAACTTAATAGTTCTTAAGTTCTTAAGGCTTTACATTTATTCTGAGATCCAAACTGTTACCAAGCTTAGTCGAGTGAGCCAGAAACAGAAGACTACAAAACTAAAATCTAAAGGTCTTACAGAAAAATGATTAACTCTGAAATTTAAAAAGTAAAACATTTCTCAGAAATTATAATAAAACAGTATAATTCCAGAGTGCTATCTAATATTATTAGCCACACCTCAGATGCTAAACCAATCTTAATTGACTCATCCACAGAGCTGTGTGAAAAGGTTTTATCATTCTTCTTTAAAAGATTAAATACAATAAGAAATCAAATTTGACTATTGTTATGTGTATTTGTAACAGAGTCAGTAAAAGCATTCCTACTTGACTTGAAAAGTCGGTCAACCCTCTGGGTGACACAGGTAGAGTGCTGGACTCTGGAGCCAGAGGTTGTAAGTTCAAATCCCCGGTTGGATGCCATTAGTTGGGCTTGACCCATCCCCTTGGTCATAAATGGAGCCATCGGCAGGTTTAATGGGGGCGTATTGGTCCTATTCCCCAGATACTGTACCAACAGTGTGTTGGTCCCCACCACAAGAGGTGTTGCTGGTAGGACTCACTGGTGTTGACAAAGTCAGAAGGCGGGCACCCTTAAAAAAGCTTAAATGCACTTCTGACATTGGGATGATGTCAAAATCTGAGGGGGAATAGGTAACAGAGTCAATAAAAGCATTCCTACTTGGCTTGCCAAGTGGATCGACCCTCTTGGTGACGCAGGTAGAGTGCTGGACTCTGGAGTGGGAGGTTGTGAGTTCAAACCCCCTGGTTGGATGTCACCAGATGGGCTTCACCACCTGTACCCTTGGTCACATTATCAGAACCTAGCCTGCCATCTTACTCCATACAGGGGACATTAACAGACTTCTCCGTGGATAAATTTCAAATTCTAAGACCATCATGAACATATATCTGTATTGTGATAAATAAAAAAATCCTTTCTGTGTCATTTTACATGACATGCGGATCAATAATGAAACACTGATACCTCCAATATCAGATGGGTACGTTCTAAGACCTGTTCTTATGTTAAAATAGAATTCCTGCATGGTACCTGTGCCAAAGCCTCTGCACCCAAAAACTTCAGCAGCTACAGGCCAGCGGAATTAACATCTCACCTGATGAAGACCCTGCACTGTCAAAAATCAAAAAGCTGAGAAAACCAGTCAATCATAATTTGCCCTATCTGACTCCTGATTGGTTGAAATTGTGGCACATTCATAGCACTGTGCCATGCCGAGCGAGCGCACAGATAGAGTTGAGCGTGAGGAGAGTGAGAAGTTGATCCAGCAAGAGAGAGAGGATGCGAGTGGAGCACAATTAAACACCACAAGTGAGTAGAGAGGACATCTGAGGAAAATATATTGTCAGTGCACACTTTATAATCGTAAAATCTTGCAAAAAACATGTTTTTGTGCTCAAAAATCAATAAGTCCTTGCTAAAAATCTCTAACTCCTTGTTCAAAATCTCCACTTCCTTGCTCAGAAATGAAGTGCAAATGTAACGCCATACCCATGTCCTTCAGTTTACTCAATCTGCAATCTTAACTTTGTCAAGCGTAACATTGCTTTTCCAAACTACTCATGTACTTATGTTCACCCAGTTTGCAAACTGAACTTTGTCAACCATAACAGTAATACTACTCACCCACTTAAGTTTGTCAGGAGTAATTTTATAATTCAAATCTGCTCATGTACTTAAGTTTACTAAATTTGCTATTTTAACCTTGTCAAATGTAACATTTCTATTCTAAACTACTTCTGTACAAAGCACTTGAATTATGATAATGTGGAGATTGCACATCCATTTACTCCCTTAACATTTACTCACTCTTCCGGTTCCGGCGCCACACGAGTTGGCTGCCTTTTGCAACAGCGGCTCAATTCTGAGTCTTTTTATCTTCCTTCTTCTTTCTGATCCGGTGATAACTTTCTGATCCGGCACACCTTTCACTCTATATATATCACGGACACACAGATCGCCCCAAAGGTCTCCCGAGTCGGCGGACGGAGCCTCTGTTTACAGCAGGAGACGATACAGCAGGGAAGAGCTAGCTAGCACTCAACTGCCACCCGGTGCTAACGGAGAAACTCGACATACCGGGAGAAACTGAAGCGAAAACGACACGGGTGCCGGGCTGGAGTTTAGGCGGCGTGCAAGAAATATAAGACAGAATAATAAAGAGCGATGGCAAGAACCAAGCAGACCGCCCGTAAATCTACTGGAGGAAAAGCCCCCAGGAAGCAGCTGGCCACCAAGGCTGCTCAAAAAAGCGCTACGGCCACCGGCGGAGTGAAGAAGCCTCACCGTTACAGGCCCGGTACCGTGGCTCTGAGAGAGATCCGTCGCTACCAGAAATCCACGGAGCTGCTCATCCGTAAGCTGCCCTCCCAGCGCCTGGTGAGGGAGATCGCTCAGGACTTCAAGACCGACCTGCGCTTCCAGAGCTCTGCCGTCATGGCTCTGCAGGAGGCCAGCGAGGCCTACCTGGTGGGGTCTGTTCGAGGACACCAACCTGTGCGCCATCCACGCCAAGAGGGTCACCATCATGCCCAAAGACATCCAGCTGGCCCGCCGCATCCGCGGAGAGAGAGCTTAGACTTTCTGCTGCACATCCACCAACCACAATGCTCCACACTGTGTGTCTCTCTCTCTCTCTATATATATATATATACATACAGTGGGGCAAAAAAGTATTTAGTCAGCCACCAATTGTGCAAGTTCTCCCACTTAAAAGATGAGAGAGGTCTCCAATTTTCATCATAGGTATACCTCAACTGTGAGAGACAAAATGAGAAAAAAAAAATCCAGAAAATCACATTGTCTGATTTTTAAAGAATTTATTTGCAAATTATGGTGGAAAATAAGTATTTGGTCAATAACAAAAGTTCATCTCAGTACTTTGTTACATACCCTTTGTTGGCAATGACAGAGGTCAAACGTTTTCTGTAAGTCTTCACAAGGTTTTCACACACTGTTGCTGGTATTTTGGCCCATTCGTCCATGCAGATCTCCTCTAGAGCAGTGATGTTTTGGGGCTGTCGCTGGGAAACACGGACTTTCAACTCCCTCCAAAGATTTTCTATGGGGTTGAGATCTGGAGACTGGCTAGGCCACTCCAGGACCTTGAAATGCTTCTTACGAAGCCACTCCTTTGTTGCCCGGGCGGTGTGTTTGGGATCATTGTCATGCTGAAAGACCCAGCCACGTTTCATCTTCAATGCCCTTGCTGATGGAAGGAGGTTTTCACTCAAAATCTCACAATACATGGCCCCATTCATTCTTTCCTTTACACGGATCAGTCGCCTGGTCCCTTTGCAGAAAAACAGGTCCAAAGCATGATGTTTCCACACCCATGCTTCACAGTAGGTCAGAATCAGAATCAGAATCAGAATGAGATTTATTGCCATTGTTCATGTAGTACACAAACTAGGAATTTGTCTCGGTGCAATGCTGCAACATTAAACATGATAAAATAAAAGAAATAAACTATACATGCAATAAAGTGTAGAATAAGAATGAGTAATACTAGTCAGCAGTTTAAATATATTAGCGAGCAGCAGATAATGTGGAGAACCATATAGTGCAGTCGGTAATGCAAGAAGAAAACAGTGATGATTGACATGAGTCTGGTTGAGCTGCTGTACATAGTGCACGGGAGTCAATAAGTCACTTAGTGTTCAGCAGTCTGATGGCAGAGGGGAAGAAGCTGTTCATGTGACGGGAGGTTTTAGTCTGAATGGACCGAAGTCTTCTACCTGAGGGGAGAGGGGCAAACAGTACGTGACCAGGGTGTGAAGGATCGGCTATGATCCGGCCAGCACGCCTCCGGGTGCCTACCTCAGGTATGGTGTTCTTTGGATGCAACTCAGCATTCTTTCTCCTCCAAACACGACAAGTTGAGTTTTTACCAAAAAGTTCTATTTTGGCTTCATCTGACCATATGACATTCTCCCAATCCTCTTCTGGATCATCCAAATGCTCTCTAGCAAACTTCAGACGGGCCTGGACATGTACTGGCTTAAGCAGGGGGACACGTCTGGCACTGCAGGATTTGAGTCCCTGGCGGCGTAGTGTGTTACTGATGGTAGCCTTTGTTACTTTGGTCCCAGCTCTCTGCAGGTCATTCACTAGGTCCCCCCGTGTGGTTCTGGGATTTTTGCTCACTGTTCTCGTGATCATTTTGACCCCACGGGGTGAGATCTTGCGTGGAGCCCCAGATCGAGGGAGATTATCATTGGTCTTGTATGTCTTCCATTTTCTAATAACTGCTCCCACAGTTGATTTCTTCACACCAAGCTGCTTACCTATTGCAGATTCAGTCTTCCCCAGCCTGGTGCAGGTCTACAATTTTGTTTCTGGTGTCCTTTGACAGCTCTTTGGTCTTGGCCATAGTGGAGTTTGGAGTCTGACTGTTTGAGGTTGTGGACAGGTGTCTTTTATACTGATAACGAGTTCAAACAGGTGCGATTAATACAGGTAACGAGTGGAAGACAGAGGAGCCTCTTAAAGAAGAAGTTACAGGTCTGTGAGAGCCAGAAATCTTGCTTGTTTGTAGGTGAGCAAATACTTATTTTTCACCATAATTTGCAAATAAATTCTTTAAAAATCAGACAATGTAATTTTCTGGATTTTTTTTCTCATTTTGTCTCTCATAGTTGAGGTATACCTATGATGAAAATTGGAAACCTCTCTCATCTTTTAAGTAGGAGAACTTGCACAATTGGTGGCTGACTAAATACTTTTTTGCCCCACTGTATATATATATATTTATATTAATATGTACATATGTATACTAGCTGCTCTTGTTTTTTCTTGCCTTCTGATTGTTGCTCTGAGTGTTGCTATCCCTTTGCTGTTGCAATCCTGGAATTTCCCCATTGTGGGACTAATAAAGGCTTATCTTATCTTATCTTAACTGTATAGTCCTTTCAAGTCACAGGGGCAGGGATGCTCCCACCTTCTTTTGCTGCACTGACTTTGAACGTGATAAGACACAGAGGACCGACAGCAGCAGATGACGTGGCTCCACAAATCATCACTGACTGCAAACAGCGGATTCTGTTCCTCTCCACTCTTCCTATAGACTCTGGGACCTTGATTTCCACATGAAATGCAAAATTTACTTTCATCTGAGAAGAGGTCATCTGCTGGTGTTGGTCCACTGTTCATGCTTCTCTTTGCTGACAAGCTTTATGGAGGTGCTGATTTCATTATGCCTGGTGAAAATGCAGGTATACAGTAATCAGTTAGTGTGTGTGTGTGTGTGTGTGTGTGTGTGTGTGTGTGTTTGTATCTGTCTGTCTGTCTGTTACCAGCTTTTCAGCTCAGCCAGTCAAAATTAAGTGCAGCTAAAGGCTTGTATCATTGTATAGCCATATTTTCTCAACTTTTTATTTGCCAGAATTTCAAAATAAGGCTTTGTTTTTGAAATAAAAACAAATTTAACTCACTTTTTGTCATGACTCAAAGCTAGCACTCAAGTGCAACACAACTAACACCAGAGAAAGACACTCAGAGACGGAATAAAAGTTTAGACACAATTTTACTGAAAACACAGCAAGTGTTGAGAAAGCGGCACACGCCGAAGGAGCACACAGCCTGTAGGGGAAGATAGATGAGAGCTGGTTAGAATGAGAAGTAAAACGGGAGATAGTGAATTAGAGCAGGGGTTTATCTTACGACAGATGAGCAGAGAGCCCAGCAGTGGAACCCAGTGAGGAAGTGGAGGAGCTAGTAGGACTGAGCTGGTGGAGGAAGTGGAGAGAAGAGGAGCTGGGGGGAGTCTGACCGGGTGGAGAAGGCAGTTCCTTGGTGAAGATGATGAGGAGGCAGGTGAGCACATTGCAACCCCGGAGATGCACCGCTGAGAAGGCATCAACCTGGGGAAAGAGGAGGATAAGGAGGATAAGGCTAAGTTCCTAATAACACAATTCTTAACCTTAATTTAAGGCAGCAGTACCCAACGGTCCAGTGCAGAAGCATTCACCAACTGATCCTTGTGAATGCTGGCAGAGAAGAGGCAGCAGGTGCATCCACTCACGCAAGTGCATTGATGACCTGCGGAGCCCGGGAAACAGAAGAAGGACCTCCCACAGAAAGGGAGGGGGAGCGCACTCACCCGATCATCATAGTGCTCCGCCTTCAAGGGGCGCCTCCTGGTGACCCACCGGGCTTGTTGGGATGAGCCCAATAAAAGGCTCAGACCATTCCATTGTCGTGGAAAAGGAACCGGGGATCCATGAGCTTTCCTCCGGTCCATAGCCTACCCAGTGGACCAGGTATTGTAGACCCCGGCCCCGATGGCGAACATCAAGGATCCTCTGGACGGTGTAGGTGGTCTGGCCGTTGAGAATCCAAGGAGGAGAAGGCTGCTTCGGGTGGAGGGGTGCAGAGAGGGCTGGTGGAAAGGGGGTTGATCTTAGATATGTGTACCTACCATGTACTTGGGTGCAGGGGCCCATTTGCGATCCGCATATTCACGATTCCACTCAGCTGAACGGAGAAAGGCAGCCTGGTTGGACTTCACAAGCAGCGGCAGCGGCGAGCATGGGCCCCCATGGATGGTACAGCCACGTCCCTCTCCGCTATAGGCAGCGGGGGGGAGGGTAGCCCATAGACGCCTCGAATGGCGTAAGGCCAGTGGCAGACGAGACAGCAGAGTTATGGGCATACTCCACCCAGGTCAGATGAGAGCTCCAGGTGGACGGGTTGCAGGAAGCCACACATCTCAGGGCAGCCTCCAGGGATTAGTTAACATGCTCAACCTGTCCGTTGCTTTGAGGGTGGTAACCAGAGGTTAGACTGACCATGGTACCCATGCAGCGGCAGAAGGATGTCCAGACCAGAGAGGTAAACTGAGGACCCCAGTCAGACACAATGTCCAGATGGATGCCATGAAGACGGATAACATGAGTGGTGAGTAGATTGGCAGTTTCAGTGGCAGAGGGCAGCTTGGGGAGGGGCACTAAGTGAATGGCTTTTGAAAACCGGTCTACTATTGTGAAGATGACGGTGTTGCCCTGCGAGGGAGAGAGGCCCGTGATAAAGTCCATGGCGATGTGCGACCAAGGGCGACTGGGAACCGTCAGGGGGTGCAGGAGACCAGCAGGTGGTGAAGAGTCAAACTTGTTCCTAACACATACTTGACAGGCCTTAATGTAATCCCGAACGTCCGTCCACAGCGTAGGCCACCAGAACACCCGTTGCACCAGTTCGATAGTCCGGGAGATCCTGGGATGACAGGCAAAGTGACTGGTGTGCCCCCACTGGATGACGTCACTGTGAAGGGTGGAGGGAATGCACAGGAGATTGTCAGGGCCCCTCTCGGGCTTGGGTTCATCAGATTGGGCCTGCCGAACCCTCTGCTCAATGTCACATGAGAGGCAGCCAAGGATACAGGAAGGGGGAACAATAGACTCAGAAGATGATGAGGAGGACCACAGATCGGAGGCGAACTGGCGGGAGAGAGCATCAGGCTTGATGGTGCATGACCCTGGCTGATAGGTGATCACCAGATTGAACCTAAGAAAGAATAAAGCCCAGTGAGCCTGTCTAGAGTTCAACCTGTGGCCGCCGACCTTAAGTATTCAACATTTTTGTGGTTGGTCCACACAAAGATGGGGTGAGTGGCTCCCTCCAGCCAGTGCCTCCACTCCTCAAGTGCCAATTTAATGGCCAGCAGCTCTCAATCCCCTACGTCATAGTTTCTCTCAGCTGGCACCAACCGCTGAGAGAAATATGGGCATGGGTGGAGCTTCTGATCTGCGGCTGGATGCTGCGAAAGGACAGCATCCACCCCCAAATCTGAAGCATCCACCTCTCCAACACACTGGAGCTGAGGGTCGACTTGCGCCAAGATGGGCATGTTAGAGAATAGGGTTTTTAACTCAGCGAAAGCCTGCTTCGCCATCTTGGACCATTTAAAGGAGGCTTTGGTTGAGGTCAGCCGAGTCAGGGGCTGCGCTACCCTGCTGTAGTTTCTGATAAACCTCCGACAGAAATTAGCAAAGCCCAAAAAGCACTGAAGCTGTTTCCTAGATTGTGGTGTAGGCCAATCTAACACCGCCTTCACCTTGGCCTGATTTGCCCTCAGCTACCCTTCGGCCACAATAAAGCCCAGGAAGGAAGTGAAGCGTTTAGAAAACTTGCACTTTTTGGCCTTCACAAAGAGCTGATTCTCCAAAAACTATTGTAACAGGGCCCGGACTTGGATCGTATGTTCCTCTGGCGTGCGGGAAAAAATCAAAATGTCGTTGAGGTAAACAAAAAAAAAACCGGTTCACCATATCGCGAAGGATAGATAGATAGATAGATAGATTATTTTGAACACAAAAATATAACAAATACAAGCAAATGGCAAATGCAATAAAGTAACAGTATACACTGTTCGAAAGGGAGAAGGAAGAAGTGAACACTTATTAATTCCATCTCCTCTTTTCCATAGATACACCCATGTGAATTTTATACAAATTACCATCTTTAAGACCCCAAGTAAACAATTTACTGTATTTTTTACAAATCAACATTAACACCCATCCATTCTAACATACAATGATGTCCATACATTATTTATTTAGCGAATGCAAAGTCCTTAAGCCAAGCAGTTGCCTCCTGGTTTGCTGTATGGAGGGTGTGTAATCCTCCTTCCAGTCTTTGGAGCGGGCAAGCCTCTATGATGTGTTCCATTGTTTGCTCCTCTCCACATGCGCACAGTGGGCTAGGGCTACTGCCCCATCTGTGAAGGCTGGCCAAGCAGGGGCCATGTCCAGTCCTGAAGCGATTGAGTGTAGACCACTGTCTCCTTGGGAGGTTGGTGCCCGGGACCTGTTGGTTGGGGTTTATCACCAGCTGTTTGTTTGGGACCTCCTTGGTCTCCCATTCCTCTTGCCAAGCTGTCTGGATGGTAAAGTCAGCTGGGGGAGGGTTTTTCCAAATCGGCCGTCTGGATGAAAGTCGGGCAGTGGGTGGAGTGTAGATATCTGCATGGATTGGTAAGTGAGGAGAATCTTTAACTTTTTGGAGCATCCTTTGAGTTAATGCTGCTCGCCGGATGTGTGGAGGGGCTATGTTTGACAGTACAGAGAGCCAGGGGAGTGGTGTTGAGCGGATTGTTCCAGTTATAGTTCTCATGGTTGTGTTGAGCTGGGTGTCTACATGGTGTGTGTAAGATGACCTGGACCAGACAGGGGCACAATATTCTGCTACAGAGTATGAAAGGGCCAGTGCTGAGGTGCGCAGGGTGGAGACTGCCGCCCCCCATTTTGCACCAGCGAGCTTGCAGAGCAGGTTGTTTCGTACCTTCACCTTAGCAGCCGTCCCCTTTAGATGTTCCTTGAAGGATAAGGTCCTATCAAGGGTCACTCCAAGATAAGTTGGATTTGGGGCATGCTTAAGCTTGAGTCCGCTCAGGTGGATGTTTAGTTCTCTGGCAGCTTTTGCATTGTGGAGATGGAATACACTGGAGACGGTTTTTGCTGGGCTTGGTTTTAGGCGCCAGATTTTGCAGAACTGGTCCAGTTTGGCAAGATCTTCCGTGAGCACCCGTTCCAGTGGTTCAAAGTCTGGTGCTTGGAATGCCAAACAGATGTCGTCTGCATAGGTGAATTTGCGGGATTTTGTAGTAGGCAGGTCGTTTATGTAGAGGTTGAACAGAGTTGGAGCTAGAACTGAGCCTTGTGGGAGTCCGTTTTTCTGCATTCTCCATGCACTTGTCTTCTGACTGAGGTGGACTCTGAACCTTCGGTTGGTCAGCAGGGTTTTTATAATTGCTGTTGCCCAAGCAGGGATTGCCTTTATAAGTTTCAGGAGGAGGCCTTTGTGCCAGACCATATCATAGGCGGCTGTAAGATCGAGAAACACAGCCCCTGTCTTCAGTCTGCTCTCGAAGCCATTTTCGATGAAGGTGGTTAGGGCCAGTACTTGTTCTCCTGTACTGCGGTCCTTGCGGAAACCTGCTTGATCCACACTTAGAATATCCTCTACTTCTGGGGAAATGCGTTGCAGTATTAGGCGCTCCATGATTTTGTAAGGAACGCTGAGTAGGGAGATTGGGCGGTAGCTTGCTGGTAATTTGTGGTCTTTGCCAGGTTTTGGGATGGCAATGACCTTTGCTGTCCGCCATTTCTTTGGGATCGAGTTTGTTTGTGTGATCCTTGTGTAGAATTGTGTCAACCAGGTTAGGGCTCGGGGGCCAAGATTTTTCATGAATTCTGGGAAGATGTTGTCGTATCCTGCTGCCTTTCCACATTTCAGGTTCTGTAGGACTTTCTCCAGTTCAGCAGCCTCGAAGGGTTCAGGGTTCGTTTCCTCTACAGGCATTTTTTGGTGTTTTTTTAGCTCAGTTGTAACTGCTCTTCTGGTGTCTTTGTCTTGGGGTGCTTTGGCGATAGTCAGTAGGTGGGATGCAACTTGGTTGGGTGTGACGGATACTCGGCTTTGGCTAGGAGGCTTCTGTGCAGCTCCTAGGCGACGGATGAGGCTCCAACATTTCCTGCTAGAGTGGGTAAAGCTCCGGTCAGCAACTGTCTCCTCCCATTTCTTTCGCCGAGCTGTATTTAGCGATTCAATGAGATGGTCTGCTATCTCTGGGTCCCCTGATGTTTGATAGGATTGTAGGAGGGCAGCACTTTCTCCGTCCAAACATGGGACATAGAGGGGTCGGTAGCCTCGTGGGATTGCAGTATGGGCAGCCTTGAAGATTGCGCTGCAGAAGCGGTTGTATGCTTCATCTACAGTGATGGTGTGGAGTGGGATGGTAACAACGCTCCGGTCCAGAGTTTCACTGAATTTCTTCCAGTTGGCTTTGCGGAAGTTCCAGCGCATCTTCCTTGGGCTGCATATGACTGGAAGTTGTAGGCCAATGTGTACAAGCAGGGGCCGGTGTTGGCTGTGTGGAAAATCATCAAGAATGAGGATCTGTGTAGGATATGGCTCCCCATTCAAAGAGCTGACCCAACACAGGTCAGGAGAAAAGTCCTTCTTCCACCTAGCAGAGTGGAAGGTTCCTCTTTGTTTGGGGTCGTATATCAAAGCGAGGTCATTTCTGGATGCCCAGTCTGAAAGTGCCTTCCCATCACTGTCCACTGCTGGGTACCCCCAGTCAGGGTGATGGCTGTTAAAGTCCCCCACATAGATGGCAGGGTGGGGTAGGGTGGGTAAGACCTGCAGATCCCAGTTGGCATTAGGGGGCTTGTACACATTGACAATATGGAAGCCACCAATGATTATGGTGTCTGAGAAATGTGTTGTTATCAGGTGATTTGCTTCAACTATGTCAGAACGCACATAGGTGGCACGTCCATGTTTAGCATGTAGAACATAGCACAGGAGGTCAAAGCCTTTGATGGTGAAGCGGCCAGCTTCCTCTGTGCCAATATGAGTCTCTTGGAGGCAGATTACATCAATCGAATGTTGGAAGGCGAGGACTTCGATAAGGCTTCGCTTGGCTGCAGATAGGCCTTCAACGTTTAGTTGTAATATGCGAAGGGCCGATCCTACCACAAAGTGCTCTTGGGGCTGTTTGCTTTCGGCTTTAGGACTGTGACTAGGATTCTTCTTTGACTTGGCACAGAGGCGTCGTCTCTTCGAATTTAGTCTGCTGGTAGGATCATTAGCTTCCCCAGGCGAGCCCGGGTACTGGCGGAGGGCGCGACGAGAACGCTGATCCATTGCCCCCCAATGGATCAGCATGTCCATACATCAAAACCAGCCTCAAACAACACAGATATACACAGTGCTGTCCCACCCACCATTCCATAGTGCCCCATAATATCCTAGAGTGAACATAATGAATCGTGCATATAACTACTACCCTTCTAACATATACCCTTTCAGCAAATGGTGCTTATACCTCTTTTTGAATTGATTTCTGTTTGTACATAGTTTCAGTTCCGGCTCCAGACTGTTCCACAAATCCACCCCACAGACAGATATGCACATACTTTTCTTGGTTGAACGTATCGTGGGTTTTGTAAAGTTTAAGTCTCCCCTCAAATTATGATCATTGTCTCTTTTTTTAAATATTTTTTGTATATTAGTTGGTAGTTGATTATTAATTGCCCTGTACATTACTTGTGCTGTCTTAAATTTAACTAAATCGATGAACTTTATGACATGTGACTTTAAGAACAACGCATTGGTATGGTCTGTATATCCTGCATTGTTTATTATCCTTATAGCTCTTTTTTGTAATGTGCATATTGACTGTAGGTTGGTCTTGTAGGTGTTTCCCCAGACGTCTACACAGTAGTTAAGATAAGGTAAAAACAGTGAATTGTACAATAAGACCAATGATTTATAGTCCAAGAAGTGTCTTGTCTTCCCCAGTATGCCTATATATTTTGCTAATTTGGCCCAGATGTGACTGATGTGAGGTTTCCAGCAGATTTTATTGTCTAGCGTCACCCCCAGAAACTTATTTTCCTGTACTGTTTCTATTCTGGTATCATCTATCGTTACCATTATTTCATGATTTATTTTATAATTTCCAAACAACATAATCTTTGTTTTTTTTAGATTTAGAGATAATTTATTTTTGTTGAACCACTGCGTTAATTTTTCCATTTCAGTTGTGACCACCTCTAAAACCTGCTGCAAATTCTCACCAGTGCAAAGGATATTTGTGTCATCCGCAAACAAAATAAATTTCAGAATTTTTGATACTTGGCATATGTCATTTATATACAAAATAAAGAGTTTGGGTCCCAAAACTGACCCCTGGGGCACACCACAAGTGATGTCCATGAAGGGTGATTTGTGCTCTCCAATTTGTACAAATTGTTGTCTGTTACTTAAATAACTTTCCACCCAACTCAGTCCAACCCCTCTTATCCCATACCTTTCCAGTTTCCTTAGTAGTATTATGTGGTCAATGGTGTCAAAAGCTTTCTTTAAATCTATGAATACTCCTACAGCAACCTTTTTTTTTTATCTATACAACTAGTAATTTCTTCTATAAGTTCGATCAGTGCCAAAGATATAGATTTATCTGCTCTAAAACCATACTGGCTATCTGTAAGGAGGTTGTGTTTTTCAGTGAAATCATCCAGTCTCTTAGTGAAGATTTTTTTCAAGTATTGTGGAGAATTGTGAGAGTAAAGAGATTGGCCTGTAATTTGTGAAGCGATGACTGTCTCCTGTTTTGTATAGAGGTATTACTTTTGCTATTTTCATTTTGTCTGGAAATGTACCAGTTTGAAATGACAGGTTACAGATGTGGGTGAGTGGCTTAACAATTCCCTCAATTACTTTTTTCACTACTGTCATGTCAATTTCATTCCAGTCCGTTGATTTTTTTGTTCTTAAATTTACTCACAGTCTCGATAATTTCCTTTTCAGTAACTGCACCCAAAAAGATTATGTTTGGATTCCTATCTTCTATTTCATTCACAGAACCACTGTAGTTTGTTTCTGGTGTCACTATTGATTTTGCTAATTCAGGACCAACGTTTACAAAAAAATTATTGAAAGCACTGACCACATCGTCCATATTATTTATCAAATTGCCATTTTCGATAAAATATTCTGGAAAATTTGCATTCTTAGGACGATTACTAATAATCCCATTGAGTACTTGCCATATTCCTTTTATGTTATTTTTGTTATCCTCTAGTATTCTGTTGTAATATTCTTTCTTACAGGTCCTCATTATAGTAGTAAGCTTATTTTTGTATCTTTTATATTTGATCTCAGCTTCCACCGTTCTGCATTTAATGAATTGTTTATATAATGTATTCTTCTTTTTACATGCATTTATTAACCCCTTGGTGACCCAAGGAATATTTTTGTTTTGTTGTCTGTCACTGTATTGTTTTATAGGACAGTATTTATTGTACAATGATTGAAATATTTGTAAAAAATTATCATATGCTCTATTTATGTCATTTTCATCATAAACTATCTTCCAATCTTGTATTAATAATTCCTTTGTCAGTAAATGCATTGATTCTTCGGTTCTTATTCTTTTATATTTAATATTTTTGGTATACTTTTTCTTCCTATAATCACATTGATAGACAACAAAAATTGGCAGGTGGTCACTGATATCATTCAATAAAAGCCCACTCCTGATATTATTTTCCATAATGTTTGTGAATATGTTATCTATTAGTGTGGCACTGTGTGACGTGATTCTGCTAGGTCCGGTAATTGTTGGATGTAAGCCCATACTGTACATTGTGTTGATAAATTCTTCTGTCAAACTATGTTGTTTTGAGTTCATCAGATCTATATTGAAATCCCCACAGATGAACATAACTTTATGAGTTAGTTTTGCGTACATTTTTTCCATCCAGTCCTTAAATAAGTCAATGTTTGATCCAGGTGTTCTGTATACACAGCTCACTACTACATTCTTCACATTGTCCAGACAGATTTCTATTGTAATACATTCAAATAAATCATCCACAGTTACTGACAGATTTTCAACAACCTTGTATTTCAAGCTCTTGTCAACATAAATTGTAACTCCTCCTCCTTTTTTCACTTTTCTATTTATATAATTTAATTCATAGCCATCCATGGTAAAATCCACTCCTTTCTCTTCACTGAGCCACGTCTCTGATATTGCCACAATATTGAAGGGCTCTTTAAACTGATGTAAATAATCTTTAATGTTATTAAAGTTTGCATAGAGACTCCTGCTGTTGAAGTGGATCATAGAAATATTGAAATCAGATGTGACCATTGTGTTGAACTGTTCATCTGTGTAGTAATTACAGTCATTATTGATGGAGCTAAGTAAATTATTATCAGGGTCTATGTCATATTCTATGTCCTGTGGGTTGTGATCTGTGTATTCAAAAACTTTCAGTTCCTGTTGTCCCTGTTTGTGATTTTTTGATTCATGTTGTTTAATGTTTTGTTGCAGATGAGTAAAATCTTTCAGTGTCCTACAGTTGTCTTAATTGTTGCTGTGACTCCAGTTCATAAAATTCATTGATATTTGTCCAGTTCCATAATATTACGGATGTTAATGATCTTGGCTTCTTCAGGTGATCCGTTTAATTTGATGTATATTTTACAGTTTGATGTCCAGGTGTTTTGAAACTTTTTCTGCTTTTTCATGTATCTTGCTTTCCTGGCTATTTCTGCGTTTTCCTTCGTGAGGTGCTCGTTTATGTAAATGTTTGTTCCTTTTAGCCTCCTACCTTGTTTCAGTAGCGCAGTCTTGTGTTTTTTGTTCACAAACCTCATGATCACAGCCGGTTTGTCACCGCTTTTCCTGGGCAGAGGGTGGCAGGACTCTATGTTGTTGCAGTCCAGCTGGATTTCTTTGGCCTGCATGTAGGCCGCCACTTGTTGCTCAGCGGATTCCTCATCCAGCTCACCTCCACTGCTGTCTGCGGCCACTGCTCTCGCGTATGATCGGGGTTTGATGTGGAGCCCCGTGATGATCACGTCGTTCGCCCGAGTGCTCTGGTCCGTCTCAGCCATTCTGCTCTCCAGATACGCCAGCCTCCTGTCTTTCTCAGCGTTCTGGTTCCGCAGCGCTTTAATCTCCTCCATTAGATCCAGGATGCTTCTTTGTTGTGACTTTACAGCGGAAATCTCTTCCGCCAAGAAATCCAGCGCTTTTTTTATTTCATCTTCATTTTGCAGAGCTCTTTTGGGACCCATTATCCCGGCCGATGATCGCTGAATCCGATCGTAGGGAAAAAAAAAAACACACGTGGGAGAAATCCCTTTGTTTTCCCTGAGCGAGAGGGGCCAATTGCTTCACCAACTTCACCAGCTACTACTGGCAAATTCTCCTTATTTCTCACGAGTAGGTTCACACTCCAGCGGCAGCATCAAAAAAAGCTCAAAACGCCAGCTCCAAACTGCGTTCTAACTGCGTTTATCTGCCTTTTAAACAGAAGCGAACTGGGAGCCTTTACCCGTGCGTCCTTACCCGTCCTCACCCGAAACCGGAAGAGGACATCATTTATCATGCGCTGCAAGACGATGGGAGCATTACTGAGTCTAAATGGCATCACAAGATATTCATAATGCCACAAATGCATTTTGAAAGACGTCTTCCACTCATCATCTTTGCCCATGCGAACCAGGTGATACACGTTGCGCAAGTTGACCTTGGTGAATACCTGCGCGCACTGAAGGAGCTCGAATGCGGAGTTGATTAGGAGCAACGGGTATTTCTCCTTAACCGTTATCGCATTAAGCTTGCTGTAGTCGATACAAGGATGCAGGGATCCGTCTTTCTTCCCGACAAAGAAAAACCCCACCCCAAGACGGGCCGAAGAAGGCCGAATTTAGGTCGGCGTCCAGGGAGTCCTTGATGTACCTCTCCATCATCTCCCTCTCCCGCCCAGAAAGACTGTAGAGCTGGCTGGATGGCAACCGCGCACCCGGTAGGAGGTCGATAGCCCGATCATAAGAGCAATGAGGTGGTAAAGAGAGTGCTCTCGACTTGCTAAAAACCTCCCCAAGGTCATGGTAGACCTTGGGTACGAGGCTGTGGTCCGGCGGCTCTGCCGGAAGGGAGGTGATGGGGAGTGAAGGTGAACAGGCAGCTGAACTGAGGCAGGAGGATAAACAGAAGGACTCCAAGAGGAAATTGAGTTCTGAGCCCAATTATAGGTATGATAATGATAATAGGGTTGTGTTTTGGGAGCCAAAGGTAACCCAGGACCACCGGGGAGGATGAACTAGGGAGAAAATAGAACTAGAGAGTGTCCCAAGGGTTTCCGGAAAGAAGGACGGAGACCGGCGCTATGCGCTCGGTAACAGAGGCTAGGTTACAGCTGGATAGTGCCTTTACGCTAAGCACAGCTGGCAGTTTTATAGTAGGGATGTCTATCTCCTGCACGAGCCGCAAAGAAATAAAGTTTTGTTCTGCCCCTGAATCAATTAACGCTGAGACCTTCTTCTTGGCCCCCGGTAACTGAATAACAGCCGGGAGCGAAAAGTCACCGGGGGGACTGATAGACTGTTCACCCGCCAGACCGCCCCACGGCTACTGATGGGCCGCGTCGTTTGGCTTCACCGGGCAGTTTGGTAGTTTATGCTCCAAAGAGCCACAATACATGCACGAGCCGGCATTCCTCCGGTACTGATACTCCTCCGGAGTTAAATGAGCACGACCCAGTACCATTGCATCAGGGGGGCAATCGGACCTGATGGCACTAGTAGCCGGGGGGTGCATGTGAGGAGGGCAGACCAAAAAAGGCCTTCTGCTCCTTCGCACACTCATGGTACCGATTATCCAAGCTGATGGCCCGCTCAATAAGCTCATCGAGAGAGGAGGGGGTAGCATGAACCGCCAGGTCGTCGCAGAGATTGGCATTCAGACCCAGGAGGAAGGTGCTGTGTAGGGCAATGTCATTCCACCCTGAGTCTGCCACAACGACCTGGAACTCCACAGAGAAATCGGCTGCTGACCGATTCCTCTGTCGGAGCAACATTAGGTGGCTCATAATATTCCCCTCGCTCTCTGAATGGTCGAACACATGGGAAAACTCCTGAACAAAACGATCAAAGGAATAACTGGTGCCCTTGGTGCTGCCGAGAATGCAGTGAGCCCAATTAAGTGCCTGATCTCAGAGCAGGAGTATCAGAAAATGAATTTTGGACATGTCATCCGGGTATTCCCCACCCATCTGCCGCAAATAAAGAAGGGCGTGGAGCAAAAACTGCTTACATCCCCCCACCTCCCCCACGTACGGAGCAGGTGAAGGAACGGAGATAGTACAGTGGACGGCAGCGCCCGCTGGGGCGACGGGTGGAGAGGAAGTACCCGGACGAGACATGCGGCAGAGATGGTCGGTCACTGTGGTCAGCTGCTGAGTAATAGTTTGCGGCTGTTTGGTGAGCACAGCCACCTGCCGCTCTGTGGTGTCTAGCCGGAAA